>CM053037.1:123465725-124065725 GCA_028564925.1 Lithobates sylvaticus
ATTCTTTGTACTCCATTTCCAGTACATCCTTCCTGAGGTCTGGTGCCCAGAACTGGACAGCATACTCTAGGTGCAGCTGGACCAGAGTCTTGTAGAGCAGGCGAATTATCTTTTTATCTCTGAAGTTGATCCCCTTTTTAATGCATGCCAATATTGTTTGCTTTGTAGCAGCAGCTTGGCATTGCATGCCATTGCCGAGCCTATCTACTAGGACCCCCAGGTCCTTTTCCATCCTAGATTCCCCCCAGAGGTTCTCCTCCCCCCCAGTGTACAGATTGCATTCATATTTGTGCATGTAGTTGCCTACCCCATTAATTTGTTCAAATCTTTTTGCAAGGTTTCCACATCCTGCGGAGAAGTTATTGCCCTGCTTAGCTTGGTATCATCCGCAAATACAGGGATTAAACTGTTTACCTCATCCTCCAGGTCGTTTATGAACAAATTAAATAGCATTGGTCCCAGCACAGAACCCTGGGGGACCCCACTACCCATTCCGAGTACTCCCAATTTATCACCACCCTCTGAACCCGCCCTTGTAGCCAGTTTTCAATCCATGTACTCACCCTATGGTCCATGCCAATGGACCTTATTTTGTACAGTAAACGTTTTAGGGTGCACTGTGTCAAATGCTTTTGTAAAATCCAGAAACACCACGTCTACAGGCCTTCCGTTATCTAGATGGCAACTCACCTTCTCATAGAAGGTTAATAGATTGGTTTGGCAAGAATGATTCTTCATGAATCCATGCTGATTACTGCTAATGATACCGTTCTCATTACTAAAATCTTGTATATAGTTCCTTATCATCCCAACAGTTTACATACTATTGATGTTAGACTAACTAGTCTGTAATTCACAGGAATGAATTTTGTGCCCTTTTTAAATATTGGTGCTACATTGGCTTTTCTCTAATCAGCTGGTATCATTCCTGTCAGTAGAAATTAGGAACAATGGTCTGGCAATTACCAGACTGAGTTCCCCAAGTACCCTCGGGTGCAAGCCATCTGGTCCCAGTGATTTATTAATGTTAAGTTTCCCAAGTCTAATTTTAATTCTGTTCTCTGTTAACCATGAAGGTGCTTCCTGTGATGTGTCATGAGGATGCAGTGCACTGCAGTTTTGGTTACTGAAGCCCCATCCGATTCCCTCGTGAAGACTGAGGAGACCTTTGCCATCTCCCCATCCTTTGTAACCAGATGTCCTTCCTCATTCTTTATGGAGCCAATATGGTTTTTACTCTTTGCACACTTAAAGAATTTCTTGGGATTTTTTTGCTCTCCTCCGCTATGTGTCTTTCATGTTCTATTTTAGCTGTCCTTATTGCACCCTTACATTTCTTGTTGCATTCTTTATAAAGTCTGAATGCCGATGAGGATCCCTCAACCTTGTATTTTTTTGAAGGCCTTCTCCTTTGCCTTTATATGCATTTTTACATTGGAGTTAAGCCATCCTTTTGTTCGCTCTTTTAAATTAAGGTTTCCTATTTGTGCGAATTATACTGAAGCCAATTGACCTGTGATCACTGTTACCTAAATTGCCCTGTATTTCCACATCCGTAATCGGGTCTGTTTTGTTGGTAATCAGTAGATCCAGTAACGCTTTATTTCTAATTGGTGCATCTACCATCTGACCCATGAAATTGTCCTGCAAGACATTTAGGAACTGGCGAGCCTTAGATGAATGCGCAGTTCCCTCCGCCCAGTCTATATCTGGATAGTTAAAATCCCCCATTATGATAACACTTCCCATCCTTGCTGCTAATCCAAATTGTGATAGGAGATCTGTTCTCCCTTCCTCCCTCAGGTTAGGGGGCCTATAGCTTACTCCCAGTATTATTTTCCCCTTAGCTTCATCCCTTTGGAGCTCTACCCATAAGGATTCCACCTCCTCCCTAGCTCCCTTAGTGATGTCATCTCTCACATTCACTTGTACATTATTCTTGATATATAGGCACGCCCCTCCCCCTTTTTACCCTCTCTATGCGATAAAGGGTATACCCTTGAATGTGTCCCAGCCAATCATGAGAGCTGTTGAACCAGGTCTTAAATTCCCACAAAATCCAAATCCTCCTCGTAGAACAGTATCTCTAGTTCACCCATCTTGTCCACCAGGCATTGGTGGAGAGAGAGAGAGAGAGAGAGAGAGAGAGAGAGAGAGAGAGGGAGAGAGAGAGAGAGAGAGAGAGAGAGAGAGAGAGAGAGAGAGAGGGGGGGGGGGAGAGAGAGAGAGAGAGAGAGGGGGGGAGGAGAGAGAGAGAGAGAGAGGGGGAGGGGAAGAGAGAGAGAGAGAGAGAGAGAGAGAGAGAGAGGGGGGGGGAGAGAGAGAGAGGAGAGAGAGAGAGAGAAGAGAGAGAGAGAGGAGAGAGAGAGAGAGAGAGAGAGAGAGAGAGAGGAGAGAGAGGAGAAGAGAGGGAGAGAGAGAGAAGAGGAGAGAGAGAGAGAGAGAGAAGAGAGAGAGAGAGGAGAGAGAGAGAGAGAGAGAGAGAGAGAGAGAGGAGAGAGAGAGAGAGAGAGAGAGAGAGAGAGAGAGAGGGGGGGGGGGAGAGGAGAGAGGAGAGGGGGGGGGGGGGGAAGAGGAAGAGGAGAGAGAGAGGAGGAAGGGGGGGGGGGGGAGAGGGAGAGAGAGGGAGAGGGAAGAGGGAGGAGAGAGAGGGGGGGGAGAGGAGAAGAGAGAGGGAGAGAGAGAGAGGAGAGGGAGGGGGGGGGGGAGAGGAGAGAGAGAGAGAGGAGAAGAGGGAGAGGAGAGAGAGAGGAGAGAGAGAGAGGGGGGGGGGGGGAGAGGGGAGAGGGGGGGGGGGGAGAGGAGAGAGGGGGAGGGGAGAGAGAGAGAGAGAGAGAGGGGGGGGGGGGAAGAGGAGAAGAGAGAGGGGGGGGGGAGGGGGGTGGGGGGGGGGAGAGAGATGGGGGGGAGAGAAGAGGAGAGGAGAGAGAGAGAGAGGGGGGGGAGGAGAGAGAGAGAGAGAGAGAGAGAGAGAGAGAGAGAGAGAGGGGGGAGAGAGAGAGGAGAGAGAGAGAGAGAGAGAGAGAGAGAGAGAGAGAGGAGAGAGAGAGAGAGAGAGAGGGGGGAGAGAGAGAGAGAGAGAGGGGGGGAGAGAGAGAGAGGAGAGAGGGGGGAGAGAGAGAGAGAGAGGGAGAGGAGAGAGAGAGAGAGGGAGAGAGAGAGAGAGAGGGAGAGAGAGGGGAGAGAGAGAGGAGGGGGAGAGAGAGAGAGAGAGGGGGAGAGAGAGAGAGAGAGGGGGGGAGAGAGAGAGAGAGAGAGGGGTGAGAGAGAGAGAGGAGAGAGAGAGAGAGAGGAGAGAGAGGAGAGAGAGAGAGAGAGAGAGAGAGAGAGAGAGAGAGAGAGAGAGAGAGAGAGAGAGAGAGAGAATGTGGAATTCCCTTCCACATGCGGTGGTTTCAGCGGGGAGCATCGATAGTTTTGAAAAACTATTATATAAGCACCTGAACAACCTCAACATACAGGGATATACAATAATACTGACATAATCACACACATAGGTTGAACTTGATGGTCATGTCTTTTTTCAACCTCATCTACTATAAAATGATCCACTCCTCAGAGTGGTACTCTGGTCACAGTATGTAAAAATAAAATTATTATAATTTTTTTTTTTTTTTTTTACATACTGTCACCAGTTAGTGTCCCTGGTCACCGCCACACCAGTTATATGACGACGCTGTACTGCACTGACAGTGTGTATAAAAAAATCAAATTTTTCAAAAAATAATAACTTCAAAAAAATGTGCCATGCCTCTTACAAATACCTTTGTCTATTTTCCAAAAAGGTCATTTGGGCAGTATTCTCTCCTGCCTTTTTTGTGCCTCAGGAAATTAGATAGGCTGTCAGTACATCAGGATAAAGATAGTCTCACACACACACACACACACACACACACACACACACACACACACACACACACACACACACACACACACACACACACACACACACACACACACACACGTATGTAAACGCTAGAGCTGCATGATTCTGGGAAAAATAAGAATCAATTTTTTTGCTTAGAATAAAGATCACGATTCTTGCGGCTTAACATATTTCACATTATACAAAATAATTGTGCTAACTTTACGTTTTTTTTTTTTTTTCATTTAAGTGTGTTTTTTCCCCCAAAAATTGCATATAAAAAGACTGGTGCGCAAATACAATGTGACATAAAATATTACAATGATTACCATTTTATTCTCTAGGGTCTCTACTAAAAAAATGTATATAATTTTTGGGGGTTCTAAGTAATTTTCCCTAAACGTCTTTCAGGACAGCACCTGAGAGAGTGGTTCCACCCACTAGGTAACACCAACTCCAAAAACTTTAAAAGGAGGCTTCTCCCACAGCGTGTCAGTTTTTGTGTTTCCTCTGGCAAGGGAACACCTAGTGGGAAGTCAGGGTCTCAGGTGCTGTCCTGAGAAGCTAGGCTACCTGCACCACCATAGCTTTTCTTCTTCAGAGAGCTGCCCCTCCCACACCGCATCCAGAGATGGCTGGTAAGTGGGCTCCTTCTCTCTCTTCAGCTCGGGAGAGCTTGTACTGCCCATGGACGCCGCTCCCATCTTTGGAGGAGTAGAACTCTGACCAGCTGGAAGTGAGGTAACCGGCAAGGGGCGGCACCCAGAAGCAGGCGCACGGCCTCACCACTGGAAATAGAGCAGAGGGAGGAGGGAGGAGCTGGTGCCTATATTCCAGTTCGGTGCAGCAGCGCCATTGGAGTCCGGAACAAGCTCTTCAAGCAACAGACAGCGTGGCAGCACCACGATGGATTCAGTGGCGGCAGCAGCAAGTAGGACAGGTGCAGGCACCAGCAAAGCCCAGGTAAGAGGTGTATGGGTGTGGTCTGCCCCGCATACTGTACTGCCTCTACAGTGCCTCTGGAATGTTTTTTTCTTTTTTTGTTGGCAGGCTAAGAGCTCTGACCAGCCGGTTAAAAATAAGTGCCTTTCATGTAAGGCAAAGTTACCTGAGGGATGGAAGAAGACCTTGTGTCAAACATGCATTGACTCCCTAGTTAACCACTTCCCACCCGGCCACTGCATATGTACGGCTGGGTGGGCGCTCTCTCCTGAGTGGACGTTCAGGAACGTCCCTCAAAAAGGTGGGGGAATCGCCCGCGCAGCGGCGCGATCCCAATGCGCTCGTGTCACCCGGACAGGGCACATCTTGGATCGGCAGGAGGGCTCTGATTGGTCCTGATCACATGACGGCCGTGTCCAATTACGGCTGACATGTGATGTAAACAAACAGCCGGTTGCTAGGAGATTGATTCTCCTCTCCTCACACGGAAGTTGTTGGTGAGGAGAGGAGAGTGGAGTGGATCTCTGCAGTCGGCTGGTGATCAGTGAGTATGAGCTGTTTTTTTACAGCTTTTTACTCACTGATCACCAACCTAGGGTCCCCACAGTGTAAAATACACAGTGAACACAAGTAAACACACATGTCCCCAAAACACATGTCCCCACATAGCAATGATCCCCAAAACACATGTCCCCCACATATATAACAGTAAAATCACGTTCCAATGATCATTTGCACACATGTCTGATCACACAAACCAAAACGGGATTTTTTTTTACCAAAAACATGTAGCGGAATACATTTTGGCTTAAATTTATGACAAAATTAGATTTTATTGGATTTCTTTTAAAATAAAGAAAGAAAATGTTTTTTTTTCAAAATTTCCGCTCTTTTTTCGCTTATATCGCAAAAAATATAGAACTGAGTCGTGAATAAATACCACCAAAAGAAAGCTCTATTTGTGCGAACAAAATTATAAAAATGTAATTTGGGTACAGCGTAGCATGATTGCGCAATTCTTACTGAAAGACAGAGCGCTGAAAGCTGAAAATTAGTCTGGGAAGAAAGGGGGCGAAAGTGCCCAGTATTGATGTGGTTAAGGAGGAAGCTTCTTCTGCATGCAGCGATTGAATTGCATCAGTTAAGATCTGGATGCTACCATACAATATTTTGCTCTTCTCTTGCAAATCCTTCTCTGAGTCAGCCATCTACTTCGGGAACCTCTCAGAGCTCACCGATCCAGACGGTGGAGGCCGAGATGGGTCCTCCTACTCAAAAGGGACATTCCCCCTCATTACAAAGAAGATTCGGAGGAAGAGGTAGAAGATGTCGCCTCAAAATATAAACAGGTCTTTATAGCAGGTAGATGGTCTTTTAAAAAGGCAGTTTATGCAACATTGGGTTTAGGCGAGGGAAAAAAAAAAAAAAAAAAAAAAAGAAGACTCTCTGCATGATCGGATGTACGCGGGGCTTAGTGGGCAGAAAAGTCACACTTTTCCTGTATATCCAGTAATCTCGGAGGCCATTAAAAAAAGAACTGACAGATCCAGAGAGAAAGCCTTTCTTCCCAAGAGCACATAAAAGGCGTTTTCCCTTTGAGGAGGACCCAGAGGCACTTTGGAAACTCAATGCAGCTTTTTTCCTAAGTATCCAGATCAACTGACCTGGCGTTTGAGGACATGGGAATACTAAAAGATCCCATGGATAAATGGATGGATCAACAGCTTAAGAGGGCCTGGCAATCCATCATGGGTAATCTCAAACCAGCAATTGCTACCACCTGCCTGTCTAGAATTATGGAGTACTGGGTAAACCAGCTAAAAGCCCATATGATAGATTCACCAAATCAAGAAATCCTTGATTCTGTCTCAACCGTGTCAGCTGCTGTAGCATAGATGTCAGATGCGTTAGCAGAGTCAATAAGGATCACAGTAAGATCAGCTTTGACTAATTCAGCCAGGAGAACTTTGTGGTTAAAGAAATCGGGGGATTCGGCTGTCAAATATAAACTTTGTGACATTCCGTTTATGGGAGATCTTTTATTATTTGGTCCAGATCTAGATTCAGTTTTGGATAGGATAGCTGACAAGAAGTCATCTTTCCCTGTTAAAAAGAAAAAGCAACCAGTTAGACAGCTTTTTCTACCACAAAGCGCTCAAGAAAAAGCCAGCAAGCCCCATGAGAAAAGAAGGAATTGGTCAGCGCAAAAGGGCAAAGGCAGAGGAAATGTCCTTTTCCATCCTCCTGCGCCCAACAAAACACAATGACTCTTAATTGCTGGTAGGAGGAAGGCTTCAGCATTCATTCACCACTGGGCAAGCATGACAGAAAGTCAATATATTCTGGGCATGCTGTCCCAGAGATCTGAAATAGAATTTTTGTATCCCCCTCCAAAAAGATACTTTGTAACAAACCTGCCAAGAGACACAGCAAAAGCCCTAGCTATGAAGAACCTGTTAAAGGATCTGATGCAACAGGGAGTTGTGATTCCAGTCTCAGACAAACGTCAAAAGGGTTTTTTATTCCTATATCTTTCTGGTAAGGAAGCCATCCGGAAGTTTCCGCCTAATCCTCAATCTAAAACCATTAAACAAGTCAGTCCGGTACAGAAGATTTTGCATGGATTCAATCTTCACGGTCAGGAATCTGTTGACCAAACAATGCTTTATTGCATCGATCGACCCAAGAGATGCATACCTGCATGTTCCTATAGCCTTTCAGTCCCAGAAATTCCTCAGACTGGCAGAGAATATGGGGAAGGAGGTGCTGCATCTACAATTTAAAGCCCTTCCTTTTGGTCTTTCATCCGCCCCTCAAAACTTTACCAAGATAATGGCAGAGGCCCTCACCCCTCTACGTCTGCAGGAATTTCAGTAATTCCATATCTGGACGACCTCCTTTTCTTTGCTTCTTCCAAGGAAAAAATTGCAGGCAGACCTGGGAAAGGCCCAGTCATTTGGAGGCCTTGGGTTGGATCATGAACCTTCAGAAATCAAACCTCAATCCGGATCAGCAGGTTACATTTCTAGGCTACCAAATAGATTTGGTGGAACAAAATATTACTTACAGGAGGAGAAGAAAAATTAGGTCAGAGATATAGCAGCAAAGCTACAGATGAATCAAGAGGTATCAGAAAGGTTAGGTCAGCCCTGGGAACATCAACAATACCAGCCATTCAATGGGCAAGGCTCAATTTCAGACCTCCAGAGTTTTCTCTTAAGAGTTTCCTCTTAGAGACAAAGGTAAAGCTCCCCTCCAGGGTCAAGAGAACCCTCACGTGGTGGAGAAGTCAGACAGTTTTGTCAAAAGGCTTACTATGATCTTTCCTGACCGAAAGAAGAGCGACAATAGATGGCAGCAGTTGGGGATGGGGGGGTCCCACCTGGACCAGAATCTAGCACAGGGAGTTTGGTCCCGAACCAAACCGAGGCAGGTTAAGTCCTCAAACTGGAGGGAGTTAAAGGCAGTCTAGCATTAGCTGCCTTCTATCCAACCCTCCAGGGATCCCACGTGCAGATTCTATCAGACAATGCCACTACCATGACATACCTGAACAAGGGGGCACAAAGAGCAAGGCTCTTCTGTTGCTATCAACAGAAATCCTGGAGTGGTTAGAGAAACATTTACTCTCCCTGTCAGCAGTGCATCTTAAAAGGCACGCTTTGAGCAGATGAAAAATTCAGAAAGCAGAGTGGAGCTTGAATCCAGAAATGTTTTCATGGCTCACCAGGATGTGGGGGCATCCACAAGTGGACCTGTTTGGTGTTAAGGAAAATACAAAAAAGGAAAGTGTCTGTAATTCGGATTACACCGTTCTGGCCAAAAAGAGCTGGGTTCTCCACCATTCTACAAATGACAGTCAAACCTTTCTGGCAGCTTCCTCTTAGACAGGACTCATTACTTCAAGGCCCAGTATACCACCCGGATATAGCTAAACTAAGCCTCACTGCCTGGTATCTGAGAAGCAGCTGTTAAGGGACAAAGGATTGTCAGAACCTCTAGTATCCACTTTACCTTGCCAGTAGAAAGAAAGTAACTAGAGATTTATGCTAAAGTTTGGAGAGTCTACAACTCTTGGTGTCATTTGTCAAACCGAACCGTAGCGGACATGTCAGTTTTGGAATTTCTACAAAATGGCGCAGACAAAAGTCTTGTGATTAGCACTCTTAACGTGCACGTGGCTGCCCTGGGAGTATACCTAGAAAGACCAATCGTTTAAGTTCCTTTGGTTACAAGATTCTTTAGGGCACTTACTACGTCCAGACCAGCTCCTACTAAACATTTTCCTAAATGGCACCTTTCAGTAGTTTTGCAAGACTTCACAAAAGAACCTTTTGAACCATTAGACAATTTCGTTAAGGAATTTAACTCTCAAAACTGTATTCTTAGTTGCGGTTACGTCCGCAAGAATCATCAATGAACTACATGCTCTATCAGTAAAGGAAGCTTTTTTGTTAATTTACCCAGACAGGATTGTACTTAAAACGTCTAAAAGATCCAGGGTTTTTGCCAAAGGCAGCGTCAGTTCAAAACAGGTCACATGAAATCATCCTGACAACTTTTTTGTTCAAATCCTTCTGGAAAAAAAAAAAAAAGGAGAAATTTATTCCATAACTTGGATATGAGAAGAATTATATTACATTACTTGGAAGTAACAAGGGGCTTTAGGTCTTCGGACTCATTTGATCTTTTTTCGGGCAACAAAAAAGATCTGGGCCAAGCATCCAAGGGGTCAATTGCTAGATGGCTAAAATCAGCTATTTCAGAAGTTTACTCCCAGGTGGGTTTGTCTCCCCCACCGAGAATACGAGCACACTCTACTAAAGCTCTGGCCACTTCATGGGCAGAAAAAGCTGGTGCCACCCCAGATCAAATTTGTAAGGCAGGTACGTGGTCAAGTTACCCAAGGTTTGTCCGTCATTACAGACTGGACCTTCTGTCAGCTGGTGACCAGGTATTAGGCAGAAAAGTCCTGCAGACTGTTGTCCCTCCCTAGTTGGCAAGTCTTGATTATCCTTTCAGGTGCTGACCTGAAAGATGTTGAGAAAATTAAAGTTAGACTTACCGGTAATTTGTTTTTCTGAAGTATTTCAGGACAGCAACGACCGGCCCTTTTTTTTTTTTTTTTTTTTTGTGTTTATGCTATGACTAACCATATTCTGATTATCTGTTCTAGCTTGGGCCAGAAGGTACTCTGCTATAACTGACAAGCTGTGGGGAGAAGCCACTCTCTCTGGTGCTGTCCTGACAGACTCCTGGAAAACAAGTTACCGGTAAGTCTAACTTTAATTTTCTAGCAAAAAATACTGATTTTAAACTTGAAACCAACAAATGTCAGAAAAAGGTTTAGTCAAAGTGGTTAAACTTCCCTCATTTACAGATGAAGTAATTTCCTTTGATCTAAAGAACAAAACCTTACAATGTTTATAGTTAGATCAGCGGCTGAGGAATGTTGTGTAACTTGGCAGACTGTTTATTTTTTTGACAGCTGTCGGCTTGAGCAGAGAATCGGGAAAATGCTTTAAGATCGCGAGGGGGAAAGAATCACGTTCTCGATGATCAATGATTAATTGTGCAGCTCTAGTAGGCGCTAGAACTCTCCTACAGAATAAATAATATACTGTATTTATCGGCGTATAACACTTTTTTCCCCTTAAAATCAGGGGGAAATCGTGGGTGCGTGTTATACGCTGATCCCCCGCTGATTGTGAGCAGAGGAGCGAGCCGCCGAGATACACATAGCCGAGTGTACTCGGCTAGGCTCGGCTCCGCTCACAGTCACGCCCAGTCCCACCCTATGATGGACATAACACAGGGACTGGGCGTGACTGAGCGGAGCCGAGCATACTCGGCTATGTGCATCTCTGCGGCACTCGGCTCCACTCACAGTCACGCCCAGTCCCGCCATTGGACCTGTGTTATGTCCATCATAGGGCGGAACTGCGAGAGGAGCCGAGATACACAGGACATCCGGCTCTGTATCTCGGCGGCGCCATTTTTAAACTGGAAGGCTGCAAATGACGAGGCTGCAATGACACAGGACAAGGCTGCAATGACACAGGACAAGGCTGCAATGACACAGGACAAGGCTGCAATGACACAGGACAAGGCTGCAATGACACAGGACAAGGCTGCAGATGGACATTTAAATGTAAGCTTTGTTCCTTAAAATTCCCTCCTAAACTTGGGGTGTGTGTTATACGCCGATAAATACGGTACACAGTTTTGGGTTATTTTTATCAAAGAAATGTAACAGAGTACAATTTGGCCTAAATTTATGAAGATTTGCAAAATGTTATAACTGAAAACAAAGAAAAACTCGTTTCTTTTTTTCTTAAAAACCTTTGGCCTTTTGTTTACTTAGCAATAAAAAAAAAAAAAAAAAAAAAACAGCGGTGATAAAATATCACCAAAAGAAAGCTCTATTTGTGTCAAAAAAAAAGTGATAGAAAATTTCATATACCGTATATACTCTACTATAAGCCGAGATTTTCAGCCCTTTTTTTAGGGCTGAAAGTCCCCCTTCGGCTTATACTTGAGTCAGTGCCGTCTGCCTACATGAACAGCGTGTCATGCAGACAGACGGCAGTGTTCAAAAGCCGCGCCTCCTCCTCCCGCCCGTCCGTGATAGGCGGACACTAATTTTCCCAGCAGTAAGTCAGTGTGCAGTGTTCCGCCTATCACGGACGTCCTGTCATTCTCATCTCATGGACGAGGATGAGAGGATGTCCGTGATAGGCGGAACACTGCACACTGACTGCTGGGAAAACAGAGTGTTCCTCCTATCACGGACGAGGAGGAGGCACGGCTTTTAAATGTGTAATGGCGCCTTACGCGCTGATCGCCAGGATCAGCAATGGGGGACACAGGATCGGCAGAGGAGGAACACGGAGGGAGGCATTAACGATCGCAAGACTGGTGGACACAGGTGGCAGATCGGCACAGGTAGGCTGCAATGGGGACACAGGGGGGGGTTTGTACAGGACACAGGGGACATGCAGCTGCAGATGGGCATTTGCTGACCCTCTTTTCCACTTACAGTAGCTGCTGCATTTTTCACCCTCGGCTCATACACGGGTCAATAAGTTTTCCCAGTTTTTTTGTGGTAAATTAGGGGCCTCGGCTTATATTCGGGACGGCCTATACTCGAGTTTATACGGTAGGTACAGTCTTGCATGACAATGCACAATTGTCAAAGTGCGATAGCGCTGAAACCTGAAAATTGGCCTGGGCCAGGGCCGGAAAGGGGTAAAAGTACCCTGTATTGAAGTGGTTAAACACCGGTACATCCTCTGCCAGCACTATATGGGTCTTACCGAGAGAAGACACTGGTGTCTCTCAGTAAGACCAGGCTACACAAGAAAAAAGTGGGCAGGCCTGGCCACTTTTTTCTGAAGTTGTCCTCCATCAGGTATTGTTGTGCAGATGGGTACAACCCAGTCTTCAACAGGATGATGCATCGGAAAGGACTTGGCTAGGTTGGGCACTTTCCAAGACCCCAACAATGTCACCTTAAAGAATATATTTTACTCCAATAATTTCATATTGCAGATATGTCTGTTGTACCATGCATTTGTGTTAAAATGTATCCTGTTCTCTTTGCTAAATACCTGGTGATCCTACCAGTCTCCCATTTCAAACTGACCACACTAGGCATAAGAGCACATTTATCTCAGCATGGTCAGTTTTCTGGCCTGCCTGCCCTCCAATGACCAAGATTTGTGCTGGCACACCCCCTGCACAGCCATTTCCTAGGAAGATCAGTGTACTGCCGTTTCTCTACTCCCACCACTCTAAACCCCTTGTGCAGCTGAGAACAGAGATGTGATCACTTTCAGAAAAAAAAGGCATTTATAAATTTTCTTAAATATATCTATACACAAATGTTTTGCCTTTCATTTCTATTTTAAAGTGAATGGGTTGTTTTACAAAGGGTTCACATATACTTAAAGGCCCAAGGATTCCGTTAGGTACAGCTTCACTTTCTTCAGAGAACCTCTTAAAGCTAAGTTACCATGGTCCTTTGAGAAATATTTAAGGACCCACCTTGGAGGGGTCTGCTTCCACAAAAGTTTCCACCTTCACCACCTTCTCCGATAACCCTATGAAGAAAGAGTGAAAACTGACAGGGACCTGGACCGTTTGTCGTTGTCTGTCAACACATCCTTATGGATGTCCGTCAACTGTACCAGCACAGAGGAAAAACAGGAAGTTTTTTTACTCACGGTAAAAGCTCTTTTTCTAAGTTCAGTGATGGACACAGCCTCTCCATAATTCTTGACCAGACAGGGTATTATACTGCCACCTAAAAAGGAGTAGGACGCTAGGCAGGAAAAGCTTGACACCTCCCATGGGCAGTCCTCTCTAGGGATAAAACCACTCCAGTTAGCAACAAAGCAGTGTCAGAAGAATAAACTCCATAGAGGGGTGGGTGCAGTGTCTTAAAGGGATTTTACAGCGAGCAACAAAAAAAATAAATCAGCTCAGTTTTCTCCTATGTTCATCGGACACAAACGTCAGAATTGCCATGAAAGGCAAAATTAAGCTGAACGTGACAATACCTTGAATGACATAAAGAAAAGGTCCCAGGCAAAAAAACGCTAAACAGCAGCCTGCAAAACTTTGCAGCCAAAACTAGCATCCAGGGATGCCAAAACATTCACCTGGTAAAATTTGGTAATGGTGTGCACGGACGACCAGGCCGCTGCCTTGCAAACCTGAGAAACAGACGTTTTATGTTGGAATGGTGTAATTCCAACAGCCTGGTGTAATGCGCCACATGGGGAAGGGAGGCTCTCTCCTTTGATGATATATGCCTGCCAAAACCAAAAGGGAAATCGTGGCAGAGGAGGCCGCCAATCCTTTTATCGGACCTCTGGAAAGCGGCATTCACAGAGAGGTACACCCAAATTGCCCTGACCACGTCCAAAGAGTGAAGGTTGGGGGCACAAGGACAGCAGAACAAAATCCTCATTCAGATGAAAATCCGACACCACCTTTGGGAGAAAGAAAGGAAACAGATGAAGAACCACCTTACCTTTGTGTAGTACAAGATTGGCAGCTTTGTCTTGTAAGCCACCCTATTTGGACACCTTGCAAGCCAAAGTGATATCAACCCACCTCTTAGTGAAGTTGTGGGAGGTGGCAGAGCTCCGATTCGGGCGAAGCCTTCATTAGGAGCAGATGATTTTTCTTCCTGGGATGGCGGCCAGCGTTCGTGATTGACACTGGATCCAGACGAGGGGGAAGGGCACGATTTTTTTTTTTCAATTAAGGACTTGTAAAAACTGCCTCCAGTTTATATACAGTACTTTTTTTTTTCTGGTGAATTAGTAGGGGCCGCCTCTTCATGATGTTACCAACTAGGGCGTGCAGGGTGCCCCTGCCCCTTAGTTTACTTTGCAGCGGGAGGCGGCAGAGCTGTCATTCGTCAGGGACTGGGCTTATTTTCTATTCCCCCCCACCCCCTTTTCGGGTTGGCGGGCAGTGTTCATGATTGGCGTTCATCTACACCAGGGAACAATTTGTTTTTGTTTCCTTTTAATAAACACATAAATTTGGAATCATAATACCAAAAAAAAAAAAAAAAAATGGACTTTACCGTCACAACACAAGGCAGCTTATTTAAAATACGCAATGTTTATTTTCTCCATAATTTAAAACTTGAAATACAATGATAAAACTTAATACAATACCCTCTGTAAACAATATATCTGATACCAACAAAATGCCCAACCCAGAAATGTAAGCAGCGCCCTGGTTTGTGGACCTCTCCTGTGCAGGCTCAGCCCTGCTCCACCTTCGGTTGGCCTGGGCGGGGTGTGTAGGTGAGAGCAGAAAGGTACTTTTTCCATTGCACACGCGCGACAGTGGCACGCACATGACGTCCCTGCTGCGGCATTGAGCAGCATTCAGATTGGCACCATGGGAGTAGATCAAGTGGGAGTTGGTCTACCCCTGAAACAGCCCAGACTACAGGCGTACTGACAGACTGGTTTAAGGTGAGAATATACATCTGTTAGCTGTGTGGTTTCCGCCCTTTTTCCCCCGCTGGAAGCTGTGGGAGTTGGTCTAGTGGGAGTTTGTCTATCCCTGAAACAGCCCAGACAGGCGTACTGAGTCTTGTTTAACCGCTTCCCGACCACCTCCTGCACATTTACGTCAGCAGAATGGCACGGCTAGGCAAAAGCACGTACAGGTACGTCCCCCTTAATTGCCTAGCCATGGGGGCGTGCTCGCGACCCGGTCGGGAGCTCCGTGACCGCGGCACCAGCAGACCCGATCGCCGCTGGTGTCCCGCGGTCGGGTCACAGAGCTGAAGAACGGGGAGAGGTCTGTGTAAACAAACCTCTCCCAGCGCTTCCTACACTGCCTGTCACTGATCGGCTGTTCCCTGTCATCGGGAAAGCCAATCAGTGACGTCAGCCACGCCCCCTACTGTGAAAAAAAACTCACACGTCACATTAACTCCTCCCACACCCCCGCCCCACTAACTCCTCCCCGCCCCCCTCCTTCACTGCCATTTACATAGGAATCAGTGCATTTAAATAGCACTGATTTCTGTATAAATGACAATGGTCCCAAAAATGTGTCAAAAATGTCTGATGTGTCCGCCATGTCGCAGTAAAAATCGCTGATCGCCGCCATTACTATGCTATAAAACTATTCCCTATTTTGTAAACGCTATAACTTTTGCGCAAACCAATCAATAATCGCTAATTGCGATTTTTTTACCAAAAATATGCAGAATACATATCGGCCTAAAATGTTTTTTTTATCTATTTTTTGGGGATATTTATTATAGCAAAAAATATTGCATTGTTTTCAAAATTGTCGCTCTATTTTTGTTTATAGCGCAAAAAAAAAAAAACCGCAGGGGCGATCAAATACCACCAAAAGAAATCTCCATTTGTGGGAAAAAAAGGACGCCACTTTTGTTTGGGAGCCACGTCGCACGACCACGCAATTGTCAGTTAAAGCGACGCAGTGCCGAATCGCAAAAAGGGGCCTGGTCCTTTGGCTGCAAATTGGTCCGGGGCTTAAGTGGTGAAGGTGAGAATCTACATCTGTGTGGTTGTGCTCCCTTTTTCCCCGCTGGAAGCTATGTGCCATCTTTTTAGTACCTTACAGACTGTGGGTACAGGGTTGATGCATCGTTTAGGTGGAGGTGCTGTGCCAACAGTGGAGGCACTATTGGATGGCTACATGGACTAAGGTGGGCATTGCAGAGATGTCCTAAACTATATTCTATGCCACCTAAGTGGACTTGAAATATTGGGAGTTATAGATGTGTCCTTATTGTCATTTTATGGACTTGTCTGGTGTATTACTTGGCTTCTCGGTGCATTTACTCTACAGGGGGTCCCTTAGTTACAAACATCCGACTTACAAACGGAGGGAGACAACAGGAAGTGGGAGGAAATCTACCCCTAGGAAGGGAAATTCACTCCTGTAAGAGTTATTATGGGAAAAAGGTACCTCCACTGATACTTTTTTATCAAGGCCTGTTTCCACATCAACCCAAAATTTTCAAAATCCAATTGTCATTGGGACAGGAAAGTGAGGTGAAATTTTCTGAACAGGGGCACGGACAGCAAAACAAACATTACAGGGGTGTTAACCCTTCCCTATGCTATCCAAAAAGCTTAAAAAAAATTGTTTTTCTGGCTGGAACTACACTTAAATTTTTTTACCTGATTCAACTTAAGAACAAACCCACAGACCCTATCATGTTTGTAGCCCGGGGACCCCCTGTATATACTATTGGAATCCATTCAGGCCTTTTGTTTTGACTGACACGGCCCTTTCTCCTCCTTCCGTCTCTGCTTCTGTGAGAAAGACGGCATAATATGTAGATCAACCTCTGGGAATTGTTGGGAATTGGAGTCTTCTACGGCATATTTGGCAAGTACAGACATTCTATGCAGCAAGTTTGTAACTGGGAGAGTCAGTGCAATTATCACTGCAGATTAGCAGTACTCTTATCACATTGTTATATTCTATATCTGTGTTCCTATATAGTGTCTGTCCGGGTCTGGAGGTGACTATTCCACACCCCCCCCCCCCCCTTCTGTGGGGCTCCTGTGTTCACCCAAGACTTTTTACCTTTTACCACTCCAAGATATAAATCTCTGCCGATATGGTAAATTTAGATATTTTGTATTAGGGCTGCAACTAACGATTATTCTCATAATCGATTAGTTTGCCGATTTTTGTTTCGAATAATCGATTAATTGGTTAATAACCTTTAAAAAAAAAGTGTGGTGTATAATTTAGTTAATATGTAAAGTTTTAAAAAAAAAGGCTTTATTCTTAAATATATCTCTATGCAGTGGTAAATATAAATAACCAACTATATGGTTAGGGAGCAAAATATTAAATCCACTCTGAGAATAAGACAGAAGAGATCTACTTTTTTTGGCCAATTAGTTGTTGGGCAGATTAAAAAACACAAATTGCTGCACAAACGCATTACATGCTTTTCTGCAGCTTCTCCATTGAAGTATATTGAACCACAAAAGCACAGTTTTGCGTTTAAAGAAGAAAAAAAAAAAAAAGTCCCTGACCCTTTCCAAACAGCAGCGGCTGAAAAAAAGCATAGATGTGAATGTGTCCCATAGAAAACCATGTAAATGAACTGCAGTACGTTTCTGAAAAAATCACCAAAAAAACACATAGGTGTGAACCAGGCCTGAGACGTTTAGTAACATAAAAAAACGGTTAAAAAAACGAAAATTAGCCCTTTATAGTACAAAAAAAAAGAAGCATATATTCACTACTGTAAGGGTTCATTTTTTTACTGTAGAACTGAAAATAATTTTTACAGTAGCAATTATTTGCTCTTTTTGTACTATAACGGGCTCATTTTAGTTTTTTTTAACCCCATTATGTTACTGGCCAATTAAGCGATTATGAAAATAGTAATCGATTAGTTTTTTCAGCCCTATTTTGTATACTTATACGACTGATATCTTATATCCTATAGCAACACCCACCCAACCAGTCCTGAGGAAGAGAAAAATCGTCACAAAATGTACCAACTTTGCAGAATGCAGTACTTGTGGACATGTCTCTAGAGTGCTTAAGCTAGTATTATTAGCTACCTATAAGTGGTTTATGTGCAATAAGGAACATTGTCCTACTTATATGTCTGTTTTGAATCGCCATTTCTGGGTTGGACATTTGTTGGTATCGGATATATTGTGTACAGAGGTTATTGTATTCATTTTATATTCAAGTTTAAGTTTATGGAGAAATAAAATAGATTTTTTTTTTTAAAAAGCTGCCTCGTATTAGGTAAAAAAAGTCTGCCTTTTTTTGGGGGTATTATGAATGTGTATAATGGATGTGGCACGGTGAGGGTCTATATTGTTTTTTTAAATAAAGGACTTGTCAAAAACTGCCTCCTGTGTTTATTTACACTACACTTTGGGGACAGGGTGCTTTTGGGGGGGGGGGGGGGGGGGAGCTGCTGTGCTCCACTCATCCCCAACCCCTTCCAGATCTGCATGCTTAGATAAGAGTCTTGTATGGATTTTATTTGGGGGGGGGGGGGGTGTTGCCTCTGCCTGCACTGACCCTGGCCTCTTTTAGGATCACGTTTCTGCCTGCTGCCTAGGCTGATCCTTTGCCTCTTTTCTGACCATGTCTCTGCCTGCCGCCTGAACTGACCGATCTGCACATCCGACTGCAAACATTACTGAGATACCAGTCCCAGTGGACAACTGCACTCCTGGAACCACAGCAAATCTTGTTCTTCCTTTCTTCAGCCTCCTGTACTTCCTGGCCAGTGAACATGGCATTCCTGGGGGCAGCCAAGGACAAGTAGGCTAGGCTTGGTTGGCTACACTAAGCTATATTCCCTGACCACTCTGACAGAGGTGACCATTACAGTACCTTGGTTTTTAAACATAGGTTGATTTCTGTAATAAACAAGATACAATCTATGGTACATAATCAGTCCAAACAGTGAAAAGGCCTCACGTTCTGTATCCCTAAACTTGGGAGGAGTACCAGAATACATTTTGGGTTGTAACTCTATGCAAATGCGGTGTGTGAAAAAAATCTTAATTGACAACTTTGTGTAAAAAATAAAATTTTCATTTTCGAATTTAAAATGCTTATGGCAAAAATGAAAAAAAAAAAAAAGTATTCAAAAGACTCACCATGCCTCACCAAAATGTGGTAATTTTGTGAGCGTTTCTATTGTCTTGGTGCTCTAGGGCCTCCAAAAATGTGATGTAGTCATGAAATTAGATGCAGAATTTATGCCCGTAGAAAGTCTGAAGGTGCTCCTTAGATTTCGGGCATCTCTATGTGGTTAGGTTTTGAAAGGCTCACACTTGTGGTATCGCCATTGGTGTGCACAGCCTATTGCATTAGGGTGTGCTCCCTGGAGTACAAACACACTTGGGTATATATCAGCATAGAAGTGAACTGCATCAGTAGACAGATTGGTGTCAGTAGGGCAGTGGACGGTGTCAGTTTATTTTCTTCATTATTTTTTTTAAATGTTATGTTTT
Organism: Lithobates sylvaticus; assembly: GCA_028564925.1. Taxonomy (NCBI): domain Eukaryota; kingdom Metazoa; phylum Chordata; class Amphibia; order Anura; family Ranidae; genus Lithobates; species Lithobates sylvaticus. The sequence continues at coordinate 123,485,055 of CM053037.1, forward strand.
TAGGGGCCCCATTGGGGGGCTTTGGTGAAATATCAAGGGTCTAAATAGACCCAGGATGTCTCACTTTTGAAATAGAGAAAAGGACTGAGGACAGATTCCCCAGCCCCTTGTTCTGCAGCCTCGGCTGTACTGGACGGTGAATAAATGGGAAGTGCTCTGTGCTGAGCAGCCTTTCTGTTCATTTACAAGCTGAAGCATTGTAAACAGTTTACCATGTTTCAGTTAATAATGAAAACCGGAGTGATTGGTACTCGCATTCAAAAGAAGGGGTGAGTAAATTAAATATTAACCGGCCTCTTCTCCCACTCTCCATCTTGAAACATACATCTGTAAATTACTTTTGATTGCAGCATTGAGTATTATGCTTAAAATTAATACAATTTGTATTTTTCTAGTAAAACCCTTTTGCCAGAGTAACCCCTATGCTTCCCAGGTGATCTCCACCAGGGTTTTTAGTTTTGCATTTAAACATCTCCTGCAGCAGCTGGTGGGAGAGGAGGGAAGCAGACAGCACCGCAGACAGGGGCACCAGAAAGCAGGAGGAATTGGCACCGCATGGGGTGATTAGGGTGTGCCCAACCTTACGATACACACACACACACACACACAAGGATGTTGTACCGTTCTGCCATCTTAGGCCTCAAGAACTGAGATAGGCAGTCAGTACCATCAGGGTCGTTGCATTTTCACACATATATATATATATATATATATATATATATATATATATATATATATATAGATAGAGAGATGGAGAGATAGAGAGATAGAGAGATAGGAGAGATAGAGAGATAGAGAGATGAGAGATAGAGAGATAGAGAGAGAGATATATACATACATACATACACACACACACGATAGCGTGTGGACTAACTTTAACACAGACTAAATATACACTGATTTGGGTTGTTTTAAAAAAGGGGGTTGTCATCCCCAACGGCTGCTTATAAAAGCAATCAAGCGGCTAATTAGCTGTTAGGATTGCTTTTACAAGAAAGCTGACTCAAAAAATAAATATATACCATAGTTGAAAAAATACACAAGTCCAACCTGTGTGTGAGATTTGTCAGTATTACATAGTATAACCCTGTATGTTGTGGTCGTTCAGGTGCTTATCTAATAGTAGAAATAGTTGAAACCATTGATGCTCCCCGCTGAAACCACTGCCTGTGATAGGGAATTCCACATCCTCTTACAGAAAAGAGCCCTCTACGCAGTTTAAGGATAAACCTTTTCTCTTCCAAGATTAATGAGTGGCCACGTGTCTCATTAAACTCCCTTACGCAAAAAAGTTTTATCCCTATTGTGGGGTCACCAGTACAGTATTTGTAAATTGAAATCATATCCCCTCTCAAGCGTCTCTTCTCCAGAGACAATAAGATCAGTGTTCGTAACCTTTCCTCATAACTAAGATCCTCCAGTCCCCTAACTAGTTTTGTTTCCCTTCTCTGTACTAGCTCCATTTCCAGCACATCCTTTTTGAGGACTGGTGCCCAGAACTGGACAGCATTCTCCAGGTGAAACTGGACCAGAGTGGTAGCATTATCACTATCTCTTGAGTTAACCCCCTTTTTAATGCATGCCAATATTCTGTTTGCTTTGTTAGCAGCAGCTTGGCATTGGATGCCATTGCTGAGCCTATCTACTAGGACCCCCAGGTCCTTTTCCATCCTTGATTCCCCTAGAAGTTCTCCCCTCCAGTGAGTAGATTGCATTCATATTTTTGCCACCCAAATGGATCATTTTAAATTTTTCCACATTAAACCTCATTTGCCATGTAGTTGCCCACCCCATTAACCTGTTCATATCTACTTGCAAGGTTTCCGCAAGGTTACCAGGATGATGCCTGCAGCTGCCCGGATGGTTAAAAATAACCTCATGTCGCCCTGATGGTAGATATATGCCACTGCCATGGAATTGTCTGGACTCAGTATACTAGCGCAAGACGAAAAAACCCGAAGCTCCAGAATATTTTTGGATAAAACCCTTTCCTGAAGAGAACATGTCCCCTGCACTGAAAGGGACCCTAGAATGGCTCCCCATCTTGTCACACTGGTGTTTGCAGGCAACTAGCAGAAATGACTTTCCTGCCTCCACATTTCAAGGGTTCATGTAGCAGTTTAAATGGTTGTAAACCCTTACAATCCACTTTAATAAGGCTTACCTGTAGCTACCCCCAATATCGCCTAAACATGCACAGTTTAGGAGATATCCCTTGTATCTGCATGTGCCAACGTCATCGGCACATGCGCACTGAAGTAATGGCACGTGCGTGGCCAATCACAGCGCCGGAGCCACGATACCCGGAAGTAACTCCGGGGAGTAATGTTGCCGGCCGGTGCGGTGTAAGGGCACCGCGGCGGGGGCTTCAGGTGAGTATTACATAATAAGCTAGTATGCTATGCATACTAGCTCATTACGCCTTTGCCTTACAGGTCTTTTTTCATGTGGGTTTACAACCACTTTAATTCCCGAAGCACACTGGGGCCTAGAGATATTCAGATGTCCAGCAACAGATCCCTCCTGTTGCACTTATATTTTTTTGCAGCAGCTTGAAATGAAATTGAGCATGTAGAACTGCCTCAAAATATGGAAATTATCTTCCCCAGCAGTCTCATTCAAAAGTCAAATCGAACTTTTCAATACTGAAACCTGATTTCTTAGAGAAAGTCACTTTTCCAGGGGCAAAAAGACCTTTGCCTGAACAGCACCCAGAATAGGCTCAAGTACTTCAGGCCACAAACTGAAAGTGCCAGTCCTCTACTGCAAAAAGTAAGAATGTTTGATGTGCGGAAAGAATTGGGACATTGATTTAGCATCCCTTATGTCCACTGATGCATAGTTACATAGTAGGTGAGTTCGAAAAAAAGACACAAGTCCATCGAGTCCAACCTATGTGTGTGATTATATATGTCAGTATTACCTTGTATATCCCTGTAGGTTGCAGAATGTTGCAACTGATGCAAGTCTACCTGCTGAAGAGAGACCACCACTGAACGAACCAACTCCAAACGAAATGTCTGAATCCTGATAAAATTGTTTAGACCATTGAGGTCCAAAAATCAGATGTACAGTCCCATTCAGTTTTGGAACAGTGAAGAGATTGGAATAAAATCCATAGAATCTTCAGCCATTGAAACCGAGATTACCTCTTGTGCTAAAAGACGATTGAGCGTCTGAAACAATGAGGGCCTCTTCTGATGATCTATAGCAGTGTTTCTCAACTCCAGTCCTCAAGGCGCCACAACAGGTCATGGTTTCAGGATTTCCCTTTAGATGAAACGGCTGTGGTAATTACTAAGGCAGTGAAACTGATTAAATCACCTGTGCAAAATAATGGAGAGCCTGAAAACATGACCTATTGTGGCGCCTTGAGGACTTGAGTCAAGAAACACTGATCTACTGGTACATTCAACCTCATGAACGGTGGAGGATGAATGGTCCGTAATCCTATCCTGTACCCATGAGAGACTCTGGAAAGGACCCAATTGTCCCAAATCACTTTTTTGCCAGACTTCTGAAAAAACCCACAAGAATGCTCCTTCACAGTAAAGAGGACTTGGATTTTGATTTGGCTGACCTGACTGGCCAAGACCTTATTTGTCCTTGGGCCTGTGCCCTTCCTCTGGATTCAGCCATCTGACAGCACCAAAAGGACGGCTTAGAAGAAGAGGAGCTGGAAGCTGGGGTAGCAGAACCTCCATAAGTTTGAAAGAAAGAGGGAGCTTTTACTGCCAGAAAGGGAAAGCCTGCTAGCAACTGAAAGGCAGTTCAGCAGACAAACTTTTCAACAGAACCCTACGCATGTTAACAGACAGGAGAGCAAAACAAGATATTTGTTGACTAGTGTCTTTAAAGGTAAATACAGCAAAACACAGGGCTCTGGGCACCTTTGTTAACCCTTTACAAGTGTCTGCCTCTACAAGCGACAGGTTCTTACTCGCCAACTGCCTAAGGCGACCCTTTAGGCTTTGGCCAATGGTTGCCATCACTGGTTCCATAGCAGAGCATGCCAAGGCAAAGAAAACTTTCAGTAGTGTCTACATTATTTTGTCTGCCAGGTCTTTAAAGGCTTGGATGTTATCAACTGGGCACATCAGATTTTTATTAAGACACTGCTGCATCTATTGCAGGCATGCTCCGCTTTTTCAAAAACCTTTTTCCTCCATTAGAGTAGACAAAAACTCTTTGGCAACACAAACACCCTATTCTGGGTGAACCCATTCAACATACTTTCCATGAGAGGACGCAAAACAAAAGTTTGTGAATTCTGAGGTAGGTGTAGAGATCCCAAAGAGACACTTTAGCAAAGAGGATATAGCAGGAGGCAACCTGAAACCAGACCGAACCATCTCAGAGGGTTTGCGCTAACAAATGGCCCCTGAACGTCTTCATGCTCAGAGTCCTCAGATGTGGATTCCACCTGTCTGACCCTGTTCTATTCCTGCCACATCCTCATCAATAGCTTTCCACTACCGGAGGGGAATCTGGCGAATGGAAACGCTCTTGCTTCTTTTTTTTTTTTTTTTTTTTTTTAAGTTTTACATTTTTTTTTATTGTAAATAGTAACAATACAAAATTATAAAAAAGTAAACAAAAGAAACAAGTTACCCCCTAGAGCAGTGGTCATCAACCCTGTCCTAAGGGCCCACTAACAGGCCAGGTTTTAGGTATTACCTTGGGGAGATGGGACTAGAATACTGAAATCACTGAGCAGCAAATTATATCACCTGATGTATTCCAGTTATCCTGCAAACCTGGCCTGTTAGTGGGCCCTGAGGACAGGGTTGATGACTACTGCCCTAGAGGATCAGTACAGAGGACAGTTTACAGACAAAAGCATTCGGTAATTCGCTTGGAGGGGTGTATTCCGCAACCCGATCACTTGTAGAGTGAAAAGGAGGGTGTTAGTCTATTCATAGTTTCATAGTTAGTAAGGTTGAATAAAGACATCAGTCCATCTAGTTCAACCTGAGTGAGTGTCTACAATTGTCCCTATCCCTGTAAATTGCACACTCACATCAGTCCCTACCCTCAAGGAGCCCACAATCCAAGGTCCCCATTCATATACTAGGGCCAATTTTTTTGGACAGAAGCCAATTAACCTACCTGCATGTTTTTGGATTGTGGGAGGAAACCCGACTACCCGGAGGAAACCCACGCAGGCACAGGGAGAACATGCAAACTCCAGGCAGGTATTGTCGTGGTTGGGATTTGAACCAGCGACCCTTCTTACTGCTAGGTGAAAGTGCTAACCACTACACCACTGTGCCACCCATAAACCCATTAACCTAGACTCTGTTTCCACTGGGCGGAATTGAATAACTCATAGTTAAGTATCAGGAGACATAGAATCAGTGTCTGTTCCCCAACGCCCCACGCACCCCCAGAGGGATCTTGCTGTGCGTGGGAGGGTCAGGGACCAGCGCCTCAGGTAGTACCAGTGTGAGAGGTTAGAGTCACTGCTCCCTAGAACGGGATTCTAACCCCTAACTGGGGTGAGTATGCCGCAGTGGACCAGCTTTTGGTCTCCCACTTAAAAAGGAGAAGATGAGAGGTAGCCTGATGAAGCTATGGTTATAGCATATTACCAAGCGGGCTGCCCTTCTGTACCTTCGAACATCAAAACAGAATAAACATATGTAACTAAACTGGGTTCCTGTGCGAGCCAGGTCGGAAGAAAAAGAAGAAAGAAGAAAGAAAGAAGAAAGGAAGAAGAAGAAGAAAGAAAGAAAGAAAAGAAAGAAGAAAGAAGAAAGAAGAAAGAAAGAAAGAAGAAAAAGAAAAGAAAGAAGAAAGAAAGAAGAAAGAAGAAGAAAGAAGAAAGAAGAAAGAAGAAAGAAGAAAGAAGAAGAAGAAGAAAAGAAAGAAGAAGAAGAAGAAGGAAGAAGAAGAAGAAGGAAGAAGAAGAAAGAAGAAGAGAAGAAGAAGAAGGAAGAAAGAAGAAGAAGAAGAAGGAAGAAGAAGAAGAAGAAAAGAGAAGAAGAAGAAGAAGAAGAAGAAGAAGGAAGAAGAAGAAGAAGAAGGAAGAAGGAGAAGAAAGAAGAAGAAAGAAAGATGAAGAAGAAGAAAGAAGAAGAAGAAGAAGAAGAAGAAGAAGAAGAAGAAGAAGAAGAAGAAGAAGAAGAAGAAGAAGAAGTATAGAAAGAGGGGGGGGAGGAAGGGAAGGTTCATTATCCTCGCGGAGAGGAGATGGGGAACTTGTGCTACTCCAATAAAGGAATTGTCAGCACCTTCTCATAGGAAAATTAGTGAGATACCCACATATTGAGCCCAAGGTTCCCAAATGAGGCAGAATTTTTCTGCTGAGTCTAGTAAGGTATTGGCGGGTTTTTTCCTGCGACATTATCCACAAAATTTTTTGTTTAGCTCGGTGGAATGAGACTGAGGGCGATTTCCATGCCAGAGCTATGGTGATCTTGGCTCCCAGGAGGATAAAATGAATGAGCAAGCGGGTCAGTTTAGGGACCTACGGAATAACGTCATTGAGGAGAGCTATGGTTGGGTCCTGCGGTACTTTGCAGCCCGTAACCCTACGGATGAGATTAAAAACATTGTTTCAAAAGCCCCTGATTTTAGGGGCATTCCCAGATAGTGTGTAGGAGAGAACCAAGAGGCCACATCCCCTGAAGCAGAGGGAAGAGGACTGTGGATAAAATTTTGAAAGGCGGGTAGGGACCAGATACCATCTGGAGATTACCTTAATGTCAGCTTCCATAAGGGAGGTGTTCAAGATACCTTTAAATGAACGTGAAAAGTTCATGTGCCAAGTGTCCAGGTCCCATGCGAACTGGAGGTCTTGCTCCCACCTCAACATATAGTTCGCTTTGCCCTGTGGTTCAGCTAGCGCTGAGTAGATCAGGGAGATACCTCCCCCGACGCCCATGGCTGAGGAGCACCAGAGTTCATATTGAGTGACCGAGAGTGGGTTATCTGAGCTGTTCCGGACCGTACGCAAGAAGCGTAGTAGCTGATTGTATCGGTAAGTTTCCATTATTAAAGTATTGTCCGATCCTGTACAGGCCCTTATCGAGCCACCATGCAAAAGCCTTGATGTTCAATCCCGGTTGAAATTGGGGGTTGTGGAAGATGTGAGCAAGGGGATGCCAGGGGGATGTTAGAGAGGTGTGTTTGTGAAGGGAGTCACAGAGGGACATTGAGTGTGATAGGGTGGGTGGATAGGATTGCTGGGCGATCTTTGCGTGTTCTCCAGACTAGGTAGTCCAGAGTGTGGCAGGGGGTAGCCTGTCTTTCAATCTCAACCCAGTCAGGTTTTGGGTTCCTGGAATAAATTGTGCAGAATTGGCAGAGTTGAGCGGCCTGGTAATACTGCCAAAGATTTGGAAGGCCTAGCCCCCCTTTTTTGTTTGCTCTGTACAGCACTTTGTTGGAGAGTCAATGACCCTTGCCCCCCCCGAGATGAACCTAATGATGGTGGATTGGAATCTGTCCAGATCCCGCTTTTTGACGGGGATCGGCAGAGACCTGAAAAGATACAACAGTCTGGGGGGGAGGGTCATCTTCACTGAATTGACTCTGCCCAGCCAGGATAATTTGTAGAGGGACCATTGCGCTAAGTCATCTGAGAGTCTTTTCAGCATATAGTTATGTTGGTACAGGAGGAGGTCTACTTTAGGGGTAAGAAAGACCCCTAAATAGGGAAGGGAGGAGCACCAGGAGAAAGGGAAATTGGCTTTGAGTCTATCAACTACTGTTAATTTTGAGACCTGAGACCGACATAAGGGGGAAGGTGAGGAAAAGAAGGACATTGTCCGCAAAGAGAGCACATTTGTGCGTCTGATTGCTGCAAATGACCCCACTGATATTGGGGTCTTGTCTAATTGCCAATGCTAGGGTTTCTATCGCTATGGCAAAAAGGATGGGAGAAAGAGGGCAGCCCTGTCTAGTACCTTTCAGAATTGGGATTTGGTTGGCGAGGTGACCATGCAACTTAATCTGGGCTTTCGGGGAGGAGTATAGGGAGGATAATGTTTGTAGGAAGTCTGGGCCAAAGCCCCAGTGGCGTAGAATGGTAAATAAGTAAGGCCAGGTGACCTTATCGAAGGCCTTCTGGAGGTCAATGGAAAGTATGTAACCCAATTGTGTGGGGCCGCCATCCCAGGCGGAATGCATGAGGGATATTAAATCCACTGCTCTCCTAATCTGGTCCGGACCCTGTCTCCCAGGGATGAAGCCTACTTGATCCTTGTGGATATAGGAGGCGATAAAGCAGGCCATTCTGTTAGCTAAGATTTTGGTCATGATTTTAAGGTCATTGTTAATTAACGAAATTGGCCTGTAGTTGCTTCACTAGAATCTTTTCCTTGTTTAGGAATCACTGAGATAAATGCGAGATTAGCAGCTGGTTCAAGGGAGGAGCCATCACATAGGGAATTGAAGAGGCGGACCAGATGAGGAGAGAGGATTTCGGAGAAAGTTTTGTAGTAGTGGGCAGAAAAACCATCCGCCCTGGGGCAGAATCTGTCTTAAGGTTTTTAATAACATCCTGGACTTCCTCTGTACTAAATGGTGCATCCATCATGGATCTGTGGGACTCTGATAGCTTCGGGAGTTCAATGTTTTCTAGGAAGGATTCTAGGGGGCTGGATCAGTAGAGGATGGAGTAGAATAAAGATTCGAGTAGAAAACTTGTAAGGTTTCAAGAATTTTTTGGGGATTTTGGGAGAGACCCCGAGATCGTTTTTATCTTGGGCAGTGTGAAGTTTTTCATTTAGGGGTGAGTTTCATCGCTAGTCTTGGACCAATTTTATCGGCCTGTAAATAATACTTGCCGCTTAGCCAATGCAGGCATTTGTCGGCGTTAGTGGTCAGGGCCAAATTCAAGGCAATACGGGAGGATTCTAGCTGGGCAGGGCTGGCAGGGGTGGGTTTGGTCTTATGGGCTTTACTGAGAAGTTTGAAGTCTTTTTCCAATTTGTCCACATTAACTTTATGTTCTTTTTTAAGTTTGGATGATAATTTAATTATTTTCCCTCTTATTACTGTCTTATGGGCACCCCAAAGAGTACTGGGGGACGTGTCCCCTGTGTCGTTAAGACGAAAAAATATTTAATGTCTTGTGCTAGCATAGTGCAGTGTACAGGGTTGGACAGGAGGGATTTACTTAGGCGCCATTGGGGGGGACCGGTGGGTGAAAGCGAGCTGTGGATTTTGAGAGTCACTATGGAGTGGTCAGACCAAGGAACGTTGTGTATTGAAGAATGTGCTGTGTGGATGTCCGAGTTGGGAATAAAGATATGGTCTAGTCTACTAAATGTTTTGTGAGGAGCAGAATAGTGAGTATAGTTTTTGGCAACGGGATTTAATTCCCTCCATGTGTCAATCAGGCCCAATTCGTGGAAAAGTCGGGCTATTCTGAGGCTCTGTTTGGGGGGTTTTGTAAGACGGGGTCTGTCCTGGGAAGATTTGTCTAGGGCATGGTCGAAAGTGGTATTGGAGTCTCCCCCCACTATGCCTTCTAGGTGTGAGGAGAGGGTAGAGAGCATGGAAGCAAAGAAGCGCGCTTGGCCCTGGTTGGGGGCATAGTAGGAGACGAGGGAGAACAATTCCCCCTCAATAAGCCCTTCAATTAGGAGGAACCTACCGTCTTCGTCTTGGACCGTGTGCGTGTGGACAAAAGGCATTCGTTTGGACAGTAGAATAGCTACTCCCCTCTGTTTGGTGTGCGCGTTCGCGAGGTAGAAGGTGGGGAAGTTGCGGTGGAGAAAGGAAGGGGTGTAGCTTGCTGGGAAGTGGGTTTCTTGGAGTAAGACAATATCAAGGCTTCTGGCATGGTAGCTCTGGAAGGCTTTCCGGCGTTTAGAAGGGGAGTCAAGTCCCTGAGTGTTACGAGAAGCTACTCTCAAGGACATTTTACGGGTCTCTGTTTCAGCCATGGGCTTCAGGGGATGGGTGCGAAAGTGTTCAGAGGGAGCTTACCTTTAAGCGGTGAGGTCTACAGTTCTTAGGCTGGAAGTTGGACTTCTGCGAGTATCCTGATGAAAGTATTGTGGGATTTCTCCGCGAGGGACCTTGAAGACTAGGGAGAGGGGGAATAGAAAAGGGAGGAAAAGTGAGGGGAAGAGAAAATGGAGAGAAAAAGAGAAGAGAGCAAAGAGAACAAGGTGAATGGTAAATTCCCTCAAACAACAAAATACAAAACATCCGTAATGTTATAGTGCAAAAAGGACCGGCGAACCAGGTCCAAAAGTTCACAGAGGAGAGCATTTGGAGAGGGTGCAACCTCAAAAGGGTTGTCTATCTGGTGTCACTGGAGGGAGTGGGTACCCTCCGCGTCACAACAGGTGGAGTGGCAAGAAGCGCCGCTCCGGCCGGTAGGGCCCCCAATGTGGAGTAAAATGTTATCGGTCGGCCATAAAAAAAAAAAAAAGGAAAAACAAAAAACAACATGAACATAGGTGAGTCTTAGAGTAAGTCTTGCAATGACTAGGCAGCATAAAACTAGTGGAGGAAGGGGTACCTGCAGGGGGGGGGGGGATGTCCAGTAAGGGGGTAGGGCAGGGGAAGGCTATTGGGTCTAACGTTGTGGAGAAACTGTAAACGATATTTCTCAAATTCAACATAGATTACAATCAAGTCAATTACCCACCTTTTCCCAGGTATGTATGAGGGAGGGTAACCCATATTAGCCATTAGTAGGGCTAATAGGGCCCTACCTAGACCAGAAGGGACCCAGGCCTGACTAGGCACAATCAGGGCTTAGTGGGTCCGTCTTCCCCTGAACCTTGGAGGGAGCTGGGTTAGCTACTAAAAAAGAGAAAGAAAAATTATGAGTTAAAAAAAAAATAAAAAAAAAAGGGGCAAGGTTCAGGGGAAGATAGAATCAAAAAAATGAGTAAAAGCAAAACCTCCCGTTAGGGAGACACAAAAAAAGTTCTCATCTCGGGGGATGGGATTCATGATGCCTCTTCGTCTGTTGCTTGTTCCACAGCGGGGTCAGGGGACTGCCTGGTGGTGGACGTTTGGAGGTGCCCGACCTGCTTGCAGCTTGGTGGGGGGCCCAGATCTTGGGAGATAAGTCCAAGTTGGAGCAGGAGGCGCTCGCCATCATGGAAGGAGGAGAATCCGTAGGATCTGTCCTTGAAGTGGAATTGGAGCCGGAACGGAAAGGACCAACGATATTTGATGGAGTTTTGGATGAGGACCTCCAGAAGGGGTTTGGAGGGATCTGCATTTCTGAACCGTGGCGGGTGAGATGTCTGCAAAAATTTGGATCCTGTTGCCTTGGAAAGTTAGGTTATCAAGGTTGCGTGTGTCGTCTTCTTTGACACTATAGTAATGTGGTTTGACCACGATATCCCTTGGGAGGCCGTCTTGTCTGGGGGGTTGGCGGGCTCTATGTGCCCTGTCAAGTTCCAATCTGTGTTCTTGGATGTCAGGCATGAGTTCTTTAATGAACGTTTTGATTGTGCTGGGGACATCAGTGACAGACTCAGGGATTCCTCTAATGTGGAAGTTATACCTTCTGCTTCTGTTCTCCAAATCGTCAATTTTGGAGAGGGCTGTTTCTAGTTGGTCTTGTAAGGTTTGGATGCATGCGGTATTCTGGTTGGTGCGTGCCGCATTGTTATCTACAGCTTGCTCAATAACATCCATGCGGGCCCCTAGGCTCTGCAGGTCTGCTTTGATAGTGGCAGTGATTTGTGTGGCGTTTTGAGCCAGGCCTGCAGCCAGCATTTCAGAGAAGTGCTGCAACATAAGCTGCATGTCAGTGGAGTGGGCCGGTTGCAGGGGGGGATAATGATGGGAGCCTTCTAGGCCCAAGGTGGATCTCTGTAATGGAGTGTGGGGGAGGTCGCCAAATGTCCTGCTCAGCAGAGATGCTGTTGAGGCTGGGGAGATCCCATGGGGGTTGCAGGTACTCACAGGAGTAGTTAGCAGGCTGTTGTGGTGCTGGTGGTGGACTGGTGGATCCGCAATGGAGGCTGGATCCTCCATGCTGCCTCGTGCTGCGGCCGACATCTTGGCTGAGGCAGGGGTCGCCAGGTTGTAAACGAGCTGGCGGCTAACCTCGCTCTTTTGTGTCCCTAAGGACATATCAGTGTGTGCCTGGCACCCCCGGGGGAACGATGGGCTGAAGGCCGGTTGGATCCTGCTCGATCTGAGCGCTCAGGGGGTTGAGAAGGGCCGGAGCGGTGCGGAGCTCCCGTTCAGAGCGTCTTCCCGAAAGTCCCGCGCATGTGCAAAACTACGCTCTTGCTTCTTACCGCCTTTCACCATGTGGGAGAGCATGCCAGCAAACTTCCCCTTTAGGCCAGCCAGTCACCCTTAGTGACATACACAGACGCCTGCAGTGGTCACAATACCAGAGACAGACAGACATATTGGCTCAGACATACCCATCACATCTGGTACTTCGGGAGAGAAACTCAGCAGGATCATGACCAGAACCCGCCGAACCTCATGGCGGTGTTCCTGCACCCTTCCCAAATGTGCGCCCTCCTCCCTGCTTCCTGGAAGACATCATGTGCTTGCTAAGGAATCTTAGGGTTTGTGCTAACCCTAGCCACCCCACTCAACTGAACAGACGTCAAAACTGGCGCCAAACGCCCCCCTGGGGACAACCCAGCTGCCCAGTGTATTTACAGAGGTGATGCTCGTGTCTGGAGGAATAAGAAAGCCTGCTCTACGCCCCTCAGGTGCTAGCAGCATTAAGTTTTGTTGATCAGGGAGAGTTTGAGCACTGTTAGCCAAACGCCTGCTTCTGGCATAAGACATTTTCGGTTTGTAGTCTGGTAGCAGAAAATGCCTGCTGAAAAAGCAATATGCCGCAGAGTCTGCCCCCAGATGATGTATTTCCACTCCCTGCCACAATTTGAAAACAGCGTGACCAATGCGTGATATCGCCCACATGGCCGCATCATTCATTCACAGTTTTCTGTAAATAGACTACAAGTACTATCCAGCCATTTCAGCTAGTGGCTGTAGCTCTCAATGAACTGCAAGGACACTGGTGAGTGAGCTGTCTTAAGAGTGTGGCCTATTTTTTAATGGTCCTAGACATTAAAGTGGAGGTTACAACAAGTCTAAGCAAAGATCTTGCAATGGTGTACAAAGAACTGGTAACCGATTCCCTTTTTCAGTGTGTTATTTAAAATGAAGGAACTGAAATCAAAGTCACCCTATTTAGTCAGGGAGGGTGGGTCTCGACCAGAGAACACTCTGCATTCATTGGGAAAATGCAAAGTGTTCTCTGAATGGTGCACACACCGAGCGAGTGACTTTGGCACTAGACCCGGAAGCTAGCAGCAACCAATAGTAGCGGTCCATACTACAGCGATTTCCAGCTTCCACAAGGATCCAAAAGGTAATGGAACATGCATACGAGCAATTAAAAAAAAAAAAATCTGACTCGGTTTGTGAGTGTCTTCTCACAAAACGAGCAGGATTCAAGCCTCTGGGGTGGGCAGTACCGCATTTGGCCAGAGATGCGGGGTGCCGGTGACACTCTGAGCCGCTCAGAAACACTCGGTTCCAGATTGTCTCCAGTGCCCCCCCCCACCTCTGGCCACATGCAGTACTGCATACAATATCAGTCACTGTGGAACAAATTATCTAAGGAAACTGGCTTTGATATATGAGTGTTTTGGATTACAAGCATTCTTCTGGAATGAATTATGCTCGTAATCCAAGGTACCACTGTAAAAAAAAAAAAAAAAAAAAAAATGGAGCATGCCCCGATTTGAATGCCATGGTGTATAATGCCTTAAGGCGAACTTAGGCTTTATATGCACCCTTGCTATAAAGCCTAGAAGTGCAATTGTACTAGAACCTTTTTATATTAAAAAAGTGCGGCCAAATTTTTTTAGCCATACGAAAGTCCACTGCTAGCTTCGTTAGAGAAGCTCCAGGCTCTGGAAAGATTCCAAGAATGTCAGGATCCAACCGATGCCTGATTGGCAGCTGGCTCAGCCTCGCAAAGTGCTGCTCAGAGTCTAAGCCAGCCACTCCCGCCACCTCCCTGACAGTCACCGCTCTCGGGTGGACTGAGACCTGAACGATCAGTGGTCATGGGATAGCTCCGTTCTCAGGCTTGGAGCTGGCAGGAGAGAGCTGCAGCATGGAGAGGAGTATGTTTTTTTACTTGCATCATTTGCCGAATTTTGGAAAACAAATTACAACTTTAAATAAAAAAAAAAAAAAAAACTCACCATGCCTCTTACTAAATACATCAGACAAAAAAATTGTTATTTGGGTGGGGAGGGGTATTTGTACTGTTCTGGCCATTTTAGGCCCTCAAGAAATTGGATTTGCAGTCAGTACATCAGAAATATATAAAAAAAAAAAATCTCTATATACACACACACACACACACACACACACACACACACACACACACACACACACACTATTGATAGAAATCAATTGCTTTTATTTGATAGCTTTCAATCACCCCATGAATTCAGATCTATTGTACGGAGCTCTGTAGGGTAAAAGGTATTGTAAGCCACATGTGAGAGAAGGATTGGAGAGATGTTCAATTGATTTAGGGAGCGGGGATACCTCGAGAACATAATCACACAAGAAATCAGAAGAGTACATCAGGATGAGAAAAACAAAACTATGCAGAGACAGAAAAAAAAGATGTGAGGCGATTGCCCTTTTCTATGCAGTTCCATAGTTAAAGTGAGGACATCTTTAAAATCAATAAACACTGGCCCTTATTAACCACTACGCGCCTGCGCTATAGCCGAAAGACGGCTGCAGCGCAGACGCTCCCTACAGGGAGGACGTCCCTGGACGTCCTGCCGTTTACTTCCCTAATGCGCGCTCCTGAGATCGCGCATCGGGAAAGTTCTGTGCTGGCCGTGTCCGTCGGACACAGCCAGTCACAGATCGCTGTAAACGGCCAATCACAGCGGCCGTTTACAGCGAGATCGGCATGTCCAATGAGAGATGATCTCATATGTAAACATATGAGATCATCTCTCAGCGCCGCTCTCCCTCCTCACACAGACAGCGTGTGAGGAGAGAGAGATGAACGGCTGCAGCAGACGTAAGTAAAAAAAAAAAACAAAAAAAAATGTGCCATCTGTCCCCAGTGCCATGTATAAGTGCAATCTGTCCCCAGTGCCACGTGCCATGTGTGCCACGTCAGTGCCATCTCAGTGCCACGTCAGTGCCATCTGTCGTCAGTGCCACGTCAGTGCCACCTGTCGTCAGTGCCACGTCAGTGTCACGTGTCATCAGTGCCACATAGTGCCATCTGTCAGTGCCACGTATCAGTGCCATCTGTGTCATCAGTGCCACATAGTGCCATCTGTCACCAGTGCCACGTATCGGTGCCATCTGTCACCAGTGCCACGTCAGTGTCACGTGTCATCTGTCACCAGTGCCACGTATCAGTGCCATCTGTCACCAGTGCCACGTATCGGTGCCATCTGTCACCAGTGCCACGTATCGGTGCCATCTGTCACCAGTGCCACGTATCGGTGCCATCTGTCACCAGTGCCACGTATCGGTGCCATCTGTCACCAGTGCCACGTATCGGTGCCATCTGTCACCAGTGCCACGTATCAGTGCCATCTGTCACCAGTGCCACGTCAGTGTCACCAGTGCCACATATTAGTGCCATCTGTCACCAGTGCCACATATTAGTGCCATCTGTCACCAGTGCCACATATTAGTGCCATCTGTCACCAGTGCCACATATTAGTGCCATCCGTCACCAGTGCCACATATTAGTGCCATCCGTCACCAGTGCCACATATTAGTGCCATCCGTCACCAGTGCCACATATTAGTGCCATCCGTCACCAGTGCCACATATTAGTGCCATCCGTCACCAGTGCCACATATTAGTGCCATCCGTCACCAGTGCCACATATTAGTGCCATCCGTCACCAGTGCCACATATTAGTGCCATCCGTCACCAGTGCCACATATTAGTGCCATCCGTCACCAGTGCCACATATTAGTGCCATCCGTCACCAGTGCCACATATTAGTGCCATCCGTCACCAGTGCCACATATTAGTGCCATCCGTCACCAGTGCCACATATTAGTGCCATCCGTCACCAGTGCCACATATTAGTGCCATCCGTCACCAGTGCCACATATTAGTGCCATCTGTCAGTGTCATGTGTCATCAGTGCCCTGTATTAGTGCCATCTGTCATCAGTGCCCTGTATTAGTGCCATCTGTCATCAGTGCCCTGTATTAGTGCCATCTGTCATCAGTGCCCTGTATTAGTGCCATCTGTCATCAGTGCCCTGTATTAGTGCCATCTGTCATCAGTGCCCTGTATTAGTGCCATCTGTCATCAGTGCCCTGTATTAGTGCCACGTGTCAGTGCCACGTGTCAGTGCCACGGTGCTCCAGGGCCTTCAAAAGTGTAATAGGTAGTAAACAAGTTAGATGTGTAATTTATGCTCCTAGAATGGTGACAGGGTTCCCTGCATGTTGGGCCTCTCTAAGTGGCCAGGCGGTGTAAAAATCCCACACATGTGGTATCGTAATACTCAGGAGTAGCAGAATTTATTTTGTCATTTGTGGTATGCACATGCCATGTGAGAGAAATAACCTATTACAATGACAATTTTGTGGAAAAAAATTAAAAATAAAATAATTCATTTTGCAAAGAATGGTGGGGAAAAAATGACATCAAAAAGCTCACCATGCCTCTTACTAAATACCTTGGAATGTCTACTTTCAAAAAAAGGGGTCATTTGGGGGGTATTTGTACTTTCCTGGCTTGTTCGGGTCACAAGAAATGAGATAGGCCAACAGATGTGATCAATTTTGTATAATTCGCACCACAGCTTGTAGAGTCTAACTTTCACAAAGACCAAATAATATCCACCAATTTGGGTTATTTTTTACCAAAGATATGTGGCAGTATAAATGGTGGCCAAAATTCATGAAGAAAAATTAATAATTTGCTAAATTTTATCACAGAAACAAAAAAATGCATTTTTTTTTCAAACTTTTTTCATTTATAGCGCAAAAAATAAAAAACCCAGAGGTGATCAAATACCACTAAAAGAAAGCTCTATTTGTGGGAAAAAAAGGACAAAAAATTCATTTGGGTACAGTATTGCATGACTGAGTAATTTTCATTCAAAGTGTGAGCACCGAAAGCTGAAAATTGGTCTGGGCAGGAAGGGTGTTTAAGTGCCCAGTAAGCAAGTGGTTAAAACGTGCATACCCACAGATGGATGCCTTTCAACAGGTACCTGTAAAAGAATCTTGTAGAAACAAAACATTAAGGCCACTTTCACACAGACGATTTACAGGTGCTATAACGCAAAAAATTTTTTTATTGAATCAATGGTCCGCGCATTCAAAGCGCCTCGGCAGTGATGCTTTGCGGGGCGATTTTTTTAACCCTTTTTCAGCTGCTAGCTGGGGTAAAAAGCACCCTGCTAGCAGATCTGAAAAGCGCTGCTAAGAATTGGATTTTTATAACAGCTTACCTGTAAAATCCTTTTCTTGGAGTACATCATGGGACACAGAGCCTTAAGTAATTACTTAATGGTTATGGGTCACCTTCAGGTGTTGACACTGGTAACCCAATACAGTTGGGTTCACTCCCTATATAACCCCTCCTCCTTCCAGGTGTACCTCAGTTTTTGTAGCCAAGCAATATACCTGAACCCCATAAAAGAGGGGCGGGACCTGATGATGATGTACTCCAAGAAAAGGATTTTACAGGTAAGCCGTTATAAAAATCCCATTTTCTTTATCGTACATCATGGGACACAGAGCCTTAAGTAATTACTAAACCACTTGCCAACCGCCGCACGCACATTTACATCGGCAGAATGGCACGTCCCTTTAAGTTTGCCACCGTGTGGTCACGCGCGACCCTGCCGCGAGCTCCGCGAGTGTGATTGTCTCACGGAGAGGAAGAACGGGGAAAATGTAAATCAGCATTTCCCTGTTCTGCCTAGTGACACTGATCACAGCTCCCTGCGTTCAGAAGCGGTGATCAGTGTTGTGACACACATAGCCCATCCCCCCTACAGTTAGAACACATCCCTAGGACACACTTAATCCCTGCAGAGCCCCCTCCTAGTTAACTCCTTCACTGCCAGCCACATTTAAAATCGCACTGATAACTGTATACCGTATATACTCGAATATAACCCGAGATTTTCAGCTCTTTTTTTTAGGGCTGAAAGTCCCCCCCTCGGCTTATATTCGAGTCACCGCCGTCTGCCTACATGAACAGCGTGTCATGCAGACAGACGGCAGTTTTCAAAAGCCGCACCTCCTCCTCCTCGTCCGTGATAGGAGGAACACTAATTTTCCTAGCAGTAAGTCAGTGTGCAGTGTTCCTTCTATCACGGACGTCCTGTCATTCTCATCTCATGGACGAGGATGAGAGGACGTCCGTGATAGGCGGAACACTGCACACTGACTGCTGGGAAAACAGCGTTCCTCCTATCACGGACGAGGAGGAGGCGCGGCTTTTGTAATTTTGGAATGGCGCCTTACACGCTGTGGGGGGACAGAGCAAGACTGCATCGGCGGAAGACAGATCGCACAGGACCCGCAGATCGGCACAGGTAGGCTGCGATGGGGACACAGGGGGGTCTGTACAGGGGACATGCATGGGCATTGCTGACCCTCTTTTCCACTTACAGTAGCTGCTGCATTTTTCACCCTTGGCTTCTACACGGGTCAATACGTTTTTCCCAGTTTTTTGTGGTGAATTAGGGGCCTCGGCTTATATTCGGGACGGCCTATACTCGAGTATATACGATAAATGTGAATGGCCCCAAAATAGCGTCAAAAGTGTCCGATCTGTCCGCCATAATGTCGCAGTCACCATAAAAAAATAAAAATCGCTGATCGTAATTACTAGTAAAAAAAATGAATTATTAATAATGCCATAAAACTATCCCCTTTTTTGTAGACGCTATAATTTTTGCGCAAACCAATATACGCTTATTGCGATTTTTTTTACTGAAAATATGTAGAAGAATAATAATATGTATCAGCCTAAACTGAGCAAAAAGTAAAAATTTTTTTTTTCAAAATTGTCGATTTTTTTGTTTATAGCACAAAAAATAAAAAACAGCAGAGTTGATCAAATACCACCAAAAGAAAGCTCTATTTGTGGGAAAAAAGGACGTCAATTTTGTTTGGGAGCCACGTCGCACGACCGCGCAATTGTCAGTGACAAGCGACGCAGTGCCGAATCGCAAAAAGTGCTCTGGTCTTTGGCCAGCCAAATGGTCTGGGGCTTAAGTGGTTAATGGGACGTCCCATAGCAATGCTACTTGAGGGGAGGGAGAAACAATCGTAGGGCACCCCCAGACCCGAGGACTTATACTGCTGCCTGCAGCACACTACGCCCTAAGGCAATATCCTCATACCTCCTTAACATCCACTTGATAAAATTTTGTGAATGTATGCACTGAAGACCAAGTTGCGGCCTTGCAGATCTGAGCCATGGAGGCCTGGTGATGCACTGCCCAAGAAGCACTAACCGACCTGGTAGAGTGCGCGCCTTAACTTGAAACAGGGGAATTTTACCCTTTAAATCATAAGCTTGAATTATCACTTGTCGAATCCACTTAGCAACAGTGAATTTCGACACTGCCTGTCCTTTTAGGACCCTCTGGCAGAATAAATAAGAAATCAGTCTTACGAATCTGAGCAGCTGCCTTTAAATAGAATAGAATACATTTTCACTGCTCTCACCACATCAAGACAATGTAGTGACTTTTTCCCTGGAACATGATTTTGGAGAAAAAAAAGATGGCAGGACAATATCTTGGTTCAGGTGAAAACATGAAACTACTTTTTTTTGGCAAAAAATCTAAATCCCTTCGCAAAACATCTGGAATATTATGGGAGGTATATCGATGATGTTATCATTTGGGATGGGACTCTTGACACCGTTGAACAGTTTATATCCTACTGTAATGCCAATGAGTTTGGTATCCATTTACACATGTGGTGGATGCAGATTCATTGGGTTTTTTTTTTGGATCTTGAACTGGGTAGTGATGTAGATGGTCACATCACATCAAAAACCCATTTCAAGGACACAGCTGGCACATCATGGGAGTTGCCATCATCCTAAATGGAAAGAAAACATACCCTATAGTCAGTTTTGACGGTTACGAAGAAGCTGTAGTAATGTTAAGGATTATGATGATCAGGCCATCATACTTACCACCAAATTCCTAGAAAGGTTATGAAGGTATACTTCAAGGAGGGCATTTGACCCTTAGAGAGGATACTCAGAATAGGGATATGCCTAGACCTGATAGAGATCAATATGGTACCCTCTTCATTACAAGGTTTAAATGATGAACACCGGGCCATTAAAAAGGCTATCCAAAAACACTGGCCAATTCTGGGGTAGGATAAAGCACTCGGTAGAGTTCTCCCAAGAAAACTCCAGGCGGTCTTTCGACGTGCAACAAATGTTAAAAGCGTTATTGCCCCTAGTCACTTCAAAAGAAAAATGTAACCCTAGGATGGCGAATATCCCCCAATTCTTCAACATCATAGGGTGCCACAAGTGCAAAGGTATCAAGTGTGAAGCCTGTAGGTTTATCTCTTGCGGTCAAAAAACGTTTCAAAGTAAAGATGGACACACGTTTTACATTAAAGTGGGGTTGCGACCAAAAAAAAATAAATGTGGCTTAACCACTTGCCGACCGCCCCCTGTATATATACGTCGGCAGAATGGCACGTACAGGCAGAACCACGTACCTGTACGTGCCATTCTTCCGGCGGGTGGGGTGTCCGATCGGAACCCCCTCCGCCGGCGGGGACGGTCGGCATCGCTTCAGGAGCGATCCGGGACGAGGGGACGGCCAGTGGTTTCTGGCCACCCCCTCGCGATCGCTCCTGGCGAATGAAAAGCTTCCCCTTCCTGTCTATTGTATAGACAGGAAGGCGGAAGTGATGTCACGCTCGGTGCGCCGGTCTATGTGACCGGAACGCCGAGCAGAGAACATGTAAAGGTTAGTGCACAAACAGTACACTGACACCAGTACACATAGGCACACAATCCACCCCCCCCTGTCACCCCCCAGATCACCCCCCTCCCCCCCCCAGTCAGTGTCACTAATTGCAGTGATCATTTATTTACTGATCACTGCATTTAGTGTCAGTGTGACTGTAATAACTGTCAGGGCAGTTAGTTTTAGGTCCTAGGTAGCCCCCTACCCCCCCCCTAATAAAGGTTTAACCCCTTGATTGCCCCTAGTTAACCCCTTCACCCCCTTTTGCCAGTGTCACTAAGCGATCGTTTTTCTGATCGCTGCATTGTGTCGCTAGGTAACCATTTTTTTTTTTATTTTAACCGCCATGTTTTATATAGGTTCATAAATAGTTTTATAGGTCAGGTACCCCCATATTACAACCTAAATAAAGGTTTTAACCCCCTGATTGCCCCTAGAGTTAACCCTTTCACCAGTAATCACTGTATAACTGTCACTGGTGACGCTGGTTAGCCAGTTAGTTATTTCGTTATTTAGGTTCCCCGTCAGGTTTTTATATAGCGTCAGGTACCCCCATATATTACCTAATAAAGGTTTAACCCCCTGATTGCCCCTAGTTAACCCTTTCACCCCCTTTTGCCAGTGTCACTAAGCGATCGTTTTTCTGATCGCTGCATTAGTGTCGCTAGGTAACCAGTTTTTTTTTAGGTTAACCGCCATGTTTATATAGGTTCATAAATAGGTTTATAGGTCAGGTACCCCCATATTACAACCTAAATAAAGGTTTTAACCCCCTGATTGCCCCTAGAGTTAACCCTTTCACCAGTGATCACCGTATAAAATGTCACTGGTGACGCTGGTTAGCCAGTTAGTTATTTCGTTATTTAGGTTCCCCGTCAGGTTTTTATATAGTGTCAGGTACCCCCATATATTACCTAATAAAGGTTTAACCCCCTGATTGCCCCTAGTTAACCCTTTCACCCCCTTTTGCCAGTGTCACTAAGCGATTGTTTTTCTGATCGCTGCATTAGTGTCACTGGTGCCGCTAGGTAGCCAGTTTTTTTTTTGTATTACTGTTACGGGTGACGCTGGTTAGTTAGCTTGTTTTTTATACTGTCAGGGCACCCGCCATTTATTACCCAATAACGGTTTAACCCCCTGATCGCCCGGCGGGTGATATCAATTAGGTTTTAGGGTCAAATAAGGTCTGCGTCGCCCCAGGTTAGTGCCAGTACCGCAAACACCCACGCGCAAAGCATACACCTCCCTTAGTGGTATAGTATCTGAACAGATCAATATCTGATCTGATCAGATCTATACTAGCGTCCCAGCAGTTTAGGGTTCCAAAAAAACGCATTGTTAGCGGGATCAGCCCAGATACCTGCTAGCACCTGCGTTTTCCCCCTCCGCCCAGCCCAGCCCAGCCCACCCAAGTGCAGTATCGATCGATCACTGTCACTTACAAAACACTAAGCACACATAACTGCAGTGTTCGCAGAGTCAGGCCTGATCCCTGCGATCGCTAACATTTTTTTTGTGGTAGCGTTTTGATTCAGTCGCTAACAGTCAGGAGCTTTTTTACCTGTGAATCTCAAAAAAATAAAAAAAACAAAAATAGTTGTCGTTTTATTGTTCTCTCTCTCACTCTATTCTCTCTCTATTGTTGCTCTTTTTTTACTCCATTCTATTCTGCAATGTTTTATTATGTTTTATCATGTTTTATCATGCTTGCTTTTCAGGTATGTAATTTTGTTTACTGTGTTTTAGTGTTAAGCATTTTTTTGTTTTCAGGTGCGCCATTCAGTTGCAGCGCGGATTTATTTATCTTGACAGCAACAGCGTTTGCTCCCACGATACATAAAGCCGCGACTCCAACGCTGTAGGAGGTGATTTCACCACCACAGTTAAAAAAAAGAGCATATGTGCCGAAGCATGGGGGCAGCAGGGGGGGCGGAGGAGCGATTGGCTCCTAATGCCACGTACATACGGTCGAAATTCCGACCGTGTGTACACGGCATAACTTTTGCGGGAGGATGCCCCCATGCATCGGCATATATAAATGGTGCATGTATGCCCATCATTAGAAGTGGGTGGATGAAGGGAGGTATTCTAATGGTGGGCATACCCACCAATCAATCTCTTTTTTTCGTTCAGCCAAGAGGCTGCATGAAAAAAAAAAAAATTACAATATATGTCCAGTATGTTGCTGGACTTTGAATGGTTATACCAGAATGATGCCTGCAGGTTTAGGTATCATCTTGGTATCATTCTTTTCAGCCAGTGATCGGCGTTCATGTAAAAGCAATTCTAGCGGGTAATTAGCCTCTAGACTGCTTTTACAAGCAGTGGGAGGGAATGTCCCCCCTCCCGGATATAAACCGCGCCATTGGGAAATTGGGAAAGCATTTTATCACACCAATCTTGGTGTGGTCAGATGCTTTGAGGGCAGAGGAAAGATCTAGGGTCTAATAGACCCCAATTTTTTCAAAAAAAGAGTACCTGTCACTGCCTATTGCTATCATAGGGGATATTTACATTCCCTGAGATAACAATAAAAATCATAACAAAGAAAAAAAATGGAAGGAACAGTTTAAAAATAGAATAAAAAAGCTAAATAAATAAAAAAAAAACTAAAAAAAAAAAAAAAAAAAAAGCACCCCTGCCCCCCCTTCTCTTGCGCAAAGGCGTACACAAGCGTTGGTCTGGCGTCATATGTAAACAGCAATTGCACCATGCATGTGAGGTATCACCGCGAAGGTCAGATCGAGGGCAGTAATTTTAGCAGTAGACCTCCTCCGTGAATCTAATGTGGTATCATGTAAAGGCTTTTAAAGGCTTTTAAAAATGTATGTAGTTTGTCGCCACTGCGTGTTTGTGCGCAATTTTAAAGCATGTCGTGTTTGGTATCCATGTACTCGGCCTAAGATCATATTTTTTATTTCATCAAAAATTTGAGCAATATAGTGTGTTTTAGTTTATTAAAATAAAAAAAAGTGTATTTTTTCCACAAAAAATGCGTTTGAAAAATCGCTGCGCAAATACTGTGTGGAAAAAAAAAATGCAACACCCACCATTTTAATCTGTAGGGCCTTTGCTTTAACAATATATATAGTGTTTGGGGGTTCAACGTAATTTTCTTGCAAAAAAAAAATATGTTTTCATGTAAACAAAAAGTGTCAGAAAGGGCTTTATCTTCAAGTGGTTAGAAGAGTGGGTGACGTGTGACATAGGCTTCTAAATGTTGTGCATAAAATGCCAGGACAGTTCAAACCCCCCCAAATGACCCCATTTTGGAAAGTAGACACCCCAAGCTATTTGCTGAGAGCAATGTTGAGCCCGTTAAATATTTTTTTTTTTGTCCCAAGAGATTGAATAATGAAAAAAAAAAAAAAATATATATTTTTTTTACAAAAAGTTGTCACTAAATGATATATTGCTCAAACATGTCATGGGCATATGTGGAAATACACCCCAAAATACATTCTGTTGCTTCTCCTGAGTACGGGGATACCACATGTGTGGGACTTTTTGGGAGCCTAGCTGCGTACGGAACCCCAAAAACCAAGCACCGCCTTCAGGCTTTCTAAGGGAGTAATTTTTTTATTTCACTTCTCACTGCCAATCACAGTTTCGGAGGCCATGGAATGCCCAGATGGCATAAAACCCCCCAAAATGACCCCATTTTGGAAAGTAGACACCCCAAGCTATTTGCTGAGAGGTATTGAGAGTATTTTGCAGATGTCGCTTTTTGTCACAAAGTTTTGAAAATTTAAAAAAAAAAAAAAAAAATTTTTTTTTCTTTACTTTCTTCATTTTCAAAAACAAATGAGAGCTGTAAAATACTCACCATGCCTCTCAACAAATAGCTTGGGGTGTCTACTTTCCAAAATGGGGTCATTTGGGGGGGTTTTGTGCTATTTTGGCATTTTATGGCCTTCGAAACTGTGATAGGTAGTGAGGAGTGAAATCAAAGATTTGCACCCTTAGAAATCCTGAAGGTGGTGCTTGGGTTTCGGGGCCCCGTACGCGGCTAGGCTCCCAAAAAGTCCCACACATGTGGTATCCCCGTACTCAGGAGAAGCAGCAAAATGTATTTTGGGGTGCAATTCCACATATAACTATGGCATGTGTGAGCAATATATCATTTAGTGACAACTTTTTGAAGAAAAAAAAAATTCTTTTTTATTTTTGTCTTTATTCAATCACTTGGGACTAAAAAAAAAAATATTCAATGGGCTCAACATGCCTCTCAGCAAATAGCTTGGGGTGTCTACTTTCCAAAATGGGGTCATTTGGGGGGGTTTTGTACTTCTCTGCCATTTTAGTACCTCAAGAAATGAAATAGGCAGTCATAAATTAAAAGCGGTGTAAATTCCAGAAAATGTACTCTAGTTTGTAGACGCTATAACTTTTGCGCAAACCAATAAATATACGCTTATTGGCATTTTTTTTACTAAAGACATGTGGCTGAATACATTTTGGCCCAAATGTTTGACTAAAATTGAGTTTATTAGATTTTTCTTATAACAAAAAGTAGAAAATCTCTTTTTTTTTCAAAATTTTCGCTCTTTTTCCGTTTATATCGCAAAAAATAAAAATCACAGAGGCAATCAAATACCATCAAAAGAAAGCTCTATTTGTGGGAAGAAAAGGACGCAAATTTCGTTTCGTTACAAAATTGCATGACCGCGCAATTACCAGTTAAAGTAGTGCAGTGCGAAATTGAAAAAAGACCTCTGGTCCTTAAGCTGACAATTGGTCCGGGGCTGAAGTGGTTAAAAAAAAAAATTGGAAATTTTTTTTTTTTTTTACTCACCTCTAAATGCCTGTTGCTAGGGTGGGTCCCTCGTAGTCTGCCACCTTCATTGCCCGGGCTAAACGTCACTTCCTGTAGGCGCCGCACAGTCATCTGGGACCTGTCATGTGTCCCAGATGAGTGAGCGTCAAAACACGGCGCCGCTCGCGCATGTGCAGTGGGTGCCCGGCTGTGGCTTCATGTGGGTTCCCACATTAAGAATGCCGGCACCGCGAGTGGAGCGGGGAACGAGGGGGGGTCTGGTTCCCCACCGTATCGCTGGACCCCGGGACAGGTAAGTGTCCGATTATTAAAAGTCAGCAGCTGCAGTATTTGTAGCTGCGGACTTTAAATTTTTTTTTTTTTGTGGGCACTCCACTTTAAGCAGTTTATATGTTGTAGCACTCAGTTTGTCATATATGGGCTGAGGTGCCCATGTGGGTTTCTTAATGTAGGTGGGACGGTGAGAGCCATGCCATGTTTGGCAAGCACCGCAGGTTTATAGAGAAGAAGATTGAGAAACAGTGTCCCACGCCACTTCAAATATAAACATGGAGGTAGTACGGTAGGTTTGGAACTATTAGGAAAAAAGAGTCCATATCTATGTTGGAATCTTTTTGGATTTTTACCCTTAATAGTATGTCACCAGAAGGGTTGAACGAGGCACTCGAGATAAGTACCCTCATATGAGACAGTGTACATTTAATTTTAAACATTATATGTAACTACAGTGCCTTGCGAAAGTATTCGGCCCCCTTGAACTTTTCAACCTTTTGCCACATTTCAGGCTTCAAACAAAGATATAAAATTTTAATTTTTTGTGAAGAATCACCAACAAGTGGGACACAATTGTGAAGTGGAACGAAATCTATTAGATATTTTAAACTTTTTTAGCAAATAAAAAACTGAAAAATGGTGCGTGCAAAATTATTCGGCCCCTTTACTTTCAGTGCAAAATCTGGGACGAGATGAAATTGATGCGATGAGAGAACTCTGTATGAATACAGATATCACAATTAAGCCTTCGGACAAAGGCGGCAATGTGGTCCTAATGGACAACCATGACTACATAGATATGTGCCAATCTATCCTCAACAACGGCGAGTGGTACAAGAAAGTACCTATGGCCATAATACATGCCTCCCATGACCACTTCTATGATATGATACATAGTTCCTTTTTGAGAGGAACCATATCTAAAGATCAATACGAATACATTAGAGTGAAGTATCCCCGTATAGCTACGTTTTATAGCCTACCGAAGATACACAAAGAAAAAACCAAACCACCCGGCCGACCAATAGTTTCCGGCAACGGTAATATCTCTGAAAACCTCAGCAAATTAATTGACTCATTTCTACAACCTTTGGTGACTTGTCTACCCTCCTTTCTCAAAGACACTATCCATCTACTTGAGATGGTTTCCAACATGCCACTTTCCGCAGAATCCCGCCTAGTGGCCATTGATGTAGAGGCCCTGTACAGTTCGATCCCCCATACTAAGGGGATCGAGACGGTACAGCATGCCTTAACACAGAGCCAAAGATACAACCATGATCTGGATGCATTTATCATAGAAGGTTTGGAGTATATCCTCACTCAGAATTACTTTGTGTTCAACAACTCCCACTACCTCCAGGTGCAAGGCGTAGCCATGGGCACTTGCTGCGCTCCGGCTTACGCTAACTTGTACCTGGGGGAGTGGGAGAAAACCCTCCTAGATGACGAGGACCTCCTCGTGTATACCAGCCACATCAAACTGTGGCTGCGTTACATCGATGACGTCCTCGTCGTCTGGGAGGGGCCTGAGGCACTATTACAGGAGTTCTTTACTCGCATTAATGTGAATTCCCTCAATTTGAAATTCACCATGACCCATGACCCAGACACTATCACTTTCCTCGATGTGCAGCCGTTACGCAATTCTAAAAATGAAATCTCCACCACATTATTCAGGAAAAATACAGCGGGCAATACGATCCTCCATGCCTCAAGCTTCCACCCTGACATCCTAAAAGATTCCATACCATATGGACAGTACTTGCGGCTACGTCGCAATTGCTCCGAGGATCCCTCTTTCAAAATTGAGGCAGGGCATTTACAGGAGAGACTACTTGCACGGGGCTACAGCCGTTCATGTTTACGGAAGGCCTATAATAGAACCATTCTAGAAACACGTTCTAATCTACTGTCCAAAAATTCTAAAAAGACGAGTGAAGCAAAGAATGTCAAAAACGATCACATTCGAATGATACTTCGCTTCTCTCAACAGCACAAGCACATTCGGAATATTATAAAGAAACATTGGAGCATCCTTTTGGATGACCCCAAAGTAAACACCTTTTTGTCCGACCAACCAGCAATCACTTTTAAAAGGGCTACTTCCCTCAGGGATAAACTTGTGCAAAGCGAGTATAAAAACGAACAAAATCGTCGAAAACACTGTACCACCTTTGGGTCTTTCCCGTGTGGGCATTGCTCCTTTTGTCAATACATCAGACGGGATAAGACTTTTATTTTACCCAATGGGACCATTTTCAAACCCTTACATTATGCCAATTGTCAAACTAGAGGTATTGTCTATATGATGTCGTGCGAATGTGGGGCCTTCTATGTGGGGAAGACGAAGCAGGAGTTCTACCGCAGGATGTCTAAGCATATATATTCCATGCAAATTGGGAATCACTACCTAGCCTTAGGCAGGCATGTTGTTGTACAACACAACTATAAAATGCCCTGCATCTCTTTCACCGCCCTCGACCGGGTACATATTCCCGGTCGAGGCGGTGACTGGAATAAGATACTCTTGCAGCACGAACAAAGATGGATCCATAGGCTGCAGGCCAATGTACCTCCAGGGCTTAACGAATCCATCTCATATGCCCCCTTCCTTAAGGGTTTCGTGTCGGGCAAGACCCAGTAGAGTCTCTACCACATTCCTGCATTCACCCCTGCTTCGTCTTCCCCTTCCCCCTCCCCCCCCCCCCCCCTATCGACATTATAAGGGATTAGGATTCAACAAAAATCCCCCCCCCCTTTTTTTTCACCATCTACCCTGCCAAGAGTACAGCTTAACATGCGGTTCACCTTTATGTATATTTGGTGCTTGTGTGCTTTCTTTATTGTTACTATTTGTTCTCTGTTTATTTCTATTTTTTAAATAAAGAGAAAGAACATCAGAGAATAAGGTACTTTCAAATATAAGTGCTTCCATTGTATTACGTGTATAATATAGACATCCCACTATAATTGAGTCGGATTGTTCCAAATAATATAGACTAAACTTCCAACCATATCTGTTTCTCTGTTTAAACATGTATTTTTTCAATTTCTTTTTGTATTTGACCACCATTTCCCTGTTCCTCCTCTAGGTGGCACCACCCACTCCGCCTGGTTGTGTCAGGGCCTCTGGACGTCCAGGTCCGTTGTATCTTCCCAGCAAAGGTGAGGGAGTGGACTTTTAATTTTGTCCCTCCCTCTATCCTCCCCCTACAGACGTCCAGGCTGGTCCTGGGCGTCTCCGGGGGGTTGGTCCCTTGCTGGCGGCATCCTCCGACATTTCCGGACGTCGTGCGCATGTGCGGGGCCCCGTACATGCGCGCACGTCGATGACGTCACGCATTTGCGACGGAAATGATGCAGATGCAGGGCCCAAGCCTTCAGAGAACGTCGGGGGAGTACACACAAGGCGGACATGATTGTCCGCCATTACTGGCCATGGAGGCCCGGTCGGGACGCCGGTTGGTCGCGGCGGTCTCCGGGGGAGGGGGAGGGGGCGGGACCCACTCGGCCACCCACTATCATCCTAAACCAATCAGCACTAGGAATACACATTTAAAAGCCAGGCATGTCTGAGAATGGCACCTCACTCCCGCAGGAGGCCCAGCATATCCTAGATGCACTCCAGTCCTCAGTGAGTATCATCTCACCCTCTAAGGGAACTTTCTCTTGCTTTGTATACAATCCCAAAAAGGACTTCGAATGAAACCTTCCCCCTCCTCTACTTCCCCCCTCTCTTTTTTATCTATAGATTCCATCAGAGACCTCCTTGCTTGATCTCCTCAAGGCTGGTGCACCCTTGTGGAGAACCAGGTGCATTGTTAGTCTGTGGCCTAAGTGACCCAACACTATATTGAAGGTAACGACAATCACCAGCATATAGTTTATGTCTTCCCTTTTCCTCAGTCACTCTCCCAACCCTTCCCCCCCCCCCCCCCCTTTTTTTCCCCCTTCCCCTCCTTGTCCGTCCTTTCCCATCCCTATCTATTTATTTGCTATTCTTGATCTCATCCCTATCCCCCCTCTTTCCCCCGCCCTACCCCACCTCCCCCCCTTCCCTCTCTTTCCCTCCACCCCCCCCCCCCCCCTCCACTTCTCTCTCCCTCCTGTGTTCCCATCCCCACCATCCCCCAGGCCAACACAATCCAAGTATACATGCCTCACTCCCCACACTAGTACAGCCACAACTCACTACAATGTTCACTTCACCCATTCCCCCACTCCTGTTAAGCCCCTCCCCTTTCACCTCACTCTCACCCTTCCCCTCTTCCTTTTCCCTTACCATCACTCCACACACCTTCGTTTGTTCTTTTTCCCCCCAGCTCTTTTGTGTTTGTTTTCCTTTTTCCCATTCCCCTATCCTTCACCTCCCCCTTCTTTCTCTCCCCCTTTCTTTTTTCATCACGTGTCCACCTGCCCTCACACGCTCACTGCTTTCCTCATCACATACTATATCCCTCACCTCCACACTACGGCTCACATCCCTCACTTCATGCCTGGCTAGCCCATCATCCCACTTTCCTCCCCCCATTTCCCTTCCCCCTCTCCCCCCCCCCCTCCCCCCTCCTTCTTTCCTTAGTCCCCTTTTTTCCTATTCCGCTATGTGTATGAAGCGCGCCATACACGTACGCTTCTTCTAGTCACCCCCCTCCCTTCTCTTCTCTTTTCCCCCTTTTCCCATCCGTATCCTCTCCCTTTCATTCCCCTCTCCCAACCCCTTTTTCTGTCTCCTTATTATTAGACATATTCTTATTTCATTACCCATTTCCTCTCTGATTACAATCTAATATCCACAAACATCTATCTTTTTACTAAATGTGACACACCCTACATGCGAGGTGAACTGTGACCCTGAGGAGGCTGAGGCCAATGACTTTGGCCATACCTCCTAAAGCATGGAAGGGTGCCATTTCTAACCATGCCTGAGGGACTCTCTCTCATAAAGAGCATCTTCTTCCTCCCCTTTGTCTCTACTGTATATAGATGTGCTCCTTAATGACTTTTTGGTACTTTCCAGGAGTCTGCTACCGTGGGTGTCCGACTGTTCGGTCTCTCCCCGCCTCATCTTGGCCCCCCCCCCCCTGCCCTCCGTGCCCCCGGGTGCCCGTTCAGGGGTCTCCTCCGTTAGGCCAGTCCGAATGTGTGACTCCTCGTAAGACATATACGGCTTGGACGATCCCTTGCACCCTGATTCACCAATAGGAAGTTGGAATTGGTAGCCACCAGGAACAACGACGGGACTCTCTTACAAATACCCATGCAGAAGACTACCTCACACACTACACCCATACCGGTAACTATATCGATAAGAATATATAAATAATAGATATGGACATGAGTATAAATATACAGAAACATATAACTGAGAAGTTGCTGTTACAATGTCTTTTCATTTCCAGCTGACAAAAATGCTCTGAGGAAGACCGATACAGACAACAGGTCGAAACGCGTCAGTTTTTTGTCACACCCTATAATCACTGCCTTTGACTATTAGTAGTGGTGTTAGGGAATATTCGTTGGTTTTATTCTGTGTATTGTGTTTGTATTTTTTACTCTGTATGGGCTTGTGTTTTTACATTCCTTTTTTTATGTGTCATCCTATTCTTTTAAATTTTGAATAAACATTGTAAATTGATTTGGATGGATTCTGGTCTATTATTCCATATAACCGTCTGACTACTTCTACCAGACGGCTATTGCTGCCTAAAAACCCCACCACCAAGGGAGAACCTTTTTCTTCTTTTCTTCTTTTTTACTTTCAGTGCAGCAAACTCACTCCAGAAGTTCAGCGAGGATCTCTGAATGATCCAATGTTGTCCTAAATGACTGATGGTGATAAATGGAATCCACCTGTGTGTAATCAAGTCTCTGTATAAATGCACCTGCTCTGTGATAGTCTCAGGGTTCTGTTGAAAGTGCAGAGAGCATCATGAAGACCAAGGAACACACTAGGCAGGTCCGTAATACTGTTGTGGAGAAGTTTAAAGCCGGATTTGGATACAAAAAGATTTCCCAAGCTTTAAACATCCCAAGGAGCACTGTGCAAGCGATCATTTTGAAATGGGAGTATCAGACCACTGCAAATCTACCAAGACCTGGCTGTCCCTCTAAACTTTCAGCTCAGACAAGGAGAAGACTGATCAGAGATGCAGCCAAGAGGCCCATGATCACTCTGGATGAACTGCAGAGAACTACAGCTGAGGTGGGAGAGTCTGTCCAAAGGACAACAATCAGTCGTACACTGCACAAATCTGGCCTTTATGGAAGAGTGGCAAGAAGAAAGCCATTTCTCAAAAGATATCCATAAAAAGTCTTGTCTAAAGTTTGCCACAAGCCACCTGGGAGACACACCAAACATGTGGAAGAAGGTGCTCTGGTCCGATGAAACCAAAATCAAACTTTTTGGCCACAATGCAAAACGATATGTTTGGCGTAAAAGCAACGCAGCTCATCACCCTCAACACACCATCCCCACTGTCAAACATGGTGGTGGCAGCATCATGGTTTGGGCCTGCTTTTCTTCAGCAGGGACAGGGAAGATGGTTAAAGCGGAAGTAAACCCATCGATTTAACAGTTTAAAAAAAAAAAAAAAAAAAAGGCATGCCGGGAATGCAAACTGCACATTGGCTGTGCTTTCAACCAGTCAAACCATCCAATGGCTGCTGTCATAACGGATCACATGTGCAGCACTGTGGCAGTTGAAGATTAAACAGAGGCAAAGATGGCAGCTTCCTTGGCTGAAAACGATAGGGGGGTTTACTTCCACTTTAAAATTGAGGGGGAAGATGGATGCAGCCAAATACAGGACCATTCTGGATGAAAACCTGTTGGAGTCTGCAAAAGACCTGAAAGTGGGACGGAGATTTATCTTCCAACAAAACAATGATCCCAAACATACAGCAAAATCTACAAAGGAATGGTTCACAAATAAACGTATCCAGGTGTTAGAATGGCCAAGTCAAAGTCCAGACCTGAATCCAATCGAGAATCTGTGGAAAGAGCTGAAAACTGCTGTTCACAAACGCTCTCCATCCAACCTCACTGAGCTTGAGCGGTTTTGCAAGGAAGAATGGGCAAGAATTTCAGTCTCTCGATGTGCAAAACTGATAGAGACATACCCCAAGCGACTTGCAGCTGTAATCGCAGCAAAAGGTGGCTCTACAAAGTATTAACGCAAGGGGGCCGAATAATTTTGCACGCCCCACTTTTCATTTTTTTATTAGTTAAAAAAGTTTCAACAATCCAATAGATTTCGTTCCACTTCACAATTGTGTCCCACTTGTTGGTGATTCTTCACAAAAAAATTAAAATGTTATATCTTTATGTTTGAAGCCTGAAATGTGGCAAAAGGTTGAAAAGTTCAAGGGGGCCGAATACTTTCGCAAAGGCACTGTATATGGGTTACTTCTGATTATACTTGTATATAGTCATATTGTAAATGTATTGATTGCTTATTGCTAAAATTTACATATCTATACAGATACATGGTAATTTTTGGTCTACTTTGTAATCACTTCCCCCATTTTATTTGTTTTCATGTGTACAAATTCTATTGTAAAATTTAGTTTAGGTATCTATATTCCTCTTTGTATATACTTCCTATTGTGAACTCCGTGCTCCTGGTCTGTTAAACGGCATTGGCTGTTCCGGGGGAGGGGTGGGGGTGTCCACGTATATAGGCAGGCTAGAGGCAGTGAGGGCGTGACCTGAAGGAGGTTGCGCCTCCGAAACATGTAGTCATGGCAACCGTTAGTTTTGGGAGATAGAGGAAGAGACTGCACTCACTCAGATTCCCCTTTCCGGCCTCGGGTGACGTCATACAGCGCCGGCTGGTCCGTGCGTGTGGTTAGCAGATACACTGCCTTAGGAGACAAGGAAGGAAGATAAGATTACCCCTTACCATCACCACTCGTTTTTGGGAACTTACCCAGTGATACAGACCAGGAAAGGAAGCATCCACATAGGATGTAGATCACATGTACAGCTATGTTTGTGAGCGCAATACCTCTATTTTTATATTTTCATTAAAACAGTATTGCACTAGGGCAGCCGTGCGTTCTTTTTTATGTTTCAGAATTTGTCCGCCACCCAGTGGATTTTTGAGAGAGCTGCAGCCCCTATAGCAAGAGAATTTTGATATTGACTGTTTTCTGAAGGACTGTTTTAATCTGAAGTAGTGTTTGTGGGGTCAGCGCTGATTCTTGGCAATTGTTTATGTTTATTTGAATTGTCAACTTTTGGCAAAAAGCCTGGACGAGGGTGAAACACCACTCTGTCCTCATGAATAATCAAAAATGTCTCTTTACAATAAAAATCAGCCAATTCCGAAACCATCCTTGCTGAGGATATAGCAACCAAAATACCAGCTTCTTTGTCAGAAGGACTATGGGAATATGCTGTATCGGTTCAAATGGGCTGATGGGTGATTGAACTGGCGGATTGATTCGCATCACCCCTTGCATAAAACCCAAGACTAAAGTCTTTGAAATAAAATCGATAAGGCTGAGACTTGACCCTTAATAGTACTCAGGGCCAACTTCATCTCTACGCCTAATTGTAGAAAGGCAAGAATTCTGCCTAGGATATATCTCTGAGGTTGCCAACCCTTGGAATCACACCAGGAAACATAAGCCTTCCAAACGCTATAATACATAGTTCTGGAAGCTGGTTTCCTTGCATTAATCAAAGTAGAGATAACTGATAACTGTAGAGACCCAGAAAGCCCACGTTTCTTCAGAATGTGGGTTTCAATAGCCAGGCCGTTAAACTTAGCGTTTGTAAAGTAGGATTGAATATCGGCCCCTCTTAGTGGGAGAGGCCATGGACCCTCCACTGCCATCTTTACGATTTCTGTGTACCATGACCTTCTGGGCCGTGCTGGTGCTACCAGAATTACAGGCTTTCTTCCCAGCTTGATCCTGCAAAGAAGTCGTAGCAGCAACTGAAAAGGGGGAATGCATAGATCAGCGAGAACTGAACCCACAGGGTTTCCAGCACATCTGTTCTGCATGCGAGTGGATCCCTTGTCCTGGACACAAAGTTGAATAACTTCATGTTGAATCTGGACACAAGAAGATCTACATCCGGAGTCCCCCATCTTTAGCAAACAGCCCGAAAAACGTCAGGGTGAAGAGACCATTCCACAGGAATAACTGCTGGCGACTTAAGTAGTCCGCCTGCCAATTCACTAATCCCGGAATGAAAACTGATGAGGCATGCGACATTATTTTCTGCCCAAGTTAGAATATGGTTCACCTCTCTGAGCTGGGAGACTCTTGGTGCCCCCTTGGTGATTGATATAGGCCACAGTCGTGGCATTGTCGGATTGGATCCTGACAGGGCAATTCTTTAACCTGGAGGTCCAGGTCCACTGCCCGAATCTCTAGGATGTTGATGGGCAGGGCTCTTTCGGATCTTGACCAGTGTCCCTGGACAGTCGTTTTCGCTAGTACTGCTACCCAGCCTGACATCTGTCATTACTACTTTCCAGATAATTGGTCTGAAGGATTTTCCTTTCAGCAGATTCTGGGTTAGTAACCACCAACTGAGGCTTTGGGACACTGTTGGGGACAGCCGCATTGGCAAGTCCAAAGCTTGGATTGTTTTGTTCCAAGCAGACAGGATACTGGTTTTGCAACAGTCTCTAATGGAACTGGGCATAGGGGACTGCTTCGAATGAAGCTACCATCTTTCCTAACAACCTCATGCAAAGGTGAATTGAGGGATTTTTCGTCCTGACCATCCGCACCAGCTCTCATATGGAGCTGACCTTTGCTGGAGGCAAGAACACCTTCTTCTGGGCTGTGTCTATAAATCAAGCCCAAATACTCCAGCTTTCTTAGCGGTTTTAAGGAAGACTTCTCTAGGTTGAGAATCCAACCCAGACTTTCCAGGGAACTGGTTGTAATGCGTACACTGTGCTCCAAGCGAGCCACCGACTGGTCCATTAACAAATAGTTTGTCTAGGTACGCCAAGACTGTTGTGCCCTTAGCCTGGCTAGAGGTGGGGGCCAGTACTTTTGTGAACACCCGTGGTGCTGTAGCTAGCCCGAAGGGCAAGGCTACAAACTGAAAGTGCTGTTCTACTTCGAATCGCAGAAACCTTTGGTAAGCAGGAAATATAGGGATATGCAGATATGTAGCCCTGATATCGATGCGTTTTCCCTGGATCTTTGGGAACGTTTGCTCTCAGAAAATTAGATGGTGGAAACTCCCAAAAATCTAGTTTGTATCCTAGAGAGAGACACCCTGGAGATGACCAATCTGTCCTGAATTTCCCTTTGCCAGACTTCTGAGTAATGCAGAAGTCTTCCCCCCACTCTGGTGAGGGGGGGGGCGCCTCTTCATGATGAGGCTTTAGTATGCTCTTTTGCAGATTTCCAGCCCCAGGTCTTCCTTTGAGCCTGGGCCTGACCCTGAGGTTTCCCTTTAGAGTCTGACAGCGGAGGCCGTCGCCACTGCCTAGAGGCGGATGCCCCTGGTGCAGGAGAAAAAGTCTGTTTAAACGAAGGACGTTTATATACTTTATTTTGACTGGCAAAAGATTACTATTCCCACTAGAAATCGTTTGGATGTATTTATCCAAATTATTGCTCCCCATGAAAGGTGAAACTAGCCAGAAGCTTTTTGCAAGGAGCTTCGGCTGACCAATTTCTTAACCAAAGGGTTGCAGCGGCGCTGTGATTGGCCGCAGCGGCGCTGTGATTGGCCGGAGCGGCGATACCCGGAAGAGAGATGGCTGCGGCTGGGGCCCCCATCTAAGGTAAGTGATGCATAATGAGCTAGTATGCTAGTCATACTAGCTCATTATGACTGTCTTACAGGTAGTTGACAAAATTTTTTTTTTTTTAAACGGGTATACAACCGCTTTAAGCATTTGTGCATTGTCTACTGGACAAGTTAAACTTTTATTCACACTGGAAATTGCAGCGCTGACTGCTGGAACCTTCCACTTTTTGGTGAATTTCTCCTCCATGGGATAGAGAACCGAGAGATTCTCTCTTTGGAGGGAGTTTATATCAAAAAGTTTTCAAAACTCCAACACTGGATGGTACTGTGGGAATTTAATGGTAGAGCAGTGCCTAAACAACAATTTTAAAAGAGAAAAGCAACAAAAATGAACTTTGTAGGCACCAATTATAACAGATAGTTTTTTATTTAACACATAATACAAAAATGCAAATTAAAATCTTGCAAGTGAAATGCAAAAAGCTAGCTATATCTCTCTGATGTGATAAATGCATCACATTAATACAGATGAAATCCTGCAATCATGTTGTAGTATACAAGAAAAGCTCTACAATGTTTCGCAGTTGAATGCTTCTTCGGGAGCTTATTACATTTCTACAGGAAAGAGAGAAGTACAAGCAATCAATAACAATAGACAATAAAAGTATTAGAAAGTCTCAGATTTTTTTCATAGGTTACCAAGAGGCAATCAGAATGAGGACTTCCAACCGTGGCATGCAAATGGTGGTACAGGATACACGTGGGGGGGCATGCCTGATAAGAAGGGTCTTAAAAAGTAAAAAACGGAAAAAGCAAAAGAGTAATAACAATAAAGGTAAGTATCCACTACCAAATATGGGTAGTAAGCCCACAAAGGGTTAACCAGAAAGAGTCAAAGAGTTCACTCCATGCAGGGGGAAGGAAGAGGCGTTTTCAATATATCCAATTAGAGGTCAATCAGCCTACCTTAAATAGAATAAAATAGGATAGATCTCAATATATGATAGATGTTAAAGAGGGACTGTACCTGAATTTTTATTTTTTTTTTTAAAAAGCCAGCAGCTACAA
This sequence comes from Lithobates sylvaticus, assembly GCA_028564925.1. Lineage (NCBI taxonomy): Eukaryota > Metazoa > Chordata > Amphibia > Anura > Ranidae > Lithobates > Lithobates sylvaticus. The sequence continues at coordinate 123,522,852 of CM053037.1, forward strand.
ATACTGCAGCTGCTTACTTTTAATAAATGGACACTCACCTGTTACAGGTGCCAGCGATGATGTCGGCAGCAGAGAGCCGATCAATCGCTCGGCTCTCTGCTGCTGCCAGCGCCATTCTCGGTGAGGGAATCAGAAAGTGAAGCGTTGCGGCTTCACGTCCCGGTTACCTACTTCGCATGCGCGAGTTGCGCAGCGCAATGAGAATCGTCCGCCCTGTCTGCCGTGACCCGAGTGTGTCCACGGGAGTCTATGCCCGGAAGTGGGTGTAAATACCCGTCTAAAAAACAGGTATCTGCACCCCCTTCCCCCTGAAAGGTGCCAAATGTGACACCGGAGGGGGGGGAGGTTTCCGATGAGCGGAAGTTCCACTTTAGGGTGGAATACCGCTTTAATAAACTGTGGGCCTGAATGATGAAACTGTAATAAGCAGTCAGCAGCATTGCCTATAATATGGGTTAATATATACAGTAATGGTGAAAACATAGTTTTAACTAAAGTGTGATCAAAATAGAGGAATATTTAAGATAAAATAATTGGATTATATAGTCTCATCTTACACCAGTGGTCATCAACCCTGTCCTCAGGGCCCACTAACAGGCCAGGTTTTATGTATTACCATGGGGAGATGTAGACTAGAATGCTGCAATCACTGAGCAGCAAATGATATCACCTGTGATGCATTTCATTTTGCTTGCAAACCTGGCCTGTTAGTGGTTCCTGAGGACAGGGATTATTACCACTGCTTTACACTATTGGTAATTAACCCAGGGGAGCTAACTGATTGTGCTGCCTGATTATTAACTTTCATGAAGTCTTGTCCTGGCTGTCAGGTGTGTAGAAGACACCATTGTGTGTTCCCTGCTGACAGACAGTTTTCCCCTGGGTTAATTACCAATAGTGTAAGGTGAGACTATATAATCCAATTATTTTATCTTAAATATTGCTCTATTTTGATCACACTTTAGTCAGAACTATGTTTTCACCATTACTGTATACATTTACCCATATTATAGGCAACGCTGCTGATTGCTTATTACAGTTTCATCATTCAGGCCCACAGTTTATTAACATCTATCATATATTGGAGCTCTATCCTATGTTGTTCTATTTAAGGTAGGCTGATTGACCTCTAATTGTATATATTGGAAACACCTCTTCCTTCCCCCTGCATGGAGTGAACTCTGACTCTTTCTGGTTAACCCTTTGTGGGCTTACTACCCACTTATATTTGGTAGTGGATACTTACCTTATTGTCATCATTACTATTTAGTTTTTTCCGTTTTTTACTTTTTAAGACACTTATCAGGCACGCCCCCACGTGTATCCTGTACCACCATTTGCATGCCAGCGGTTGGGAGTCCTCATTCCGATTGCCTCTTGGTAACCCCTGCAAAAAAATCTGAGACTTTCTACTACTTTTAGGCCCCTTTCACACTGGGGCGGTTTGCAAGCGCTATTGCGCTAAGAATAGCGCCTGCAAACCGACCCGAAACAGCTGTTGCTGTTCCTTGAGTGTGAAAGCCCGAGGGCTTTCACACTGAAGCGGTGCGCTTGCAGGACGCTCAAAAATGTCCTGCAAGCCGCATCTTTGGCTCGCTATAGGAGCGGTATTATTTACCGCTCCTATAGCGCCCGGTCCCATTGAAAACAATGGGGGAGCGCGCCGAACCCGCCTGCAAAACGCAGCAATAGCGGCGGTATTGACCCTTTTTCGGCCGCTCACGGGGGTAAACCCCCCCCCGCGAGCGGCCGCAATGCCCCGCTAAAACGCCGGTAAAGCGGCGCTAAATATAGCGCCGCTTTACTGCCAGCGCCCCCACCGCTCCAGTGTGAAAGTAGCCTTATTGTCTTGTTATTGATTGCTTGTACTTCGCTTTCCTGTAGAATAATTAATAAGCTCCCGAAGAAGCATTCAACTGCAATACATGTAGAGTTTTTCTTGCATACTACAACATGATTGCAGGATTTCATCTGTATTAATGTTATGCATTTATCACATCAGCATAAATAAGCTTTTCCTGTAATGCATGGACAGGAAAAGCATGAAAAGGCTGTAAAGGGTTTCAAGACCCCGAGGCAGAAACCAGACTTTCAGCTAACTCCGGGGTAGCATGAAAACGGAGCAAACAATTTCCGTAAAGGCTTTGTACCTCAGATTGCGAAGCTGAATCAACAACGGTTTCCTCTGCAGAGGAATAATCAGCTTGTCTTTCCTCTGGATCGCCTGAGGGTAATACCTCATCCTGCCGCCATTGTTCCCTTGGTAAAGGGTTTGGAGTGGGAGAGGGGGGATCTAGCACGCTTCCTATCCCCTTGGAAGGAGGATGCGATTAAAGCCGCTAATCTTCCTTCTAAGCCCTGCAAGGCAGAGGAGGATGCATCTTCAGTCACGTATACAGGGGCTGAAGTGTGAAAAGCAGTTGCACCACCAGTCGGTTCCAAAGACTCCCCCTGGCTTGTCATATCTGGTATCTCCGGAGAGGATGACAGTGTGGAGGCATGACTTGAGTTTCCAGCTCCTGGGGGTGGAACTTTTGGTGCCTTTGTAGTCACCTTGGAAGCCATAGTGCCAAGCACAAAAGCAGAGGCACTCTAGAAATGTACCATTTGCTGAGCAATAGTAAGAAAAAAAAAAATGGCAGCATAAAGATTAATCTGATGCTAAATAATTATGTATTTTCCTGTACGGGAAATGCCGGTGTACACCCATCACCTGCTCCTGTGTCCTGTGGCAGACTCCTCATTCAGCTGCTCTGGTAGAGACATTCAGTGATGAGAGCATCAGCCTTTTAGGACCTCTCAGGTGTAAGCCTGATTGCATGTGCACCGGGTGCTTCCACGAGGATGCCGAGTCTGCACACGTGCTGACCGCTTTAGCCACGCCCCTTCCATTGACCCACCCTCCTCTTTTCAAAAAGTACCTCAGCCTGCGCACGTGCGGACAGCACAGTATTCGCAAAGGGAGAGAGAAGGCTGCAGCCACCATGCGGCGCTTCCATCTTCTCACTGAGAAAATTTTTTTATCTAAGAAAGCCGCCCCACACCCCTTCAGGGGTGGGGTGGGTTCTTAGCAGTTTGAGTCTTACTCTAAGTGTGAATAAGCCTTTAGTTCTGTCACACTGAGAAATGCTCAAAATTGATCAGGATGTAATGTACCTTCACTGTACATGTACCCCGAGCCCCTCAGTTTCCTTAATTGGGGGGGGGGGGGGGGGGGGAGGAAAATAATGAACCCCCTCCTGCTGCTAGGACACACCACGCTGTTGCGGCTGGACACGGAGCTGCTGAAAGGGTATGTGTATTCTTACTCCCTCTAGAGGAGACTTTAAGGCATTACAATGTTAATATGGAAGAAAAGGCATAGGTGGACTTTGCAGTTTCTAAGCTTTTCTCTTACCTTTTCCTCGCTGCAGGATACTGCTGAAAACAGACAGATCCAAACTTCACCCATCGCGGCAAGCAGCGTGGTTAAACCTTCAAAGACCTGGTCCCTTTTAAAAGGGGTTCCACTCCTTTGGACCTGTATAGCACCCCTCAGGACAACTTTAGGTAATGTAGCAAGACCAAAAAGAATCCTGGTTCCTAGGGTCCAGCCCTCAAAGAGAAGCTTTACAGGCAAAACATCGTTCTTCTAAGCGAGGCCCAGGTACCATCCTGTGGCCTAAATCCAGCATGGATCCCTCCTGGAGCTCCTCAGAGCACATCTTCACTCGTGACCAACACCTTAGACACTGGCGAAAAAACTGAGGTACTCCTGGAAGGAGGGGTTATATAGGGGAGTAAACTTTCTGTATTGGGTATACCAGTGTCAACACCTGAAGGTGGCCCATAACCATTAAGTAATTACTTAAGGCTCTGTATCCTATGATGTACGATCAAGAAATATTGGCGCTTTACCACCAACACCCCAGTGTAAAAATGCCCTTAGGGACACATTAGTAAGATCAGAGTTTAGGATGAGGAAACCTGAGGTTCAACCCACCTTCCTGGGTAGGAAGAGAAATTGATGCTTTTCCTGCCTGAACTGCACAGACCGCAATTTGATGAAAGGAGATAATTATATTCATCCAAGCAATGGACAAAAAGTCAGGATAAAGCGTTTTCACACCTGTCAGTCTACATATGTAATCCATATCTTAATATGCCCATGCAAACTGATTTATGTGGGAGAAACCACACAAAAAAAATGAAAGAAAATTGCTCAACACCGCAGCTTCATTAGGAATAAACCACCTGGATTGCCGGTACCGAAACATTTCTTAGAACAGGGACATGAGGATTCAGATCTGCGATTTATGATTTTGGAAGAGGTGTCCAGGAACAGGAGGGGTGGAGACAGAAATGTAAAAAATAAAACAAAAAGGGAGGTATGATATATTAATAGACTCAAAACAAAAGAATACCGGTAGTTTCCATAGTTGTCTGCAGAGGATGGGTGGCACTGGTGTCTTGAGGGAACATAGCCAGTGAGATGCACAGACAGGTTAGTACTGGTGCCAGGCAAACATATGTTCAGCAAACAAGCAAAGCAATGGTCCAGGCAGAAGACAGGAACATGGTCCATGAACAGGCCAGGGTCAGTACAAGCAGCAGGCAAAGATATGGTCAGCAAATAGCCAAAGGATTGGTCCATGCAGGAATATCAGGACTTGGGGCCTTGGTCAGGTAAGCCTGGACACAGGGGTAGAGGGCTTCTTCCCACCCAAAGGTCCTCAAAGCCTCCAAACTCCAGAACCTGATCTAGGAATTACAAAACCAAAAGCCTAATTTCTTCCACTCGAAAACACCACTTTGGAGCCTCTAAATCTAGTTATGCGAGACCCCTGTGTTGTCTTAAATCCCACTACTACAGTGGCAGGGCAAAAGATCTGTCCAGGCAGCAGGCAAAAATCATGGAAGAGGTATTGACTCCAGAAAGATATAATTTTGCCCCTGTTCAAATCATTAGTAAGACCTCATCTGGAATATGCAGTTCAGTTTGGGGCACCAGTTCTCAAAAAGGTTATCGGGGAACTGGAGAAAGTGCAGAGAAGGGCAGCCAAACTGATAAGAGGCATGGAGGAACTCAGCTATGAGGAAAGATTAGAGGAACTAAATTTATTCACTCTTGAGAAGAGGAGAATAAGGGGGGATATGATCAACATGTTCAAATATATAAGGGGTCCTATAGTGAACTTGGTGTTGAGTTATTTACTTTACGATCAACACAGAGGACACGGGGGGCACTCTTTACATCTAGAGGAAAAGAGATTTCATCTCAAAATATGGAAAGGTTTCTTCACAGTAAGAGCTGTGAAAATGTGGAATAGACTCCCTCCAGAGGTGGTTCTGGCTAGCTCATTAGATTGTTTTAAGAAAGGCCTGGATACTTTCCTAAATGTACATACTATAACGGGGTACTAACATTTATAGGTAAAGTTGATCCAGGGAAAATCCGATTGCCTCTTGGGGGGGATCAGGAAGACATTTTTTCCCCTCCTGTAGCAAATTGGAGCATTCTCTGCTGGGGTGTTTTGCCTTCCTCTGGATCCATTGTGGGTACAGAATTGGGTATATTGGATTGTACGATATTTTTTATTTTTATGGTTGAACTGGATGGACTTGTGTCTTTTTTCAACCTGACTAACTATGTAAATATGAAACAGGCCGAGGTCAGAGGCATGGCCATACAGGGAAACAGATAGTGGACACATGAAAAATACCTTTACCATACCTTCACTAATATCGTAGTGAAGTATGGTAGATATGAAAGCACTCTCCTATACTGAGGCCAAGCTGGGAGGGAAACTGGGACAATAGTATCGGGTGTCAGGCCTAATTCGGTTACTGGACGATATACACCAATTTTTTTTTGGGGGGGGGGGGGGGGTTTGTGGTCTGTTTGGGTAAAGGAATGCTCGCTGTATCAGAACTAAATGTGTTCAGGTACAGGACCTTCCTGATAGATGATGGATGTTACAATGTCCTCTTGGTAGTACTAAAAAGGTAGCTGGTCTTTCTGTGGACTTGTGACAGAATGTAGGAGTTGTACAGGGCCAAGTGAAAAAAGTGGATACTTTTTTTGTACCAAGGTATTGATCTTCTGGTGGCTAAGTAAGGCTGTAACATGGTCATTATAATCCACACAGATTGTAGTGGTGAATACAAATCAGATTTTTAGACTAGACCTTGCCTTTCTTGGATGCCACTGTGGTGGTGTTGTGGATGGAGGAAAAAGGACATGCATATCCCATTTATCATAAAGTCCAAAGTGTGGCGCTAAATAACAAGTGAATAAATGTCTGTGAAAAAAAATCAATGATCAAATAATAATAATAAAAGTCCATCGATCAAATAGCATAATTGATGCTATAGAAAGCAGTCCTCTACCGAAATATAGTGCATAAAACCACAGAAGGAAGAAAAAATGTTTTACTCCACTTGTAATTTCAATCTGCTTACCAGATAGAAGTGGTAAATAAGCGATGTTTATCATGGGATGCCAGAGGTTGGTAGAAAGAAACTTGATGAACACAGTCAAAGGAAGACCAGATCCAATATCCCTCAATGGATTGTTGGTGACCAGATTCACACAGCCAGATCGATATATTGTGCTAAAAAATCTCCCACGGGATGAAGGAAGAAAAATAACCACAATAGTGAAGCCCGCAAGATAAACTCAAAGACTTTATTCCATGTAGTCTACTTACATCAATGTGAAGACATCAGGGCAATTACTGGTAATGCGGAAATAATATTGCAACAGTGAGCCCTTTGTGTTACCATGAATGCATTTGTTCTGGCCAAACCACGTTCGTTTTTTCTTTTACCTGATGCCTCTGACAGTTAGGCATCACTAGTGTAGCTTCCTGGGTTTGGAACGCATAAGCGGACCGAGCGCGTGCGTCATTTCCGGTTGATGCTGCCGGACGTGACGTTCCGCGCTCTTGGTTGCTATGCGCGGCCGCTGTGGAGCGCAGTTCGTACTGCACATGCGCTGCCGGCAGAGCGTACACCATAACAGTGCGCACGCCGGTGGAACGCATATCGTACTGCGCATGTGCGAACGGACCTAATTTAGTGCACTGCGCATGCGCGGACGGACCCTTTCCTTCAGAGCAACACATGCTAAGCCTCCTCTTCCTGTTTTAACAGCGCCAATGGCACTTGTGTATACTGACACTCACAGCTGTTTTTAGCTTGTTAATAGTCCAGCTGCCCTATCACAAGGGAGATTGAACTAAGGTACATACTATTTATATCCGCCTACTTGCAGCATCAGCCACGCCTCTGATGATATCCACCATTGGATGAAGCATGTCAGGTGGGCTGATGCAAGTACGCGGAACTGTTTTTATTTATGCCCTGATGTCTTCACATTGATGTAAGTAGACTACATGGAATAAAGTCTTTGAGTTTATCTTGCGGGCTTCACTATTGTGGTTATTTTTCTTCCTTCATCCCGTGGGAGATTTTTTTAGCACAATATAAATCGATCTGGCTGTGTGAATCTGGTCACCAACAATCCATTGGATCTGGTCTTCCTTTGACTGTGTTCATCAAGTTTCTTTCTACCAACCTCTGGCATCACACGATAAACATCGCTTATTTACCACTTCTATCTGGTAAGCAGATTGAAATTACAAGAGTGTGGAGTAAAACATTTTTTCTTCCTTCTGTGGTTTTATGCACTATATTTCGGTAGAGGACTGCTTTCTATAGCATCAATTATGCTATTTGATCGATGGACTTTTATTATTATTATTTGATCATTGATTTTTTTTCACAGACATTTATTCACTTGTTATTTAGCGCCACACTTTGGACTTTATTTTTATTAGTTTGCTGATCAACAAACTGTGTTGGCTGCTATCTTACATTTTTTGTAATTAGCGCAGGTATTTAGCGCAGGTATTTTGTTCACCCTGTTTTCATATCCCATTTATCCCCCATTTAAAGTTCACCTTTTTGGGAAGAATACATCCGCGAAAAAAAAAAGTGCATTATCATTTCCCGCAGGAGCCTGGAAAGCATTGCACCCATGATCAGTAGATCACGGGTACAATGCCAGGCTCCTGCAGACTCAATATAGCTGTCTGCCCGTACCTCCCATATAGGCAGTTACTGAAGAGAAGGAAAATCAATAAAATACAAGAGCGCTCACCAGTGCCCTCAAAGTTCATTGAGAACTAAAAGCTGTCTGCTGCAATGGCAGACAGTAGTTGTAGCTCATTCCTTGAAGCGGCTGTGCTAGCATAGTTTTTAAATTGTGATAGCAATTGCGGGGAGAATCCTGCCCCGTGACAGGGGGGTTGGGGACCGCTGGAGCATGTTACACCCCAAATTTGGGTATAAAGGGTAACATGCTCCCAAAGCTGAACTTGTCCTTTTAACACAGGCTGCCGGCATGCAAGCACTCTTCCAGGGCCGGTCCATACTAATACATGCCTGGTACGGTGTTACGACCGTTACAGCTGTCTAAGCCCAATATGTCAAAAAGGCCCCCCCTGCAGGTAAGTTTTAAAGAGGGGGAGGGTCTCATCCCTACCAGTCCCCATATAGAAATTCTGGGGCTAGCAAGTTAAACTCTGTACCACATGGCCACTCTCAGCCTCCCGGGCACCCTCGACCCAATTATGGACAGGGTAGTGGTGGTTTTCACCCAACCCCTCCTTCTTGGGCTCAAGGTCACCCCCCGGTGGTAAGAGGGCGTGGCTACCAAACTAACAATAGAGGTCGTGGACAGAGAATTGGGAGTTCTGAGTGGTGGAGATATGGCCAAAAGTGATTGTTTTTATGAATCACCCTATTAAGATTTCCAGAATGCTGGCTGGGAATATAATATACCCACGCATAACAATTTTTTGCCTCTAAGACATAAAAGTGCCTTTGATGAGGACTATAACCAAGTTAGACCGCAGGAATATCAACAGAGAGATAATTTTCCCTCTATAAATATATCAGCCCCTAAGTGGGAATACACTCAACCTAGCCCCTAACGGACAGGGGGGTTGGGGTTTTTCCAAACCCAATCAAGGCATAAAAAGGCCGGTAGAAAGAAAGCGAGGGGGGAGGCGCTTGTGAGCAGCTAAAGAGGCCAAAAGTGTAGTAGGTAGAGGGATCTTTAAGCTTAGCATGCAAACCCTTACAGACCCTGAAAAAGCAGTGCTAGATAAAAAGGTCTCAATTTTCTCCAAGAAGTCTGGATAAACTCCAGACATACATGGCCGTACACAAATGTGTGCGTAAATTAAATATAAAAAAGGTACACGTCCAGTAATCCTATTAGAAATAAGAGCACGGAATCTACCGATATCCTTCATTCGGGATTAGCAAATGCATCCCTATTTAACCCCCTGGTGTTCTTGCACCATCATTAAGGGTTTTTAGGGATGCTATTTTGAAAGGTCCCGAAACCTTAGAGAGATTAAGAAAGCCAGGAATTCCAAGATCATTCAGGAGGGTCTTGATTCGCTGTGCAAAAATAAAGACCGGCGCGCGCCCCACTGCGCATGCGCGCGTCGGCGCGCGCCCCACTGCGCATGCGCGAGTCGGATTTGTGAATGGGGAACGCAATGTGTTGTGGGACACAGTTCCCATAACACACTGCGCCCCATTCCATAGAAGACGGAAGGAGAGAAGATCACCGCGGAGCTGGAGGAGGCAGATTAGGACAATCTGCCTAGCAACAGCCATTTCTGGTAAGTAAAAAAAAAAAAATATTATTTTTTTTTTTTTCATTTGAAATTGTTACTAACATTTTAAAAGTTTTTGTTTTCAGGGTGTCCCACCACTTTAATAATGGCATTATGTCTACGTCCACTTTTTTCAAGCTAACGCAATTCCTACATTCCAATGGATAGTTGTCATTATCGTCTTTGGCTCAATTTAATACCCAAGAGCCAATGTATGAGATTACGTAGGAATTGTTCTAACACACATGAGTTTTCAGCGCAAGCTGAAATACTTACTGGTAGATTCCTTGAGAAGGGATATGCCATGTATTCCTTAACCACTTCCAGACCAGCCTCGTTTTTGGATTTTAGGTGTTCACATGTTTAAAACATTTTTTTTGCTAGAAAATGACTTAGAAAAAAAAAACAATATATAATGTTTGGGGGTTCTAACACCCTAGAGAATAACATGGCGGTCATTGCAATACTTTTTTTCACACCGTATTTGCGCAGCGGTCTTACAAGCGCACTTTTTTTGGAAAAAAGTCTTTTTTGAATAAAAAAAAAATAAGACAACAGTAAAATTAGCCCAATTTTTTTTTGGATTGTGAAAGATAATGTTACGCCGAGTAAATTGATACCCAACGTGTCGCGCTTCAAAATTGCGGCCGCTCGTGGAATGGTGTCAAACTTTTACCCTCAAAAATCTCCATAAGCGACATTTAAAAAATTCTACAGGTTGCATTTTTTGAGTTACAGAGGAGGTCTATGGCTAGAATTATTGCTCTCGCTCTACCGATCGCGGCGATACATCACATATGTGGTTTGACTACCGTTTTCATATGCGGGCGCTGCTCACGTATGCGTTCGCTTCTGCGCGCGAGCTTGTCGGGACGGGGTGTTTTTTAAAAAAAAAAATTTTTGTTTTTTATTATTTATTTTACTTAATTGTATTATTTTTTACACTGCTTTTAAAAAAAAAAAAAAAAAAATTGATCACTTTTATTCCCATTACAAGGAATGTAAACATCCCTTGTAATAGAAAAAAGCACGACAGGTCCTCTTAAATATGAGATCTGGGGTCAAAAAGTCCTCAGATCTCATATTTGGACTTCAATGAAAAAAAAAAAAAAAAGTTTGTAAATTCTCCTTTAAGACGTATGGGCGGAAGTGACGTTTTTGACGTCGCTTCCGCCCTCCTATGGTATAGAGATGAGTTGGGGCCATCTTAGCCTCATTCATCTCTACACACAGGCAGGGAAAGGACCCGATCGCCTCCGCCGACGGTTCCGGTAAGCGGCGGAAGGCACGGGAGAGCGGCGGGAGGGGGGGGTACCTCTCCCGCCGCCGATATCGGTGATCTCGCGGCTAATCCGCCGCGATGACCACCATTATCGGAAAGGGGACCGCTCACTGTGAAGAGGGATACCTCGGTTGTGGCAGCAGCTGCTGCCGTTACCGAGATATCCCTCTTCAAAAAAATTACGTATATATACAGTGAGCGGTCGGGAAGTGGTTAATACCTGTGCGTAATGCTATACAAGGGATGAATAGGGAATCCTTACTTCAAAAGAAAACACCCCCCCCCCCAACCTAATGCGTTTCAAAATTCAGGGGGTCCCCTTTGTGACTTCCCTTCAGCATAGGAGCATAAAACAGATCATTTTAAAACACTGGCACATCGTTAACAATAGAATCCTGAAGGGTGTCCTACCAGAAAAACCTCAGGAAGTGTTCAAAGGAGCCTCTTCACTTAGAAACAGAGTGGCCCCTAATATTTTTGATCCCCCTAGAAGTAAATTGACTTTTTTGATGAACTAACCAGATTCTACCAATATAGAAGATGCCGGGTATGCTCTTTGAGGAGTAGCTGTACACACAGAAGAACTACAATGTTTGTGTCCACAAGAACACAGGTACAACATAACATCCCATTTATCACCTGTTCTACAGTGGGCGTGGTCTATCTGATGCAGGGCCCTTGTGGTCTGCAATATATAGGGCAGACCAAATGCCCCCTACAGGTTCAGCTCCATGGAGCACATTACAAACATTAAGTCTGGATTCAAAAATCATTCAGTGTCAAAGCATTACCTCTTAGCACATAACAAGGATCCCTCCAACACACGGTTTTTGGGCATTGATAAAATTTAGTCCAAATTGGAGGGGGAGTTTTTTAGTGCGTGGAATCTCAATGTCGTGGATTCATAGGGTAAGGACTTATGTACCCTATGGGTTAAACATCAATGTTAATGCTTTTAATCGATAACTTCTACTAGGTTTCTATTGTAAACTCGATCTGAGTCACGTTGGTGGGTTTATATAAATTTATCAACATTGGGCATTTGCCAATTAACAGTATGTGCTGGGCATAAATTTTTTTGATTGTTAACTATAATTTTTTTAAATCTAATTATTAACATAGGTAGCACCATTTTTGTTTGTGTTTTTGTCCAGAAGTGGACACATTCATATGCACTTATGGTTTTCAGGGTCTTAGGTCTATATACAGTCATTTATAGAGCATGTTCATCTTGCTTGCCAACAGTGGGTTGACAAGCCGTAATTCTATTATGTGCATATAGTGGCTTTAATAGGTTTTCTTTGCAAAGTTTGCATTTAGCCAGCAAAGCAGTCAAAGTGTGAATTTGTATCCTGTCCACAGTGTGACAGGAAATGGCTGGGCTGACACACAGGTTACCACGGTTCCTTCTCTGACCACAATCACATCTTCTCCAAATTAATGACTATTTATAGACAATGACACAGTAAATGCTTTATATATACATACATATTTCATTATATATGTTTTTACACTTACAATACAATTTTCACGATTATACATGTTTAACATAATACACTATAGGTTATCTTTGAATATCACCTGTGTGAGCTTTCAAATGATTTTCACTATGGTTAATATAAGTTAACTCTTAATTGATTTGATCACATTATTAGGGACACCCATATTTAGACAAATTTAACGGTGTCCAATTACAAAATTTCCTTTTTTGTTTGTTCAACACATCGTTTGTAATTATGGATGGGCTGACCATACCTAAGATGCCGTTTTGTGACTGTGCCTACAGGACTCAGAACGAGTTTTGGTGTTTGTTTATAAGGTGGTGGATCAGCACGCTACCCGTTCCCCATTGACGTCACATATAACGAAACATGTCTGGGGGAGGATACGTGCTGACGTCACCACGCTGTCTCGCTAGGATGACGGGTTTTGTTTGTAGCTGGCCAGCTCTGCTGTTTATGCGCCATTTTAACTTCTTTTTTTAAAATGTAAGTGCAATACCTAATTTTATAATAAATACTGTTTGAGGCAATATTAATGCTATGGTTGGTCTTCTCTCCTTATGCATGGCTAGGTACTGAGCTTTTAAATCTTAAAGCGGTTCTGCACTGCGTTTTTTTTTTTTTTTTAATGCAATGCAAAGGATTAGGAGGTAAATTGGGGGGACTCACGTGTTCCATCTTCTTAATTGATTGCTGCCAATTTTCCTCCTATAAAATAATTTATATAACTGTTTCCTGCTGGGTGCCATCTTGCCTGTGGGCATGTGAAACCCCACAGGCACTTCAGATGGCCCAGCATGCACCGCCGTTACCGCGCCGAGCTGGCGCGTGCGCCGGAACGGCAAAGTGCAGTTAACGTTCTCCGAAATCTCGCGAGATGTCGGCACATCTGCCGACATCTCGCGAGATTTCGGAAGAGGTGTCCGAAATCTCGCGAGATTTCGGAAGATGTCCGCACTGACTCCGCACTGACTCCTGGGATCAATGACACCAGATCCCAGGAGACAGTGCGGCGTGACGACGATCGACGCAGAGACCCCACCCACCGCCGCAGAGACAGAGGAAAGGAAGTCAGCGATTACAAGGTAAGTGCAAAAAAAAAAAAAAACACTTCATTTAGTACTCTTTGCCTGATTTGGAAGGCAAAGAGATTTACTAAATGAAATGTGTGCAGAACCGCTTTAAGGCTTTTAACTTATGCAGCCATCCAATCAAAGCTTGCCAGATGATCTTCCATACAAGCAAAGACCTTGGCTGGGCTAAAGCCATCTGCCTGGTTTGGCTTGCCAGCTGGTAAGCAAGTTTTTCTTAAGGTGGTCGCACAATTTGTTGATCAAGCTCACTTTGGTGTCTGTTTTGGATCAGAATTGAACTGACATTTCATCACATTTTGTACCTACAAGCAATTGTATGCGCACTTGCATGCAGTGCGAGAAACATTCTATTGTGAACAGGCCCTCAAGTTGTTAAAGGAGAAAACTACTTTCATGCAACATAACCATATTAAATACTGTATACACAATATAATGCAGATCATGTTACCTGGCTTTGCAGCTCACTTTGCTGCTTCAAGCGAAGGTTTTCTGGAGTGTCAGCCACTGTGGTGAAAGACTGTTTAGGGTAATGTCTGAAATGACAAAAAAAAAAAAAAATACTTAGAAAGTATTAAAGCTAAAGCATCAGTACAACAGCCAGGCAACAAAAACAGCCAGGGAAGACAAGGATTGGCAGTCTATATAAAATTCTCTCATGACTTTGGTTTATGCAGCAGGTTAATGACGAAAGGCTGACTACTCGGTTACAAATGATTTACCAATAATCAGATACAAATGCCCTGCTACTGACACACTTACGTTTATGCTTCAGCTTCTAAAAGCCCCTGGTTATAAACAAACACACTGTTTTTCTTGATGCAAGGAGAACACACTTGTCGCTTTACATAAAATTCTGTCTTCAAAAGGCGTTTTTAAAATAATTTTGTCATTTGGCACATACGTCCATACAGTGGAGTATTTTGATGCCCTGACACTGCATACAGCTGGCCAGACACATGAATGGGGAAGGCAGGTATAAGCAGCTTTTGCCGCTACATGCATAAAGTGGTGCATACGCACAGACATATGTCCCGAACGCAGACAGTGTGCATTCAGGACATTACGTCTGTGCACACGCACCACTTAACGCAAGTAATTGTGCATAACTGCATACAGTAGAAGTCACCCAGTCACATGTATGGGTGGCTGTATGTATGCTGTAGTAGGTACCAAAATACGCAGCATAAGTAAAATGCGCCCAATGCATATGAACCACAGCAAGTGAGCAGCCTTGCCCAGCGCAATACAGACCAAAAAGCATTTGTTCCCTACGAAGGCAGTTTACACCACTGCGCTTAAATAAAAAAAATATTTAGTACAGGAGGATGCAATGCAAACTACTGCACTGTAACATTGTGCAAAAAGTCAGTTGAGATATTTCAAAAAAGTTCTAACAAAAAGAAGCAAATGGTGCTATGTGCAGGAACTCCACACTGGCAGTTTCCTCCCAGCACACACCAGCGGATGTGTGATTAGCAAGGCTTGCCGGTGTGAATAAGCCCTCAGAATTTTTAGACTAATGCTGAAATTGCCACTAGGCTTATAGCAAAATAAAAATCTGCAAATCTGAGAGAAGTAATAAATACCTGAGAGAATTAGATTTGCACATTACCTAGCATGCATTCTAAGAATAAGAAAAAAAAATATTTTAAATTATATATATATATATATATATTATATAATATATATATTTTAATAATAATAATAATAATAATAATAATAATAATAATAGGTATACGGGTTTTCTTTGCAAAGTTTGCATTTAGCCAGCTGAGTGGGCGATTGGCAAAGCAGTCAAAGTGTGAATTTGTATCCTGTCCACAGTGTGACGGGAAATGGCTGGACTGACACACAGGTTACCACTGTTGTTCCTTCTCTGACCACAATCACATCTTCTCCAAATGAATGACTATTTATAGACAATGACACAGTAAATGCTTGCTTAATAAAGGGGAAAAAATGCACACCCTGTTTGAGGGTGATGCAGGTGAAAAAAACAGAAAGAACTCAGAGGAAAGCTGTAAAGATTGAAAGATGATCTTAAATCAGAAGTGACAGTTGTGAAGGAGAGATAAGTTACAAAAGTACGAGGAAGGTTTCTTTACTTCACAGGAACATTAAAAACAAAAGATACTTTTGAACATAATATAGACAATCCTAACAATGTTCAAAAAGGCAAACCGCTATTTATTTTCTTCATTCCACAACCCGCCATTCATCATGCCAAAAGGGAATCTAAATCCAAAACCAAAAATGTAATATTACAAATTACTAGTGCTTAATGTGGTGGCTGTATTGGTTTCCTTTTTTCAAGATTTAGCTTTTTTTTTTTTTTTTTCACCTGGTAACCCTGCAAACACCACACTTCCTTTTCCTAGGTAGCTACGTCACTCCTTCACCATATCTATGGAGAGCAGTGGCGTCGCTAGGGGGGGCTACAGCCCAGAATCTGGGGCCCATAGCCCAGAGTCTCTTGCCGCAGGGTCCCTTCCTAACCAGCGGGCAAGGTTGCATGAGCAAGGCAGATGGAGAGGAGAGGAGAGAAGCGAGCGGACGAGCAGAGGTTACATCATCTCTCTCCGCCTGCTCCACATCACCACTCTTTCGCCCTCACAGCCGGGCCTCTTCAATGTGGGAGCGAGGTGCGGCAGGAAGCAGAGAGATGACAACTCTCAATGCCCACCACACATCAGCGCTCACCTACCCTCACTAAAATGGACCAGTGCTGCCAGCCTGACACCAACACAGCGACAATCCACATCTGGTGCCAGGTGACGTGGCAAGTGACAATCTGCAAATGGTAACCTTGGGTCCAAAATGGGCCTTGTGTCCTCGTTTGGTTTCTGAACCGTAAACACGTTGGAGTAAAACCCTGTGCCCCTTTCGGATACCGGAACCTCTACAATCACTCCTTGATGCTGATAGATTATGTAGTGCCTGAAGCAATAAGTTTATTTTTGAGGATCCGAGGAAACGCTGGATCTTAGAAACCTCTGGGGGGGGCACCTCCCATAACTCCAGCTTGTAACCGCAAGATATAATTGAGGTGACCCACTCATCCTGAATTGCTGTTTTCCAAATGTTCACAAAGTGCAGCAGCCTTCCCCCCCACCTGATGAAGTGGGGACATCCCCTCAAAAGGAGGGTTTGGTGTTGGGTTTAGAAGAATTTTGGACCCAGGGCCTTTTCTGTCCCTGGCCCTAGCGCCCTGTTGGTGGCAGAACGGCCCTGATGCTGAGACATTTGAGCAAGCAGTCCCTGGTGCTTTTCTTATCCGGCCATTTGACTTGAACCTTTACGGACTGGCAAATACCAATTGCTGCAACAGCTGGCTGAATAGCTGAACTGGTCAAAGAAAAGGAAGCCTTTAATAATGACTCCAATTTCTTGTCAACAGGGTCTTTCAAGCCCTGTGCGTTATCTACCGGACAAGTTCTTGTCTAAAGAAAGACTGCTGCATCTACGGCTGGCATGCTCCATTTTTTAACAAATGTTTCATCCATGGGATATAAAAAGGGAAAACCTTTTAGTAGGCAAAAAAGTCCTGTCAGGATGTTCCTAATCAGCATTTCCTGCCTGTTCCAGCAGGGGGTGTAGTGGGAAAGTATGTGCCTCCTGAAAAGGTCTCAGGGATCCCAAAGAAGACCAGGGGGGGCTCAATCACCTCTGCAAGAGGCAACTTAAAGGCAGAACAAACCTTTTCGGTTAGAGTCAGGATCAAAAACCTCTGCGACTGAGGCAGACATCGAGTGGATATCTTCTTGTCCAGATTGCTCGGAAGCAGACTCATCTGCCAGGCACTCCACTGAATCCTGAGCTTTAAGTTCTTCCCCCATCCTCAACCCATTCCTGCTCCAGACGAGGAGATTTCGGGGAGGGGGGATCGGTCACACTTCCTGCCACCCTGCGGGATGGAGGCAATCATGTCGGCAATCCTGTGCTCGAAGACATTCAATGCCGCAAACAAAGTACTTGGGTGTAAAAAGGGAGACCCTTTAATATAGCTCACCAAGCCCCTATGCAACAATCCTGCTAAGCACCTTTAGCCTGCCAAGCAACACCTGTTGACTCACGTGACCCGGGTAAGGAGAAATGAACCACTGCAAGTGTCTGTTCAGAGCCTGCTCTGTGTCCTACAGCTGCCTTCTGGAAGCACCACATGCTTGGCATACACAGCCTAAATAAGCTATGCGTGCGTTCCCGGCGAGTGGGCGTGAATGCATTTGCGTACAATGCGAATCTTCAGGGCCCCAGATAAAGGCTATGGCGCATGTGCGGCAAATCCGTGTGCGCCATGGCCATCAAACAAACTGCTGAGCCCAGTGAACGCACATGGACCATGGTGAACCAAGGCGAAATGGCACACTGTAGTGCGCCATCGTACAGGTAAAAAAACAGCCGGACACGCAAAAAAAAGGTACACTTTGCAAACACTACGTTAGCCCAGAACTCCCCCCATATGGTCACCGCGCACACGCACACACGTGTTATGAGAGCAGCAGGAGGGGGAGGGGCAGCTCACACACAGAGGGGAGGGGGGAGGAGGAAACCAGAGCAGAGAGGAGAGCAGATAGCAGGCTGCTGATGGAGGCATGTAAACTGACCACGGTGTCCGGTCTCAGTAGCCATGATTCACTGTGGTCAGTTTACAGAGGGGTGGGGAGAAACTGGCAGGATCAGCCAGTTTTTTTTTTTTAGGTGTTACAGGGGGCCAAATTACACAGGACAGGCACTGTGTCATATAACATGCTTTAACCACTTCAATACCAGGCACTTAAACACCTTCCTGCCCAGACCAATTTTGAGCTTTCAGTGCTGTCGCACTTTGAATGACAATTGTGCGGTCATGCTACACTGTACCCAAATGAATTTTTTATCTTTTCCCACAAATAGAGCTTTCTTTTGGTGGGATCAAAATTTTGTTTCAGTTTCAAAACTTTGTAAATAAGTAAGTTTTCTCTTTCACTGATGGGCACCGATGAGGTGGCTCCAATAAAGTGGCACTGAGGTGGCATTGATTGGCACTGACAGGGCTGCTGATAGAAATCGTGGGGCCCCATACAGACTACCTGACAGGGCCCCCTCAAAATATTAAAGCTATATTTTGCTAAAAATACAATAAAACTATTAGCAGACACAAATACAACATAACAAACTGAATTCCTGCTAAATCTTAAAGATAAAACTGAGTTAATAAATAAAAATTAAGATGAGATAAAAAAAAATATATACAGGCAGGATCAGAGGGAGAGAAACAAAGTAGAGAGATAAACTTAAGAGCAGAAATAACCTTTAGAACCAGTGCTGAGAGGAGGAGGGCCCACAAAGGGAGGAGGATTAGTGAAGGACAATTATATCTTTCTTAGCAGATAAAAGCTGGCAGCAGGGAGAGGGGAGGAGAGCAGCTTTCATCTGGTGGAGGAAAAGAGACACAATTGCTGTCTGTTACTAATCCCCCTCCCTGTGTGGGCCCCCCTGTGTGCTCGGGCCCTGTACAACAGGGCTGGTGGTCCCCCCCTATCAACAGCCCTGGGCACTGATGGGCACTGATAGGCGGCATTTTTGTACTGATGGATGCCAATCAGTGCCAAACAATAATGCATGCCAATCAGTGATGCCCATTGTGGGCACTGATTGGCATCCATTATGGGCACTGTGTCATCCCTGGTGGTCCAGTGTGGGCTTGATCAGCAGAGACCCCCCCCCCCCCTGTCAGAGGCGCAGCCGATTGGCTCTCCTCTACTCGCGTCTGACTTGGGGTGTCTACTTTCCAAAATGGGGTCATTTGGGGGGGGGGGGGGGGTTTGTGCCATCTTGACATTTTATGGCCTTCAAAACTGATAGGTAGTGAGGAGTGAAATCCAAAATTTACGCCCTTAGAAATCCTGAAGGCGGTGATTGGTTTTCGGGCCCCGTACGCGGCTAGGCTCCCAAAAAGTCCCACACATGCGGTATCCCTGTACTCAGGAGAAGCAGCAAAAAGTATTTTGGGGTGCAATTCCACATAACCATGACATGTGTGAGCAATATTGCATTTAGTGACAATTTTTTTTTTTTTTTTTGTCATTAATCAATCACTTGGGACAAAAAAAAAAAAAAAAATATTCACTGGGCTCAACACACCTCTTAGCAATTTCCTTAGGGTGTCTACTTTCCAAAATGGGGTCATTTGGGTGTGTGTGTGTGGGGGGGGGGGGTGTTTGTACTGCCCTGCCATTTTTGCACCTCAAGAAATGATAGGCGGTCAAACTAAAAGCTGCATAAGTTCCAGAAAATGTGCCCGAGTTTGTAGACACTATAGCTTTTGCGCAAACCAATAAATATATACTTGACATTTTTTTTTACTAAAGACATGTGCCTGAATACATTTTGGCCTAAATGTATGACTAAAATTGAGTTTATTGGATTTTCCTTATAACAAAAAGTAGAAAATATATTTTTTTCCAAATTTTCTGTATTTTTTCATTTATATCGCAAAAAAAAAAAAAAAAAAAAAAAAAAATCGCAGAGGCAATCAAAAGAAAGCTCTATTTTTGTGAACAAAAAGGACGCAAAATGTAGTTTGGGTACAACATTGCATGACTGCGCAGTAAGGGTGCAACGGATCAAAAAAAAAAAAACTCACGGATCAGATCGCTCCTAGGATCTGAGTCACAGATAGTATCATTTTTCGGATCAGCAAATAATTGAATTTGCAAAAACCTGTGAAAATTCCACCATATAGTCCCCACTGTAATGGACATCTCCCCCACTGTAATATTGGCTGGGTACGGCTGGGTATGGCAGAGTATTGGCAGAGTATTGAGGGATGGCGGAGCATGGATGGATGGGTGGATCCATGGATGTGACTGCAATTGTCACAGAGCAGCGCTGTGGGCACTACAGATCCAGCCCACATCGCTGCTGCCATCCGATCTCAGATACAAATCAGTACACAGAGGGGAGAGAGGAACCGGCGTCATGTTTACAAGTGATCGCTCAGTCATTTGACGGAGCGATCACGTGGTAAACGGCCACTGGGTGTACCAAGATGGCCGCCGCTCTGGAGCTAAGCCGAAGCCGCGGCCTTTCCTAAGGCCGAGGCAGCGTAGCGCTCCGCGGACCGCGTGGTGTGCCGATCTGAACAGGTTGACCCATTCGGATCACGGCAACATTCACTGAACTGTAAGTCAACTTCCTTTATCAATTTTTATTTTAATTATAGTCTTTTGGATCCTCCTATACATGCAAAGTTCTGTATTTCCCCAGTTAACCACTTTTTGTGTGTGTTCTGACTTGTTTTGTTGTGCTTTGCTTTCCTGTTTTTGTTTGCCCTTTCTCTGGGGACACCTGCAGGGAACAGGGAGATATAGCGGCTATTGGATGAATAGATCAGGCAGTAGTACTATCAGTTATGGCAGCCCCAATAAAGGTGATCTCATAACGTGAGAGGTTTAGGTCCACCCCAGAAAAGGGGACGTCTCTGGCAGGAACTACCATATCACCATATTGGGGATGTGGTTTTCTTGCAGGAGACGCACTTTGTAAAGGGATCCATACCGAATATGCCACTACAGTGGTTGAATCAGTGGTTCCATGCACCATCCCCGATTGCAAGAGCTAGGAGGGTGACATTAGCCTTCAGAAAGACATGTCCAATGGTGGTAACAATAAGGGAAGGTTGCATGGTTATAGTAGCTATACATTTGCTTCAGTATATGCGGCAAATACAGGAACGGTCAACTTTCTGGTAAAGACCCTAAAGTTGTTGGAGAAGTTTAGGGAGGGATTTTTGATTCTTGGGGGGGGGGGGGGGGGGGGGGGTATCTAACCCTAGACTCCAATATGGACAAGTTACCGGGTAAAACTCCAATATCTTTTGAAGCATTAAAAGCAACTTCTGCGTTCTTTTCATTTGGTGGATGGTTGGCGTGTAACACAAATGGGCTAAGGGATTATAGTTACTACTCCAAAATACATGGCACCTATTCACGTTTAGACCTTTTTTTGTGGACCAGTGTTATCTGAAAAAGACCCGTTCATTTACTATAGAATCAATAATTATATATCGGACCATGCCCCTATCATGGTGACTCTCCTCCTGGTTTTTGCAGGCCACATAGAACGAACTTGGTGGCTAAATGAATCACTATTGGACGATAATAGCGGGGTGAAGGCATTATCTCTTAAGATAAAAACATACTTTGAAATAAATAAGTCTAGAGAAGTGTTTGAGCCCATAAATCAGTAAATAGGGGTGAATTGATAGCATATGGGTCTTGGATAAAAAAAGAGAAACAAAAAGAAATAACAATTTGCTGGAAGAGATAAATAGGCTAGAGATTAAACATAAAAGAAATTTAGACCCAGCAGATGTCAAACAATTAGAGGACCTGCAATGTAATTTAGCACAATGCCTTGACCGTAAAACTAAAAATAAGTACAGATATTATGTACATCGGTTTTATGAGCAAGGCAATAAATGTGGCAGAGTATTAGCCAGACAGCATAAAAAACAACAAGACTCCAGAAATGTTTACAACCTAACAGCACAAAATAAAAAGATAGTGGAAACTCAGGCCATTGCGGCAGAATTTCACAAATTTTTTTGAGGCTTTATATAATATTCAATCAGTTTCGTCAAGCATCACGGATGAACAGCATACATCAGAAATCCGAGAGTATATAGCAGACTCGGCGATACCTTCGCTGCTGTCCGTGGAGAGCGAGGAAATAGACAGACCAATTTCCATTAGTGAAATAAACAAAGCTATAATCGACTTTGTCAACAGGTAAAACTCCAGGACCGGACGGGTTCACGAACTTGTATTATAAGAAATGTATTACTAGATTAGGGGGGCCCGTTATGTAGTTATTTTAATTCAATTAATGCTTTCAATCCACTACCCCCGGAAGCGTTGCTGGCATACATTACGGTACTCCCTAAATCAGGGAAAGACCCCCAGCATTGCGCTAACTACAGACCCATCTCCTTGCTAAATTCAGACACTAAGCTTTTAGCCAAATTCCTGGCCCTTCGGGTACAAGACCATATATAGCGAAGCCCTGACCCTGATCAGATGGGCTTTATGAAGGACCGTGAGGCCAGAGATAACACCATCTGGGCTTTACATATCCTTCATTGAATGCAACACAGTCCTGATAGAGCCCAGAGAGTGACATTGTCAATGGGCGCCGAAAAGGCATTTGACAGGGTGAACTGGGTATGACTGAAGTGTTGAGGGGGATGGGCCTTATTGTATGCAACCCAGAGTGAGAGAGTGAAGGTGAATGGTACATTATCGGACTAATTTTCAAATATGTAATGGTACGAGGAAAAAAAGGATATCCACTATCCCCATTACTGTTTGCCATGATACCGGAACCATTTCTATGTAAAGTAAGAAAGAATACCGAGATTCTGGGGACATGGATTGGATCGGTAGAACATAAAGTCTCGGCATACGCCCGACGACTTATTATTCTACCTTTCTACGCCACAGACATCGTCGGTTTTAATGGCTGAGGTTTCTAGGTTTGGAGTTTTATCCAACTTCAAGATAAACTTTGAGAAGTTTGTACTTTTACCCAGTCATGCCCCCCCAGTAATGAAAATTACTTTGCAAAACCTTTATTTGGAATAAACACTCACTGGTTTATTTGGGAGTACATATCACCGCAGATTCTAAACTTTTGTACAACTTGAATTATGGTTCTTTAGTGATGGGGGTAGTGGGGGACCTGCAGAAATGGAGGGGCCGGTTTCTAACATGGTTTGGAAGGGTCAGCGCAATAAAATGAATGTACTACCTAAAATAATCTAGGTCTTGCATACGTTTTAACCCTCTCATCGGAGCAAACTCTCAGCTCCCTAAACAATGTATTACTACAAATCAGCAGACTCAGTGGCTCCAAAACGCAGAACACTCATCAAGAGGAAAAACGCAGGATGGTTTAATAGCTCGCTCACGCTACTCAAGCAAGAACGCAGAAGAGCCGAAAGAGCATGGAGAATAAATCCCACCAAGGGAAATCACACAAAATACAAAGGACTCACACAGAATTATCAGAAGGCAATCTTCAAAGCAAAAAAAGACTATTTCTCAAATACCATCTCAGCGGCCTTAAATCGGCCCCGGGAACTTTTTAAAATAGTCGCTCAGTCGATGAACCCAGCATGCTTAGAGCCCCCCGCTAATGAAACCCAAAGATTTCTGCAATGAATTATCAGAATTTTTCATCCATAAAATCGTCAACATTAGGAAAACAATTGATCCGAAAAAGACATCCGACGGCAGGCAGTCAGAGCAAAAAGTCGATATCGACACAAATATCCCACAACCACCAAGGTTTTCTCTGATCCCAATCACCACGGAGACCACTAAAAACATCATCAAAAATCTCAGAGACAGTACATCTTCTATTGACATCATCCCCACAAAACTCCTGAAAGAATGCTCCGACATCCTGGCTCCCACCATAACGCACCTCATAAATCAATCGTTCAAAGAAGGGATTGTTCCAGGCGCCCTCAAACAAGGCATCATCAAACCCCTGCTAAAGAAACCCAACCTCGACCCCCGGGACCCCAACCACCGAAGACCGATAACAAGCTTGAACAACATTTCCAAGATTATGGAGAAAGCGGTAGTACAACAGATACAACACCACCTGGACACACACACACTCCTGGATCCGTTACAATCAGGATTCCGCCCAGGCCATGGGACAGAAACCGCACTACTGAAGATTTGGGATGATGCCCTCGAAGCAGCGGATGACGGAGAATCATGTCTCCTGGTACTGTTGGACCTCAGTGCAGCGTTTGATACTGTGGACCACAATACTCTACTCATCCGCCTTACAGAAGTAGCAGGAGTCACCGGCTCAGATCTACAATGGTTCAGATCCTTCTTAGGAAATCGCTCTCAGACGGTGAAACTAGGAGCTTTCACCTCTGAAACCCAGGCAATCTCCCGTGGAGTCCCTCAAGGATCACCCTTGTCGCCAGTGCTCTTCAACATCTACATTCGCCCACTCCTCAACATCATCAGAAGATCAGACCTCTGCTTCCACTCATACGCTGATGACACTCAATTATATTTTCGCACCACCGGACAAAAAGACCATCATCAGCAATTAGGAAAATGCCTCACTATGATAGACGACTGGATGACTACTAGCTCCCTCAAACTTAATGAATCAAAGACAGAACTTCTTATTCTACATGCAAAGCATAACACCCGAGCCAAGATCCCTTGGACACCTCCTACCATCTTTGGACAGACCATTACCACTAGGACCAAGGCCAAGAGTCTCGGAGTCATTTTTGACTCAGAAATGTCAATGGATGCCCAAATAGGAGCAGTAGTCAGTGGATCACACCATCTGCTCCGCCTGCTACGCAGACTAATCCCCTTCATTCCAAAGGAGGACAAAGCAGTGGTAGTTGGAACAGTCAGTCATCAATTCTCGACTGGACTACGCTAACTCCCTCTACATAGGATTACCCCAATATCAACTTGCGCGCTTACAACTTATCCAAAACACGGCGGCAAGACTGATAACAGGGAAAAAACCCTGGGAATCCATCTCCCCTTCCCTGAGGAACCTACATTGGCTAAACGTAAGGAATCGGGTCGCATTCAAGACTCTCTGCCTCACCCACAAATGCACACATGGAAACGCTCCGCAATACCTTCGCGAGAAAATAAAACACTACACACCGAAACGCAGTCTTCGATCGGCTAATCAAAATCTTCTCCTCATTCCTAAATCCCGCTACAAATCAAAGGGGGAACGGAGATTCGCTGTCCAGGGACCACGGCTATGGAACGCTCTACCAACCGACATTCGCATGGAAGAAAACCATCAGGCTTTCAGGAAGAAACTCAAGACCTACCTCTTCTAGAAGCTTGATAACCAAACGCCAATACAGCGCCTTGAGGCGATTCAGTTCGCATTGTAGCGCTATACAAGTTATTCATTCATTCATTCATACGTTGCCAATTACACTTCCAAAGTTTTTTTAAAGCTCTAAGGAAGGCTTTTATATAATTTGTATGGCATGATCAACGCCCTAGGATGGCGCATGATATTTTACGCAGAGGCAAACTGAAAGGAGAAATGGGACTACCAGATGTAGCCTTATATTATAGGGCGATGTCCTTGGTGCGGATCCTGAACCGGTGTCACGGCCCTTTAAATAAAACATGGGTTCTGTTGGAACAGATAATGGCAGGTTGAAAGCTGGCAGGAATTCCGTGGATTCAGAGTGCAGATAGGGGCCTCTCAAAATGGACGTCACCATTAACCCAGAGTACTTTATTGATATGGGACAAACTAAACCAACTAGGGGAGTACGCCCTGAGGATATCCCCCATGACCCCATTGGAGGGGGACCCCTGGTTTCCTCCAGGAGAGGTGGGATCTTTGGGAGCTTGGGGGAAGGATGGGGATACGACATGTGGTAAATTTGCCCCATATGGAATGTTAGCTCCCTTGCCAGATCTGACATCGAAAAAGGGGAAGGTACCTATGGAGAAGTGGAGAGACCACCAATTGGTGTGTTTTTTGCATAGGCTGAAACCACTGATGAGACCGTCAAATTTCTTTACTATATTCAAATCTATGTGTGTAAAGATATCTAGTGCCAGACGCCTGTTATCGCAGATGTATACCGTATTTATCGGCGTATAACACGCACCGACGTATAACACACACCTTAACTTTAAGAGGGAAGTTTCAGAAAAAAATAAAAATAAATTTCCACAGACCACTGAGCCCCCTGCATGACACACTGAGCCCCTTCATGGTACACAGGCCCCTTTCATTATAAAGCACCCCCTCCTCCTCTGAACTCCCAGGAGACCCCCCAAGTCTCTTGGGACGGCATTGCTAGCATGCTCTGGATCGGAGCTATTGAATACCTGCATTGCCATCGCTGCTGGCTCCTTCTCGTGCGCCGCTCCTCCTGTGTCATGTGTGGATCTTTTGAACTCCTCCATTGGCGCCGTGGACCCGGTCATGTGACATATCTGCTCAGAATCATTGACGGTCACATGACCGCTCTCCTCCAATCACACGCTACACTCGAAGAGGACGGAGCGGGAGGAGGAGATCGGGTGGTCCGTCCGCCTTTCCTGGCCGTGAGACAGCGCTGCCAGGACAACGTCAGATAACGTTAATGCCGGCCGCCTCCCACACAACCTCCCCCATGCCATTGTATGGCAATTCAAACCCCTCCACCAACGCTGCTGCTGAGGAGAGCGGCGTTTGTGGAGGGGTTTGAATTGCCATACAATGGCATGGGGGAGGTTGTGTGGGAGGCGGCCGGCATTAACGTTATCTGAAGTTGTCCTGGCAGCGCTGTCTCACGGCCAGGAGAAGCAGACGGACCGCCCGATCCCCGCCTCCCCGGTGAAAAAAAAAAAAACACAGATATCGGCGTATAACACGCAGGCACAGTTTACCCTCGGTTTTCAGGTTAAAAAAGTGCATGTTATACGCCGATAAATACAGTAATTAGTTCTCGGGACACAAAATAAAAACGGTTCCATATTTTATCAGGGTATAGGAAGGAGAATTAGGACAAAGTTTTAATGCTGCACAAATTAGGAAGCTAATTGAGTTTACGCACTCTACATCTATAAGTTCACGGGTCCAAGAGATGTCCTATGAATTCTTGAACAGGTGGTACCAGACTCCAGTTAGGCTGGCACAGATGTACCCGACGGCGGACGCCAGATGTTGGAGAGGGTGTGGGCAGAGACGCACCTTTCGCCATCTATGGTGATCATGCCCCAGGATTAGGGTGTTTTGGGAAGCAATTGCTCCATGGGTCGGGAGGTTGTCATCCAGACCCATGGATCTGACTCCTCAGAATTTTCTGTTCCACGGAACCCCAATGTCTAGGTGTCCCTGGGGAGGGGGGGGGATGTACATGTGTTTCCCCCCCCCCCCCCTCCATTGTGTGTTCCCTTCTCTCCTCAAGTAGCCCTCTATATCTCTTCTTCCAGATGTATAGAGCGATATAAAAGATTTTTTGGTAGAATTGAAAACGGGTATTGGGAGGAGTTTAAGGAAGGGGGGTAGCCTGAATAGTTATGGTAAAGGGAAGATGGGGGTAGTCACTCACATTAGATTGATTAAAAGGGAGTATGGCTCTTAAGAAGCCTCGTACATTTTTATTTTTTAGGGGTTTGGTGTTTAAGAGTGAGATTGGCTCAAAGAAGCCTCTTAATTTATTATATCTTTATAATTTAAAAGGAAACATGATAAGATGGGTTTTTGGTGGAGGAATGTTAAGCACAATGAACACATTATACTTGGAGGAAGAGGAGAGAGGGGAGGCGGTGGAGGGTCCAATTAAGATCAAATTATTTTTTTGTGTGTTTGTCTGTTTTTTTTAACTTTCCCGTTCTCTTTTGGAGAGGGGGAAATAGGGGTTATGGATAAAGATGCATCTATTTTGATGAATATGTGGAATGTGATATGAAGTCTGTTTTAATGAATATGTGGAAAATTAAAAAAAAAAAAAAGTCACTTCTGCCCATAGCTCTTAAAGGGCCATTTTTTTTAAATTAAATATATTTTTTTTTGTGTAAATACGAGATGTTTTTTATAGGAATAAACATATGAGGCATCGCCGTGATCGGTAGAGTGAGAGCAATAATTCTAGCCCTAGACCTCCTCTAACGCAAAACATGCAACCTGTAGAATTTTTTAAATGTCGCCTATGCAGATTAAGGGTAAAAGTTTGTCGCCATTCCACGAGCGGGCGCAATTTTGAAGCGCGACATGTTGGGTATGAATTTACTCGGCGTAACATTATCTTTCACAATATAAAAAAAAATAATATATATATATATATATATATATATTTTTTTTTTTTTTTAAAGTGCGCTTGCAAGACCTTTGCGTAAATACGGTGTAAAAGTATTGCAACGACCATTTTATTCTCTGTTAGAAAAAAATGTATGATGATGTTTGGGGGTTCCAAGTAATTTTCTACATCTAAAAAAGAGGCCCAGTCCTTAAGTGGTTAAACAATACAGAGGTTAAGTTCCACAGCAAGCATGCTATTATGCATATACAGATAGATTTTACTGTTGTGGGTTTAGTAACACTTTAATGCCTTGAATGCGCTAAGGCAGGGCTCAACAAACTCCGGGCGCCAGGTCGCATTGGCAACTAGAAATAGCAGCCTGGCGCCTGGGCTACACTGGTTCCGGTGTCTTGTCCCCATGCGGCCCCCGCCCGCGGGTGGGTGGACTAAAGATGCCGCGCCGGTCCTGTAATTGAACTGTGGTGGCAGGTGTAATGACATATTCGGCGACCCATCGCAGTTTGCTACGGAAGTGACGTTCCGTCGCCACCATCTTGCTACACCCCACACTCGTCCACAGTAAGGATACACTAAGAAGGGGGAAAGTGGACATGTTACACCCACCGGAGTTTTGCATTGTAGACATATTTATAACAGTAAAGTGAGTTTCTATAGTTAAATACAGTACTTACAACTCCGTCTGACTGCTTAGATGTTGAATTTTAAAAGCAGCGAACTTCTGTGAGATTAGCAAAACTGTGAGATGAGTAGGGTTGCTGTGCTTTTAAAATTCAAGATCTAAGTAGTCAGACGGAGTTGTAAGTACTGTATTTCACTTTATAAGCTAACTTAACTGTTATAAATACGTGTAAAATGCAAAACTCCGGTGGGTGTAACATGTCCGCTTTCCCCCTTCTTAGTGTATACTTACTGTGGACGAGTGTGGGGTGTAGCAAGATGGCGGCGATGGAACGTCACTTCCGTAGCAAACTGCGATGGGTCGCCGAATTTAATTCGGTCTTTAATGTTAACAAAAAATAAAAAACCCAGAGGTGATCAAATACCACCAAAAGAAAGCACTATTTGTGGGGAGAAAAAAAAAATGATAAAAATGTAATTTGGGTACAATGTTGTATGACTGCGCAATTGTCATTCAAAGGGCTAAAAGCTGAAAACTGGTCTAGACAGGAGGGGGGTTTAGGTACCCAGTAAGCAAGTGGTTAAAAGCTTAACTCGGGGGGGGGGGGGACATCTGCTGGGTTGTGCTGCATTAGTACTAAAAAAAACGCATACTTTTTCTCTTCCCGTGCAGTAAGCATTAAACTTCTGGTGCTGAATCTTACTGTGTGGCAATAGCACAGTGACAGAACAGAATGTGCTGCATTCTATGAAACCGATATAATGACTTTTGTGAATGGAGGGGAGAAAGAGGTGGATGGCCTTAATGTACTGCAATTTTATAGCCAAGTTCAGCAGTGTGCAAAGGACCCCTCTGCAGAGAACATTATGACAATATTGAGCAATCAGCAGGATGTGGGATACACTTCACTAGAGGCAAGTAATGCTGCTGAACTTCTAGTACAGAAATAAAAAAGAACTAAACTTCAGCTTCAAGATATACGCTACACTTTCATAGGCGGGAAAAAAAAGTGTTTTATTTTTATATGCATTGACTGTTTACTCAAATTACAGAGATTTCAATTAAAAAAAATAACACCACAACAAAATTTAGAAGCTGCATAATCACACTACAAAAGGTTGTAGGATTTAGGCCAAAAACAAGAATGCAAGCGACTCGCCTTCCTGTCTGTGTAAGAGGAAGAGGTGTTTCAACTATGCAGTGCGGACATGTGGTAAAGGCTTCAAAGCAATAACCAGAGCAAAGTTATCATTGAAAAAATACTGCAAAAAAAAAAACAACACACAAAACTGTAGAAAGACAAGAAAGAAGACACTTGAAACTTTAGTTTTTGGTGTGGTTTTTGTAAGTGCTCATTCAATTGTATCATAGAATAGAATTCAAGGTTTATCTAAAGCAGTGGTTCTTAACCTGGGGGGCGAATGATGATTTGCCAGGGGTCACCAAATCATGGGCTGTTCTTAAGCCCGGCAGGGCTGATACCTGGAACACGCGGCCGCCCGGCAGGGCTGATCCCCGGAACACGCGGCCGCCCGGCAGGGCTGATCCCCGGAACACGCGGCCGCCCGGCAGGGCTGATCCCCGGAACACGCGGCCGCCCGGCAGGGCTGATCCCCGGAACACGCGGCCGCCCGGCAGGGCTGATCCCCGGAACCCGTGGCTGCCCACTTAGCCTCTTCGCAGCAGCCCATTCAGTTCACGGCATGGCTGGGGGGGGGGGGGGGGGGGTAACTAGAGGTCAGCTGACTGGTGAGGAATGTTAAGTAGGCGAGGCTGGAGGAGATCTCCTGATTTCGGCATAGGTGTCACTGCTACGAGACATCACAAAGTCAGAGCCACAGAGAAGTCAGAGACAGTGAGCAACACTACCTGTGATTATAGCCATTAAAAGTCCCCACTACAGTTCTCAGAACAGCAGATGACCTTGATCAAGAGCACCCACGCTGGCCGATCAGAACTTCCCCCAGTATTGCCACTCATCCCATTCCCTCACCCCACCAAGCATTGATTACTGTAAAAATGTCACTGGCAGTGAAGGGGTTAACTGTTTCCTGGGAGGTGATTCTAACTGAAGGGGGAGGGACTAACTACAGGAAGTGACAAATCGTGGTTCCTAGCTAATAGGAACACACGATCTGTCACTCCTGTCAGAACAGGAAAGTGTGTGGATAGCAGGCACGCGCCTGCTATCCAGACCTCGCAAGACCACGTACAGTAACGTGGTTTCGTGCAGGGAAGCCAACCTGCTGCAGTAAAACTGTGCCAGCTAGTCCGGAAGCAGTTAATACTGTATAAGCAGAGAGACTCAGGGAGTGCTAAATGTCCATGGGTTAGGGGCGCAAATTACTTGTCTTTCCTTGGGTGCTGACAACCCACACTATGAAAATAATTTTACTGTTAGGGGTCCTCACACATTGGTAAATTGTATCAAGGGGTCACGGCACTAGGAAGGTTGAGAACCACTGACCTAAAGGGAACACCTTAATGTCTGAAAATCTCAAGCAACACATTCTGTGCTTGAAGAATCTGCTATTGGAACTGCTAGGAGAGCCAGGATATGCCCACCTTGAAAAATTGGTTTAAAAACGTTGGCTTAATCCAACTTGAAAAACTTGGTTAAAATGTAATAGGCCCCATTTACACAGGCACTGAGGCCTGTACACTGTGTATTGGTGGTTTGTTTATGTAGATGGTGCTGCACACAGACAGCCCATGCAAGCCTATAGGGACACAGCTAATCACCCTAATTTCACAGGCACGTGGCCCATAGAGCAAAAAGTGTACATTTGGGGGCCGGTCATCTGCCCACCTGCTCAAATTAGGATGGTGAGAAACAGATGAAAAACTGAGACCACTTTGGTAAAAAGGTGGGTCTCAACCTCAGACTTGGGGTAAATTCACACACAACGGAGCGCTCAGTTGTTGGCTGCGGTTGGGGGCAGTGAGGTTGGTAGGAAATGCAACGCATCATGCGGCTCCCTTTTTTTATACAAACTTTATTTGAAGTTTGCAATATATACACTTCATTCATGGCAATGTACAGCAGTGTGATGCGCTGCATTGCTGTGCATTGCCGTGCTGTTAGGTGTTGCAATAAATTGCAGCATGTCTGCATTTCATCAAAGACCTAGGCTTCTGGGACATGTCATAGGTCTCAGAAGGCTGCGGGACCATTCACAAAAGCGCAGAACAACTCGTGCATGCGCAGAGGGGGAAGCTGGTTTTGAAGCCCTCAAGGGGCCAGCTTCCCACAGTTACCATACTGGGACCCCCGAAGAACTGGCCTGAGTAAGGACAGCGCTGGATCCCTGGACAGGTAACAGTCCTTTTTTAAAAAGTCAGCAGCTACGGTATGTAGTGGTACCCCCGTAGGGACTGCCAAGTAATGTGGCCCACCTGTCACCCTGCCCAGCTTTCACTCCTCAGTCACTCACAGGCAGAAAACAGTTTAAGTACTTGTTTGTTATTTTTATTAGGGAATTTAACTTGGATGGGTTAAGGGAAATATGGGATGCACGGAGAATTGTATATCAATTGGCAGATTATATAATCGATTAGGACAACTATATACACTTCTCTGTACAAGTTACCACTTCAGTCTCCTCCAGCACTTTCCTTGCTTGCAGACTATTCCTCTTCTTCCTCCTGCATAACTCTTTACTCCCAGGAGCAGCTAGCACATGTAAAGTTAGGCCTGACACTGGCTTTGTCAGGCCTTAGCATTTGCCTTTTGCAGGCATGGACCACGGGACCCTATGGTGTAGCAAGAAATGAAAAGTCTTTAGTGCTAGCTGTCCTACTGGTGGACTACTGCTCCCAGTCAGTCCTCTACAGGCTCTGCCAGCCCTCATGACCGCAGCTGCCCGACACCACTGCCAATGACATTGCTCACTACTGGCTCTTCACCCATCTGACTGCATGCTCCCAGTCCTTTCAGGCGTGCCTCCCCAGTCCTCCTGCCTGCAACCAGTTCTTACCTCCTGAAGACTTGCCCAGCAGTACTAGCTCTTGCTGTCCTCTTGCTCCTCCTGTCCAAAACCTTCACGCTTTCTTGCAGGGCTCTGTCCTGCACCTGAGCCCCAGGGCCAAGGTCACCCCCTTCCTCAAAGGCCCCCCCGACAGCCTAGTACTCCATCCTCAGTTCCTTCACCAGACAACTCCTCCTCAGCTGGGCTGACTCTAGGTATTTAAGGTCGCCTGCCCCCTGCCAATCCAGGTTGGGGATTGGTCAGGGCTCCGTAGAACACACCAGGCTGCTCCACCTCGCCTTTTCTTCTAGAATCCTCTAGAAGAAAGAGGGAGGTTTCAGTGAGGCTGCCTGTGAGTCACCAGCTGCTAACTCTGAGCCACTACCAGTCCACACAAACCAAAACAGGCCTGCCTAAAATTTACCTACACTCACAAAAAGAATGCTAATCTAGCACCTGCATAGAGGGTGCTACAAGTATTTGTAGCTTCTGATTCAAAATTTTTTATTTTTTTTCCAAACAGGGTGAAGAACCTCCTCAAAGTGGTGTTGCCACCAAAAAAAAAAAAAAAAAAAAAATTGTCTTAAAAATCCTAAAAAAAATTATGTTTTACTCACCTCTAAATGCCTATTGCTAGGGGGTCCCTCGTAGTCTGCCACCTTCAGTGCCCAGGCACTGACGTCACTTCCCCTAGGCACCGCACAGTCATCTGGGACCTGACACGTGTCCCAGATGAGTGAGCGTCGAATCACGGCGCACAGCGCTGCTCGCGCATGCGCAGTGGGTGCCCGGCTGTAAAGTCACAGCCGGGTGCCCACATTAAGAATGCCGGCGCCGCGAGCGGAGCGGGGAATGAGGGGGGGCCTCGTTTGCCCGCATCGCTGGACCCTGGGACAGGTAAGTGTCTGATTATTAAAAGTCAGCAGCTGCAGTATTTGTAGCTGCTGACTTAAATTTTTTTTTTTTTGTGGGCCCTCCTTTAAGTGATTGATGTAGTGCTAAATTACTTTAATTCAGGATCTGTCTATATACAGTAAGTGGTGTTGAAATTGCAAGATGGGGCCTCAAATTACTCCTAGACTAATCCAAAGAAAGACAATTTTATTGGATCTTAAAGCGGAACTAAACTATATTTGAGCAAAACTGAAAATGCTATTTCATTTTTAATATTCAAAGCAAACACACACATCCATGTATACATACTTTATTTTGTAGAGAAATCATTTTGATAAACCCCCCCTAGCATTTCTGGCTTCGGCAAACCTAAGGGCAGATGATGTATGCAACATTTACTTCATGGTATCTGCTCTTAATGCATGCATGCAGGAGTGTGCTTGGCTTCTCCAGGTGAAAGAAATAAAAATGCCCATGAAGATTCATGGGATGTATGCCATTTGACCTAGACCAGAAACTAGGAAGCAACTGAAGAAATGTAAAAAAAAAAAAATACATAAAAACAGGAAAATATATTTACTTAGAGCCGGTTCACACTGAGGCAGCACGACTTGGAGCACGACTGCCTCAGGCGACAGGCATCTGACTTCAGCGGCAGCTTGCAAAATGACTTCTGTGTAGAAGTCAATGCAAGTCGCCTGAAGTCGCCGCCAAAGTAGTACAAGAACCTTTTTCTAAATCGGAGCGACTTGTCTCGCTCCTATTAGAACGGTTCTATACTACAGAACGGGACGCGACTTGTCAGGCTGCTAAGTCACCTGACGAGTCGCCCCGGTGTGAACTGGCTCTAAGACTAGAGGAACAAGGATTAAAAACTGTAAGTGGCTGTAAACCCTTATATATACCCAGTAAAGTGACTAGCCTCAGGTGATACATGAAAACAAATCATCCTATATAAAATTGTACCTGTTCATCAGCAGAGTATTCTTTTCTACAGCCATTCAAAGTCCAGAATTTTTACAGCATTTGAGTCTTCAGAAAGCAGGGGGCGAGGAGCTGAAGTTTCACTCTGCAGAGCTCAGTGAGGATAGCTGATTGGAGGGAAGGGACATACCCCTGTTCACACAGCACACAGGAACACAGCACACAGGAACACAGCACACAGGAACACAGCTAAGGCAGTCAATCACAGGCTGTGTGCTGGAGCGCCCTACCATCACCTTTTTATCTCTTGGATTTAGAAAAACTGGTCAGAAGTGACTCATACAGATAGCAGAGGAATGAGGCAGCAGGCAAAAATTACACTTTGTGCTCTGGACCGAGACAAGTACACATTATAGGAAGAGAAAAGACACTCACTGGAGATGAACTATTGCTGCTCACCCCTAGGGTATAAAAAGAAAGGAAAAAAGGAGTCCACCCAAGTGGGATTGGTGGGGTTTTTAGGCAGCGTTTGGAAATGAGTTCTCTGAGATGCAAAGTTGTATTCTAAATGTAGATCTTTATTGAATTAAAGATGATGTCGCATATGTGACATGGTGGATAAATATAGGAGACATGGGTCCCAAATGGACAATGATAAAAACAAACAATACAAAGATTTTAAAATTACACTAACAGACAAAATACTTTTACAGCAGTATAATTTACACAGCCAGATATTGGGGGTAAAAGTGAACCTGACGCGTTTCGACCCGTTTTGATGAGGGTCTTCCTCAGAGGTAATTTGTCTGTTTGGAAAAGAGAGGGTAAGAACAATATATTGCAACAATGCTTGATTTACATATGTTTATCTCCGATTAATCTTTCACATCGGAATATATATCATATTAACACATTGAATTATGGAATATTTACCCAATGTGTAGATTTCTTGTAAATTACTCCATATGTATAGTGAGGTTTCCTCTGAGCAGGTGTTCCCTGTGTCCCAGGTAGCGTCCCGCTCGGACAGCCCCCAGCGGGCGCGCGGCAGGCGAGGCGGTCCAACAACGGACTTACGAGGGGTCACATCCAATAGGTAGGCCTTCCACGGATCCGTGTATGGGCCAAAAGGCAGGGGAAGGGGTGGGGGGGGGGGATACAGGGGGGGGGAGAGAGGGGAGGAGAGGAGAGGGAAAATAGGGGAAAAAGGGTTTCTTGAATTCCCCTATTCTGCACACCTGTCAGAGAGTCCAAGATCGTATACTTAGATATATGTCATAGATGATTAGTATCTAGACAAACAATATCTATTATTTAATGCGTTTGGATAAATGATGAGAAGTTTTAAAATAAAGTTTTAGGATGAAAGATTGTTGTGCCATTTCCGTGCGTTTCCCATGATGCCGATTTATGTGTTAATCTATCTGAAACTGTGGCTAGAGAAAGGGAGAAGAAAAGGAAAAAACGGGAGAAAGAGAGAGAGAAGGGGAAAAAGAAAAGGGGAAGGGGGAGGGAGGGAAAAAAGGGAAGAGGGGAAAAAAGAAGGGAGGAGTGTGGGGAAGTAGTGAAAAAAAGTGGTGGGGGTGTGTGTGTGTGTGTGTGTGTGTGTGTGTGTGTGTGTGTGTGTGTGTGTGTGTGTGTGTGAGGGGGAATGGGAGAGGGTTAGTGTGGTGGTGTGAACAGGGGGGAGGTGAAGGAAAAGACCTGGAAGGAAAGGAAAAGGGGGGGGGAGGGAGGGGGAAAAGAGAAGCGATGGAAAAGAGGGGGGGAGGGGGTGGGGGAACAAGAAGAAGGGAAGAGTGGGGTGGGGGAAGACAAATACATGGCATGCACATGTATATGTGAAACATTGGGATGCTGCAGCATCCGCATGGATAAAAGAGGGGGGAAAGGGGGGGAAAGAGAAGAAGTGGGACATAGGAAAGTAGGAGAATGAGGAGAGGGAAAGGGAAGAAAAAGGGGTAAGGGAAGGGGAGGGGTGGGGATATGAGGTGGAGGAA
Organism: Lithobates sylvaticus; assembly: GCA_028564925.1. Classification (NCBI taxonomy): domain Eukaryota; kingdom Metazoa; phylum Chordata; class Amphibia; order Anura; family Ranidae; genus Lithobates; species Lithobates sylvaticus. Next base: position 123,559,636 of record CM053037.1, read on the forward strand.
AAGGGGGAGGGAAAGAGGGAGGGGAAGGGGGGAGGAGGAAAAGAAGAAGGGGGAGAAAGGAGGAAAGGGAGGAAGTGGGGGGGTGATAAGGTGTGAGATGCCATAGTGGCTTGTTGGAGTGTGAGTCAAGGAGCGTATGTTTAAATTGGTGCTATGCTGGTGCCAATGCTGTGAGTCGCCAAATGGGGGCCAGTTTAGAAAGGTGAAGTGTGTATAAAGGGTGCCACTGTGTGTCATAGTGGAAAAGAGTGAGTGGGGGGAGGTGTGTGTAAAAAAAGTACCACTATGAATCATAGTGGGGAGTGGGGGCCATATGGGGGTAGGAGTGTGTGTGTGTGTGTGTGTGTGTGTGTGTGTGTGTGTGTGAAAAGGGGTTGGGGACAAAGAAAGAAACAGAGGCCATGCAAATGTATCAAAGAACAATATAGAATTACCTAATAACGTTAGTAAGGCTTGCTCGGACTGCGGTGTGTATTTAAAAGGCCCATATTTTGCAGGCCAAGATGCGCTGTATAGATTGCAGATTCCGGAAACGGGATGCACGGTCTAGGGATGGAAGCAAAATCATACACTGTGTATTGTGTTGATTGTGCCTGAAGAGAGGCATAAATCTAAGTAGTATACTCACTATGCTTGTATGGCGTAGCTCTTGGATCATCACATGGAGATGGGTTTGGTGGACCCCTCCATGTGGTATTTAAAGGTTGTATAAAATTGTAGGCAGGTGCGCCAATTAAGACACCATTAGGTGTCAATTAGAGCCCTCTCATGGCATCCCCGGGGGAGGGGAGGGGGAGAAGAATGGGAGGGGGGGAAGGGAGGAAGAGGGAGAGGGAGGGGCATCATATCCCACTTCTTCTCTTTCCCCCCCTTTCCCCCCTCTTTTATCCATGCGGATAAACACTGCAGTCCGAGCAAGCCTTACTAACGTTATTAGGTAATTCTATATTGTTATTTGATACATTTGCATGGCCTCTTTTTTTCTTTCTTTGTCCCCAACCCCTTTTCACACACACACACTCCTACCCCCATATGGCCCCCACTCCCCACTATGATTCCTAGTGGTACTTTTTTTCCACACACCTCCCCCCACTCACTCTTTTCCACTATGACACACAGTGGCACCCTTTATACACACTTCACCTTTCTAAACTGGCCCCCATTTGGCGACTCACAGCATTGGCACCAGCATAGCACCAATTTAAACATACGCTCCTTGACTCACACTCCAACAAGCCACTATGGCATCTCACACCTTATCACCCCCCCCACTTCCCTCCTTCCTCCCCCCCCTTCTTCTTTCTCCCCCTTCTTCTTTCCCCCCCTCCCTTCCCCTTTCCCCCTTTTCCTCCTCCCCCCCCTCTTTCCATCCCCCTTTTCCTCCACCTCATATCCCCACCCCTCCCCCTTACCCCTTTTTCTTCCCTTTCCCTCTCCTCATTCTCCTACTTTCCTATGTCCCACTTCTTCTCTTTCCCCCCCTTTCCCCCCTCTTTTATCCATGCGGATGCTGCAGCATCCCAATGTTTCACATATACATCTCATTCTCCTACTTTCCTATGTCCCACTTCTTCTCTTTCCCCCCCTTTCCCCCCTCTTTTATCCATGCGGATGCTGCAGCATCCCAATGTTTCACATATACATGTGCATGCCATGTATTTGTCTTCCCCCACCCCACTCTTCCCTTCTTGTTCCCCCACCCCCTCCCCTTCCCCTCCCCCCCTCTTTTCCATCGCTTCTCTTTTCCCCCCTCCCTCCCCCCCCCCCCCTTTCCTTTCAGGTCTTTTCCTTCACCTCCCCCCTGTTCACACCACCACACTAACCCTCTCCCATTCCCCCTCACACACACACACACACCACTTTTTTTCACTACTTCCCCACACTCCTCCCTTCTTTTTTCCCCTCTTCCCTTTTTTCCCTCCCTCCCCCTTCCCCTTTTCTTTTCCCCTTCTCTCTCTCTTTCTCCCGTTTCCTTTTCTTCTCCCTTTCTCTAGCCATAGTTTCAGATAGATTAACACATAAATCGGCATCATGGGAAACGCACGGAAATGGCACAACAATCTTTCATCCTAAAACTTTATTTTAAAACTTCTCATCATTTATCCAAACGCATTAAATAATAGATATTGTTTGTCTAGATACTAATCATCTACGACAGGGGTCTCAAATTGGCGGCCCTCCAGCTGTTGCGAAACTACAAGTCCCATCATGCCTCTGCCCGTGGGAGTCATGCTTGTAACTGTCAGCCTTCCAATGCCTTATGGGACTTGTAGTTTCATAACAGTTGGAGGGCCGCCTGTTTGAGACCCCTGATCTACGACATATATCTAAGTATACGATCTTGGACTCTCTATGACAGGTGTGTAGAATAGGGGAATTTAAGAAACCCTTTTCCCCCCCATTTTCCCTCTCCTCCCCCCCCCCCCACCCCTTCCCCTGCCTTTTGGCCCATACACTGATCCGTGGGAGGCCTACCTATTGGATGTGACCCCTCGTAAGTCCGTTGTTGGACCGCCTCGCCTGCCGCGCGCCCGCTGGGGGGTGTCGGAGCGGGACGCTACCTGGGACACAGGGAACACCTGCTCAGAGGAAACCTCACTATACATATGGAGTAATTTACAAGAAATCTACACAATTGGGTAAATATTCCATAATACAATGTGATAATATGATATATATTCCGATGTGAAAGATTAATCGGAGATAAACATATGTAAATCAAGCATTGTTGCAATATATTGTTCTTACCCTCTCTTTTCCAAACAGACAAATTACCTCTGAGGAAGACCCTCATCAAAACGGGTCGAAACGCGTCAGGTTCACTTTTACCCCCAATATCTGGCTGTGTAAATTATACTGCTGTAAAAGTATTTTGTCTGTTAGTGTAATTTTAAAATCTTTGTATTGTTTGTTTTATCATTGTCTATTTGGGACCCATGTCTCCTATATTTATCCACCATGTCACATATGCGACATCTTTAATTCAATAAAGATCTACATTTAGAATACAACTTTGCATCTCAGAGAACTCATTTCCAAATGCTGCCTAATAACCCCACCAATCCCTCTTGGGTGGACTCCTTTTTTCCTTTCTTAGTACACACTATAGAGGCATTTCTTTTGTTCAGATTTCATGGAAGAAAGTTTACAACCACTTCCCACCCGGCCTATAGAAGAATGACGGCCGGGCGGTGGTTCTGTTACATAGTAGGTGAGGTTCAAAAAAAAAAAAAAAAGAAGAAAAAAAAAAAAAAAGACAGAAGTCCAACATGTGTGTGATTATATGTCAGTATTACATTGTATATCCCTGTATGTTGTGGTCGTTCAGGTGCTTATCCAATAGTTTAGTTAAACTATCGATGCTCCCCGCTGAGACTGCCTGTGGAAGGGAATTCCACATCCTTGCGGCTCTTACCGTAAAGAACCCTCAACGTAGTTTAAGGTTAAACCTCTTTTCTTCTAATTTTAATGAGTGGCCACGTGTCTTGTTAAACTCCCTTCCACGAAAAAGTTTTATCCCTATTGTGGGGTCACCAGTATGGTACTTATGAATTTAAATCATATCCCCTCTCAAGCGAGAATAGGTTCCGTGCTCACAACCTTTCCTCATAACCAATATCCTCCAGACCCTTTATTAGCTTAGCTTGCCCTTCTTTGTACTCGTTCCATTTCCAGTACATCCTTCCTGAGGACTGGTGCCCAGAACTGGACAGCATACTCTAGGTGTGGCCGGACCAGAGTCTTGTAGAGCGGGAGAATTATTTTATCTCTGGAGTTGATCCCCTTTTTTTAATGCATAAGAATATTCTCTTTGCTTTGTTGGCAGCAGCTTGCCATTGCTGAGCCTATCATCTACTATGACCCCGTGGTCCTTTTCCATCCTAGATTCCCCCAGAGATTCTCCCCCCAGTGTATAGATTGCATTCATATTTTTGCCACCCAAATGCATTATTTTATTTTTTCTACATTAAACCTCATTTGGCATGTAGTTGCCCACTCCATTAATTTGTTCAGATCTTTTTGTTTTCATATCCTGCGGAGAAGTTATTGCCCTGCTTAGCTTAGTATTGTCCACAAATAGAGATTGAACTGTTTACCCCATCCTCCAGGTCGTTTATGAAGAAAATAAATAGGATTGGTCCCAGCACAGAACCCTGGGGGACCCCACTACCCACCTCTGACCATTCCGAGTACTCCCCATTTATCACCACCCTCTGAACTCGCTCTTGTAGCCAGTTTTCAATCCATGTACTCACCTTATGGTCCATGCCAACAGACCTTACTTTGTACAGTAAACGTTTATGGGGAACTGTGTCAAATGCTTTTGCAAAATCCAGATACACCACGTCTACAGGCGTTCCATTATAGAGGGCAACTCACCTCCTCATAGAAGGTTGGTTTGGCAAGATCGATTCTGCATAAATCCATGCTGATTACTGCCAACGATACCGTTCTCATTACTAAAATCTTGTATATAGTCTCTAATCCCCTCCAAGAGCTTGCATATTATAGATGTTAGGCTAACTGGTCTAATTCCCAAGGATGTATTTTGGGCCCTTTTTAAATATTGGTGCTACATTGGCTTTTCTCCAATCACCTAGTACCATTCCAGTCAGTAGACTGACTGGATGTCATGACGTCTTTAAAGGGGTTGTAAACCCTCGTTTTTTCACCTTCATGCATAGGATGCATGAAGGTGAAAAAACGTCTTCTAGTAACTGCCCCCCCCCACCCCCGTTTTTTTTCACCCGAGCCCCGTAAGTCCCACGGCAGAGACATGCTCTTCCTCTGCCCGGGGTTTTTGGCTCTTGATTATATAGATTGACAGTAGCGGGAGCCAATGACTGCGCTGTTATCAATTAAATCCAATGGCCCGGCGCGGAGTCTGGCATTCTGCATCTATGGACGCAAATGCTGGACTCAGGAGCATGCCCGCTGCAAAACTAACTGTACAGTGGCGGCAAGTATGACATGTTTGTCATTTAAAAAAATAAAACAAAGCATTACAATCACTTTAAGGATAACAGCTGTCACGCGCCCGTAAGTGCGCGCAGCATGGAGTGTCAGTCTGACACACTGCAACACTGATCTCAGTAAAGAGTCTGACGGAGACCGTTTACCACGTGATCAGCTGTATCCAATCACAGCTGATCAGTGTAAACAGGAAGAGCCGTTTATCGGCTTTTCCTCACTGGCGTTCGACAGACACGAGTAGAGAAGAGTCAATCGGCGGCTCAGAGGGGAGGGTCCTGCCCGCGGATGCCCAAACTGGGCCACCAGGTATGCCACCTTGGTCCACCAGGGATGACGGTCAGTGCCCAGACAGATGCCAATCAGTGCCCATCAGCAATGCCTGCCAGTGCCGCCCGTCAGGTGGTTGACTGGCAGAGACATGGTTAACATTGATTGAGGGAGTTTAGTATGTGAAGAATATGCCAGCTATTTTGTCAGTAGCAATATTAGTTTTTCCAAAAGTAGCATGCATGTCCAACAATGCAGTGCAAAGAATTACCAAGAGATTAGTAGCACTAGTTAAAGATAACAAAACTTAAGCAAAGACCTTGCCTTCAGAATCTCAAGAGACAAAGCCAGCTTCTTGGGGGATAAAACTTTCCAGCATTGGAAAATGATGCAGAGGCTTGAGGGTGGCAGGGTTGGGCAGTCAGGAAGAGTGTTGCCAGGGGGATACCAACCCCCCTACACAGCTGTCTGCATACCGACTGTGCCCAGAGGGGTGTATTGTACATCCCTGCCGCCTCCCCACCTGTATACCCCCTTCCCCATCTATTGTATACATCAGGGCTCAACAAACCCCAAAAAACAGAAATCGCACTCCGGCGCCTAGGCTGCCACCAGCCCACTCACTATAACTCCTGATGCCCCAGACATGCAGTGCATTAACATTGATCGCTGTTTCTCCTCTCTTCTCCACACCCAGAGCCGCGGGGTGTGGAGAAGACAAGTAACAGAGGAGAGGAGGATCTGTCAGATTTGAGCTTTAACACCAGCCAATGGGATCTGGGTGGGCTGCTACGTGTATGTGGCCCCGCCCTTTTCTTAAGCAGCCCAATCATTGGCTGGTGTTTGATAGCTGCTGGGTCCTGCCCACCATGGCCGGGTCCCGCCCACCCCCAACATTAAGCTCAATTCTGATAGCTCCTCTCTCCTCTGTTACGTGTCAGTTTCACACAGTTACTGAGTGCTTAGTGTGAAACCTGCCCCCGCCAACCAGTGCCACCTGCCACCGCCAACAGTGTTAAGCCCTGGTATACATCCCTTCTCTCCCCTCCCCCAACACATATAATAAACACCACACACACACACACACACACACACACACACACACACACACCTTCTAAGCCCACATAAAAATATGTGCAATATCATTTGTTCTTTAATAAAATTGCGCATTAAACACATTGTGAAATTTTTGGCAGTAAACATCAGGAAGAAATTCCACAGTCCATGCAATTCCCCTTTGCAATCTAGTAACACAGATGCTGGCATTGCTGGGACACCGTGCTGCAATTTTATACACAGACCAATATAAAATATGCCACTGATACAAACCCTCTCAAAAGGAGTTTGATGCCATTTAGTATTAAATAAATATGGTTCTTGTCTGCTGTGTTCAGACTTTGGTACATGCAGGGGAGTATCATTTTTTTTTTTTTTAAAGCAGATAATTTAAAAAAATTGAGTTCTGACTGCTTGAATTTTTGGATGAAAACCATAGGCAGTAATCGTAATGCATTATCGCATAGAATTGGCTCGTTAACAGTATATTTGTAATCGAAGTAGTAATCGAAGTAAAGATGCATACCTCTACAAGCTATGCAGTGGAATAATGTCCTTACAGAATGTCTCCAACTTACATGCCAGCCTAAATGCATGGTTTAATTGGGCAACTATGTGGCAAATGAGGTTTAATGTTGATAAATGTAAAGTTCTGCACTTGGGGGCTAAGAATATGCATGCTTCATACATACTAGGGGAGTACAACTGGGGGGGAACAATAGTGAAGAAGGAACGCAGTGTTCTGATAAATCAGACGCTTAAACAGAACTCAGGGATTTTCAAAAAAATCCCCCATTAGTTAACCCCCACAAAACACTAATTACATTTGTAAAAAGTCTTACTGTTTAAGAGATATGTCTGATTTTATTTTCAGGAAGTCAGCTCTGCAATTCAAAAATGCATCATCTTTTTTGGCAGGGAGGATCTCTTAGAACAAAGATTGCACTGATTGCTGTATAAATGACAATGGTCCCAAAAATGTCCAATGTGTCCTCCATAATGTCGCAGTCACAATAAAAATCACTGATCGGCGCCATTACTAGTAAAAAAAAAAATTAATAAAAATGCCACAAAACTATCCCCTATTTTGTAAACGCTATAACTTTTGCGCAAACCAATCAATATTCGCTTATTGCGATTTTTTTTTTACCAAAAATTTGTAGAAGAATACGTATCGGCCTAAACAGAGAAAAAATTAATTTTCATACATTTTTGGGGATATTATAGCAAAAAATAATGCGTTTTTTTTTCAAAATTGCCACTCTTTGTTTATAGCACAAAAAATAAAAACCGCAGGGGTGATCAAATGCCACCAAAAGAAAGCTCCATTTGTGGGGGGGGGGGGACGGGGGGACGTCAATTTTGTTTGGGAGCCAAGTCGCACAACCCCGTAATTGTCAGTTAAAGCGACACAGTGCCGAATAGCAAAAAGTGCTCTGGTCTTAAGCCAGCAAAATGGTCCAGTCTGAAAGTGAAAACCAGTAAGAAGACTAGAGTACTTGGGTCTGGTCATAGATACAACCCAGAAGAGGGCGTTTTTACCCCAGGCAGAAATCAGTGCCATAAAGGAGCTGGTTCAGGTAGTCAGGGCAAAGAAGGTTTCTTCTATTCGCCTTTGGATGAGGTTTTTGGGAAAGATGGTGGATTCATTCAAAGCGGTTCCCTATGCTCAGTTTCATTCGAGACTGCTGCAAAACAGTTTCTTGGCCCTCCCCATGTCAGCCTACTATGGGTCAGCTCCGCCCCCTCTGACCCCTCCAGGACCACCTTTTTCCTAGCCCATAAAGGGCGGTTGTCTGCCCACACCAGTGTTCTTTTTTCGTCCTCGCTCCGGACGCCTTTTAAAGATTAATTTTAGTTATTTATTCATATTTATTTTTATTTTATTTATGTATTTATTTTTTTCTCCATCCACCGTCCATCCTGTCCGGGTTAAGCCTCTCCCAAATCAGAAGACCCCCCCCCCCCAGATGGGCTGTAAATCTCCCGAGGAGTGTGGGTTCCCGTGGTGCTGGGATTGTATGGTACAGTATAAATGACTGTGTATTACTGGCAAAGGTTACTAGCAGTATAAAATGACTGTATACACCTTTGTTAGGCAGGTGCTGGCACTCTCTCCTTCCATGTTTTTGTGTGTTACATAGTAAGGTTGAATAAAGACACCAGTCCAACCTGAGTGAGTGTCTACAATTACCCCTATTCCTGTACATTGCACACTCACATCGGTCCCTACCCTCAAGGAGCCCACAATACAAGGTCCCCATTCATACACTAGAGCCAATTTTGGACAGAAGCCAATTACCCTACCAGCATGTCTTTGGAGTGTGGGAGGAAACCGGAGTACCCGGAGGAAACCCACGCAGGCACAGGGAGAACATGCAAACTCCAAGCAGGTAGTGTCGTGGTTGGGATTCGAACCAGCGACCCTTCTTACTGCTAGGTGAGAGTGCTAACCACTACACTACTGTGCCGCCCTATGCAGTGGTTTGGCTCGCTGGGACTTGTAGTTCACCACCTCCACATGTATTCCTTTCAGGAAGCTCAGAGTTGAGCCAGTGAGGTCAGAGGTAACTTCCTCTTGGATTGCTTAGCAAACACGAGAATGCTCACTACCGATTTGCAGCAGGCTCTGTCCTCTAGGCTAATCTCTGCTGTGTTACTTGTCTGGAGTGTTTTTATTACCCTGTGCCTTTATAGATCTGGAGAGTTTTGCCTGCCTGCCTAGCTGCCTTAGCACTGAAGATTCGGATGGAGAAGTTTATTTTATTTGGTTAGTTATTTTTTTTTTTTTAAAAAGAGAGCACATCCTCTGTTTTACTGAGAGAAGGGCCCAATGCGCGCCAAATGCCTGCAAAGAGGTTCCTAATCAGCAATCCAGCCTCAAAGGAGTAAAAAAGGAGACTGGACATGACAAATCGCAGAGTCGCATGCAGCTGGATAGATGCCTGTTGTCGCTGCATTCCAGATCTCCCTCACCCTTACCTCACTTTAGTCACTCGGACTAGAGCCAAGAGAGGTCTAGACATCACAAAGCCTCTAGAAAGAGCATATCTGGGGAGAAAAGTGGGTATGTGCATCTTGCTTCAAGGAGGTGGCTCAGGACAATGCTGCGAATGCACGTCAGGTTAAATCCTACCTTAAGGACACAGTCAAGGAAGGGTTAAACAGCCTTTCAAGGAATCCTGCTGTATCTTTATGCATCTGCAGATTCAGATCATGTGTTTTCAGTGCGTTTTAACTCTGAAGTCGATAGCGATTCTGATCCATCTGAGGCTGTGATGGTCTCGGAATCGCATACGTTTGATTTTTTGCACTGGTTCCCCCTTGGTGGAGGCTGTTAAGGATACGATGAAGTGGCAGGAGGAATTGTCACCTCCAAAGAAACAGCAGCGATACTACCCGTATTTAAAGAAATCATTACCTTCCTTCCTATTTATTTCTGAAATTAAAAGAAGAAGTAAGTATTTGATGAGTGGGCGGGGCCTGAAAAGGGGCTCAATGTGCATAGAGTATCGAGGCTGTAACCCTTGGGAAACTACGCCAAGGTGGATACTTCATTACGTAGATTCGCCTGCCACATTCCACTTCCGCTGGAGGATTCAGATTCCTTTAGGGCTCTTTCACACGGACGGACCGTATGTCCGTTTTTCATCCTTCCATTTTTGGATGAAAAAACGGACATACAGGTATCCCTATGGGATAGCGGGTGTCAGCGGATGAGCATCCGCTGACACCCGCTCTCGTCCGTGTCCGCTCTGCTCCGTTTCTGCAGACGGAGGAAAACCCCATTTTTTCATCCGTCTGCAGAGCGGATCGGGTGACGACGGACCCTACGGTCCGTCGTCACCCGATCTTCCATAGGGGAGAGCGGCGCTCTGACAGGTCCATCCCTGCACGGAGTGCAGAGACGGACCTGTCATCTTCTGCTCAGCGGAGATCACTCCGGCGATCCCCGCTGAGCAAGCGGCTATCCACGGGCGGATCTGCACTGATCCGCCCCGTGTGAAAGAGCCCTTAGGAATCCTATGGATCACAGAATAAGTGCAGACCTAAAAAAAAAAAAAAAAAAAAAAAAAAAAATTGTATAGTTTGGCCGGAGCAGCCTGCAGGCCGGCGGTAGTGCTCACTTCTGGGGCAGGAGCACTTGGGGTGGATTCGCACCAGTGCATTTTTATTTATTTTGATGCTTTTTTGCAGTTTTGCTCTACCATTTATTTACCGTGGTCTCCTATGGGACGTGTTCTGTGGTGCGCGTCTGCGGAATACAGGGATGCATGGGTGTGAGTCCAGCCTTAGACTGGGGGTAGCGGAGCTGGTGGATGGATGTTCTGATGAAAGTCTGGGAAGTGGCAGTTCTTCTCTTTTGCAGTTTTTCAAGACTGCTTTAGAGTTTGTGGCTGAATTGGCTGTTGACCTGGTCAGGGAGCTGGTTCAAAAATGAAAGCAAAGATATTGGCTCATTCCGTCACAGCCCACAGAGCCTTATGGTTGAAGTATTGGTCAGCCGATAAGGCTTCTAAGCACAGTCAGGTTAAGTTCCATTCGACGGGAAGCTACTATTCCAGAAGCAATTCAGCGGTTTTCCAGCGGCAGACCTAGCCTAATCCTGTAGAAGAGAAAAAGACAACAGCAGCCCTTTTGGTTTAACAGAGATCCAAAGAAGAAGGATTCAGAGGCCAGTGCTTACAGACAGTTTTTCAGACAGTGGAAGCGAGACGGTTCAACCTTCCAGAAACCTTCCAAGCCCAGGGCAACGAAGCTCCTAAGGCTTCAAATAGGTCCTTCGGAAGGTGTCTCCACTTGACCCTCTCGAGTAGGAGCAAGACTAGCCCAATTCGGGGGGTTTGGGCAGACAAAATTACAGGATGCCTGGATTGTAGCCATTATTTGATCACGTTATCTCAAGTTCAAAACAAGGCCTCCTCAGACCTTGTTTGTAGAAGCTGGGCTTCCTACGGATGTTTGTGAAGCTATATAGGGGAGCTGTTGGCAGCAAGGGCCATCCTTCCAGTTTCAAGGCACGAATTGGGGCAAAGTATGTTCCCCTCTGTTGTTGGTCCCAGAGGCTTCAGGGGGTTTCGGAATTCTTACATGAAGGTACCACTATTCAAAATGGAGTCATTGGACAAGAGACTGGATGGTTTCCATCGATCTGGCGGTGTGTATCTTCTTGTTTCCATAGACGCATCTCACCATGGCTCTCAGGTTTTCTGTGGAATGCTCTAATTTTCGATTTTAATGTCTCCCATTCGGTCTCAGTAGCTTTGAGAACATTCTCAGTCGTGCAGTCTGCTGTCATCGCGACTCTCAGGGTCAAGGTAATGCAAATATTCCATTATCTAGACGACATGCTACTTCTGGGTCCATCAAATTAGCTCCTTCTACTTCATGTGAATTTCACCTGTAAACACTAGCTCGTTTCGGTTGGTTGTTCAACTCTCGGAAGAGCCAGATGCATCCGACCCAAATGTTGGAGTATTTGGGAGTACAATTCCACACGGATCAGGGTGGTGTTTCTCTTCCTCAGAAGAAGGTCCAGGAGATTCAGTCTTAGAAGGCCTGGCTATCACTGCTTTTGTCTATGATGGTGAAGCAATGCATGCAGTATCTGGGGGTTCCATCAGCCACAGTTCCAGTAGTCCCGTGGGTCAGGTGGCGCAGAAGGGAGGTTTCAATGCAACTTTCTTCTTCAGTGCCAATTCCGATAATCTGGTCCCTGGTTTGGTGGACAGTAGCTCGCAATCTTTCCCGTGGAGTTCCATTGAAGGCCTCAGAACCAATAGTGGTGACAACCAATGCAAGTCTGGCAGGCTGTGGGGCACACGGCCTGGGACAGCAGGTTCAAGGCCGATGGAACTTGTGGGGTGAAGAGTTCAAATTTCCTGGGATTGGATGCTGTCAGATGCGTTCTCTTAGCGTACCAACCTATGTTGCGAGGTCGAGCTGTCAAGAGTCTGAACAACTACGGGAGCTTAGGTGTCTCATCAAGGGGGCACAAGAAGTCGCCCTCTCCTTCAGGTGGCATGTCAATCTTCCTATGCGCAGAGAAGAATCTCGGCTCTCTTAATTAATCTTATCTCCCAGAGCCTGGGAATGTTTTAGCAGATCACTTTGAGTCGAGGCATTGAGGGTCTCAACAAATGGGGCCTCAATCGATAGATCTTATGGCATTGGAGGAGAATTGTCAACTGCCTTGCTTCTCCTCCCGGACCTGGCATCCACAGGCGTTGGGTCGGGGTGCTCTGTCCAGGTCTTGGAATTTCCCCTTGGTATATGTGTTCCTGCCGCTTCCATTGGCTCTCAAAATCCTGCTGAAGATTCAGCGAGAAAGGATCACAGCAATAGTAGTCATACCTTACTGGCTCAGGGAGCCGTAGTTACCTCTGGCTTGGAGGATAAAGGTGGGCTCACCAAACTCACTGCCTCCTTGTCAAAATCTCCTTTTGCGGAGTGGGGCCTGACACCCGAACCGCAGGAGGATGAAGTTTAATAACTTGGAAGTGAGAGGGAGGCTTTAGCTGGCTTGGGTCTCTCGGGCAGTATAGTGGAGACATTATTACAGGCTCGTAAGAGGTCCACGAAGACAACCTATTACCAGATCTAGAAATACTACAGAAAGGGGTTGGGGCCTTGGATCTCCTTCGGTATCTAACATTTTGGAGTTTCTGCAGAGTGGTCTCTTAGGGTTAGCTTATAATTCCCTGAAGGGTCAAATCCCCGCTTTGTCGGCTATGTCATGTACAAGATATGCTCTACATCCATTGGTGATCCAATTTTTTGGGGCAGCCATAGAAATTATCGTTTTTTCCAAAAGAGGACACTAGTCTTGGGAACATCGCTGGTTCCTCCCTTTGATCAAGCTTTCTCTTGTTCATTATTTCTTTTAACAGTTTTTTACTAGCCGTTGCCTTGGCCAGAAGAGTCTGAGTTGTGCGCCTTTTCATCTAAAGAACCATATTGTTTGGAGCTCCCAGACAAGATAGTCCTTAGGCCGATACCAAGATTACTACCTAAGGTTGACATATAATTTCGTAGGAACTGGGAGGTCATTCTCCCAGCCTTTCCAGCGGATACAGCTGATGAGTGGAGTAGGTTAGACCTGGCCTCTGCGGTTTCAACCTACCTAGAATGGACTAAAAGCAGCTCAGCTGTAGTTTTTCCCAATGGGGCCTAAAAGGGTATACAGACAACATCCAGAGTTGTGTCTTCCTCATTTGTCAAAGACCATACATATTGCATACAAAAGGCTGGGCCTTCCTCCTCCTCCAGCGATCAAAGCACATTCAATGAGGGGTATGGCAGCATCCTGGGCAGCATCCTCGGCAGTATACATAATGGTCGCCCCTGAGGTAGTCTGCAGAGCAGCAAGCTGGACCACGCCCAAAACCTTTTATTAGGCATTACAGGCTTAATTTGGCTTGTCCACCTGAGGAAACATTTGGCTCTATGGTTATTACGGCGGCTGTTGCCCATTAAAAAATGAGTAGCATTGCATTGAGGGTTTGGCTTATTTTTTGTCTTCCCTCCCTTTTTAATGTTGCTTGGTACATCCCATTACGGTAAGTATGGGCAACAATTTTCCTTAATCCTGTCTACCTGGAACAAAAAAGTCCAGGTGCTAGATTTTCCGATGCGCTTGTCACCAATAGTGCATCAGAGCCTCAGTTGGTGGTTGGTACCCGAGAATCTGCGGAAAGGGAAAGCCTTTTTACCAGTTACCTGGAAGGTGGTAACAGATGCCAGCCTTTTGGGTTGGGGAGCAGTTCTGGAAGAGATGACTGTCCAAGGAAGATGGTCCAAAATCAAGAGGACTTTACCCATCAACATTCTAGAGATTCTTTCGGCGTACCTAGCCCTAAAGGCCTGGGCATTCAGGTTGCAGGGTTGTCCTGTCAGGATCCAATCTGACAATGCCACAGCAGTGGCTTATATCAATCACCAAGGGTGCACCAGGAGTCGTGCAGCCCAGGGAGAGGTAAACCAGATCCTAATCTGGGCAGAAAAGCATGTGCCATGCCTTTCGGCAATCTTCATTCCAGGGGTAGAGAACTGGCAGGCGGACTACTTAAGTCACCAGCAGTTGTTCCCAGGGGAATGGTCTCTTCACCCCGACATCTTCCTGGCCATTTGTCAAATATGGGGAATCCCAGATGTAGATCTGTTTGCGTCCAGGTTCAGCAACAAGATCGACAACTTTCTGTCAAGAACAAGGGATTCACTTGCATGCGGGACAGATGCGTTGGTGACTCCGTGGCATCAGTTCTCACCGATTTATGCATTCCCTCCTATTCTGCTGCTACCATGACTTCTTCGCAGGATCAAGCAGGAAAAGAAGAAGAAGAAGAAGAAGTCGGTGCTTCTAGTGCCCCCAGCGTGGCCCAGAAGATCTTGGTATGCAGAAATAGTAAAGATGGTGGTAGGGTCCCCATGGACCCTACCACCACTTCTAGACCTGCTATTGCAGGGACCAGTGGTCCATCCTACCTTACAAACGCAAAATTTAACGGTGTGGCTATTAAAACCCACATTCTGAAGAGTCGTGGGCTTTCAGGCCCAGTAATTTCTACCTTGGTTAAGCTTCCAGAGTTATTATAGAGTCTGGAAGGCATATGTCTCCTGGTGTGAATCCAGGGGTTGGCATCCCAGAAAGTATGTCATAGGGAGAATCCTTGCTTTTCTGCAAATGGGGTTAGAGATGAAGCAGGACTTGAGTACTATCAAGGGCCAGGTCTCGGCCTTGTTGGTATTGTTTCAACGTCTGCTTGCTTTGCATTCTTTGGTCCAAAGCTTTATACAGGGGGTAACGCGGCTTAATCCACCGGTTAGAGCGCCCCTGAACCCCTGGGACTTGAATCTAGTTCTGTCAGCATTACAGAAACAGCCATTTGAGCCGATACGACATATTCCCTTGGTCAAGGAAGAATTTTTCTGATAGCATTTCTTCTCCAAGAAGGGCATCAGAATTGGCGGCTCTTTCTTGTAAAGAGACATATTTAATCATGCACAAGGATAGAGTAGTATTGCGTCCTCATACTAGATTTCTACCGAAGGTGGTTTCAAGTTTTCATCTAAACCAGGATATTGTTCCGCCTTCATTTTTTCCAGATCCCTGTTCTACTGAAGAAAAGTCACTACATTCTCCGTGTCCTGTGATGTACTTGAAGAAAAGGATTTTACAGGCAAGCCATTATAAAATCCTATATTTTTTTCTTCCTCATTCTCCAAAGTCTCGTATATGGCCCCAAGTAAGTCTTCTAGAGACAATTTGTACTTGGGCCCCTTTTTCTCTTCTTCCCCATCCTCCTGCTCCAAATCTGAGCTATCGTGGCTATTATGCTAACCGCGCTGTTACCCGCTCTTTCCCTGGCTGTCTCCTGCGACCCTGAGGTGACTGATCTTGGCGAGGCTATGGGAGAGGAACTTCTAGAGGGAGCTATTGGAGGTTTAACCTCTGCAATACATTTAAGATCCTTAAAAAAGGTAGTGGCCATATCCTCCCTCACAAATCCAAAGATTTCTGTGTAGATTGCATCCGACTGCTTTTTTACCAGTCTGTGGTAGCACATTTTGCACACCGCTTTCTGGGAGTGGGCTTTGGTTTTTTTATAAGGTTTGGCCTGCCAAGACAAACACAGGGGCTCATGGCTGTGAGAAAAAAAGTATACTCAACCTGGCAAACAGTGTGCACACCCAGCGACCCCTAACTAAGCCCTGTAGTGCCTGCTAGAGACCACCACCATCATGCTAGCTGTTCCCAAACTGGACAAAGGGTCACCCACTGGTGCCTACCTGTGTCCCGCTGGTGCCTACATCCCTGAAAGCCTGGGCAGATGACAAAGCATTGTCCTCCTGCGTCCTGGACCTACCTGTGGCGTCCATGCTGTCCCCTGCAGCCACGTCCACGATAATGGCACCAGCCGGCCATTCAAGCTTCCCGCACCTTTAAGGGGGTGGACCAGTTCCCCAGTGCACGCCGATGACATCACCCCGTTGCGTCTTCCGGGTCAAGCGGCCTCCAGCCGCAGGTACAGGCCCCCTGCCGGAGCCACCATAGGATGGTGCATCAGCCCCTTTCTCCACGCCTGGGCTCAGAAGAAGCCAGAATCTGGGTCACCAGCCTAAGGGTTGCCCGTGGCCGCACATCCAAGCTCCTCCGCCAACCAAACGGAAAGGGTGCACTCACCCCCCGCAGCCCAGAAGCTCCCTGCTTGCCATGAGACATGTCCCAGCTCAGCCCTTGGGAAATGGAGCCTCCAGTGGTCCCTTCAAGGCAACATGTCTCCTCCGGATGGAGGAAACACTAAGACCAGGGACCTGAGGGACCGCCTTTTAAAGAAATGAATGGCAAATGTGTTTCCTGTGTGTGAGGAGGAGCGCCATCTCTCAAGAGCTGACCTGGAAGATGGCTGGGGGAAACTGTCATTTTCGGCAAAGTGCATACTGAATTTACGCTTTCAGCACCAAAACTTTTATTCGGTGTATCCAACACCCATGTACACATGCAGATGTATTTTGTCTGTCTGTCTATCTAGCTGTCTACAGTTCCTGGCATGAGAAAAAAATATGGAGGTTTTTGTTGCTAATCTCGGTTTCTGAATATTCTAGTTTAAAGGTTTCTGACTGTACTTTGACTTTCCAGGCATGGATTCAAGATATGTATATCATTTTGCAATACACAATTATACAATTAAATAGTTCTAACCTGCCCACTTTTGCTAAGCATATAAAAAATAAAATAAAAAAATAGTAAAAATTAAATCAAAAAGAATAATATAGAAGAATAAAGAACATGTACCATTTTCGGCAATAGATAGTATAAAAATTCAAAAATACAAATAAAGTAGGCAATGGATCTCAACCTCAGACCTCAAGTACCCCCAACAGGACGTGTTTTGTGAATTCTATTAGCTGTCCAAAACACCAAGCCATTGACCGATTTAAAGCCCCTGTGCAAGATAAAGGAAAACCTGCAAACATGGCCTGTTGGGGGTACTTGAGTACCGAGGTTGAAAACCCACTGCCCTAAGGTATCAAAATAAAATACATAGCGCCCCTATGGATTCCTCAGTCATTTTCCGTTTCACAAAGTAATGGTAAGTGTGTCACCATAAAGGCCAGATAATTAGCAATTTCACAATGAGTTCAGCAATGGCAATGCCAATATTTCACTATAAACAGGTTAACTTTAGGGCCATGACTAGTAGATAAACAACCATTGCATCGAAAAGCATCCACTGAACACAGAAGGTAGCTTTTTAGTGGATTAAACCAATAGTAGTCATAAAAACAGTCATCAGCTCACTAGACCAATATTTCATGCACCAAAGTACTAAGAAACGAGTTGTGCAAAATAAACTAAAATATGCAGATTGCCACTTACGCGCTACAGTATGGCTTCTTGTCATATCCCTTATAATTCTTCATGTTCAAAGTCATCTTGCAGGTCTCGCAGTGGAAGCATGCTTTATGCCAAAACTAGGAGAGAAAGAAAAAAAATAAAAAATTTTTACACAGTGGCTTACTTTCACAGTCTGTGCCAAACTATCTCAATCTTGTTTCATCACCAGCCTGCAATACCCCCTCACTTCCAGGCTATTTCTGTTTCCAGTGCTATGATAGTTTAAATGACAAATTACTACATCATGCAACACTGTGCCCAAATTAAATTTTAATATAATTGATACAGATAGAGCATTCTTTTTTTGTGGTATTTAACCGCTTCCCGACCGGCCACTGCATATATACGTCAGCAGAATGGCTCGGGCAGGCAGAATCACGTACCTGTACGTGATCGTGCATGTGCATGTGCCTGCCCGTGGGTCGCGCGCGCGCGCCGCTAGCGGCGCGCTCGCGACCCGGTCGGGAGCTCCGTGACCCCGGCCGCGGGACCAGCGGACCCGATCGCCGCTGGTATCCCGCGATCGGGTTACGGAGCGGAAGAACGGGGAGAGGTCTATGTAAACAAACCTCTCCCCGCGCTTCCTACACTGACTGTCAGTGATCGGCGGTTCCCTGTCATCGGGAACGCCGATCAATGACGTCACACGTACAGCCACGCCCCCCCCTACTGTAAAAAAAACCACAACACGTCACACTGACTCCTCCCCGCCCCCTAGTGGTTAACCCCCTAACTACAACTGTCATTTACATAGGAATCAGTGCTATTTAAATAGCACTGATTGCTGTATAAATGACAAATGTCCCAAAAATGTGTCAAAAATGTCCGATGTGTCCGCCAAAATGTCGCAGTCACAATAAAAAAATCGCTGCTCACCGCCATTACTAATAAAAAAAAAATATTAATAAAAAAGGTATAAAACTATCCCCTATTTTGTAAACGCTATAACTTTTGCGCAAACTAATCAATAATCGCTAATTGCGATTTTTTTTACCAAAAATATGTAGAAGAATACGTATCGGCCTAAACTGAGGAAAAAAAAAATGTTTTTTTATATATTTTTTGGGGATATTTATTATAGCAAAAAGTAAAAAATATTGCATTTTTTTTCAAAATTGTCGCTCTATTTTTGTTTATAGCGCAAAAAATAAAAACCGCAGGGGCGATCAAATACCACCAAAAGAAAGCTCTATTTGTGGGAAAAAAAGGACGCCAATTTTGTTTTGGAGCCACGTCGCATGACCGCGCAATTGTTAGTTAAAGCGACGCAGTGCCGAATTGCAAAAAGGGGCCTGGTCCTTTAGCTGCAAATTGGTCCGGGGCTGAAGTGGTTAACCACTTCCCGCCCGGTCAATAGCAAATTGACGTCCGGGAAGTGGTTTCGTTATCCTGACTGGGCGTCATATGACGTCCTTCAGGATAACAGCCGCCGCGCGCCCGTGGGGGCGCGCATCGCGGCGATCGGTGGAGCGGCGTGTCAGTCTGACACACCGCTACACTGATCTCGGTAAAGAGCCTCCGGCGGAGGCTCTTTACCACGTGATCAGCCGTGTCCAATCACGGCTGATCACGATGTACACAGGAAGAGCCGTTGATCGGCTTTTCCTCACTCGCGTCTGATAGACGCGAGTAGAGGAGAGCCGATCGGCGGCTCTCCTGACAGGGGGGGTATGCGCTGATTGTTTATCAGCGCAGCCCCCCCTCAGATGCCCACACTAGACCATCAGGGAAGCCCCCATGACCACCAGGGAAGCCCCCAATACCACCAGGGAAGCCCCCAGCATGTGGATGGCCAGGTACATCCCCCATGGCCATCCACATGTTAAAAAAAATGCCAAAAATATGCCAATCAGTGCCCACAGATGGGCACATCATATTTAATAAAAAAAAAAGTAAAAAAAAAGGGATGCAAAAAGGGATGCCCAGCAATGCCACCCATCAGTGTCATCAGTGCCACTCATCAGCATCCATCAGTGCCCATACGTGCCCACCCATGCCCACCTATCAGTGCCCATCCATGCCACCTATCAGTGCCACCTATATGTGTGCATGAGTGCCCGTCAGTGCCGCCTATGAGTGCCCGTCAGTGCCGCCTATGAGTGCCCGTCAGTGCCGCCTATGAGTGCCCGTCAGTGCCGCCTATGAGTGCCCGTCAGTGCCGCCTATGAGTGCCCGTCAGTGCCGCCTATGAGTGCCCGTCAGTGCCGCCTATGAGTGCCCGTCAGTGCCGCCTATGAGTGCCCGTCAGTGCCGCCTATGAGTGCCCGTCAGTGCCGCATACCAGTGCCACCTATCAGTGCCCCTATCAGTGCCCCTATCAGTGCCCCTATCAGTGCCGCCTATCAGTGCCCATCATCAGTGCCCCCTAATTGGTGCCACCTCATCGGTGCCCATCAGTGCCGCCTTATCAGTGCCCATTAGTGCCGCCTTATCAGTGCCCGTCATTGAAGAAGAAAACGCACTTATTTACAAAAAAAATTAACAGTGACAAAGAAAAACTTGTTTTTTTGCAAAATTTTCGGTCTTTTTTTGTTTGTTGCGCAAAAAATAAAAATCGCAGAGGTGATCAAATACCACCAAAAGAAAGCTCTATTTGTTGGAACAAAATGATAAAAAATTTGTTTGGGTACAGAGTAGCATGACCGCGCAATTGTCATTCAAATTGCGACATCGCTGAAAGCTGAAAATTGGCTTGGGCGGGAAGGTGTCTAAGTGTCTGGTATTGAAGTGGTTAAGAACCACTGCTTTCTTCGCTTTAAGCTAGTGATGGTCACTGGCTCTCTGCTCCTCCAGTGCTCACTGGAATGCTGGGCTAGTGAGCAGAGGGAGCAGCTGGCTCAGTCTCCCAACGGTGCAGCTGAGAGGCTAAGCCAGCTGCTGGTCCAGGCATCTGGGTGGATCCTGATTGTAAAGCCTGGCCTAGATTGGCTGCGTGATGTCAGCCAACAGCAGCAGGCCTTTTCCCACTGTCAGCTGAAAATAGGTCACAGGAGTGCAGTTCATTCATAGAAGTAGGGCTTAAAAAAAAAAAAAAAAAAAACTTTGGCCCTACCTCTCCTTTAAATTCCTGACACATCAAAATAAATAGCAAAAGTCCAAATTTTCAAAAGAAAGCTGCACCTTTTCATCATCAAAAGCAATCTTAGAGCTCCAACCTTGTGAAAGAGTCTAGGCTGACATTACAGGCAGGAGGAAGCATTTCTATTGTCTTTCATTCCCACCCTACCCACTTTCCCCTCGATTGCAACAATATAACGCTAGACATAGGATTTTTTTTTTTTTTTGATGAGCCAAATGGATTCTCCCACCCACACAATTGAGATGGATGAAGGAATCCTTTTTGCAATGCTATTGTATTCTGACATAGGGGACTCCATTGTCAGAATACACTGATGAGCACTGCGGCTAATTGGCTGCATGCGTTGATCGAGTGGAGATTTTACAACATTACTGTTCGAGGGAAGTCAATTGTTAGATTGTAGATCAACTTCTCTCTAGCTGAAACGGCCATAGATGGATCAACATTCAGTCAGTCAGTCCCTACTAAACCTTACCAAATTAAAGTTGATTCACCTATGACCAGCTCGAATCACAAAACAGAAGATTGCAGTAGGGTGCTGATCTATATCAGGAATTTGTGCACACAACCAAAAACTGCATAGATATTAGGGGTGCAATGGATCAAAAAAAAAAAAAAAAAAACAAACACTCACGGATCGGATAATTTTTCGGATCAGCTAATAATTGAATTTGCAAAAACCTGTGAAAATTCCACCACCATATAGTCCCCACTGTAATATCCACGTCATTTCCCCCACTGTCATATTGGCAGACTATGGCAGAGTATGGCTGGATGGATGTGACTGCAATTGTCAAAGAGCACTGTGGCTGGATCTGTAGTGCCCACAGCGCTGCTGCCAGCCGATCTCTTCCCTCCACTGTACAGATCAGTACATAGGAGGGGAGGAACTGGCGTCATGACATGGTATGTTTACAAGTGAACGCGCCGTCATGACGGATCGATCACGTGGTAAACGGCCACCGGGTGTACCAAGATGGCCACCGACCTGGAGCTAGGCTGAAGCTTCGGCCTTTCCTAAAGAGGAAAGCGCTCCGCGGATCGTGTGGTGTGCCTATCCAAACAGGTTGACACGTTTGGATAACGGATTGGTGACGATCCGTTACACCCCCAATATATATATTAGGTTTTTACATGACTGTCATCCCTGAGCCAGCCTTTTAATACTGTAAATACATGCTGACCCAGGATAATTTCTGAACAAAGATGGTGTGCTTTTCTTGAAACCACAAATAAAAGCAGTCAATTTAGAAGAAGAGGACATTGATGCAATGGATGATTTTGCAGCTACTTGGAAAATTAGGTTTAATGTACAGAATTGGGTAAAACAAAATTTTTTTTATCACAGATAAAATGGGTGTATCAAGGCAAATCTGAAGCTTCTAAAACACATAACATACTTTAAGCAGATAATATATGCAACAATATTCAGATGACAATCACTGTTCTCCCGGTGGAGGGGCGTGGGGAGCTGCCCTTGCTGGGAGAACACAAAAGCTCCATCAGCCTTGTTGCAGGAAAGAAAAAAATCACACCATCTATGTCCAGCTTAACCAAAGTCAAATGGTTCACCCTTGACTGGTAGCTCGATGCTCATAAGTGGCTTTATAAAAGTGCATCATATATAGTTGATTAGTCCTTTCCAAGGTTTAGTGATGGAGAATCACTTGTTTTCCAACTAATGATGGCCTTTCTTGCACATAACAGCAGCATGAGTAGTAGAGTCGCAATGTTGGTCTGTCACACTTGAGGGAAATACACATCTCTGGAGAACTGGCGCTCTTTCTTCTGGAAAAAATCAAATCAAGGTAAAAGTTCCACGGAGACTTACCAAATTACAGTACCAGTCTATTTGAAGAATTTCTTCAAAAGAATATTACCGACTCCAATAGTAGTGAAATTCCTATTGAAGATATTCCTGAGTCTCAACAAAAAGTGGTTGTAAACCTCATACATGAAATATGAACAAAGCAAATCCTTCTATACTCTATAGGGTGTACTTGTCTCAATTAAGAGCACTAAAGGGTCAATTCACTAAGAGTTAAATAACGGGCAATAAAATGCGGTAAAATCAGGTTTGAAAGTGCAATTTACCAATTTTGCGTTTAACACAGAATATGGCATTTGTTCGATTTAACGATAATTACCATATTATTTAATGCAGTCATTTATCACATTAAGCTTGTTGCAAAGGAGCGGGCCAGGGCCAGTCATGATGACTCATCAGCTTTCAGCGAGTGTCAGGGCGATGAAATGGGCCGGGGACACTGAAGGTAAAACCACTAAAGGAAAAGGAGCTGCCACAGGTAACGAAATGCAGACATTACCTGCAGGAGCGCTGGGAAAAGCAGAAGCTGCGGGAGCAGCTGTCACCTGAGCTCTAGCCGAGTGGGCTTTGATCACCTCCATCCTGTCTTGCAACTGTAGCATGGACGTGGAGAGTGTTTAGCACAGCATGTATCTGCATCAGTGAAGTATGCACAGAAACATGTTCTGTGCTGGTAGATGGGAGTGGTTGGGATGGACTTTGGAATAATCATCTGAACAGTTCTGCTTTCCTGGCTGTGGCTGGGAAAGGAATGCCCCTGTGACGATGCTCTGCTGTGAGCTTAAGTATAGTCCAATTCCTTAATGGCGGGTTGCTACCATGCTCTGAACCCCTACGCAGAGTTGGAGAGATAAACGCTAAATTTGACGCTTTCCGATACATGCGACATGTCAAGATCTATGAAAAAAAAAAAAATCAGACTAGAGAAAAAGAAGAACTAACCAGTACATGATGAAAAATAATAACACCCCTTCGTGCCTAAGTTTATTGATGTGGGTGCAGCAATATGACAAACAGCGCGTAAATATGAACCTAGTGACAGATACAACCCCTGTGTGTATGCAGCAAGTGATCCCGATGACGTATGATATACGGGCGAGAAGATTGTAGCCCTACAGTCACTTAAAAACGAAACCTGTATGGATCCATAGATGTGACAGATCCCGACATGTAACAACTGGCTAACTACCCCTGTGATGAAGAGGCACACAAATTAACCTTGCTGGCCCCTGTGTGTAACAATGGAATCCACCTGACATATCGCATGTATACGTGATGAAAAATAACCAAAAAAAAGGAAAGGTATGACCAGACCTACAAATGAATACGAAAATGGACAGTTACATGTGCAGTAATAACCAGTGACGGAGACTCAGAAATAAAAGTACGCCTATAGTGTAATGGATAAGAAATAGACCTACCTGTACTGACACCCTAACATTACTATAAAATGCAGTGACACACCCCTACCCCCTTGATGAGCTTGGCGTAAAAAAAAAAAAAAAAAATTGGAACTGAACTGTGCGTGCCCCCACCCCCTCAATCTGCATGGCTGGACGACACTAAATAGATGAGGAGCTGTGGGAAGCCATGCACTGTGGAACTACAAGTCCCAGCCCATCACATCCTGGATGAAGAAAGCTGCGGCCTGCACCTCCCCAAACCCCGGCGACAGCTCACAGCCCCGATGACCTGAGCAGAGGTCTCCAGCATGACAGACAAATATGAAACAGAAATGAGGATATCAGAAATCGAATTGGCTGCAGCAGCGCCCACCAGCCCCCCTCCTAATACTCAGAAGATGCAGTCTGCATGTGCCCAAAGAGAGCGGTGATCTCCGTGTGTCACAGAGCTTGATTTGAATTGCCCAGGCCACAGTAACAATGTCCCGCCATTGGATAAGTGTGCCGGCTATCACAGGAGGCGGGACATTGTTACTGTTGCCTGTGCAATTCAGCTCTGTCACACAGAGATCAGCGCTTTGTGAGGGAGGAAGGGGAGGACTGGGGTGCTCCAGGATCACACCCCTGTAATGGGTGGCACCCAGGGCAGACCATGCTCCCTTTTCGGCTTCCATTATCGGTAGGTATTTTTTTCTCGGCAGCTGAAATTTTGGTGCACCACTATAAAGATACAATAATTTGGCTTATTCAGCATGAAATTGAACTAGACTGTATATTCTGTAATATTTATATTTTTGGTAAACTCATTCAATGAATGCAAGCTGAGATAACATGCACTGCATTGATGCATTCACACAATTTCACAGTAACCATGAGATAAAACAAAGTTCAGGAATATTCCTTTATCCCATTGTTTTGCCAATCTATGTACACGACAAACTATGATTGTTGGAAGAGAAATGTATCGTACAGAAGGCTCCAAGGCTGAGGAGGAAGGGCAAGCAATAAAAATGAAAAGTGAAAGTGAAACCTAAGCAGCTTATAAACCTTGCGATCTTACTGCACATAGCTTGAAGTGCTTTATTCCTCCCTTGAGGAGCAAAATGGCATCAGGCCATAAAAGAGACCCAGTCGGGGAATGTTTTAATGAAGTTCTCCTCTACCCATGGGTAAAGCAGGTATGCATGCAAAAGGCAAGCAATGCAACAAAGATGCAAGGCCTGGTGGCCCGAATGAAAAAACATCATGAGAAGACATGCTTTGATGAAAGGACCTTGTTTGAAAAAAGATTATGTGGACCCAGCTGATATATTCAGTTTAAGTTCTTTTGTTTATGCACTTCAGTTACTAAGCATTGATGTTTTTTTTTTTTTTTTAAAAACATAGTTTATTTTGAAAAATACCAAAACAAGAAAAAAAAAAAAAAAACCCAGCGGTACATTCTCAACAATCGTCAGCTATAAAAGTAAAATTGATTCAAGGTTCTATTAGGCATCTTCAGTTCATAGGATTCAAACTAAGCATTGATGTTTAACCACTTCCCGACCGATGCACGACTATGTACGCATGAATGAATGGCACGGACAGGCATAAGGGCGTACAGGTACGTCCCTTTAAGAATGCCGCCATGCCATTGCATGCGCGCCGTGCCGGTCGGGACCCCCGTGAGTCCGGTCGTGGGTCCCGTGGACTCGATCACCGCGGGGATACCCGCGAACGTCTCACGGGGAGGCTGAACGGGGAGATGCGGAAGTAAACAGCTTCTCCCCATTCTGCCTTGCAACACGTGACACTAATCTCTGCTCCCTGTGATTGGAGCAGAGATCAGTGTTCACTAGCACACAGCCACGTCCCCACAGTTAGTAACACGCCCTTAGGACACACTTAACCCCTACACTGCCACCCCTGGTTAACCCCTTCACTGCCAGTGTCATTTACACAGGAATCGGTGCATTTGTATAGCACTGATTGCTGTATAAATGACAAATGGTCCCAAAAATGTCCAATGTATTCGCCATAATGTCGTGGTCACAATAAAAAAAAAAAAAAAACACTATCCCCTATTTTGTAACCGCTATAACTTTTGCGCAAACCAATCACTTATTGCGATTTTTTTTTTACCAAAAATATGTAGAATACGTATCGGCCTAAACTGAGGGAAAAAAATAAATTTTTATATATATTTTTGGGGGATATTTATTATAGCAAAGAGTAAAAAATGCGTTTTTTCAAAACTGACGCTCTCTTTTTGTTTATAGGGGTGATCAAATACCACCAAAAGAAAGCGCTATTTGTGGGGAAAAAAAGGACGTCAATTTTGTTTGAGAGCCACGTTGCACGACCGCGCAATTGTCAGTTAAAGCGACGCAGTGCCGAATCGCAAAAAGTGGTCTGGTCTTAAGCCAGCAAAATGGTCCGGTCTGAAAGTGGTTAAACAAATACAAGAATATGTAATATGTTATTGTTTTAATTAAAGAATTTGAGTAGTAGTTACTATGTGTAATTAACCAAAAATATGTTCGGCTAGCGCTGTTTTAATAACCCGACAGCTTATTCTACACGGGAAACTTTAAATTTTCTTCGTGTCACTGGTCCCCAAAAAGTATCACTTGGGGTCAGATTTGTCTGCCGCAATGGTCACAGTCCCGGGGGAAAATAGCAGATCGCCATTACAAAATAAAAAATATCTATTCCGTAGTTTGTAGGCTCTATAACTTTAGCGCAATCCTATCAAAAAAAGTAAAAAGACAATTTTCTTCAGCAATTTGGGTCTTTTTGGTAAAAAAAAATAAAAAAGTTCCAATAAGCATACATCGCTTATTGGGATTTTTTACCAAAAATATGTAGAATACATATTGGCCTAAATTGATGAAGAAATTTGTTTTGTTTTTTTACCTCTTTTTGGATATGTATTATAGCAGAAACTAAAAAAAAAAAAATATTGTTTTTTTTTTTTTCCCCCAAATTGTCAGGCTTTTTTGTCTATAGTGCATCCCCAAAGCATCAGCGATCCACATATGTTTCACAGTAGGAATGGTGTACCTTTCATCACAGGCCTTGTTGACTCTTCTCCAAATGTAGCGTTTATGGTTGTGGCCAAAAAGCTAAATTTTGGTCTCATCACTCCAAATTACTGTGTCAGAAGGTTTGAGGCTTGACTCTGTGCTGTTTGGTGTATTGTAAGCGGGATACTTTGTGGCATTTGCATAGTAATGGCTTTCTTCTGGCGACTCGACCATGCAGCCCATCTTTCTTCAAGTGCCTCTTTATTGTGCATCTTGAAACCCTGTGAAGTCCTGCATTTCACCTGAAGTTATTTGTGGGTTTTTATTTGCATCATTACAATTTGTGGCAGTTGTGGCTGAAATGTTAGTTGGTCTACCTGACCGTGGTTTGGTTTCAACAGAACCCCTCATTTTCCACTTCTTGATTAGAGTTTGAACACTGCTGATTGGCATTCTCAATTCCTTGGATATATCTTTTTATATCCCTTTCCTGTTTTACACAGTTCCACTACCTTTTCCTGCAGATCCTTTGACAATTCTTTTGCTTTCCCCATGACTCAGAATCCAGAAACGTCAGTGAAGCACTGGATGAAAGATGCAAGGGTCTGTCAGGAGTCCAGAAACACATACATATACACACACACACACACACACACACACACGTTTCATGCAAACAGATCACAGGTGAGGATGGTTACCTTTAATAGCCATTCAAACCCCTTTGGCGGAACATACATGGTCGATTTTCGAAATAATTTTCTTTTGAAAATCAGAAAATTTGTGCGTTTTTGAGCCGATAGTACCACTATTGATTTCGAAATTCGGCCAACCAAGCCTTCAATTTCACCTCATGTTGCTAAAGAAAATAATTTTTTGTGGCTGGGAATATTTCTTTTCTTTCCGGGAATTTTCTTTTCTTGCACATGCGCATTTCTTGTTCGAATTACATTTCACGCAGGATTCTCCCATCATTGATTAGAAAAGTTAGTTTTTCAAAAACTTTCCAACATGTCCGATTACTCAAATTTCATTGCCGCACGAAAATCGTCTGTTGCTGCAGCCCACTAATGCAAAAAAACGAACAAAAATTCTTAGATGAATTTTTCAAAAGAAAATTCTGTCAAAATTCGACTCATGTATGCCTGCCTTTGTGTCAACTTGTGTGCATGTTATCAGGCAAAAATCACCAGGGTATGTAAACTTTTTATTAGGGTCATTCGGGTAGGTTTTTGTTGCCATTATGAGTTAAGAGTAAACACAGTTGATTGATAATAAATGGCTTCAGCCAAACACTAAACCACGAGTAAAAAAAAATGTTTTTGTGTTATTCATATTCTCTGAAAAACGGCCAAGAAATCATAAATTCTGCCAGGGTATGTAAACTTATGAGCACAACTGTATGTGTATTTTTTTAATGTTGCAATAAAGGTCGATTCTTGTGTGTTGAATGGGAGTACTCTCACACTTCCATACCCCCCCCCCCCCCCCCCTCTATATACATCTCTTCTGTCTGTTATTCTCAGAGTGGATTCGATATTTTGCTCCCTAAGGCCCCTTTCACACTGGGGCGGGGAGCGGCGGTGACGGTAAAGCAGCACTATATTTAGCACTGCTTCACCGTCTTTTTAGCCGCGGTATTCGGCCGCTCGCGGTGCGGTTTTACCCCCCCCCCCCCGAGCGGCCGAAAAAGGGTTTCAGACCCCCGCAGAGCGCCGCCGTAGCGGCGCTTTGAGGCGGTATTACCCGCCGGCTTTCAAACTGGAGTTAATGGGGCCGGATTTTTTCAGGCGGTATACAGGCGCTATTTTTAGCGCTGTACCGCCTGAAAAACGCCCCAGTGTGAAAGGGGCCTAACCATATAGTTGGTTGTTTATATTTACCACTGCATTAGAGATAGTTCAGAATAAATTGCCTTTATTCTTTTTTTTTTTAAGGTTATTAACCGATTAAGTAAATCAATTGGCCAACTAATCGATTATGAAAATAATCATTAGTTGCAGCCATAAATGATAGTGTTTTGAATACTAAAATATAGAATATAGTCCCTTAGCATTCCCTCCATTAGCTTGAAGACTATCAACGTTAGGCTAACTGGCCTGTAGTTCCCAGGGATATATCTCAGCCCCATTTTAAATATTGGTACCACGTTGGCTTTTCTCCAATCAGCTGGTGTCATTCCAGTCAGTAAACGGTACATAAAAATTAGGAACAATGGTCTAGCTATCACCTTACAGAGTTCCTCAAGGACCCTCGGGTGTAAGCCATCTGGTCCTGGCGAGTTATTTACATTACATTTTTCAAGTCCATTTCTGATACTGTCTTGTTAGCCATGAGGGTACTTTCTGTGACGTGTTGTTAACATCACAGTCTTGGTTACTATATCCACCTGTTTCCTTTGAGGAGAGGAATGCATTTAAAATCTTTGCCTTCTGTTTTTTTGGAACCAAATTTCCCTTCATCTTCTTTTATGGGGCCAAATATGTTCTGGCCTCACTTTCTATTTATACGTTTAACAAAAAATGATATATTTTTTATCTCCTCCACTATGTGCCTTTTGTGGTCTATTTTAGCTGCCCTGATTGCACTCTTACACTTCTTATTGCATTCTTTGTAATGTTGGAATGCTGACAATGACCACTCAGCCTTGTATTTTTTTTTAAAGGCCTCATATTTAATATGCATTTTTACGTTAGAGTTTAGCCACATGTTCCGATACAATGGGTTATGTCACCTTCAGTAAACTGGAAACTGGCAAAGCAGTAGAAACAGCCCAGTACAACGTATTTCACTCGAAGTATACCTCAGTTTAGTGTTAAGCAATGGTAGGAACGGATCGCAAGAACAAAGAGGGACCGGTTTACTGTAATACCAAAAAAAAGATTTTATAGGCAACACAAAAATCTTATCTCCTTAATAAGGCTTTACAGGACATGATAGTATTCTGAAACAGGAGATATTTAGAAGCAGTCTGAGGGGTGGTCAATACAGCACACGAAACAAGCCTCCGCAGCGCCATCTGTATAACCTTATGACTGAAGCCAACAAAAGATGGAGGTCATAACATCCGCCGTAAAATTTTACAAAAATGTCAACAATGTCCTGGTGAAGGAAAGAAACACTTTGGAAAGAGGGGAGGCCCTAAGCAATAAACAATACCTTTAAACAATCTAGTCTTTGTGAAGCATAAGACACTTTTCTTTACAGGTTAAAAGTCGTATGGGGTTTTAATTTTTAAGCATCATACTTACCTAGGTGTCCACCGGTGACTCCAACACTGAGAGCCGATCGATCGAACACCGCCAATTGCTTGGTCCTCACAGCTCTCTGCTCTGCCCCCCCCCCCCCCCTCCCCCCCCCCCCCCCATGTTCACTGGAGCGCTCTGCTGTGGAGAGGGCGGTCAGCTCAGGCTCTCATTGGCTCCCTGAGAGGCTGAGCAGGGTGGCGGTCCAGGCATGTGGACGGATCCCGACTCCACCCAGACTCCAACTTCAGCCTGCTGTCTGCTGTCTGCTGAAAGCGGGTCACAGAAGTGCAGAAAGAACTGCACTCCTGTGACCCGCAGGAGAAGTCCAGCCAAACAAGCTTTGGCTGTACTACTTCTTTAACCACTTTACGCCCACCCTCAAATGATTGCTGGTGCGGTGCGGCCATCGTTCTGGGTAGTCATATGATGGCTTCCCAGAACGACCACTCTGCTAGGACACGGTGCAACCCCAATCTGTGTAAAGAGCCGCGGCTCTTTAACCATGTGATCGGCTGTGTCCAATCACAGCAGGTCACATGTAAACACAGATGCTGGTAATCGGCGCTCCGCCTCACACTGACGGCGTGAGGAGAGGCGAGCCAATCAGCAGCATCTCCTCACAGGGGACAATTAGGTATGTAATCAGTGCCCTGATTACAATTAAGTGCCCACAAGTGCCAGCAATG
This sequence comes from Lithobates sylvaticus, assembly GCA_028564925.1. Lineage (NCBI taxonomy): Eukaryota > Metazoa > Chordata > Amphibia > Anura > Ranidae > Lithobates > Lithobates sylvaticus. The sequence goes on from CM053037.1 coordinate 123,590,577, forward strand.
ATTGCCCACAAGTGATGCATGTCAGTGTTGGCTATCACGGCTGCCCACCAGTGACACCTGTCTGTGCTAGAGCTGCATGATTCTGGAAAAAATGAATTTTTTTGCTCAGAGAATAAAGATCACGATTCTCAAAAACATTTTATTTTAAACATTTACAACCTCTGAACAAACAAGATGGCAATAACATAGGCCATAATACTCTTCGCTTCAGTCAAATTGAAAGAAATGTATTGAGAGCGATTGAGCGAAAGATTGATTGGGAGAGATTAAAAAGCAATTGCGGATTTAAAAAAATAAAAATAAAGTATAGCAGCTCACATTTCGCCAGTGCCACTCAGTGCTGCAGTCACGTTTGCAGAGACCTCTAGGAAGAACAAAGATACTTATAGACCAATCACATTCTTCTTCGCTGACGTCAGACATTTCACGCTGGCTCCGACGGTTTCCCCCCAGCTCTGAAACAGGCAACATCACGGGGACAGCATCGATTGCTGCGCAGCATGCGCTTTGAAGCTCACATTCTCACAATTTGCGTGATGGTCAGAATCGTTCAAATCCAGAGCTGCGATCGTAGCGGGCGGAGAAACGCAATAACGGTTATCCGCGATTAATCAGGCAGCTCTAACTCCCACCCATCAGTGCTACCTATCAGTGTCCATAAGTGCGGCATATTCATGCCTCCTCAACGGTGCCACCTAATCAGCGCAGCCCATCGGTGAAGGAGAAAAAAAATATTTATTTACAAAATTTACTGATTGAAACTTTTTTTTTTTTTGTTTCCAATTTATTTATTTTTGACGATAAATAAATTAAAAACCCAGGAGTGATTAAATACCACCAAAAGAAAGCTCTATTTGTGTGAAGATAATTATAATTTCACATGGTTGGTGAAGCATGACGTGCAATTGTCATTCAAAGTGTGACAGCGCTGAAAGCTGAAAAATGGCATGGGCAGGAAGGGGGTGCAAGTGCCCTGTGTATTGGAGGTGGTTAAAGGCTGCCAACTCAAACTCCTCTTGCAGAAGTGATGGCAGCAAGAAAGGCAACCTTGCGAGTAAGAATAGACAGAGGAATATCCCTAATCATAGTCAGGTTGAAAAAAAAAAAAAAAAGAAAAAAAGACCACTTTATCTAGTTCAACCTAATCAGATGTGAGCCATAGCATAAAACAAAAAGCCTTCACAATAGACTGATTCTCTTTGAAAGAGAACCATTAAGGCAAGTAAAAATAAAAAAATAAAAATAATGTAGTTGCATTAGTGTGTACACCCTCTTTTAACTGGGGATGTAGCTGTGTTCAGAATTAAGCAATCGCATTCAAACTCATGTTAAATAGGAGTCAGTACACACTTCCCGTTCATTTAAAGTGCCTCTGATTAACCCCAAAAAGTTTAGCTGTTCTAGTAGGTCTTTCCTGACATTTTCTCCATGGTCCGCACAGAGCACAGAGGGATCTCATTGTTAAAAGGTATCAGTCAGAAGGGTACAAAAGAATTTCCAAAATATACCATGGAACACAGCAAAGAGTCATCATCCAGTGGAGAAAATCTGGCACAACAGTGACATTACCAAGAAAAACTAGTCAGGGAGGCTGCCAAGAGGCCTACAGCAAAATTAAAAAAAAAAAAATCCATCCGAAGTCTCCCAAAAGCATGTGGGAAAATGTGTTATGATCTGATGAAACCAAGGTTGAACTTTTTGGCCATAATTCCATAAGATGTGTTTGCCGCAAACACAACACTACACACCACCAAAAAAACACTATACCCACAGTGAAGCATGGTGGTGGCAGCATCATGCTTTGGGCTGTTTTTCTTTAGCTGGAACAGGGGCCTTAGGCAAGGTAGAGGGAATTATGAACAGTTCCAAAATACCAGTCAGTCAATAGATTGGCACAAAACCTTCAGGCTTCTCCTAGAAAGTGGAACATGAAGAGGAACTTCATCTTTCTGCATGACAACGACCTAAAGCATACATCCAAATCAACAAAGGAATGGCTTCAGCAGAAGATGATTAAAGTTTTGGAATGGCTCAGCCAGAGCCCAGACCTGAATCCGGTCCGAAATCTGTGGGGTGATCTGAAGAGGGCTGTGCACAGGAGATGCCCTCACAATCTGACAGATTTGGAGTGTTTTTTGCAAAGAAAAGTGGGCAAATATTGCAAAGTTAAGATGTGGCATGCTGATAGACTCATACCCAAAAAGACTGAGTGCTGTGATAAAATCAAAAAAGGTGCTTTAACTGCTTGCGCAGCTCTTGTTGCGGGAGGGCGTCATATGACATCCTCCCATTTAAACAGGGAATGCGCACGATTGTGCGCATGCATCCCTGTTCCTTCGGTGGTGGCGTGTCACGGAGACACCGCTCGCCACCGAAGGCGGTGAACAGCCATTGGGCATGGCTGTTTACCACGTGATCGGTCGTGATGAAGTCACGGCCAATTACAGATGGCTCCACCCCACTGTGCACGGCTCTGCGCTAGCGGCCGAATACCGGTGCTAAAATAACGGTAAAGCAGCGCTAAATATAGCACTGCTTTACCGCCAACGCCCGCACCGCCCCAGTGTGAAAGGGGTCTTGGTGTCAAGAAGTGAGATTCACCTGATGTACTGAAGGCCTTATCAGATGTGATCAATTTTCAGAGATTGGCACCATAGTTTGTAGACTCCAACTTTCACAAAGACCAAATAATATACACTAATTTGGGTTATTTTTACCAAAGATACGTAGCAGTATAGATTGTGGCCAAAATTTATGGAGAAAAAATACTAAATTAGCAAAATTTTATGACAAACTAAATTTATTTTTTTTTTAACACAAGTGATTAACCACTTCAATAGCTTCCTGCCCAGGACAATTTTGAGCTTTCTGCGCTGTCGCACTTTGAATGACAATTGCGCAGCCATGCTACACTGTACCCAAATTTTTATCATTTTGTTCCCACAAATAGAGCTTTATTTTGGTGGTATTTGATCAGCTCTGCGGTTTTTATTTTTTGCCAAACAAATAAAAAATGACAGAAAATTTTGAAAAAATAAAGTTTTGGTTTTGTTTCTGTTATAAAATTTTGTAAATAAAGTAAGTTTTCTCTTTCACTGATGGGCACTGATAAGGCGGCACCGATGAGCGGGCACTGATGGGCACCAACAATGGGCATTGACAGGCGGCACTGGTGGGCACTCATGGGTAGCACAGGTGGGCATTTATGGGCACTGAAAGGATGAAAAGATGAGTACTTATGGGTGACACTGATAGGTGGCACAGCTGGGCACCGATACACTGCACTGATATGAGGCACTGATGGGCATCACTGGTGGCACTGGTAGGCATTGTCATTGGGCACTGATTGGAAGCTGCTTGGGGATTGTCAGCTGCCTTGGCACAGATGAGCATTTCCCTGGAGGTCTGGGGGGTCATACCTGGTGGTCCAGTGTGGTGGCGTCCCTGGTGGTCCCGGCGGCATTATTGTGGTCCTGGGCGGGATCCGAGGGGGGGCTGCGCTGATAAACAATCAGCGCAGACCCCCCGTCAGGAGAGTCGCCGAGTGAGGAAAAGCCGATCACTGGCTCTTCCTATTTGCATTGTGATCAGCCGTAATTGGACACGTCTGATCACTTGGTAAAGAATCTCCGTCAGACTCTTTACCTAGATCAGTGTTGCAGGGTGTCACACTGACACCCCGCAACAATTGCTGCGATGCGCGCCCCCGGGGGCGCTCCGCAGCTTAATATCCTGAGGACGTCATATGACGCCCAGTCAGGATATTGAATCCACTTTGCCGCCGCCATTCTGCTATATGGCGGACGGCACGTGGTTAAATACCACCAAAAGAAAGCTCTATTTGTGTGAAAAAAATGTTTCATATGGGTACAGTGTTGCATGACTGAGTAATTGTCATTCAAACTGAGCGCTGAAAGCTGAAAATTGGTCTGGGCAGGAAGGCGGTGTAAGTGCACTGTATTCAGGTGGTTAACAAAGTTAAAGTTTTATTTTTACTTCCCTCCACCTAAAAGATTTCAGTTTGTTGTTCAACTTAGTTATATAGATTTATAGGCCACATTAAAAAGGTGGAAAAAGTTCTGAAAGTATTTATCTTTGTCATTTTTTTACATCACAGAAACCTGACATTTTAACAGAGGTGTGTAGACTTTTTATATCCACTGTACACAGACAGACACGAAGTATCTCACAAAAGTGAGTACACGACTCACATGTTTGTAAATATTTTTGTTATATCTTTTCATGTCACAACACTTTGCTACAATGTAAAGTAGTGAGTGTACAGCTTGAAAAACAGTGCAAGACCCCTTTCACACTGAGGGCGTTTTGCAGGCGCTATAGCGTTAAAAATATCACCCGCAAAACGCTTTAAAACAGCTGCTCCATGCACTCCAGTGTGAAAGCCCGAGGGCTTTCACACTGGAGCGGTGCACTGGCAGGGCCTCAGAAAAAGTCCTGCCAGCAGCTCTTTTGGAGCGGTGAACTCACAGCTCCTCCACCGCTGCTCCCCATTGAAAATCAATGGGGCAGCGCTGCAATACCGGCAGCGTTTTGCAGGGGGATATAACCCATTTTCAGACGCAAGCGGGGGGGTTAAAACCAACCCGCTAGCAGCCGAATAGTGCCGCTGAAACGGCGCTAAAAATAGCGGCGCTTTACCGCTGACGCTCTAGGCAGCGCAGTGTGAAGGGGGTCTAAATTTGCTGCCCCCTCAAAATAACTCACGCAGCCATGTCTAAGCCGCTGGCAACAAAAGTAAATGGACCCCTAAGTGAAAATGTCCAAAAGTGTCAATATTTTGTGTGGCCACCATTTTCCAGCACTGCTTTAACGCTCTAGGGCAAATTGGGCCCAATTAGCCATTTTCCCTCCCCGGTGTCATGTGACTTGTTAGTGTTACAGGGTCTCGGGTGTGAATGGGGAGCAGGTGTGTTAAATTTGGTGTCATCTCTCTCATACTGGTCACTGCAATATCAACATGGCACCTCATGGCAAAGAACTCTGAGGTTCTGAAAAAAAGAATTGTTGCTCTACATGAAGATGGCCTAGGCTATAAGAAGATTGGCCAGTCCCTGAAACTGAGCTGCAGCATGGTGGCCAAAACCACACAGCGGTTTAACAGGACAGGCCTCGCCATGGTCGACCATAGAAGTTGAGTGCACGTACTCAGCATCATGTCCAGAGGTTGTCTTTTGAAAATGGACGTATGAGTGCTGCCAGCTTGTCAGTGCGCAGACCATATGCTGCACACTGCATCCAATTGGTCTGCATGGCTGTTGTCCCAGAAAGAAGCCTCTTCTAAAGATGATGCACAAGAAAGCCCACACTTTGCTGAAGACAAGCAGACAGATTACTGGAACCATGTCCTGTGGTCTGATGAGACCAAGATAACCTATTTGATTTAGATGGTGTCAAGCATTTGTGGTGGCAACCAGGTGAGGAGTACAAAGACAAGTGCGTCTTGCCTACAGTCAAGCATGGTGGTGGGAGTGCCATGGTCTGGGGCTACATGAGTGCTGCCGACACTGGGGAGCTACAGTTCATTGAAGGAACCATGTATGCAAATGTGTACTCTAACATACTGAAGCAGAACATGATCCCCCTCCCTTCAGAGACTGGGCCGCAGGGCAGTATTCCAACATAACGACCCCAAACACACCGTCAAGATGACTACTGCCTTGCTAAAGAAGATGAGGGTAAAAGGTGATGGACTGGCCAAGCAGGTCTCCAGACCTAAACCCTATTGAGCATCTGTGGTGCATCCTCAAAAATGGAAGGTGGAGGAGCGCAAGGTCTCCAACATCCACCAACTCCGTGAGGTCATCATGGAGGAGTGGAAGAGCACTCCAGTGGCAACCTGTGAAGCTCTGGTGAACACCATGCCCAAGAGGGTTAAGGCAGTGCTGGAAAATAAATGGTGGCCACACAAAATATTGAAATTTTGGGCCCAATTTGTACATTTTCACTTAGGGGTGTACTCACTTTTGTTTCCAGCAAAAAAAAAAAAAAAAAAAAAATTACTGATCGCCGCCATTACTAGGAATTAAAAGTACTTTTTTGTTTATCGCGCAAAAAATAAAAACCGCAGGGGTGATCAAATACCACCAAAAGAAAGCTCTATTTGTGGGGGTAAAAAAAAAAAAAAAAAAGGACGTCAATTTTGTTTGGGAGCCACGTTGCACGACCGCGCAATTGTCAGTTAAAGCGACGCAGTGCCGAATCGCTCTGTGCTCTGGTCTTAAGCCAGCAAATTGGTCCGGTCTGAAAGTGGTTAAAGCAACTCAATTTAAATAATTTTTGAAGAGCAACTGTCATTTGTCCCGCAGCAGCTCCTCTGACCCATGTTGACTCACCTACAGTCCCATTCACTTTACAGGTGCTCTTTAAATGTAAGGACTCATTCAATATTTGCAAATAAAACACCTGCGCCCCATTTACACCCGAGACCTTGTAACTCTAATGAGTCACATGACACCAGGGAGGGAAACCGGCCAATTGGGCACAATTTGGACATTTTCACTTTTGTTGCCAGCAGTTTAAACATTAATGGCTGTGAGTTGAGCTATTTTGACGGGACAGCAAAATGTACACTTATGCAAGCTGTACAATCACTACTTTACATTGTAGCAGTGTCATTTTAGTGTTGTCACATGAAAAGATATAATAAAAATTAGGGGTGCCCCGAATGGGTTTTTTGATGCCGAAACCGATACCGAACATGAAAAAATAGGCCGAAAACCGGAAAAAATGATTTGATATATAAAATTGTGTTATTAGTATTATTCAACTTAATCATTAATCATTATTTTTTTTGAATAAAAGAATAGTACAATCCAGTAATGTAAATAAGTACTTTAATAAAAAGCAACCCAAATAAATTGGACAGTGGACACAGAAGATAAAATCAAATAAAATACAAAATTATAATAAAATTGAAGTAACTACAGCATATCCTGCAGTGCAGACTGCAGTCAGTGCACATTGCACCATAACAAAATAAAACAAAAACAAAAAAACAGGCATAAAAAATAATATAAAAATGGCTAAGACTAAGAAGACATTATTTTATTAATTTACAACTTAAATCAGAACTAGCAATTCAGTTCTCTCTCCCTAAGGTGTCAGCGGCTGCATGTGAGATAAAAGTATATGTATGTAGCTGTGGGTTACATACATAGTCATACAGTAGACCGCACTGTGTTCTGGCCGTGGGTATGAGTGGAGACATCCCGGAACACAGACTAGTCTACAGTCTGGTCTACAGCAACGGTGCTCAGCCAATCACAGCAAGCGATGTAGACTAGTCCGTTTCTGAAAGTCTCCACCCATACCCAGAACACAGTGCGGTATAGTACTGGAGTATGTAGACAGCCACAGATACAGAACATACAGTTTTGCACAAGCAGCAGGATGACAGCTTAGGGAGAGACAATGACTGACATAGTTTGGCCCAACAACAAACCAAGTATAAAGAACAACTAACCATGGCATAAATAATATGTCAGAAGGCTGTTATTCTGTTCCACGGTTTCTGTAAATAAGTTTAACATATGCTAATAATATAATAACATTTTTATTTTCTACTTGAGAACTAGTAATTTTTTCCCTACGTTCTCTCCCTAAGGTGTCAGCAGCTACATGTGCGATAAAAGTATGCATGTATCTGCGAGTTACATACATAGTCATACAGTAGACCACACTGTTTCGCCCCCCTGGTATGAGCGGAGACATGCCTTAACACAGCCAATCACAGCAAGCAATGTAGACTAGTCTGTTTCTGGAAGTCTCTGCCCATACCCGGAACACAGTGCGGTATAGTGTATAGTACTGGAGTATGTAGACAGATACAGAACATACAGTTGCACATGCAACGGGCTGACAGCTTACGGAGAGACATAGTTCGGCCCAACAGCAACAAACTATGTATGTACAGTAGTTCAAAAGCTGGGAGTTCTCTCTTTACCTTATGGGTAGAGCTCCAAAAGGGATGAAGTTAAGGGGAAAATACTGGGAGTATGCTATAGGCCCCCTAACCTGAGGGAGGAAGACGAGACAGATCTATCACAATTTGGATTAGCAGCAAGGATAGGAAGTGTTAACATAATGGGGGGATTTTAATTATCCAGACAGACTGGGCGGAGGGATTCATCTAAGGCTCGCCAGTTCCTAAATGTTTTGCAGGACAATTTTATGGGTCAGATGGTAGATGCACCAACTAGAAATAAACGGATCTACTGATTACCAATAGAGACCTGATTACGGATGTGGAAATACGGGGCAATTTAGGTAACATCGATCACAAGTCAATTGGCTTTAGTATAAATCACACACATAGGAAACATAAGGGGAAAACAAAGACACTGAATTTCAAAAGAGCCAACTTCCCTAAACTACAAACCTTGCTAGAAGGCTTTCTAAAATCTTAGGAACAAAGAACACGGAGGAGAGATGGGTTTGTTTTAAGAGCATATTAAATAAGGGCATTAGCCAATGAATCCCATTGGGTAATAAATTTAAAAGAGCGAACAAAAGTCATGGATGGCTTAACTCCAATGTAAAAAATGAAAATAAAAGCAAAAAAGAAGGCCTTCAAGAAATACAAGGTTGAGGGATCATCATCAGCATTCAGACTTTATAAAGAATGCAACAAGACATGTAAGGGTGCAATAAGGACGGCTAAGATAGAACATGAGACACATAGCAGAGGAGAGCAAAAAAAAAAAAAAAAAAAAAAATTCTTTAAGTATGTAAACAGTAAAAAAGGGAGGACAGACCATATTGGCCCCATAAAGAATGAGGAAGGACATATGGTTACAAAGGATGGGGAGATGGCGAAGGTATTACATTTATTCTTCTCAGTCTTCACGAGGGAATCAAGGGGCTTCAGTAATCAAAACTGCAGTATTTATCCTCATGACACATCACAGGAAGCACCTCCATGGTTAACAGAGGACAGAATTAAAATTAGACTTGGAAAAAACTTAACATGAATAAATCCCGGGACCAGATGGCTTGCACCCGAGGGTACTCAGCGAACTTAGTCAGGTAATTGCCAGACCATTGTTCCTAATGTTAACTGACAGTCTACTGACTGGAATGGTACCAGCTGATTGGCTTTTCTCCAATGTAGCACCAATATTTAAAAAGGGCCCAAAATACATCCCTGTGAATTACAGACCAGTTAGCCTAACATCAATAGTATGTAAACTCTTGGAGGGGATAAGGGACTACATAAAAGATTTTAGTAATGAGAACGGTATCATTAGCAGTAATCAGCATGGATTCATGAAGAATCGTTCTTGGCAAACCAATCTATTACCCTTCTTTGAGGAGGTGAGTTGCCATCTAGATAAAGGAAGGCCCGTAGATGTGGTGTATCTGGATTTTGCAAAAGCATTTGCCACAGTTCCCCATAAACGTTTACTGTACAAAACAAGATCCAGGGCGCGTTTAGAGGGTGGTGATAAATGGGGAGTACTCGGAATGGTCAGGGGTGGGTAGTGGGGTCCACCAGGGTTCTGTGCTGGGACCAATACGGTTTAATTTGTTCATAAACAACCTGGAGGATAGGGTAAACAGTTCAATCTCTGTATTTGCAGACGATATTAAGCCAAGTAGGGCAAAAACTTCTCCACAGGATGTGGAAACCTTGCAAAAAGATCTGAACAAATGAATGGGGTGGGCAACTACATGGCAAATGAGGTTCAATGTAGAAAAATTTTAAATAATGCATTTAGGTGGCAAAAATATGAATGCAATTTATACACTGGGGGGGGGGGGGGGGTGGAAGAGAACCTCTGGGGGAATCTAGGATGGAAAAAGGACCTGGGGGTCCTAGTAGATGATAGGCTCAGCAATGGCATGCAATGCCAAGCTGCTGCTAACAAAGCAAACAGAATATTGGCATGCGTTAAAAAGGGGATTAATTCCAGAGATAAAACGATAATTCTCCTGCTCTACAAGGCTCGGGTCCAGCCGCACCTAGAGTATGCTGTCCAGTTCTGGGCACCAGTCCTCAGGAAGGATGTACTGGAAATGGAACGAGTACAAAGAAGGGCAACAAAGTTGGGTCTGAAGGATATAAGTTATGAGGAATGGTTGCGAGCACTGAACTCATTCTCTCTGGAGAAGAGATGCTTGAGAGGGGATACGAGTTCAATGTACAACTATCATACTGGTGACCCCACAATAGGGATAAAACTTTTTCGCATTAGGGAGTTTAACAAGACTCATGGCCACTAATTAAAATTAGAGGAAAAGAGGTTTAACCTTAAACTAAGTAGAGGCTTCTTTACTGTAAGAGCAGAAAGGATGTGGAATTCCCTTCCACAGGCGGTGGTCTCAGCGGGGGCATTGATAGTTTCAAGAAACTATTGGATAAGCACCTGAACGACCGCAACAAACAGGGGTATACAATGTAATATTGACATATAATCACACACACAGGTTGGACTTGATGGACTGTCTTTTTTCGACCTCACCTACTATGTAACTATGCAACTAAGACAACAAGCGCATACATTTTACATTTCAAATCATATTTAATCAGTGCAATTATATAAAATCTTTTTGCTACAAGTCAGATGTACTGCAGTGCAGACAGACATTTAAATACTATTGCATGGCAAGAGTGGCTTGTTGTTTAACAAAGGCCAAGTAGTAAAAAAGCAATACATGTTGTTTGACTGCTATAGACAGAAAGATCATCATTTCAGTACTATAGTAAAACAAATAATACTACTACTAGTTGGATTGTTTCTGTCAGTTTAAGTAAGGCAAAAGGCAATGCTCACCCACCCATAGTAGAAATGGTAGCCACCCAGCAGGGACAGTGCCCACTCTTGTACTTGAGTATGCTATGTGCAGCCCTCTATGAAGCCGTCTCTCGGGTCCCAGCAGTCTCACAAGCACGAGGAGTGTCCACGGGGAACGTGCTTACGAGTGCGGCGTATTAACCGCGAGGAACGTGCACGCCGCCCACACGAGTGACATCACCCACTGGTTCTCTGCGCATGCTTGATTTTCAGCACCATTATCGGCAAGAATTCTTTCGGCAAACCGCCGAAAAGTCAATTTTCGGCCACCAAAATTTCAGTGCATTCCTAAATAAAATATTTGCAAAAATGTGAGGGGTGTACTTACTTTTGTGAGAATATATAGGAGATAGATATTACACATACATACACCTTAAAAGAATTTAAGGATTACTTTGAAAAAAACACATCAGATCTCAATGGGGAAAAATATGCCGGATATCTATATGAATTTGGACTGGGTAATGAGTTAGGAACAAAAGGATGCCACATCATTTGATGGAAATGAAAGTTAGCAACCTAGAGAGGGGGCTGAATTCAAAGACACCCCGAAAATTAAAGTGAAAAATAATGTAGCAGGCTAGTCCATTTTGCTGAAATCTCATTGCAGCAACTCAAAAATGGTACTCGGTAGTTTGTATGGCCCCCACGTGCTTATATGCATGCCTGACAACCTCGGGGCATGCTCCTAAATTATACGACAGATGTGTACTGGAGTATTTCCTTACAGATCTGGACCAGGGCATTGCTGAGCTCCTGAACAGACTGCAGGGCAACCTGGTGGCGTCGGGCCCTCAGGCCACCCTCATGAAGTCAGTCTCTGTTTGGTCAGACATTCACACCAGTGGCCTGCTGGAGGTCATTTTGTAGGGCTCTGGCATTGCTCATCCTGTTCCCCCCTTGCACAGAGGAGCAGATACCGGTCCTGCTGATAGGTTAAGGACCTTCTACAGCCCTGTCCAGCTCTCCTAGAGTAACTGCATGTGTACTGGAATCTCTTCCATGCTCTTGAGACACAGCAAACCTTCTGGCAATGGCACATATTGATGTGCCATCATGGAGGAGTTGGACTGCCTGTGCAACTTCTATAGGGTCCAGGTATCGCTTCATGCTACCAGTAGTGACACTGACCCTAGCCAATTGTAAAACTAGTGAAAACCAGGTCACAAAAAAAAAAAAAAAAACAGTTAGGTACTTGGAACTAACACGATTGTCGGCTTTACATGCTGTATTTTTATCATCTTTATGTGAGTATTTTGTGTTTGAACACAAAAATTAAATCTTATACTTAAGCGGTGAGCACTTAGATCTTTTCTTTCGACCCATGACCTGGCGTCCTTGCTGAGATCTAAGGAGAAGCGAGAGAAGTTTATGGTTGCATGACCATCTTTTTGCACAGGGGTCCATGCCATAAGGTGAGAGTGATTAGTTAGACAGGGAGGTGGAGGGATTGTCACGCTACTGTGGAAAAAAAAAAAAAAAAACAGATTTACGTCAGTGCTACAGTTTGAATTTAAAACGTATTTGTGTGAACTGTGAAGTTAAGTCATGGATTGTGGAAACTAACTAGTGTTGGGTGATTGTATATAGGGTATACCACATTTACCATTGACTAATACAGGGTTGCAACGAAAGGAGACCAGCTAAAAGTAGTTGGATCTGTATGTGCGTTATAATTAAATAGAAATTAGTCGATAAAAAAAAAAAATAAAAAAAAAACCACCATGAAAATTTTAATCAGTAACAGCCCTAATTATACATACATATCACACACACACACACACACACACACACACACACACACACACACACACTAGCCTGCAGACTAATCCCACATACCGTGTATTAAGCAAAATAAAAACAACGACTGTATGACATCATTGATGTAAATACACAGTCATATTTAATTTTTGAACACCCTGTTACCCGATTAGTTACCCAAAACAGGGCCATCTTAAGAGCATTATAGGCCCCCGGGCAATACAGTGCACCGGGGCCCCTGTGTGCACTACACTACATACCGCACTGACCACTACACTACATACCACACCACACACCACACTGACCACTACACTACATACCACACTGACCTACCTGAATCCTATACTGACCACTACTACACAAACTACACTACCCACTGACCACTACATACCACACCACACAACACTAACCTACCTGATTCCTATACTGACCAGTACACACCACCCTACCTGATTTCTATACTGACCACTACTACACAATCTACACCATCCACTGACCGCTACACTATACACTTCTCACAGACCACTACACAATACACTACATACTGACCGCTACAGCATACTCTATCCACAGACCAATACACCACACACACACACACAATACATTACACTATACACAATACATTACACTATTCATTACACTACACACAATACATTACACTACACACAATACATTATGGCTTCTCCCTCTCCCCAGACCATATCTACTCCCCCCCCCCCCCCCCCCCCCCCCCCCCCCCCGCCAGCAAAAAAAACTCACGAGGGAGTCCCTTACCTTTTTTTTTTTTTCCCTTTCATCTCTGCTCTGCGCCGCCTGTCACACTGCCAGACTGCCTGCCCCAGCGGGGACATGATCAGTGACCCGGAGAGGAGGAGGCGAAGATAGCGGCCACAGCTCACAGTGAAGGCCAGCCCGCTCTCCCACGATCGAGGACAGGCCAGCCCCACATGACCCCTTTCGCCCAATCACAGGGCGCCAGGGGCCGGCCTGAGACTGGACATGGCGGCCGGAGCGCGGGGTCACAGGCAATAAAAACGAGGGTGACACATAGATGATGCTTGGCTCGCTGGGCAGGTGGGGCCCCCCAGGCAAGTGGGGCCCCCGGGCAACTGCCCAGCGTGCCCAATGGAAAAGACGGCCCTGACCCAAAAGCCATAAGGATCCCAAAAACCCTCCTGGACATCCAATTGTTTCCAGTACCGACTCAGTGACTATGCCGTTGGCTAAATATTTAGAAAAGTGCTTAAAACTGCTTATTGTACACACTCGCTCGTACATACGAGATACTCAAGACTTCTTGAATAAAATTCAAAATATCACATTACCTCCTGACTTGATACTGGTTACATGGCTAATTTATACAGGCCATTCCACACTCTCTTGGTTTAGAAGAGTCTAAACGTCTAGAACACACACACACACACACACACACACATCTTTTCTCATGGATTTGTTGAACATACCGTATTTATCGGCGTATAACATGCACCCCAAGTTTAGGAGGGCATTTAAAAAAAAGGAAAAAAAAAAAAAAAAAAAAAAAAAAGAAGAAGTTTTAGGAGGGAAGTTTAGGGAGAGGAAAAAAAAAATAAATACATTTAAGCGTCATTTGCAGCCTTGACCAGCGTCATTTGCAGCCTTGCCCACGTTTAAATTTCCCGCCGCCGAGACAGACCTTGCGAGTGCCGCCGAAAAAGACTGAGCCGTCTGTAAGGCTCCGCTCGGAGTCCCGCCTCCCTGCTGTTTCGGGAGCGAGCGCAGGGAGGCAGGATTATGAGCGGAGCCGAACAGTCGGCTCGGCCTTTTTCAGCAGCCCCCGATTTTAAGGGGGAAAAAGTGCGTGTTATACACCGATAAATACAGTAGTTTGAGAACTTTTTTCTTTTTTTTTTTTTTATCAAATTCTTTATTTATTTATATCATCCCATTATACATAGCATTTAGTTCATTTAATTCAATACATAGATAGATTGTCAGAGGCTCTTCATTACGTATCAATAAGTCAATTTAACCGTCAGAGTCATTAATATTTAGAGATCCATACTTAGTACTTTTAAATCTTATTCTATGCATTGAAATTTCTACGTTCTAAATTGATTTGTTCAGTTCTCCATGAATATAGGGATAATATTATTTTCCAAGTACCCTAAGCGAAACCCCCACCCCCCCCCCCCCCACCCTGTGACCTTATACAGTGACAAAAGCAACAAACCCGAAAAAATAAAAATAAATAAATAAGTAAATAATAAAAAAAAAAAAAAAGAAAAAAATCTAATTTTAATCCAAGTATAAATCCAAATATAAATAAACCTTCTAACTATAACCGACAGAAGGGGATTATAGACTCATAATTAGGTTGTCTTAAAGGTAGCTAAGGCCTTTCCTTCCTCTGAGAGTTTAAATATATTCCACTTAGCCCATGTTCTGGAGTACATCTCATGTCGGTTTTGCGTCGAGAGTATTAAGTCCTCCATCCTATTTACCTCTTCCACTCTTGTAAACCAAGACGAAATACAAGGGGGTCTTGTATCTCTCCACTGCCGGGCTATACATGATCGGGCGGCATTAAAGAAATGGCGCAGTATTAAGTTATTGTATATCTTTTCTGGTATGTTTGAGTCGTGCAGTAAATATAGTGCTGGGTCCTCAGGTAGAATGTAATCTGTAAACTTCTGAGATATACGCTGTATCTCCCTCCAGAAATGGACTAACTTTGGGCAGGACCAAAAAATATGGAGTAGCGTCCCTCTCTCTTCTAGGCATCTCCAACATTTGTCTGAGATCGAGGGGTAATATTTATGAAGTACTGAGGGTGTGCGATACCATCTCGTTAGAAGTTTAAAGTTGGTTTCCTGGGCCCTAGTGGAAATTGATGATTTCATGGCCATTCGTATAATCCGTCTCTGTTGTGTTGGTTGCAAAGTCCTATCTAATTCTCCCTCCCATTTCTGTATGTACTGCGGGATATACCTTTCAGGTGGTTCAATCAGTAATGCGTACATTTGTGAGAGTACATGAGGATAGGGGCCTTTGTCCTCACATATTTGCTCTAGTGGGGTCAGTGGTCTTTGAAACCTTTCCGGGGGTGGTAGTGTATTAAGGAAGTGTTTAAGTTGTGCCCCGCTCCAAAAATCGAGGTCATACCGGTCCCTTGATGATGTCAACTCCGGGACTGATGGCCATATTCTAGATCGTGCAAAGTGTGATGCCTGGTAGCATTGTGATTCTAATAGTTTTCTAAATGGGCCATCTTGTAGTCCTGGGGGGAAACAGGGGTTCCCTATAATAGGGTAAAGGGGGGAATGGGGGGGTAACAGTGAGGTGCGCAGGCGCAATCGGGAGCATATTCGTAGTGTAGGTCCTATGGTCGGGTGTTTTTTGAGGGTAGGTGTAAGATCTGTATAACACCAGATCGCACGCCTTAATGGTATCATACTTTGTGATTGCTCAATCCTTGGCCACAGCTTAAGATCTGTGTGTCTGCACCAATCTATTAGTCTCCCCATGTGTGTTGCCTGATAATATTTCTTCATATCAGGTACTGCCATCCCTCCATACTGTTTAGGCAAATTCATAAGTCGGCGTTGTATTCTAGGTTTTTTATAGGCCCAGATAAAGTTGTTTACTAACGCGTTTATCTGTTTAAAGAATTCAGGGGGTATGTGAATTGGTAAGGTTTGGAAAAGGTATAAAAATTTAGGTAAGATTGTCATCTTGACTATATTACATCTACCAAACCAGGAAAAACAGCCCTGATGCCATTTGGTCAGCAATACCTGTATTCTGTTAAGTAAGGGAGGGAAGTTCAGTTCATAAGTTTGCTTTAGTTTAGGTGGTATGAACGTTCCCAGATATTTAAGGGCCGTTCCCGTCCATCTAAAGTTGAAATTATCTTTTAAGGTTTTAATCTGGGATGGCGTCATTGAGACTCCCATTGCTTCCGATTTGGACATATTTATTTTTAAATTTGACAGAGAACCATATTCATCCAATTCTCTTAGAAGATTCGGTAGCGATATACCTGGTTTAGTAAGTGAGAATATAAGATCATCTGCATAAGCGGATACTTTATAATGTGATTTCCCTTTTTGTATCCCTGAGATGTCAGGGTTTTGCCTTATCTTACAGAGGAATGGTTCCAATGAAAGAGAGAAAAGGAGGGGAGACAAAGGACACCCTTGGCGGGTTCCATTTGAGATAGGGAAGGGTTCTGATAGACAACCATTGGCTTTAATTTGTGCTTTGGGCTTCGAGTATACACTCGAAATCCATCCAGCCATCTTCTCTCCCATTCCTACATACCTTAAAACCGAGAACATAAACGTCCAATTAACCCGATCGAACGCCTTTTCGGCATCCGTGCTCAGGAACACTGAAGGGGTATTTGAAGTGTCTGCTAGGTGGATGAGATTTAAAAAACTTTAATAGTATTGTCTCTCGCCTCTCGATTTGGTATAAAACCCACCTGGTCTAGATGGACCAGGTCGGTTAAATGTAGTTGAATACGTGTGGCGAGGATTTTTGTAAATAATTTAACATCCACATTCAATAAGGAGATGGGGCGGTAGCTACCACATGCTGATGGATCTTTATCTTCTTTAGGTATCACCGTAATGTGTGCTTTCAAAGTATCTGGTGATAGTGCCGTCTCATATCCCAATGTATTGAATGTTTGTATCATCTGCCTCCCTAATTGAGGTAGGAGTAACTGGTAGTATTTTAAGGAAAACCCATCTGGGCCCGGGGGATTTTTTGCCCTGGGACTTTAGTACCAAATATGGTATATAGGATTTTACCCGTTGTTCTTGTAGAGCTCTAGCTAGTGAGCGTCCATTTCCCTGGTTTAGTAGATTTTATGGCTTCTTGCAGTTCCTCTATTCTGATAGGCGCTCCTAGTCTTAACTCTATGTAGCACATAATTAACGTCACCTACAAACAAAAACAAAAAAAAAAAAAAAAGGGGGGGGGGGGGTTGGATGGGGAGGGGGAAACCCGAGATGATCCAGGAGCACTATATATAATCATACCCAGAAAAACTAACTGGGGGATACCTGATGAGGATATATATTCTTTGATCTTATATTGCTCCGGTCTCTCTCTAGGTAAGTTATATAGTAATTTATAAAATTCCTGAAATGTTGACGCAATCTCATTAGGTTTATAAACCTTTCGTCCTTTTCTATCTACCAAATATGGTATATAGGATTTTACCCGTTGTTCTTGTAGAGCTCTAGCTAGTGAGCGTCCACATTTGTCTCCTGTTTCATAATAATATTTCCGACTTAACTGCATTGCTGCCTTAGCCCTGTAATGAAGGAGGGCAGTTACTTGTCTCCGTAGATTGAGAAGCTCAGTCTCCACCTTTATTTATTGTTGTAGTAAGAAAGTCCCTTTTTCCATCCTAATTGTTAGAGATATCGGGTACCCCCAGCGATATGTCCCCCCTGCAGATTTTATCTTCTCTAATAGTGGCCGCAGTTGTGCTCTCCTTTGAAGTGTAGCTCGAGATAGGTCTGGAAGTATGTTGATCCTTTCCCCCTCGTATATTACCGGGCCTTTCTCCCATGCTTTCCTGCTGATCAGCTCTCTATGGGAGTACCTGTGTAGGCGACCAATTACATCCCTGGGCCTAGTCAGATCTATCGATCTGGGTCCCGGTGCTCTGTGCAATCGATCAAATTCGATCTCTCTGGGGGCGGTGCTTACGCCTATTTCCTGACAAATCTTAACCACGGTCTGATATAATTGTTCTTCGTCGATGTTCTCAGGAATACCTCGGAATCTCAAGTTATTCCTCCTACTTCGGTCCTCAATCTCTTCAATTTTTATTTGAATATTGGAATCTTGGGCTGACTGTACCTTTTCTAATTTTGATACTCGCGCCTCCAATCTTCCTATAGCTGACCCTTCCTCATTTACTCTGTTTGTTAAAGTCTGAACCTCTGTACGGACAGACTGCATTTCCCGTATATGACTTTCTTCAAGACGGGACACCAATGCTTCCATTAGTTTCCAATGTGCTTCCATCTCCTGCCTGGTGGGGAGGGCTTGTAAAATGGTCCTCAGATCCCCTGGTATGTCAGTTACTTGCTCCCCCCTATTCCCATCTCCTCTCTCATTAACCTGCACCATCGCTGGCTCAAGGGGGAGACTCATCCGGGGTGCTGCCATTGGTATCTCGGTACCTGTGATCTCCCTAGTCTCCAATGTAGATGCCCGCACTGCTGCCCGGGTGCGCGGGAAGTAACCCTTAATCTCCTGCTGCCGGGGGGTCTCTATGGCAAGGTTTCTCTTCCCTTTTCTTTCTCGTACTGTGCATCCCCCTAGGGGGTCAGGTCTCCCACAAAGTCACCCCGCTCCACAGTGTGCAGGCTTCTGCTTAATAATTACTTCCCTCTGACAACTCCACAGTCTGTTTTCAAAGGGTGCTTTACGGTTTATTATTGCGGATAGTATACGTGTCCACTTGTATATGCAAGCTGCAGATCCGTGGGGGGGGAGTTATAGGGTGCCGCACACTTACTTTCAGAGATCGTTACCAGTCTCTACAGTCCCAGCGGTCACCACGCATCTGTGCAAATCTGCTCCGTTATGCACCCCCCCTCCTTCAGGCTTACCTCGCTTGCTGAAGATAAGATGCTTCGTCCCAGGTCAGAGGTCTGCAGCGCAGGATTCGTTGCTCTCCGCTCCGTTCTACTTCCTGCTTCTCCACTTTACATTCCTCTCGGCACTTAGTGCTTCTCAGTAAGAGTCAGGTGAGGGAGACCCGATGGTCCGTATCCAGCCGCAAGTATCGCCACACACACCAGCCTCTGCAATCTGTGTGGTCTGAGCTTCAGCTGTCCGCTTAGTGTGAGCGTCCGTGCTTGGTAGTCAGAGCGGGCCGTCAATCTGCCATGTCAGAGCGGGTCCTCAGTCTGCCGTGTTACCGCTTCATTAAGATCTATTCAGATCTGTTTGCTGGCATACTGTTTCGTAGGGGTTTCAGGGAAGTTTGGCAGAAGTTTAGCAGCTTGACTGGGACGCTGGAGGGTGAGGTCCGTGCTCAACCAGCGTGTCTCTCTACTCCGCCATTATCTGGCCACTCCCCCCGCTAAACGGAGAACTTTTTTCTATTTAAAGATACCCATTTGCTGCTCGCTTGAGCAGTGATGGGTTCAAATGTGCCACCTCCATATGCCAATACATTTATGGACATGAAAGAACAGGCATTTATCTACTAATTGTACACTTTTCGCCTTCGCCATTTGGATGGGGGACTATGAATCTCTATCTTTGTTCAATATGTACTTAAATCTATTGATTCCAGGCCTTAAATTCAATATGTCAGTTAATCAAAAGGGCACTACATTTTTATATACATTATCATTGATTAAAGATGGACATATTGTTAGTAACCTATACAGGAAACCTACTGTTCATAATCAGTTATTGAAATGTTGCAGTTTTCATCCCCAGGAGTATTTAAATCCATCCCTCGTAGTCAGTTTAAACGAGTGGCCAGGATTACGAGTGATCCTGGTACTTGAGAGATTCGACAGAGAGATGGACAGGCTGCCACTACGGGGATACCCTGGAGAGATGGTTCATAAAGAACGCATGACTTTAAATGACAATACTAAAATCCCTATGTCTGGTCGCAGAATGCCCTTCTGGAAGCTCTCAATTCCACCCATTTTCAACGAAAATAAACATTATAAAAAAACATCGGTCCATTTTGCACAACAGCTATCCATCTGTTGTGGAGTTTTACTGCCCCCCACTATCATCATACCATCGGGGTAAGAGTATCTATGACAGAGTGGTAAAATCAGATCAGTACTCGTGTGACCTTCTCGGGCCCCAAAAATAAGGGATCTTTTCCCCGTCTCTCGTGCATACAGTGTACTAGTATGATGAAAGGCAAGTCCTTTTCTCATCCTCAAAAAGGTTACAATATACCGATCAGAGATTACTATACCCGTCAGTCTACCCATGTCATCTGTATCATTAAATGTCCATGTGGTCTCCTATGTGGGGAGACCACACAGAAAATAAAGGATCGCGTAGTGAGACATAAGTATTCTATTAGGGACAAGTTATAAAACTTGCCACTAGCAAGACATTTTATAGACAAAAGGTAATACAGTCTCTCAACTCAGATTTATGGTGATTGATGGGGTTCCAAGAAAGACGAGGTGGCAATAGAGAATTTGAGTCGAAAAAGAGAAAATTTAATCTCATTATTTTCAATCGATTCATACAATCTGAAGTGTGGGAATACAGTTACACCTGTTGATCTTTTGTTCCAGGATCTTCTTATGTTGTACCATATTTTGTACTTTACTATAACGTTTTGGCTAACTGATCGATTGAATGATTCCAGACAGGCTGGCTGATTAATTAATAGAATGCAGATAAATTTTCTTTTTATATAAAATGTACCGTGTATGTGGTCATTCATAAACATCAAGTTTTGAAGAAGGGCATGATCTGTATTGCCCAAAACTGTTATTACTGTGACTGCCTGTATATCTTGGATGTTTTAAATGTGGCATTAAAAAACATTTTTGTGCAGCATTCCTCTTGTTTTTCCCTATAATAAAAGCCTTTGGGAATGTAGCCATTTTGTGGGCGTTTCCATTGTCCTAGGTGGCACCTGCGGCGATCGGATTAATTTCAGAATGAACCAGTCTCCATGCCCAGGCCAATGATTTCTGGCCTGGACCTGCTCATCGGTTCTGGGAATGGCAGACTGTCCTCTGCCTGTGTATTGTAATCACAGGCAGAAGAAGTGATGTCATCTCCCCTCGTGGAATCTTTTTCGGTTTCAGAGAGAGAGGACATCTAAATGTGAGTTGCACCAACACTACACTGACAGTACACATAGGCACACTTTTCACTCCCAATCACCCCCCCCCCCCCCCCCTATCGCACCCCCAGTTTCACTCCCTGTCACTAAGTGCAGTTTTTAGATTGTTTTTACTGCCTCACTGTACTGGTGTCACTTGTGACATTAATCAACGTTAGGGCAGTTAATAGCAGGCCCATGTAGCTTTAGGGTACCCCCCCCTAATAAAAGGTTTAACCCCCTTGATCATTCCCCAGTTAACCATTTCACCCCCTGCCACCAGTGTCACCAAGTGTACAGATCTCTTTTCTGATCACTGTATTTAGTGTCACGGGTGAAGCTAGTTACTGTTACCGTTAGGTTTTTTATAGCGTCACGGTACTCGCCATATATTACTGTGGTTTAACCCCCTGATCGCCCCCTAGGACAGGTTTTAGTGTCAGTGTCAATTCCAGGCAGCATCAGATTAGTGCCAGTAGTGCTCACACACCATACACCTCCCCTACTAGTATAGTGTTTGAACGGATCAATATCTTTGATCTGATCAGATCTATACTAGCGTTCAATAGTTTAGTGTTCCCAAAAATGCAGCGTTAGCAGGATCAACCCAGACACCAGCTAGCCCCTGTGTTTAGCTCCTCCGCCCAGCCCACTCCACCCAATTGCATTATCAATTGATCACTGTCGCTTACAAAAAACAAACACACATAACTGCAGCATTCGCAGAGTCATGCCTGATCCCTGTGAAGGCTAACATTTTTTTTGGTATCGATTGAAGCAGGCTCTGACAATCAGGTGCCCTTTTTCCGGTGAGTCGCACTAGCTGTACCTATAAATTTAGGGTCCAAAACGTCCAAACAGAGGTACAGTTTTGCAATGGCCTACACTATGCTGAGCATGACAGATGAGAGCGAAGGGGAAGCCGCCTCACTGTCAGATTCAGGCTTAGTATACAAACCTATAGAGAGCAGGGGTACCCTGACAGATAGCTCTGACGATTAGTGGCCCCTGCTAAGGTCAGGCGTACCCGACCCCATTCTGTTGTTGAGGTGCAAGAACCGCAGGGCCCTCGTATGGAGCAGAGAGCCAGTACTAGTGCCGCTCATCCTTCTGGTGAACTGGCAAGCACCAGCGGTCTAGTACATCCTGGTCGTAGTCAAACCAGCACTGCAGTAACACGTGGTGACGTGAAGAGAACCAGAAGTGCAGTTCAAGCTGGTGTGGTGGCTAGCACAAGTAGTGTCCTGCAGCCACCAAAAGTTCGAACACAGGCCCGTAGAGCCCATAGTGCCCTTCCCACTGCATATGCCAATCCTAATTGGGAGCCCACCTCTTCTGCAGTGCCTGCACTTCCCCCCATTCACTGGCCAACCCAGAATTCAGGTGGAAACAGTTGATTTTACATCACTTGAATTTTATTTACTGTTTTTCACGGAAGATCTCTATAGATCTATTGTGAACCAAAGCAATTTGTATGCCAGTTAATTCATTGCCGCTAATCCCAAGTGAACCATTGCCAGGGATTGGAAACCTGTTAAGTTTCCGAATTTCAGATTTTTCTGGGCCCATCCTTCCTCATGGGCATTACTTAAAAAAGGGCACTGAGGCCATATTGGTCCACTGACCCAATTCACCATATGCCCGTGATCTCTGCTTCCATGAACAGAAAAGCGATACGAGCAGATCTTCCGGTTCATGCATTTCAATGAACTCTGTCATCCTCGGGGTGACCCAGGATGCGATCGGCTCCACAAAATTGCACCCCTTGTAAACCACGGCAAACAGTTTGCACCCTTGTTTATTCCTGATCAAGCTGTCTGCGTTGAGTCCCTGATTACATTTTCTGGCTGCTTGTCTTTCAAACAGTATCTCCCCAGCAAGCGTGCCAGATATGGGGTCAAGTTTAATAAGCTCTGTGAGAGCAACAGGCTATACATATAGGTTTTATGGTTTGCGAGAGAAGAGATAGTCACGTGGAGCCCCACAACTGCCCAGACTACATAGGGAGTGCTGGCAAGATTGTTTGGGACTTGGTGTCACCCTGCTAAGTGGAATGTTCTTGCACTAGTTTGTGAATACATTCCTTACACAATGCTTTCCCCCAGGAACCTTTAAGTATATTTTTACAAGAAGGGCACCTCCTCTTTAAAGCGCCTTGAGGCGATTCAGTTCGCAGTTGCAGCGCTATACAAGTTATTCATTTATTCATGAGTTGCGAGAGGGCCTGGTTTTGTCTGTTTTCTGAAAAGACATAAAAGAAACCCCTCAATATTAACACTACCATAACCTTGCCTGCAAAAAGCGCCTTTCATGTGGCCTTACCTCACCAGGGGCCCCATGAACCACCCTCTGACACCGGAGGGACCTTGCCTACCCCCCCTTTCCATGTACCCTGGGGGGTAGGCCAGGGGAGTTCCACCCTAGGTTCCCCTTACCTTAATATGGCTGGAGTTGGTCTCTGCTGGAGCAGTCTGGTCCCTTCCTTCTGCATCTGACATACTGGTGTCACCACCGGAGCCTCTGCCGTCTACAGCATGTGCGGCTCCTCTCCAACCCATGCCTGGCTCCCTTTCATGATTCGTGGTTGGAACGGGAAGCACACGCCCCCTTCGCCGGACATGTCACCCGCCACCGGCGCCGCCGTTCCCAATACCCAGCTGTGAGTGCTACATGCTGCTGGGGGTATGGGACAGCCAGACATGTACATCTTTGCTCCATGCTCGGAGCTGAAAGGGAGCCCCCCGACCTCCACCTGCACTGCTTTTTAGGGACATTCTGCCTGAGCCTCCTGACTCTTCTGGCTTGGTTCCACTGGTGTCTCCCCTCCTGGAGGAAACAAATAACTGAAGGAGCCAGCATGAGAGGAGGAAATTTATAGAAGGCTGGCGCAGGTCTTTTACAGAGGGGAGGAGCCAAGGTCTCAGGTGGCTGTCCTAAAAGACGATTAGGGGGGAAAAAAAAGGACGGATTTTTTTTTTTTTTTTTTTTTTTTTTTTAAAAAGGTACAGCGTCATACGAGCACGCAATTGTTAAAGCGACCCCGTGGCAAATTGTAAAGAGTGCTCTGGTCAGGAAGGGGGTTAATATCTTCCGAGGCTGAGTGGTTAATGAATGTTGAACTTTGTTTTTTTTTGTTTTTTTAAATAAACACATACATCCTGTTACAACATCATAGCAAAAACACACATATACCTAGAGCAGGACATTTAGGCCCCATGCACACGAGACGCAGATGCAAACTCTGCTGAACGCGCGTTTTAAAAAGCAGAAACCTGCGTTTAAAAACGCGCGTTCTGCTGTGTTTTCATGCCGCGTTTAGACGCGTTTGCGTCTATAAGCATTTGTAAAGATAACATCTTATAGACCCTCCCCAAGCTCAGAAAGCATGTATTAACTATTTCTGCCATTTTGATCAGAGTGAGCAGCAGAGAGAGCCATTGTACACTTGCATTTGCCTCTCTTTCTGTGTTTTTTTTTTTTTAAATGGATCCCATATTGAATATATGTCAGGAAATGCTCCTGATGTTGCTCTTGATGCGGCAGCAATGTCGTCGCAAATTTGCATGAGAGGTCCAGAATCAGAGCTGGTTGATATTGGACCCATCCGTTGATGGCACAGCGAATGTCCGTTGTATATTTCACAAACATGTGTGCATTAGTGAGTATATATGCTCTATGAACTATCTGTATGAATCTAAACTAATTACGACATTTTAAACCAATTTTTCTAGTACTTTTTATGGTTTACCATCATATTTCTGAGTTTTCTGCTCCAAAAAATTGGGTTCCTTTAAAAAGGCTTATAAACGCAAACGCAGGTGCCTGCGTTTAGTGTCTGAAACGCAGAAAAGCAAAGTGTCTGAACGCATTTTTTTGCTTCTGGAAAAAACGAGGTTAAACGCAACTGCATAAAAACGGGAAAAAAGTAGACTGTGTACATGGACACATAGGATAACATTGCATGCGTTCAGGTGCAGTTGAAAAAAGTGTCCAACTGCCTCTGAACGCGCGTTTAACAGAGTCTCGTGTGCATGAGGCCTTAGAGTACACAAGTGTGACAAAGGTAAAAATGGCCATTGCCTAGAAGGCATATGTATCAAGTGCTTTATCTAATCAAGCAGTATATGCAATAATCTCTACCCGAGTTTGGTAGAACATTTAAAAAGTCCAGGAATTCAGTAGGCAGAAAACCCAATCGATACATCCATAGTATGTGAGGATACGCTTGCATTAAAATCGTTGCAAGCAAATCATCCTAAGGCTCCATGCACACTGGACGTTAAAATAACTTTATAAAAATGGCAGTAGCTTTGCAGTGAGTCTTTCAACATTTTTGCAACAGCGTTTAAAAGCGCTTTTCCACGTTATCGTTTATTTTTTTCAATAGATCAAAAACATTTAAAAAAAAAAATGCTGGTGAGCCACATTTTTGAGTGTTTTATCAATGTTTATCAGCGTTTATGAGCATTTGGTGTTTTTTGTGGTCAGAAAAACAACTCCTGAATGTGATTTTATGGAGTTCAGAAAAAAGCCCATAAACTCCAGTGCCGATAAACATCCAAAAATGTCCATGTGTGCATGGACAAATAGGATAACATAGGAACGTAGTTTATGGGCTGTAAAAAAAAGAAAAACTTCAGTTTCCGCTTCAATGTGCATTGAGCCTAATACCCATTTTTTTAAATAAGGGAGGACAAGCATATCAAAGCATTCTTACTTTACAGCATTTCTTAACACCTGCCTAAAACTTTTGTACAGTACCCTACTATACACAGATTTCCTGTTAGGCAATCTAGCTACATATTGTCCAATACGTTTCCTTTTGTTCGTTCTTGTTGCTTGGGTGTCCAGTCCATGTTTATATCATGACTGCTCTACAGAACAAAATCATATACAGAGAAACCTCGGAATGCGAGTAACGTGGTTTACGAGCATTAAGCAAAACAAGCTTTTTTTTTTAAATCCTGACTCGGTTTGCGAGCGTAGTCTCTCAAGGAGAGCAGGATACAAGCCCCTGGGGTGTGCAGTACCGCATTTAGCCAGAGGTGATGGGGCGCAGGTGACGCTCCGAGCCACACGTCTCTCAGCGTCTCCAGCACCCCCCCCCCCCCCCTCTGGCCACATGCAGTACTGCATAGACTAGCAGTGGAACAAATTATCCGAGTTTCCATTGATTCCTATGGGGAAACTCGCTTTGATATACGAGTGCTTTGGATTACAAGTATTCTTCTGGAACAGATTATGCTTGTAATCCAAGGTACTACTGTAGTTGTTGGATATTTACACAACCAATTCAGATCTGTGAGCAGCTTTAAACCACTTGGTACAACAATATTTAAGAGAGATTAGTATCCTGGGGCTCCTCGGTGCTGGAAGGGAGATCACCCCTCCCCCTCAGCAATCATCTGGGACACTTCACAGGTTCCAGATAATTGCCCGGCCAGCCGCAGCGTGGCTTATGCATGCGCAGTGCGTGCCCTCCTGTGAAGTCACAGCCGGGTGCCCAGTGACAATGCCAGCATTGCAGTGGGGGGGGGGGGGACGAGCGGGGCTTCGTTGCCCCGCATTGCTGGACCCTGGGACAGGCAAGTGTCCAATAATTAAAAGTCAGTAGCTGAAGTGCTTGTAGCTGGCAACTTTTTTTTTTTAATTGGAACTTTTAAGTAGAAAATGCCTGTGTCCTGTCAGTGTGTTGTAAAGTTGGACTCTTGCTCTTAGTAGGGAAACCGCAACCTCTTAACCACTTGGCAACTATCCTTTGCAGTTGTACTGTGGCAGAATGGCACGGCTGGGCAAAACAAAAAACGTCACTTCGCCCTGTGGCCACTAGGGGCGCACGCCCCCTGCTCGCCCACGGAGCCGATCGCTCGTGGCATATGGAGAAACGGGATCTGTGTGTAAACACACAGTTTCCGGTTCTCTGAGGGAAGAGACAAGACTGATCGTCTGTTCATACAAAGTATGAACAGCGATCTGTCATCTCCCCTACACAGTCCCCTCCCCCCTTCAGTTAGAACACACTAGGGAGCACAATTAACCCCTTTCCTGCCAGTGACATTTTTATAGCTCTGATCGCTGTATAAATTCCCATGATAACTTGCTATGGGGCACCCGAACCGAAGCTCCCTGTTTCTATTCAGACAGAGCTGCGGCCCAGCGCTGCCCTCTCGCCTCAATGACTCACTGACTTGGGCAGCAGTGGGAGCCAATGGCACCTAGCTGCTGTCTCAGCCAATGAAGAGGGAGAGTTCCAGGCAGCCGAGTATCTCGTGCAACATCGCTGGATCGAGAGGGGGCTCAGGTAAGTATTAGGGGGGCTGCTGCACACAGGCTTATTAACTTTGTATTGATACCAGCAGCGGTTCGCATAGGGCAGCGTGAACTGGACTTGCACAGGTTCTCGCATCGTAGGAGTGAACCGAAGCCTCAAACCCAAAAGCAAACATATTGCAGCTTACCGATTCTTAGATGTGATGGCTGCATTTTTTTTTTTATTTTAAGCTTTCTTCGATTTTTATTTGGTGATATGGCCAGCAAGTCTGTTTCTTTTTAAAAGAACAAGCTCTCTTCCAGATGCATCAGTTTACAGGGATAAGACAAACCATTTACCACCGACAGGGGTGCTTAACAATGACCCGCTCTTAAAAAAAAAAGGAACACAACTGTCTGCTCTAAGGCTACTTTCACACTGAGGCGCCTCTCCTGTCACTTCAATGTGAAAGCCTGAGTGCTTTCAGATTGGGAGCAGTGCGCTGGCAGGACACAAAAAAAAAAAAAAAAAAAAAAAGTCCTGCAAGCAGCATCTTTGAGGCGCTTTGAAATCAATGGGCAGCGCCGCTTTTAATCCTTTTTGGCTGATAGCGGGGTTAAAAGCACCCCACCAGTAGCCAAAAAGTGCAGCTAAAACAAGGTAAAGCGCCGCTAAAAAAAGCAGCGCTTTACCGCCGACGCCAGCCCGCATGTGAAAAGTACCCTGACTGATTATTAAGCTTAGGCTGGAATTGGGCTTTAGTTTGTTAATACATTTAACACTAGCACCCAAAGATTGACAATACTGCTGTGCTCCCTGTGCCTATTTACCCAGAGTGGGAGCACTCCAAAACCTCAAGTACGCTGCTGGTAAACGGACGTTTAGGAGCAGTTGGGCCTTTTTTCAGCTGCCCCTGAACTCTCCTCTATGTTATCTTATCGGTACATGTACACAGGGCTGTTTATAGTCGTTTCTAGGCAGTTGAGTTTAGAAGCTTTTTTGGAATGCAAAAACATGGGTTCAGATGGATCTTCAGAGGCATTTGAAACGCCAAATGCCTGTAACAGCTTGTAAACACTAACGCTAAAACGCAGTGACGCAATCTCCTTACCAATCTCATTAGATGTGATGGCTACATTAAGTATGGGTTTTTTTTTCCCCTCAACTCTTTTCATCTGGAGATCTATCCAGTAACACTTCATGTACACTGCTGCTGTTAAACAGATGTTTAGGAGCAGTTGGGCATTTACAGCTGCCCCTGAACTCTCCTCTGTTATCTTATCAGTACATGTACATGGGGTCGTTTATACATTATAGGCAAAAATGAAAAGGCCTTTAACCACTTGCTTACTGGGCACTTAAACCCCCCTCCTTCCCAAACCAATTTTCAGCTTTCAGAGCTGACTCACTTGAATGACAATTGCGCGGTCATACAACACTGTACCCAAAATCCTCTCATCGCCAATAGCGAGTTAAAATGTAGGACTACCGTTACAGAGTGCATGAGGGAAGTGGAAATCAAGACAGGGATAAAAAAAAAAAAAAAAAAAAAAAAAAAAAGCACACAAGAAAGTGGGAATTAGGAACACAGACCTTGAAGAATCCTACAAAACACAGCTACCTGTGAGGCTGAGTTTACACCGCATCCAATTTGCAGAACATTTTAAAATCTATTACTTTCAATCAGTCTGGTTCACATATGTGCGTTGCATTCGCACTCCGCATTGCCCAAAAACATGTGCGTTTTCTAGGCAGTGTGGTGCGAATTGCAGGCACATATTCATCCAGCTACAATGGAGAGGAAGCGCTGAACAGCTGAATTTTTCTCTCCGCACAGAGAATGGAGTTGGAATTCGCAATGGACTGCTGTGAATCCAGCCCAAGTCTCTCTCTCTCTCCACACACGTATGTGATAGATAGAGATAGATCTATATACACAAAATATGTTGTCTCAGCTCTATCTAGTTATCAAACTTCAGGACCTAAATTCTTTTACGGGCCAATGAAGAGAATTAATAGAGATTATACCACCTATATTCTTCAGCGACTTCTAAGCAGGGTTGCCAACCTCCCTTAAGGAAGAAGAAGAAGAAGAAGAAGAAGAAGAAGAAGAAGAAGAAGAAGAAGAAGAAGAAGAAGAAGAAGAAGAAGAAGAAGAAGAAGAAGAAGAAGAAGAAGAAGAAGAAGAAGAAGAAGAAGAAGAAGAAGAAGAAGAAGAAGAAGAAGAAGAAGAAGAAGAAGAAGAAGAAGAAGAAGAAGAAGAAGAAGAAGAAGAAGAAGAAGACGAAGTCCAGTCTCCTGTGTAAAAATTAAAAAAAAAAAAAAAAAAAAAAAAGTCAGCAGCTACAAAAACTGTACCTGCTGACTTAACAGCCATTCACCTGTCCCACAATCCAGCGCTGCTCACCCCAGCCAAATTTCATCTCCTGTCTTCTATCCCCGGCATCCTAACTGAGCATCTGGCTGTGATAGCTCGTGGCCGGGTGCCCACTATGCATGCATGAGTGGCAGTGCGCATTGTGAATGGTCCTGCAGTCTTCTGGGATTTGTGACATATGTCCCAGAAGAAGTGGGGGGGGGGAGGGGGACTTCTGCTGTGATTGCATAGGCGGTCGAAGCAGAAGTCGGAGCGAGTACCTGTCAAAATCAGGTAACTGCCCCCTCTCCAAAAGGGCTATTTCGTAAACAAGAGCGTAGGCCTTAAAGTGACACTTCTCCGTGGGTGGAGCTTTGCTTTAAGTGTCTAGAATTTTTACAGAAGGAAAGCATGATGATTTTCTGTGACCTGTGGAGACTAGAAGCCACCTTAAGAATGCAAATATGGTCTGACTTGAGATTTATTCTATCTAGACTGATGCAAAAAACAAAACAAAAAGCTCCTTGAGGTAGAACTAAATGCAAGACTTTTTCTTCCCATTTCAGATAGGGGTTATAATCCTCCCTTACCCAGTTTGTTTTGCCTTCTTTGTCCCATTATGGATTTTCCCCTTCACGACCTTTCCTATAGCCAAAGCAGGAAGTGAGAAGAAAATCCCCTAATGTACCCATTGGAACACACACACACACACGGGTCCCAGAGACAGCAGGGACCATTCGAATTGCGCTGTGCGACTCACGCATGTGCAGTAGGGAACCAGGAAGTGAAGCCGAAGATGGCGGTGGCAGCATTCGAGGACCGGAGGGACGGTTCGGCCTCGGGTGCCGACGTCGCTGGACCCTGGGACAGAAGAGTGTCCTTATTTTAAATGTCAGCAGCTGCAGTATTTGTAGCTGCTGACTTTTTTGTGGGACTCCCACTTTAAAAGGATAAGTTCACCTTTTGGAACATGTTACATCCATATTTAAAGGTTAACATTGAGCTTCTCTTCCTGTGGCAGCGAGAAAGGGAATGTCTTCCTGTGCCGTGTCATTCATTTAAAGTTTCCTGTGAATGCACGAACAACTATTATTGCAGCTGACAGCTTGTAGTTCTGAATGTACTGCAAGGTAACTGGATGAGCAACATCATAGTTCATTCACAACCCCTGCAGCTTGTACACAGTCAACTTGTCTGAGCTTGTCTGCAGGAGTTTGGCATTGCACCCCTGATCAGGGGTGCAATGCTTTCCAGGCTCCTTAGGGAAAATATAATAAATGCACCTTTTTGTCCTGCAAAAATATGTGCATGTTATATTTTTTCCCCAAAAGATGAGATTATCCCCAAAAAAAAATAAAAAAAATAAAAAAGAAGAAGAAGGCTTATTCGTACATCACGAGACACAGAGCAGGCTATAAATCATGACTACCTGGATTATGCGGCATTAGGTGGGTGGAGTCGGAAACTGGCAGAAAAAACAGACAGGAAATCCCCCTATATAACCCCTCCTACTCCGAAAGTAGCTCAGTTTTTTTTTTTTTTCACCAGTGTCTAAAAGGTGATGGTCACATAAGTATAATTCTCTGTATGGCAATATCAGATTCTCAGGAAGTTCCAGCAGGGATTAGGAGATTGGTTAACTAGATCCATTCCTATAGCTGGGACGCCAAGATGGACGGTACGCGTGCTCTGGAGGCAGTAACACTGTAGACTGCAGCGGTTACAAGGCAGGCTGTTGGAAGTTATGGGCACAGCCCTATTACTTGGACAGTAGGCTTAGAATATAGTTTCCAGAAAGCAGGGGGAGAGGGAGCACAACTGGGAACGGCACAGGGCGCCGTGAGGCCCAAAGGACTGTTGTCGTAGTTCTGCCGAGTTTGTGTCTCTGGAGAGACCAGACGTAGCTGGTGCATCTGACACTACGTCTGTCTGGTATTGTGGCCACTGCAGGGGCTTCAACTTTGGCTTATGTCACAATTGATTTCTTAGCTGCTGCTTTGCTGGCCTGGAGGAAAAAAAATTGCTGGCATGCTCACCTCTATGGAACAGGGTGGTAAGAAACAGAAACCTTCCCCTTCGCCATATCCTCCTTTGGTTATGGAGGAGTAGATAGCGATAGAAGAGGAGGTGGTAGGGGTAGAAGTTGAAGAGGGTCAGACAGTGCTTTTCAAATCGGAGGACCCTGAACCTGCAGAAAATCAGGGGCTGTCCATCTCACAAGCCCAGAGGGTATTAATGCAATCGGATTTCAGGAGGTCTCCGGACGAATCCTCATCTATTAAATATTCCTTTAAACCCAAAAGTGCAGTGCTCATATATGTAAAAATCAGTGCTTTAAATGCAAACAAAAATTATACATGATCAAAAAGTCCCACAATAGAAACAAATATGTCACGAGTGACTTTTGAAGTATATGGCAGATAAAAAAAAAAAAAAAAAAAAAAAACGGAGTTACTTACCGGTAACATCCTTTTCCAGGAGTCTTTCAGGACAGCCACCTTAGAGAGAGACCCTGGCTCCTCCCCTCTTAGGAAACACCGCCTTCAATTTCAAGATTTAAGCCTCATCTTCCCGCTGCTAAAACTGCTACAGAACTGCGCACATTAAAAGAGCTTTCTGAGCACCACTCATTGAAAAGTTTCCATACGTTCAAGTAGATGGCCTGCGTTTCCTTTTTCCTACAGCTTAGGAGAGTAGCTACCAAGCGATCCGAAAACCCCTTACCCCTCAGCCCTCAGCATTTCTTCCTCAGAAGCCAGGCTGCGAGGTTCCACCTCTCCACTTGAGGACAGCAGATTGGTCCTTGAGAAAGAAGGTCCCCCTGGACTGGTAGTATCCAGGGAGGTTCCACCGCTAACCCCTTCAAAAATGGAGAACCACGGCCTCCTGGGCCAGTGAGGCGCGATCAAGATGAGTAGTGCTCTCTGCTTGGAACTTCCTTAGCACTGCCGGAATCAGAACCGGGGGGGGGGGGGGGGAGGCATAGCATCTGGGAGAACCTCCAGCTCTGTGCCAGCGCGTCCACTCCTAACGCCCCGTCCCACTTGTTCAGGGAAAAGAGCCCGGCCTTTGCATTTTCCCTTGAGGCGAAGAGATCCACTGCAGCCAGTTGCCTTCTCTCAGCGTTTTCCTGCTGAGGAAATCTGCCACCTGATTTTGCTCCCCCTTCAGGTGAATCGCAGAGAGGGATAGGACGTTGGCCTCGGCCCATCCGAGAATGGCTTCCGCCAGGGCCCATAGGGTTCCGCTTTTGGTGCCCCCCTGCCTGTTGACGTAGGCCACCACAGAGGAGTTGTCTGACCGTACTTTTACATGTTGTCCCTGAAGTTCCTCCTGAAAGGCTCTGAGGGTCAGGTCTACTGCTCTCAGCTCCCTCCAATTCGAGGACTTCTCCAATTCCTTTCTCCCCCAAGTACCCTGTATCATTCGGGAGTCTAGATGCGCTCCCCAGCCTGAGCCGCTCGCATCGGTTGTCACAATCCTGGACACCGGCAAGACCCACTCCAAACCCTGTGTCAGATTTGCCCCCTTTCTCCACCACCAGAGGGACCTCTTGACCTGGGGTGGAACCGAGACCAGTGAGTCCAGGGACCCCTGGCTGTGATCCCAGACTCTTAGGATGAATAGTTGCAGAGGGCGGAAATGTAACCCTGCCCACTGAACTGCTGGGAGAGTGGAAGTCAGTAAGCCCAAGGCTGACATCACCTTTCTTACTGAAACCTGACAGTTGCCTTGGAGGAACAACATTGCTTTGTCTACCTTTTGGATCTTTTCCAAAGGAAGCAAGACTTTTTGCTTTGTTGAGTCCAGTACGTAACCTAGGAAAACCACCTTTTGGGAAGGAACCAAGTTGGATTTCTCCAGGTTCAGGAGCCACCCCAGGTTTTCTAAGATGTCTCTTGCTACCTGAAGGTCCTGAATCAACTGTTCTGGGGAAGGAGCAAACAGGAGAAGGTCGTCGAGGTACGCAACCACCGAGATGCCCCTGAGACGCAGGAATGCCAGAACTTCTACCATTACTTTGGTGAAGATCCGGGGGGGACGAGGATAGCCCAAATGGAAGGGCTTTGAACTGGAGATGCAGCACCTCCTCTGAGGTTCTTACCGCCAGCCTGAGAAATCTCTGGTGGTTCTCTGCAATGGGAATATGCAGATACGCATCTTTTAAATCTATCGATGCCATAAACGAATTCGGTGGAAGTAGTGCCTTCACCGAGTACACCGAGTCCATTCTGAACCTCCGGTAGGTGACCGAGACATTCAGAGGCTTCAAATTCAGGATGAGCCTGAATTTCCCTGAAGGTTTGCGGACCACAAAGATGTGGGAGTAGAAGCCTCTGCCTGTCTCTCCTACCGGGACCCGTACCACCACCTCCTGTTCCTCCAATTCCTGAAGGGAAGAAAGAAGGGCCGCAGACCTTTTTCTGTACACCTCGGCATTTCGGTAACCAGGAGTCTTAGTGGGGGGGGGGGGGTCTGAAAACTAATCGGCATCCTCTTCTGATGATCCCCAACACAAATTGATTGGAGGTGATCATCTCCCACTGTGGGAGGAAGGCCCCCCAACCTTCCTCCCACTGAGACTTTTTGGGCTGTTCAGGAGGGCGAAAAAAAAAAAAAAAAAAAAAAAAAAAAAAAAAAAAAAAAAAAAAAAAAATCGCACTCCCACGCCCTTTCCCCTTCTGCCGGTCAGTTTTTGGGGGGGGGTTCAAATTTTTTCTGAGGGCGAGCCTTTCTTTTAGACTGCTCCCCATACTTTCTTTTGACGGGAAAGGCCTTTTTCTTATCGGCCGTGCGATCTAAAACCGCTTCCAAACCTGGTCCAAATAATAAATCCCCTGTGAGAGGGATCCCACAGAGCTTTATTTTGTCCCCCTGCCATGTCTTCAGCCACAGGGCCTTCCTGGCTGAATTAGTCAGGGCTGTGGACCTTGCGGACATTCGTATAGATTCAGCCGAAACATCCGCAATGTATGCAACTCCTTTAAGCAGCATTGGGAAAGAAGCTAAAATTATCTCCTTTGCCGTGCCCGCTTCAATATGCGCTCTGATCTGTGTGAGCCAATACTCCATATTGCGTGCCACCACTGTGGCTGCCATGGCAGGCTTAAGATTTCCCTGCGAAGAGTCCCATGCTTTTTTTAGAAGTGAATCCATCCTTCTGTCCATGGGGTCCGAAAGTACCCCCATGTCCTCGAAAGCCAGATCGGTGTGTCTGGACACCTGAGAAAAAGCGGCGTCTAGCCTGGGGATTTGTTCCAAACTAGCTACTCCTCTTCCGCAAAAGGGAACCTTCGTTTCAATGCCCCTGAAAAGAAAGGTTTCCTTTCCGGATCCTGCCATTCTTTTTTGATGGCATCGATCAAGACATCATGGACTGGGAACATTCGTTTTTTCTGTTCCCCCAGACTGCTGTACATCTGATCGTGAAGCGACAATGCCCTCCTTTCCTCCTGAATACCTAGAGTGGTATGGATAGCCCCTAGGAGCTCCTCCACTTCCTCAAGGGAAAGTTTGTACCGTGAGGTTCTTTTGGATTCACTATAAAACCCCTCACCCTCCGACTCCCCCTGGGAGTCTGAAGCGGCACTGTCCACTTCTTCCTCAATCTCCTCTCTGGAGCCCTCCGGGTTCTCCCCACTAGCCAGGGAAACATCCGGTGGGTTAGGTGAAACACTCTGCTGCACTGGTGGAGGGGTGCTCTGGGACTGAGGCAACTGGAAACTAGAAAAAAGTGCCTTGAAGGACTGGAAAGTGCTAGAAAGCTCCTTTACAGAGGTTGCCAGGTGTGCCCCCTGCTCTGCTGCCTGCTCCCTCACTAGCCCATCAATACATTCTCTACAGAGGGCTTTGGTCCAAGAGTCCCCCAAAGAAGTTCTGCATGAAGGGCACCTCTTAGAACCATGGGGCAACTTGCTTGTAGCTTTCTGAAACACACAAATACAGAGAGGGCAGCATAAGCATAACACACCAGCGCTAACTCAGAGGACCACCAGGAGTGCCCCCCCCCCCCAGGACTAACCATCACCAGGGTCCCGGATACACTCCCCTACTCCCGACCACCAAGGAGGGATAGACACTAGTGGAGCTACTGGAAATAGGTAAGGGAACACCTCCCCAGGGTTCCCCTTACCTTAGAGTGGCTGGTGCTGTTGTCTCCAGGAGCTGTTCTTGAAGCCTCTGCTTCCGACATTCCTGCTGGAGGATGTGTGGTCTCTCTTGCCTCCGAACGCTGTCTGTACAGCATGTGAAAGAGGCCGCACCAGCCGAACGCTCGGTCCCCTTTCTAGGCCGTGTCCGGAACCGGAAGACGCGGATCCAGCAAAAAACTCCGCCCCCCCACCGGAAATGACGTCGCCCGTCATCCGGTCCGGCCTCTAGCTCCAAGCCGCCTGTACAATGCAGGGGGGACGTGGGAGATTTCGCTGCAGCGCCACCACTGGGCGAACGAAAGGCGGACCTCCCCAGACTTCCTGCTTCCCCAAGTGGAGCTGGCGTGCGCAAAGCAGTCATCCTCGGTGTAACCGGCTCCCTCGCCGACCGGACCGCTGGACAGAGATTCAGAGAGACCCCTGTCTCCTCCACCTACAGGTACATTGCCTCAGTCTCCCCGGCCGCTCAGCACAGGTTCCTAGCGGTGTCTCCCCGCCGGAGGAAACACCATAACTGAGGAGCCGGCGGGAGGATGAGGCTTAAATCTTGAAATTGAAGGCGGTGTTTCCTAAGAGGGGAGGAGCCAGGGTCTATCTCTAAGGTGGCTGTCCTGAAAGACGGACTGGGGAAAATGTGCATCCCAAAGAAAAGCTTTAAAATTCCAGGTTACTATCGCCACTCTGAGTCACTCCAGTCCGTGAAGAGTGGCGCTTACCAGATTCCAGTGACCCTCACTAAGGAGAGGTCAACATGCATTTTTATACAGTGGGGCAAAAGAGTATTTATTTAGTCAGCCACCAATTGTGCAAGTTCTCTCACTTAAAAAGATGAGAGAGAGGCCTGTAATTGTCATCATAGGTATACTTCAACTATGAGAGACAAAATGTGGAAACAAATCCAGACAGACAATCACATTGTCTGATTTGGAAAGAATTTATTATCAAATTATGGTGGAAAATTAGTATTTTGTCAATATCAAAAGTTCATCTCAATACTTTGTTATATATCCTTTGTTGGCAATGACAGAGGTAAAATGTTTTCTTCAAGTCTTCACAAGGTTGTCACACACTGTTGCTGGTATGTTGGCCCATTCCTCCATGCAGAGCTCCTCTAGAGCTGTGATGTTTTGGGGCTGAGCAACACAGACTTTCAACTCCCTCCAAAGGTTTTCTATGGCGTTGAGATCTGGAGACTGGCTAGGCCACTTCAGGACCTTGAAAGGTTTCTTACGAAGCCACGCCTTCGTTGCCCGGGCGGTGTGTTTGGGATCATTCTCATGCTGAAAGACCCAGCCACATTTCATCTTCAATGCCCTTGCTGATGGGAGGAGGTTTGCACTCAAAATCTCACGATACATGGCCCCATTCATTCACGTACATGGATCAGTCGTCCTGTTCTTTGCAGGGAAACAGCCCCAAATCATGATGTTGCCACCCCCATGATTCACAGTAGGTATGGAGTTCTTTGGTTGCAACTCAGCATTCTCTCTCCTTCAAACACGACAAGTTTTGTTTCTACCAAACAGTTCTACTTTGGTTTAATCTGACCATAGCACATTCTCCCAATCCTCTTCTGGATCATCCAAATGCTCTCTAGCAAACCTCAGACGTGCCCGGACATGTACTGGCTTAAGCAGGGGGACACGTCTGTCACTGCAGGTTCTGGGATTTTTGCTCACCGTTCTCGTGATCATTTTGACCCCACGGGGTGAGAACTTGCATGGAGCCCCAGATCGAGGGAGATTAACAGTGGTCTTGTATGTCTTCCATTTTCCAATTATTGCTCCTACAGTTAATTTCTTCACACCAAGCTGCTTGCCTATTGCAGATTCAGTCTTCCCAGCCTGGTGCAGGTCTACAATTTTGTTTCTGGTGTCCTTCGACAGCTCTTTGGTCTTCACCATAGTGGAGTTTGGAGTGTGACTGAGGTTGTGGTCAGGTGTCTTTTATACTGATAACAAGTTCAAACAGGTGTCATTAAAAAGAGGAGGGCCCACAAGTCAGCAGCTACAAATACTGCAGCTGCTGACTTAATAAATCGGACACTTACATGGGCCTTGTTCCCCCCGCATCGCTGGACTCGGGGGAACGAGGCCCCCCCCCCCCTCGTTTTCCGCTCACGGCGCCGGCATTCTTAATGTGGGCACCCGGCTGTGGCTTCACAGCCGGGCACCCACTGCGCTCACTCATCTGGGACACGTGACATGTCCCAGATGACTGTGTGGGGCCTAGGGGAAGTGACGTCAGTGCCCGGGCACTGAAGGTGGCAGACTACGAGGTACCCCCTAGCAACAGGCATTTAGAGGTGAGTAAAAAAAATAATTTTACATTTTTTTATAATTTTTTTTTTTTTTTGGTGGCAACACCACTTTAATACAGGTAATGAGTGGAGGACAGAGGAGCATCTTGAAGAAGATACAGGTCTGTGAGAGACAGAAATCTTGCTTGTTTGTATTAGTGATCAAATACTTATTTTCCACCATAATTTGCAAATAAATTCTTTCAAAAATAAATAAATAAATAAAAAAATCAGACAATGCGATTGTCTGGATTTGTTTCAACATTTTGTCTCTCATAGTGGAGGTATACCTATGATGACAATTACAGGCCTCATCTTTTTAAGTGGGAGAACTTGCACAATTGGTGGCTGACTAAATACTTTTTTGCCCCACTGTATACAAAAGCCCCACAGGATCAC
Organism: Lithobates sylvaticus; assembly: GCA_028564925.1. Classification (NCBI taxonomy): domain Eukaryota; kingdom Metazoa; phylum Chordata; class Amphibia; order Anura; family Ranidae; genus Lithobates; species Lithobates sylvaticus. The sequence goes on from CM053037.1 coordinate 123,629,438, forward strand.
TGATCAGATTACTGGAGTCACAGCAAGGCGTATTCGCAGCGTGTCACAACACAAACTGGGAATTGAAGCTCCATACACAGGCAATGCCAAAATAAGAGCACTCTTCATAGTGTGGATCGATAAAAAAAAAAAAAAAACAAGATTTAATAGAAAAAAATTACTTACAATTAGGGGTGCAATGGATCGTCGCCGATCTGTGATCCGAACGGGTCACCCTGTTCGGATCGGCACACCCCGCGATCCGCGGAGTGCTCCGCGGCCTCGGCCTAGCTCTGGAGCGGTGGCCATCTTGGTACACCCGGCGGCCGTTTACAATGTGATCGCTCCGTCAAATGACAGAGCGATCACTTCAAAACTCTGCATTACTCAGCGATACCCAGCCAATACTACAGTGGGGGGAGATGGCGTGGATATTACAGTGGGGACTATGGTGGTGGAATTTTCACAGGTTTTTGCAAATTCAATTATTATTTGCTGATCCGAAAAATGATCCGATCCGTGACTCTGATCCGGGGATCGATCAGATCCGTGAGTTTTTTGATCCGTTGCACCACTACTTACAATAAATGAAGATTGAATAGGAGTTCCGAGCAATGCAAACTCGTCTTTCCCACAAGCAAGATGGCCGCAGCTGGTTGGCGCATGCGCAGTGGCATGTGTTCCAGCTCCACCCTTCGCCGCATATCATACGTGATGTCATCAGGGGTACAGAACATGCGCCGTCACTGACAGTTCTTATACGCCTGCCTACATAGGGAGGATCAGAAAACTTTTTTGCAGCTGGCTCATGAAAGCATTTACAGTGGCTCCCGCCGCTGAAATGCTTTCCGAAGTGGCGGGAACGTTTCTAAAACTTTCTGCTGGGTCACCCGAGAAACGATCGGGCGGCACAGCCGGCTGCTCCCATAGGAGTAGATACCCTTTGATCGACTATGACCTTAGAAGGCCCAGAGCAACGTCATGTAACTTCCAGTCCAGGATGAAAGTTTTTTTGTTTTTTTAAGCAGAAGATGAAGATTTAATATTTTTTTGATCTTTTGCTTTTAAGGGTAAAGGAGATTTGGGGTCTGATGTTTAGCACTTAGTTACTTTATTTAATTTTGGAGCACACTGCCATCCATTGATTTTCTTTTATCAGTAGATACTTGTTCAGGGATCTTAGGTCTAAAATGGGCCTTGTGTCCCCGTTTGGTTTCTAAACCGTAACAGGTTTTAGTAAAACCCTGTGCCCCTTTCAGATACAGGAACCTCTACAATCACTCCTTGAGGTACTAGATGTAGTGCCGAAAGCAATAAGATTATTTTCTGAGGATCCGAGGGAACGCTGAATCTTAAAAAAAAAAAAAAAAAAAAAAAAAAAAAAAAAAACTCAGGTAACTCAGGCTTGTAACCGTTATCTACCAGACAAGTTAAGTTCTTGTTTAAGGAAGGTGCCCCACTCGTCCCGAATTATTATTGTTCTCCAAATGTCCACAAAGTGTAGCAGACCCCACGCCCCCCCCCCCCACCACTCGATGGCGTGAGGGCATCCCCTCAAAAGGAGGGCTTGGTGCTGGGTTTAGAAGTGCTTTGGACCCAGGGCTTCTTCTGGCCCTGCGGCTTGCCCCTGGCCCTAGCGGAAATCTTTTGGATACATTTCTCCAAAGGATCACCAAATAAACGTTTCCCTTGAAAAGGGAAACCTGACAATAACTTTTTACAGGGCAGCTAGGCTGACCAGTTCTTAAGCCACAAAAGTCTGGGCATATGTACAGACTAGAGAGACAAACGAGAAACCTGCTGTATTAAATTCTTTAAGGCGTCAACAGCAAAACACAGCGCTCGAGGAATGTCTTACTTTCAGGCAGATCATCCTCCTGGTTAGGCCCATCAGGCCATTTGACCTGATCCTTTACGGACTGGCAGATACCAATTGCTGCAACAGCTGGCTGAATAGCTGAACTGGCCAAAGAAAAGGAAACCTTTAATAGTGACTCCAATTTCTTGTCAACAGGGTCTTTCAAGCCCTGTGCGTTATCTCCCGGACAAGTTAAGTTCTTGTTTAGAGGAAGAGACTGCTGCATCTACGGCTGGCATGCTCCATTTTTTAACAAACTTTTCATCTATGGGATATAAAAAGGAAAAACCTCTTAGGAGGAACAAAAATCCGGTCAGGATGCTCCCAATCAGCATACACCGCCTGTTCCAACAATTTTTTTTTGGTGCAATCCCTCTTTAACCACTTCAGCCCCAGACCAATTGGCAGCCAAAGGACCAGGCCCCTTTTTGCGATTCGGCACTGCGTCGCTTTAACTGACAATTGCGCGGTCGTGCGACGTGGCTCCCAAACAAAATTGGCGTCCTTTTTTTCCCACAAATAGAGCTTTCTTTTGGTGGTATTTGATCGCCCCTGCGGTTTTTATTTTTTGCGCTATAAACAAAAATAGAGCGAAAACAATGCAATATTTTTTGCTTTTTGCTATAATAAATATCCCCCAAAAATATATAAAAAAACTTTTTTCCCTCAGTTTAGGCCGATACGTATTCTTCTACATATTTTTGGTTACAAAAAAAAACAAAAAAAAAAATCGCAATTAGCGATTATTGATTGGTTTGCGCAAAAGTTATAGCGGTTACAAAATAGGGGATAGTTTTATAGCATTTTTATTAATATTTTTTGTTTTTACTAGTAATGGCGGCGATCAGCGATTTTTATTGTGACTGCGACATTATGGCAGACACATCGGACATTTTTGACACATTTTTGGGACCATTGTCATTTATACAGCAATCAATGCTATTTAAATGCATTGATTCCTGTATAAATGACAGTTGTAGTGAAAGAGTTAACCACTAGGGGGAGGGGAGGGGTGGTTATGGGCTGTGACGTGTGTGTTTTTTTACATTAGGGGGCGGGGCTGACGTCTGACGTCATTGATCGGCTTTCCCGAATGACCGGGAACAGCCGATCAATGACAGGCAGGGTAGGAAGCGCGGGGAGAGGTTTGTTTACACAGACCTCTCCCCGTTCTTCAGCTCTGTGACCCGATCGCGGGACACCAGCGGCGATCGGGTCCGCTGGTGCCGCGGCCGGGGTCACGGAGCTCCCGACCGGGTCGCGAGCGCGCGCCACCTACGGGCAGGCAATTAAAGGGCCACGTACAGGTACGTGATTTTGCCTGCCTGTGCCATTCGGCCGCAGTATATCTGCGTGAGGCGGTCGGGAAGCGGTTAAGTTCCACAGATATTCCTGTTTTACATTTTATGAGTTCTTTTATAGGAGGTTATTAAAGTGGAGGAAAAGTCTAATACTTAAATTCTCCCCTAAGGCCCCTTTCACACGGACGGACCGTCTATCCGTTTTTCTTCCATCCGTCGACGGACGACAATGCATTCCTATGGGCAGACGGATGAACATCCGTCACCATCAGTTAACCTCCGCTTCCGTTTTTTTAAACGTACAAGGCTACGTTCAGATCCGTCAAAACAGATATTAACTGACGTTGACGGACATCGTCCGTCAACGTCCGATCCGTTAAGATCCGTTTTGTGTTTATCTGTGAACTCAACCTCTTAAAGGCACAGGCACACATATAAACGGAACAAAACGTATACAAAAACGGATGAAGGAACGGACGTAAACGCGTGCATTTACGGATGTAAGCGGACAAAAAACGGATGAAAACGGATGAGACAACGGATAAGAACTGATACGTTTTTGACGTGCCTAAACTGACTGCGTCCGTGTGAAAGGGGCCTTAAAATCACGAATGTAAGCTAAGTTCAGCCTTATGTCTCAAAATGAAAAAAATTGTTTTTCTATCAATATTTTGCAGTATCCAGTGCCTGTCACATGACTTCAATCCCTCTCCCTTCTAAAGTTGGATACACACTATACCATTTTCTTTAGATCTTTTCCCTGAGCTTTACCAAAACCATATAATATGGGGTCAGACCTAAACACTTTCAATTTGTATGCAATCAGGCGGACCCTTGCAACACATAGTTGAATGTAAATCTAAATAAAAAATTTTTTTTTATTTATAATATATATATATATATATATATATATATATATATATATATATATATATATATAAAAATAATATAAATAAAAAAAAAAAAAAAAAAAAAAACGAACAAAAGTTGTAGTGTCTATACAGCTTAAGAGCAGTCAGTGGCTAGTGTCATCACTTCCAGGAAGTGACCCTGCTCCTGTGTAGCCAGAAGTAGACAGGCTGGGAGGAGCTGATCATAGGTTCTTGCTCAGTGCTCTCCCATAAATAAGGATGCTTATGCACCTTCATTTATGAGAAAATTAAGAAATAAAAAAAAAATAAAAAAGGAAGGAACCATTCACACGTGAGGGCTGGGAGCTCCAGTGCACATATACAGTATAGCTGTGCAGGGCTTAGAATCAAGACTACCACAGAACGGTCAGTGTAGCTGGAAGCGCTTTGGGGTCTCAGCTCAGCATCTACAATGATCACTATACATTAACTCCACATGATTCCACCATGTAGTGAGTGTAATGCATGACAAGTAGAAAACACCACAATTCCACCTTGTAGTGTGAGTAATGCATGACAAGTGGGAAATTACATATGATCCAACATTGCATTATGCAACACAAAGGCATAGTACTGCATTCCTCCTTGTAGTGTGCGTCTCTCATGTGCTGGTGTATACACTGCAGTAAGCATTACAGCCTTATGACCGCTCTCTTTCACTCAGCTCTAAGCAAAAACGAGGCTTAGAATTGAACAGCTGCTGCACAGTCTGAAGAAAGCTGGGAGGAATGGGGCAGTGCTAGGCAGGATAGGGGCAGGTTTACTGAATGCCAGGCTGGATTTCTCACACAGAAACCGACAACGATTTCAGGAAGTGCCAGATAGCTGCCAAATTCAGCTCAGCGGGCAAACTGTTGTAAGTGAAGAACAGGAAGCAGCTGGTTGTCTGGCTCAGATTAGACTTTCTAAAACTAGACGATCACCAAACCTGGAAATGAACATCAAAAAACATATTGAACATACTAATCATAAGCAAATGTTTAATGTTGACTGGAATTCCACTTTAAGTTTCTATAATATATTTCCCACAATGAGAATCATGCAACAATAGGTAACATATTTAAAGCTGAAATTTGAGATAAAATAAAAACGGCCCCTTAAAAATTATTTATTTTCATTTTAAGTCCTGTGTGACAATTTCACATGCACAAGCAAGTATCTAGCAATAAAGATGTGTGAAAAAAATAAACCAGAAAACTAAAAAATCTGTACTTGGCCACTTTATGGAATTTTACCATTTTAATTGTTTTAATTACCGTATAACACGCACCCCAAGTTTAGGAGAGAAGTTTAAGGGGAAAAAAAAAAAAAAAAAAAAAAAAAAAAAAAAAAAACTTACATTTAAATGCCCATTAATGCAGCCTTGTCATTCATTTGCAGCCTTCCATTGCAGGATTGTCTGTCATTTGCAGGATGGTCAGTGTCTTTTTTTTTTTTAAATGGCGCAGCCGAGATACAGAGCGGATGTCCTGTGTATCTCGACAGCGCTCGGTAGTTCTTGGCCAGCTTTCGGGTATTTTCGCCCGTTCCCGGCTATCTTCGGCTTTCCGAAAGCCGCCGAGAACGGCCGAAGATAGCCGAAAACGGCCGAAGATAGCCGTTCGCTGCCGAGAACGGCAGAAAAGCTTTCCAACGATCGGAAAAGCTTCCAAACTGCGGGGGATCGGCGTATAACATGCACCCCCAGTTTTCCCCTGATTTTAAGGGGAAAAAAAAGTGCGTGTTATACGCCGATAAATACGGTATATGTCAATTTAGAAACCTTGTCAAACAGAAGGATGGTCGCTTTATTCTTTATTTAAAAATTGTTTATCTACTGGATTTCAAATTATTTTTTTCACATTTTAATTGTTATATTAACATTTTGTCCACATGATGGTGCCCAGATTTATGTTGTCCATTTCAGTAATTGTAATTGGTTGTCCTGCCTGTACTTTGTAGCCTTTTTAGGGGTGCTTGACAGACCCTTAAAAAAAAAAAAAAAAAAAAAAAGTTGATTTTGCGGTACAAGAATATAATTAGCACCTTAAAGTTTAATCACTTTTGAGCCTGAGGCAGTTTTAGAAGATCTGTCAGGGTTTGTTCCGTACCCCTGGTGACATCACGCATGATGAAATGCGTGCGGTGGAGCCGAAACAAACGTCATTGTGCATGCGCCAACCAGCCACCCCCATCTTGCTTGTGGGAAAGACACGAGTTTGCATAGTTTAGAATACCGATTCAATCTTCATTTATTGTAAGTGAATTTTATATTAAATCTTGCAGTTTTTAAGCAATTCACACTATGAAAAGTTTCTTTTATGGCATTACCAGTGTATAGAGCTTACACACTTAGCATTTGTTTTGGCAAGGTGCGATACACACTGCCTTGATGTGACCCCAGTAATCGGATCAGTGGCCCTGTGGAGCTTTTACCTATTAAAAAAAAAAAAAAAAAAACGCATGTTGACCTCTCCTTACTGAGTGTCACTGGAATCTGATAAGCCCCCACTCTTCACACACTGGGGTCACTCAGAGTGGCGTTAACTGGAATTTGGAAGCTTCTCTTTGGGATGCACCTTTTTAAACTGCCATATACATCACAAATCACTCCTGACATCTTTTTCTATTGTGGGACTTTTTACACATCTCTTTGATAATGTAAAACTTTGCATTTAAAGCACTGATATTTTCATAAGAAATAAATATTACGCAAAATATTTCTACGTTTTAAATTTCTCCTATCCGCCCCCCCGTGACATGTTGGAGGACACCAACCAAGACGAGCACGAAGAGCCAAATTACATATTTAATAAGGGTGGAAGAAGACATGTCCATCCAGTCTAACACATGTGTGTGGTTGGGGGGGGGGGGGGGTGGGTGGTAATTCCATGGAGTGGCTAAGGCATTCACACTAAACATGTCCAGACAGCAAGAAGTGAAACCTCCACTCCCTGGGTTCCAGACGTTTGTGGCTTAAAGTCCACTTGGCAAATTTTTCAAGAATGGAATGTGAACCACAAGCAGGGCTGGAACGTAATCTCCACCCAAGTCAAAATTAGTTTTGCTTCTCAGTGAGCGGCCCGACTCCTGGTTCCACCTTGATTTATGTATACCATAAAAGGGGTGTTGGTAGATTGGACCCCAATTGGCATTTCAGAGTAGGGGGTCCAGTGCTGAAATGCAAGCCAAATAGACCGGAAATTCAGGACACTGATCAGCATCCGAGCTTCTACTGGTTACCAACTCTCAAGGACAGGCTGGCATTCACCTTCAGGAATTTCCACGCCAGGTGGTGAAAGGATTTCTTCCAACTCGGGTTGGAAACCCACCCAAAACGTAACTTGGCTTTGCTGCTCAGAAACATGGAGTGGTCCAAGGACAGTGTTTGTCCCCTGCCATTAGGATGCTAAGTTGCAACAATATTGAATGAAACTGACTGTACAGAACTAAAAGTTAGTACCATCATAGGGACACTCCAAGAAACGTCGACTTGTAGAGATTGAGGACACAGGCAAAGTGTTTTAGGACTCACGTTTGTAGCACATTGGCCTTAAAGTCTTTCACTAATTGTTCCTGCAGGAGTGAATAGTCTAAATATCCCAGAATGGGAATCCCCCGGGGTCACAGAAAAGCCACAACTGGGGCCAGCACCTTTGTGAATACTTGTGGCTTTGGGGCCAGGCCAAAGGGCAGGGGCACATACTGGAAATGCTGCTCCCCACCACAAAAAAAAAAAAAAAAAAAAAACACATGGTACAGATGTACTAGGCAGAAAGATGGAGATAATGTGTTTGGCCTCTGTGAACAAGGAAATATGTTTAAGGGCTTTAGTTCCAGAATGAGCCGCACAGCACCATTCAGCTTGGGCACTGTGACAAGATTTGAATAGCAACCATGAAACCTTTCTGGTTCTTACCCACTATACGACCGCCGGCCATCTATTGACGGCCAGGTGGCGCAGCTCTCAGGGCGGGAGGACGTCATATGATGTCCTCCCCTCAAGGGAGCGTGCACACACACACACACGTGTCACTGGGCACCCAATGCGCGTGCCCAGTGGCCGCGATGTCCGCCGGGCACCCGCGATTGCCCGGTAACACAGCGGGACCGTGGATCTGTGTAAACACACAGATCCACGGTCCTGTCAGAGGAGAGGAGCAGATCTGTGTTTCTCTGTACAGAGAATCCCCTCCCCCTACAGTTAGAATCATTCCCAGGGAACATGTTAACCCCTTCAGCGCCCCTAGTGGTTAACCCCTTCCCTGCCAGTCACATTTATACAGTAATCAATGCATTTTTCTAGCACGGATCACTGTATAAATGTGAATGGTCCCAAAAATGTGTCAAAAGTGTCCGATATGTCCGCCGCAATATCGCAGTCACGATAAAAAGCGCAGATTGCCGCCATTACTAGTAAAAAATAAAAAAAAAAAAAATGCTATAAATCCCCTATAACTTTTGTGCAAACCAATCAATATACGCTTATTGTGATTTTTTTTTTTAAGAATACGTATCGGCCTAAACTGAGGGAAAAAAAAAGTTTTTTTTTTTTTAATATGTTTTTGGGGATATTTAGTATAGCAAAAAGTAAAAAAAAATATATATTTTTTTTTAAACTTGTCCCTCTTCTTTTGGTTTATAGCGCAAAAAATAAAAAAACGCAGAGGTGATCAAATACCACCAAAAGAAAGCTCTATTTGTGGGGACAAAATGATAACAATTTCATTTGGGTACAGTGTTGTATGATCGCGCAATTGTCATAAAGTGTGACCGCGCTGAAAGCTGAAAAATGGCTTGGGCAGGAAGGGGGTGAAAATGCACTGTACTGAGGTGGTTAAACAGGGGCAATGACCCCCTGACAGTGCAACAGGTCCATTGTAGCAAACAAGGCTGCTCTCCTCCTGAGCGCATCAGGCACATTTCTCAGCATGAAGTGTGAAGGACCCATAAAACAAAAAGTCCAACTTGTGGCCTTTGAACACAATGGGGGTTATTTACTAAAGGCAACTCCACTTTGCACTGCAAGTGCACTTGGAAGTAAAGTCACTGCAGATCCGAGGGGGATATGCAAGGAAAATAAACACCATCTAGCTCAAGCTATTGAAAAAAAAAAAAAAAAATTATAATATACACAAAAAAGAAAATATCATACAATCCCATACCCACAGTTGATCCAGAGGAAGGCAAAAACCCCAAAGCATGATCCAATTTGCTCCAGCAGAGGGGAAAAAAAATTCCTTTCGGATCAACCAAAAGGCAATTGGATATTTCCTGGATCAACATCATTACCTATAAAATATTAGTATCTAGTTATATTATGTACATTTAGGAATCTAGTCATTTTTTGTAAAACAATCTACTGAGCTGGGCATTACCAGGTCTTGATGGAGTCTATTCCACATTTTCACAGCTCTAAGACCCCTTTCACACTTGGGCGGCGGGTCCGTTGGCGGTAAAGTGTCGCTAAAACTAGCAGTTTTAGTGGAGCATTTTGGCTGTTAGCAGGGTACTTTTAACCCCGCTAGTGGCCAAAAAAAAGGGTTAACAGTGCCAGTGTAGAGTCCAAAAAGCGCAGCTAAAACTATTCCAATATGCAGGGGCAGTGTAGGAGCGCTGCTACACCGCCCCAAAGATGCTGCTTGCATGGCTCCCCCCCATCACACAAGTGCACCGCTGTGAGGACCTTAAAGACCTTAAAGTAAATAACTTAACACTATATGGACCACGTATGTATGCATGTATGCATGCATGCATCTCAGATCCACATGACTGCAAAGGCAGAGGTCCATTAGTAGAAGTGTGGGCGCCCCTTCATTAGAGAGGAGGTTAGTTGTCTATCTTAGTAGACTTAAAAGGGGTTGTAAACCTTCAAGGTTTTTCACCTCAATGCATTCTATGCACTGAGGTGAAAAACCTCCTGTAGTCCCTGCACTACTATGGTCCGAAATTGAAGCGACTTGAGGTCCACAAACCTCAAGATTACACAGGCATTGTCATGTCAAAATCTCACAAGTGTGAAAGGGGCCTTAAGAAAATCTGGTGCATCACCAAAACAGATCTGCTAAGCAGCAACATGGACGAGCTGTCAAACCTTTGTCTGACATTACCAATTGACCCCTCCAGGCAAGACATAGCTGTCAATAAGTAGATCTCCCCACCTTAATAGAAGTTTTCTTGCTTGTCCTCTCCTATGCTGTTCTGGAAGACGATTGGGGAATACAGAGTTGCCTTACAACTTGCAGGAATCTTCCAGGACAGCAGGTGTTGCGCATCTACTTGATGTTAATTGGTCCCTTTAGTACTTGCCAATGAGTCTTCGATCAGTCGTATGTCAGTGTGACTTCAGATACGACTTGGAAGACATTTGTGCGACCTCATGCACAGATATCTATGCAAGACTCACCTGAACTTGCCAAAAGTAGTGCAGAAATGACTTTCATTTCACTTTGTTTTGAGTTTTATATACATTCACCAGGATTGTTTTACACAGCGCAACACATTTATTTATCCCAGATGAAGTCACGTGACGGTGACGATACGCGTCGGATTTTCGGACCCCGGAAGTGACGTAGAGGTAGCGAGCTCGCCGCTCGTTTTTGAAATCCATACTGTCTAGTTGTGAAATGTGAGTACCTGTCTACTTGTTAATAAAAGCTGTTACCATTGGAAACATACTGCACTATAGAGGTCTTCACTCTCTCCCTGTTCATTTACCACACCTATGCTGAACGGCCCCTGGCTTATCACATTGAGAGACATCCTCCAGCTGCCACCTCTGCATAGGCTTAATTGATGCTGGAAACATAGAAGGAAGAACACTCTGTGAGACCACACCAACCTCCCCAAAAGTGACCACCTTCCTGGCATTTAACCACGCTGCTTACCTTACAGCAGTAAGGTAAGAAGTTAGGACACCTACGGGTGTCCACGACACTGAAGACGCACAGCACCCCTACCACAGTGCCACTCTGTGCCAGCACACCAGCACCTTAGTGCTGCACCCAGCACTTTTGCACCACTGGAAATATTAGCCTGCATCACCTTGCACATTTTTTAAACGAACACTTGTTTATTTATTGATCGATTGATCTTGTTCTATATACAGTTTTTGTGTACAGACTTTCTTGGTTTTCATTACCATCTATTCATTCACTTGCTAATCTCCCACCCTTTGGTGGAAAGATATTTATTTTATTTATTTACATATTTTACTTATTCATTTTTACTTTGTTCTCCACTCATCCGTTCATTTTCCCACTTGCTGGTTTTATTGTATTTTACCTTCCACTGGTTTGGTTGCAATATATATATCAGTCACTTTATTTAATTTTCACATCACTGTACACTTTTGTTCAGTCATCTTTATGCACACCGTCACTTTATTGAAAAGTCACTTTATTGCATTATCCGTGTATTGACGTTTTAGTATTTGATGCACAACAGTCACTTTAATGTGTGCACTCTAAAACTCACCCATACACTTTACTTACTGCATATACGCTATAACCCATGATTCACTGTGCTGTCCTCCATTATCTAGCAGATCCAATTCACCACTGGTTCTATGCGTTTCTTGTCGCACATTAGTTCACAACCTCTAGGGGTTATTTAAAGTATATGCGGTCCACTATTCACTGTACAATATCCCTGTGAAATCCACCAGGGAATTTTATATTGATACAGAATTTGGAGCGCGACATCACTTACTGTTATGCAACACATTTATTGTTTTTAGTTTATTTTGCAGATATGTATGGGAATATGACCAGTGCCAGCAGCTTGTCTATTTCTTTTGAATTTATTTTTGTAAACACACATGGTAGCTCGCAAGGCTTCTCGTTGAATCTGACCGATGTTTAGTATTGCTTCTGTCATGAGCGGACACAGCAGTGATCAGTACTGATCACTTGCTGCTGCTTTTCAGGAAAGGAAGTGAAATCGATAAAAATGAGGCGCTCACCAATCTGAAATACAAGCCTTCCTCCCGCTCGCAGAGCCTGCCTGCCACTGATCTTGCTGGAACCTAATCCCCACCATCTCAGCTGACACTGGCATGTTATGCTAATGCAAGCCGCTGTAGGGCTAATTCACACAGTGTGTGATGACAGACGTTTTACTGCATTGTACGCTTGTCACAAGGACGCACAGGAAACAATTATTTCCTATATGTGCCATTCACACTGCGCTGCTGCATATGGCTGCGTTAAAATGCAGACCTGCGCATTTTAACACAGTGCACCATGATGCATCTCATGACAATGTACAGCAGCGCAGGAGGCCATGTGATACACTGAGTCGCCCACCACACTGCCCCCTGCCACAGCCAGGAACAGACAGCTGCCAGAGCAGTAAAGCACTCCAGCAGATCTCCGTTCCCATGTGAACGGTGTGAGGCCCAGTTCCTAACAGAAATAAGATATACCTATGCTCAAAGCCTAAAGGGGCCAGGGAACGGTACCGGTTCGCATCCCGGGGGTTAGGGACCCCTGATCTAGATCATCTGTGCTGAACTACGGGCTTGTGAGCAAGTTCCTACCCCACTGGTTGCCGTGCAACAGCTTCTGCATGGAGAAGGCCAGTGAAGGTCTTTTCAACTGAAAACCAAATGAGCCGCCTGTGCAGATTTGCAGTTCTGGGGTCTTTTATTGCTTCCACTGACACCAATGAGAAGTGGTGGGTTCTTTTATTACTCTGACAGTTATCTTTTTACCCCTAAATTACCAATGCAGAGGCATGTTTAGCCTCATTGGCAAAAGACGCAGGGACATTTTATTTTTTATTTTTTTTATTTTTTTTTTACTCCCACGGTTCACAAACACTGGCACATTTTTTACTCCCACTGACGACTTGCATAGGGGCATTTCTTTTTTTTTTTTGTTTACTACTAAGCAGCCCTCATAGAGTGTGATGAACAGCAAACTGGCCCTAAGTTTTAAAACTTCTAGGAAGCCTGGTCTAGAAATTTAAGAGGCCATTTAAAAAAGGACTGGAGGACACCAAAGGTGAGTGTTGGTTACTAAACAAACTTCATTCCTTGCTCTGCTAATCTTTCTCAGCTCACATGTAGCTGCTTGTCTTTAAAACACAAAGGGGAATGCCATAAATCCCTAATGACATTTTTCTGGCACTATGGGCCATGGCTTGTCCCACATTCAAAAATCCCTGCGACCAATTTAAAGAGGAGCTCCAGTCATTTTTGTATTGCTTAAAAGTCAGTAGCTACAAAAAGTAAAAGTATTTAAAATCATGATATTAATTAAAAAAATTGAATACAATTATATTTAAAAATGTATATATGTTTTTTTTTTTTTATTTATTTAATTGTCAGCCAAGTGCATCCTCCATTTCGGTACCAAAATTTTAATTTGGTGCATCTAACAAAAAGTGTAGCTATTGACTCTTAATAAACACAGTCACTCCAGTGATTTAACTGTGGGCACCTGAATGTGACAGCTTGCAGCTGCACAGCCGTGTGTGCACTGCACCATGCGCGAGTCATGCTACACCTCCTGAATAGTCAGACCTGTGACATGTCCCAGAAGACTGCATGGAGGGAGGGGGAGAGGAGAACTTTGCCTAAGCAAACCCAGCGGAAGTGGGAACCTATCACAACTAGCTCAGCCTCTAAGTGAGCTGCTGAGAAACTTAGCTGGCCACCCCCGCCCCCTCCACAGCTCAGCGCTCCAATGACCAAGGAGGGAGATGACCAGAGAGCTGTGACTGGTCATCTCCCTCTGGTCTGCAGCTCTTTGCTCGCGGAGCTCTGAAAACAGGAGTGATCGCTTGGTTCACAGTGCAGCAGCGCCGGGTGACCGAGGCTGCATCCATCTAGGTAAGTATGAATGTGGACGAAAAAATAAATAAATAAATAAAATTAAAAAAATAAAATAAAAAAAACTCTTAACGTGCAGCAAATTCAGGAATTTCTTAATAGAAACATTTTTACAAAGTTGCGCTTTTAATGCGCCAAATTCACAAATACCTCCAGTTCATAATTTGAGGTAATTAAGACCAACTTTTAAAGGTTTATTCAGCTTTTCTGAAAAAATTAAAGGGTGAACACTTTACACCCTCGTCCCCACTGTACTTCTATGGGTGATGAACAGATCAGACCCAACAGATCATACATAGCAATGTTCTGTGCCAGCGCTGACCAATCAGAACAGCTCATCACCCACTGAGGAAAGTACAGTGGGCACCAGGGGAGGGTACTAGTTAACCTTTTCATTTTTTCTAAACATTTGAATTTGCACTTTAAAATTGGTTGTAAGCCCACTTTTTGGACTTCTACCTATAGGTAAGCCTAGAATAAGGTTTACCTATAGGTAGTGGAAATATCTCCTAAACGTGCGCCGTTTGGGAGATATTTCACTTGTAGTCTGCCGGAAAATTCCAACTGCGCATGCGCGGGGAAGAAACAAAACTAAGTGCCGTTTCTTCCCTAGCATGTGCCGTTAATCGCGGCTCGCATGCACGTGAGTGACGTCACGCGGCTCCGGCAAATCACAGAGCCAGAGTCCACAGCCCGGAAGGAAGAGGGGCCAGAAGATGGACGCTGCCTACGCAGGTGACATCGCTGGATTATTTCGCAGGTAAGTGGCACATAATGGGCTAGTATGTGAAGCATACTAGCCCATTATGCTTTTCATTTGCAGGTTTTGCAGCGAGCAAAAGAGGAAGTAAAACCTATTAGGTTTACTTCCTCTTTAAAGCTGGAGTCCCGCAAAAAAAATAAAAAATAAAAAAAATAAATAAAAAAATTCTACAAATACTGCAGCTGCTGACTTTTAAAATAAGGACACTCACCTGTCCTAGGGTCCAGCGATGTCGGCACCCGAGGCCGAACCGTCCCTCGGGTATTCGGATGCTGCCACCGCCATCTTCGGTAAGGGAAATCAGGAAATGAAGCCTTGCGGCTTCAACTTTCCGGTTTCCTACTGCGCATGCGCAAATGATGCAGTGCACTATGAATGGCCCCAGCTGTCTCTGGGACCCATGTGTGTCACAGCAGACAGCGCGGCGGGACAGGAAGAGGCATAGAGTCTATGCCCGGAAGTGGGTGCAACTACCTGTCTTGGACCGTTATCTGCACCCCCTCCCCCCTGAAAGGTGCCAAATGTGACACCGGAGGGGGGGGGGGGGTTCCAAAAAGCGGTGGTTACATTTTTGTGTGAACCTCTGCTTTAAGTTGGTGTACTGAGACAGGCAGAGTACTTGTCACTGCACACAGTGTAGCAGAGCAGCATTTTTGCTGCTGCTACCCTCTCCGCAACTGTCACTGGTTAAGGATGCTGTCAACTTCACAGCCGACAGCCTAGTATCAACCAGTGATGATAGATTGGCGGAGCTTGATGGGGAAGCTAGACACTAGTGACCTTATCAGGTCAATTTTCTCCTTGTTGACAACCGACGGTGGATGGATTCTTTAGTCAATACTAGGTTGACTATTGGCTAAGGACCCGCACGCTGCCTGCTGACAGACAGAGGAGGAGGAGCAAACCTGGTGGGTAACTAGTGCCTTAGCTTCCCCTTCAGGTTTGCCCATCCAGCTTCAAACTCCCCGCCACTGCACTGTGTGTGACAACAGCAAGAGGAAGCTCATCGTAAGGACACTCGGGCTTCTGTGCACCTTCACATACTGTGCATGCACAAGATTCATGTACCGGTTTACAACTGGTACAAGAATCTGTCACCCGCACTGAGGCACGACACTGATATCCCCTAAAATCTGCTTGCTTTCTTCAAAAAGACTCCCAGAGAACTCCAAGCTTAGTCAACATTAACCAGTTAACAACCGGCCCATAGCCGAAAAACGGCTACAGGGCGGTTGCTTAACTCTGGGAGGCCGTTAATTAACGGCCTCACAGAATTCTGCTCTTGCGCGCCCCCTGGTGCGCGCACTCGAGAGCATCCATGATCGCCGGGTCCAGAGGACCCGGCGGATCATGGATCACGGTAAACGGCCGCTCATCGCGGCCGTTTACCACGTGATCGCTCCGTCAAATGACGGAGTGATCACATGTAAGCAAACCGGCGTCATTTGATGACGCCGGTTCCTCTCTCCTCCTCTCTCTGTACCGATCGGTACAGTATGAGAGGAGAGGGGGAGGGATCGGTGGCAGCAGTGCTGTGGGCGGGATCTGTAGTGCCCACAGCCTGCTCTGTCACCACCGATCCATCCATCCATGCTCAGCCATCCCTCCATACCCTGCAATACCCAGCAATAGCCTGCAGTGTATTGCTGGGTATTGCAGGGTATGGAGGGATGGCTGAGCATGGATGGATGGATTCTCTGCCATCCCCCCCAATACTGTGCCATGCCCCCCAATACTGTGCCATGCCCCCCAATACTGTGCCATGCCCCCCAATACTGTGCCATGCCCCCCAATACCCTGCGATACTCTGCCATACCCTGCGATACTCTGCCATACCCTGCGATGCCCTGCCATACCCTGCGATGCCCTGCCATACCCTGCGATGCTCTGCCATACCCTGCGATGCTCTGCCATACCCTGCGATGCTCTGCCATACCCTGCGATGCTCTGCCATACCCTGCGATGCTCTGCCATACCCTGCGATGCCCTGCCATACCCTGCGATGCCCTGCCATACCCTGCGATACCCTGCCATACCCTGCGATACTCTGCCATACCCTGCGATACTCTGCCATACCCTGCGATACTCTGCCATACCCTGCGATACTCTGCCATACCCTGCAATACCCTGCGATACTCTGCGATGCTCTGCCATACCCGGCGATACCCGGCGATACTCTGCGATACTCTACCATACCCGGCGATACTCTGCAATACCCTGCAATACCCAACAATACCCTGCGATACTCGCTACGATCAAAGCCAGGATCGTTTTTTTTTTTTTTTTTTTTTATTTCAGGCTTTCCAGCCTAGAGGTGAGATGTGGGGTCTTATTGACCCCATATCTCACTGTAATAGGAATAAAAAAGTGATCAAAAATTTTTTGGGGGGGAAAAAAAGGGTCAAACTAAAATAAATAAAGTAAAATGAACAATAAAATATATATATTTTTTTAAAGCGCCCCTGTCCCCGTGAGCTCGCACACAGAAGCGAACGCATACGTAAGTCCCACCCACATATGAAAACGGTGTTCAAACCACACATGAGGTATCGCTGCGAACGTTAGAGCGAGAACAATAATTTTGGCCCTAGACCTCCTCTGTAACTCAAAACATGTAACCAGTAAAAATTTTTAAAGCGCCGCCTATAGGGATTTTTAAGTAGCGAAGTTTGGCGCCATTCCACGAGTGTGTGCAATTTTGAAGCGTGACATGTTGGGTATCTATTTACTCGGCGTAACTTCATCTTTCACATTATGCAAAAACATTGGGCTAAATTTACAGTTTTGTTTTTTGTAAAGCACAAAACATTTTTTTTCCCAAAAAAACGCGTTCGAAAAATTGCTGCGCAAGTACCGTGCTAGATAAAAAGTTGCAACGACCGCCATTGTATTCTCTAGGGTCTTTGCTAAAAAAACATATATAATGTTTTGGGGTTCTATGTAATTTTCTAGCGAATAAATGATGATTTTTACATGTAGGAGAGAAATGTCAGAATTGGCCTGGGTGCTCCAGAACACCTGATGGCGCTCCCTGCATGTTGGGCCTCTGTATGTGGCCACGCTGTGTAAAAGTCTCACACATGTGGTATCGCCGTACTCAGGAGTAATAGCAGAATGTGTTTTGGGGTGTAATTTGTGGTATGCATATGCTGTGTGTGAGAAATAACCTGCTAATATGACAATTTTGTGAAAAAAAAAAAAAAAAAAAAAATTTAAAAAAAATCTTGATATTGCAAAGAATTGTGGGAAAAAATGACAACTTCAAAAAACTCACCATGCCTCTTTTCCAAATACCTTGGAATGTCTTCTTTCCAAAAAGGGGTCATTTGGGGGGTATTTGTACTTTTATGGCATGTTAGGGTCTCAAGAAATGAGATAGGCCGTCAGTACTTCCGGTGTGATCAATTTTCAGATATTGGCACCATAGCTTGTGGACTCTATAACTTTCACAAAGACCAAATAATATACCCCAATTTGTACTTATTTTTACCAAAGATATGTAGCAGTATACATTTTGGCCAAAATTTATCAAGAAAAATTAAAATTTGCTAAATTTTATAACAAAAACGAAGAAAAATTCATTTTTTTACAATAGGTCTAAAATAGCGCAAAAAATAAAAAAAATGGAATCTTTTTGTGCAATAGGTCTAATATTCAAACATGTAAAAAATGGGTACTACCTCAAAACAAATGTGTAAACTTACTGACATACATACATGCAGAGAAACACACAAGACTATTCAACAGAACGGAAGTTAGTCATAAAAAGATGTTTAGTGGAGGGAGGGGGCTGGAGTTGTTACTGGAAGATTTTGTAGCCCTGGGAAAGTGAACTCTAGGGGTCAAGCTAAGCAAGGGTGGGTCTACGAGTCTACATGAAGCCAGCCAGCTGTAACCCATTCATGCACAGCTTGCCCTGCGAATTACCATTAAAAACATCAAAAATCATGGCTCACCAACACCAGGTAATGGTAAAATGCATAAGTCATAACAGCAACATTACTGTTTTAGATTTATAGATTGACAAATAAAATGTAATATAAAACCTTCTTGTGTATAGTTACACTGCCTAAAGCCTGACCACTATGTACTTTGGGGATAGTAAAGAATTCAAGAGCATCGAGATGTGGGGGCAGTGGCTTAGGAAATGAAAGTGTTAACACTGGGAAAAATTAGCATTTGTGGAGATGATGCCAGGATGGACGGACTTCCGCATACATGGCGGCTAGCAGGGGGAGGGAGGAAACCATCATTCACACAGGCTGGGGGCACTACACTCATGAAGCAGCAAGGGATAGAGACGTTGCAGTTGCAAAACAATCACGTACAGTCCCATCAACTGTAAGGCACTCAGGAACTACCCATAAGAACCATGTTGTACACAATCAGCATAAAAAAGAAAAAAAACAGATAAGATATCTAAAAAGAGAATAGCAGTCAAACGGCTCTAGACAATTTATCAAAGCCAAATAAATGAAAACAACGTTAATTCCTGCAAAGTAGAATAAAAACTTTGCTTGAATACTAAATAAAAAAAACAAATGCTGCTATAGCTTTACCAGATCCAGGGCACATAACATACTGTTGATCGTTCAGTTAGGGCTCATTTAAATGTGCAAAGAAAATTAAGTGCCCATTAAAGCACCTATTGTGCTAAGACGTGTTTAAATGTGAGTTTTTGACAAGTTTGCATCGCGTAAATAAAATAAAAAAACATTAACATACACACTCACTTGCCAGACACCCCTTCTGTATTTTCTATTGTATGGAGTCTTGTACAGTACTATCAATTGGGCCGGTAGAACTTTGTAAACACATGTCACTGTAAACACCATAGGAGTGTTTGTGGTGCATTTACATGGAGATGAATGGAGGGATTGGGGAGCAGTAAAGCCAGCTGAACAACGTGTGATTCATTTTGGTTTGACGCAACTGTGTGAACACTGGCTGCTGCAACGCACACAATTTTGACTGTCGTACATGGGGCATAAAAAATGCTGCTGAAACTCCTTTTGATGCTAGGGTAAACTTGGCCTCACACACAAACATATTTAAAAAAAAAAAAAAAAAGGAGAATCTTAAAATGTTACAAATAAAATGGAAGGCTTTAAAAATGACAAAAAAAAATTAATAAAAAAGGATTAGAAAATATTGTTTAATAAAAAGGAATATTTGAAAATATGATTACACAGTTTTATACTGATGTGAATGTACAATATATATGTAAAATCCCTACGCAAATTGTCAGCGTTGTATAAAATACCTACATTTATAAAGAGAGGCTATATACTGTTACTTATAAATAAAATGGAAGAAATTAAAAATATTAATTATGAAGGATTGGAACAGACAGTTGTGTTGTGCTGGAGCAACAGCCTTTAAGATTAATGTAAAAGGTGTCAGGATATAGAATGGTGAACATAAATGATGCAGGGCCTCCAGGTAACTAAATACCAGCAGCAGCAGGAGGAGGACCATATACAATTCTTGGTCTATGCTTGGCCTTTGCAAGAGCTAATCTACAAAATGGGCATTCCTGAGTTAGGCGGATGGGTTGGGAGTAATGCCCTTGACTTTTTTGGTATGTATTGTGTATGACTAATAAGTGGAGAATTCATAGAAATGCTGTGAATGGTGAAAATAGATGTGGATGAGAGGTTTAGCTGAAAAGGTAAGCATACCATATACATCATTTGAGAATGGAACAGTCATGGTACACTAATGCACAGCAAGAGTAGCACAGCCATCATGGAATGCAACCCATGGCCTACAATGATTGTATACTGTACAACCTTATACACACACACAACAGTCATGCCGCAGGTAACAAATAGACGGCTTATTGTGTAAAAATTGACAGTGACACATGCTGAATTGTGTCTCTAACAGAGATTAGACTGGACTGTGCACAACACGTGTAATTGGACCCATATAATGTGAAGAGTGCCCATACGTGACCTGTATTACAAGACACACTGGGTGGGTGGGGGAGGCGGATAATTACCTTGTCCAGGCAGTTGACTTTCTCAGTCGGGTAGACAATCTTGCCGCAGCGGGCACAACTCGGGTTCATAATGCCAGATAAAGAGACTTGCTTAGTGGAAGTGTGCTGACTGTCTATGACACCCCGTCCGCCTCCCTACTCTCCTCAGAACTCTCCGACAGTCTCTTCTTTGCGGTCCCTGACTGTCTCTTTGCCGCGCTGTCCGTGACAAACATAGGAGGGGCGGGGGCGCGAGACCGTGCAGAGAGCGGGAGCGCGCCTCTGCTCAGGGCGTTTCTTGGTGGTGTGCGTGTTGTTGGACTAAAAGGCATGAGAGAGCTGAAGTTATCATACCAATCATTTCTTTTATCTTACAATGTAACCCTTGTATGTATAATGAGTCAGGTTTAAGGTAAATGAAGTGTGCTACCAATAAAGGTCAGTTATATTGACTATGCCCTATTTTTCAGCAGACGGGGGTATAGCTCAGTGGTAGAGCATTCGACTGCAGATCGAGAGGTCCCTGGTTCAAATCCGGGTGCCCCCTCAAAAATTTTTTTTCTCATTCTTTGTACTTATAGTTTGTTCAATTCAGACTTGAAAGATTGTGATTTTGTATTAACCACTTAAACCCCGGACCATTTGGCTGGCCAAAGACCAGAGCACTTTTTGCGATTCGGCACTGTGTCGCTTTAACTGACAATTGCGTGGTCGTGCAACGTGGTTCCCAAACAAATTTGAGGTCCTTTTTTCCCCAGAAATAGAGCTTTCTGTTGGTGGTATTTGATCACCTATGCTGTTTATATTGTTTGCGCTATAAACCAAAAAAGAGAGACAATTTAAAAAAAAAGGCATTATTTTTTACTTTTTGCTATAATAAATATCCCCAAAAAATATATAACATTTTTTTTTTCCTAGGACGATACGTATTCTTATACATATTTTTGGTTTAAAAAATTGCAATAAGCGTTTATTGATTGGTTTGCGCAAAAGTTATAGCATCTACAAAATAGGGGATAGTTTTATGGCATTTATATTAATAATTTTTTTTTACTAGTAATGGCAGCGATCAGCGATTTTTATCATGACTGCGACATTATGGACACTTTTGGCGCTACTTTGGGACCATTCACATTTATACAACGATCAGTGCTATTAAAAATGCATTGATTACTGTGTAAATGTGACTGGCAGTGAAGGGGTTTACCAGGAGGGGGGACTCCAGGGGTTAAGTGTGTCCTAGGGAGTGATTCTAACGGTGGGGGGGAGGGGCTACGTGTGACACGACACTGATCGCTGCGTCCGATCACATGGAGCTGTGATCAGTGTCAGTGTCACTAGGCAGAACAGGGAAATGCTTGTTTACATCAGCATTGCCCCATTCTTCCTCTCCGTGAGACGATTGCGGGTATCCCCGCAGACATCAAGTCCGCGAGACCCACGATCACACTCACAGAGATCGCGGCAGGGTCGCGTGTGCGCGACCACGCGGCATCAAATTTAAAGGGATGTACCTGTACATCCATTTGCCTGTCCATGCCATTCTGCTGACGTAAATGTTCGGCAAGCAGTTAAGTAATTACTTAAGTCTCTGTGTCCCATGATGTACAATAAAGAAAAAAGGATTTTTATAACAGCTTACCTGTAAAATCCTTTTCTTGGAGTACATCATCATCATCATCAGGTCCCGCCCCTCTTTTATGGGGTTTAGGTATATTGCTTGGCGATCACACTCACGGAGCTCACAGCAGAGTCGCGCGCACCCCGCTGGTGGCGTGCACACGACCACGCAGCAGCAAATTTAAAAGGATGTACCTGTACGCCCATTTGCCTGTCCGTGCCATTCTACCGACGTAAATGTTCGTGCGGCAGTCAGCAAGCGCTTAAATTGTTACTAAACCCAGGAGCCTGCATTCACTATATCTGGTCTCCCACAGTACACAAAACATGGAAATGCAATATATTTAGTAAATATAAACTGCTACACACCTTTTCTTATCAGAAGTATATAGCAGTTTTGTGACTTCTATCAGTGTCTGGCTTAGCACTGGTTAAAGTTTGTAGGAGAAGTTTTCATTCTCCTCTGACTGTCCTACGAGGCCACATGACTCCTGACCCCCTGTCTGGAGTCTGGACAGTGCTGATTGGCCCTGTGCTGGTCACATGCTCCCTCCCAAAAAAATTTAATAAACTAGCAATACACACCAAACTGAGCATGTGCAGAGAGTCCCCAAGGCTCTGTACTATCAGCAGATGGATTGGGGACAGTGGAAGAAGGGGAGGATCAGAGAAAACAGGATCAAACAGCCTTTTTACACAATGCGCAGGATTAACCCCTTAGGTTCCTCAGTGAGTATAACAAGCATGCTTTACTGCATATACAGACTGATTTTACTGTTGTGGGTTTAGTAACACAATAGGCATAGTTCATCTTTACCAAAAAACTGCCTATGCAGAAAAGGGAAGTCTGTAGATAAAAACAAACTGTGCTTTCACCTAAGTTGAATAATGCATTTTTTTTAAATGTAGACCATTTATGTTTTTCATGAAGCCTGACTGAAAAACACCCAGAGATTGCATCGTCCTGTTCTGCCTTGTTGCTAGGATGTTACTAAGAGACTCCTAGCCCCTACTGTTCACCTCCACCATCACAGGAGTGAGCTCTCAGAGCTCCTGTATCAGGGGAGAGAAATAGCATGTAAGAGGTTTGAATTAGAGATCGTGGGGGTGAGCAGTAAGAGCTCTTTCACACTGAGACGGTTGAAAAACACCTTAAAAACACCTAGCTCTATTGCCGGATTTTAATCACGCTTTAAACACGTTTTTGCCACGTTAGCACTAAAATTAGCACATGCACTGGCGTTTTAAAGGTGTTTTTCAAGCATAATGAAGCATGGGCGTTAGCTAACAACCCCACCTTCTTACATCACTGTCAGAAACCATGAAATCAGACCAAGACAGAAGTACAGTTAAATCACACTTGTTTAACTACTTGCCTACCAGGCACGAACACCTCCTTCCTGACCAGGCCATTTTTCAGCTTTCAGCGCTGTCGCATTTTGAATGACAATTGCGTGGTCATGCAACGCTGTACCCAAATAAAATTTTTATAATTTTTTCCCCACAGATAGAGCTTTATTTTGGTGGTATTTGATCACCTCTGCGGTTTTTATTTCTTGCGCTATAAACAAAAGAAGAGCGACAAGTTTGAAAAAACATAATATTTTTAACTTTTTATTATAATTTAATATCCAATTATTTTTTTTTAAAAACACATTTTTTCCTCAGTTTAGGCCGATACGTATTCTTCTACATATTTTTGGTAAAAAAAATCGCAATAAGCGTATATTGATTGGTTTGCGCAAAAGTTATAGCGTCTTCAAAATAGGGGATAGATTTATAGCATTTTTATTATTATTATTTTTTTACTAGTAATGGCGGCGATCTGCGATTTTTATCATGACTGCGACATTGTGGCGGACATATCGGACACTTTTGACACATTTTTGGGACCATTCACATTTATATACAGCGATCCGTGCTATAAAAATGCATTGATTACTGTATAAATGTGACTGGCAGGGAAGGGGTTAACACTAGGGGGCGCTGCAGGGGTTAAAATGTACCCTATATGAGTGATTCTAACTGTGGGGGGAGGGGACTGACTGGGGGAGGGGACCGATCGGTGTCCCTATGTACAAGGGACACACCATCGGTCTCCTCTCCTCTGACAGGACGTGGATCTGTGTGTTTACACACACCGATCCATGTCCTGCTCACTTACCGGGCAATCGCAGGTGCTTGGTGGACATCGCGGCCGCCAGGCACGCGCATCGGGTCCCCAGCTACGCGGCGGGCACGCGCGCCCCCTAGTGGCCAAAAAGCGTCCGCCGTCATATGACGGCGGCCCGCCACAATAGCTGCACCGCTCCGCCGTCATTTGAACAAACATAGTCAAAACTTAGCCTAAGTTCAGTAACTGGAACGGATAGTCAGCCAAGCCAGACGTCAGGGATCAAAGTAGTGGAATGTCAAGCAGGATCTGGAGCCAGAAGGGATGTCAGCAAAACCAGTCTTTAAACAGGAACGCAGAAGATAGTTTCTTGTGATGTGACCAAGTCGAAGGCAGAGCTCTTCTGGACTGGACGGCTTAAAGCAGTGTTCCGGCCGAAATTATACTTTTTAAATAAAAATACCCCTATAATACACAAGCTTAATGTATTCTAGTAAAGTTAGTCTGTAAACTAAGGTCTGTTTTGTTAGTTTTTAGCAGTAGTTTGTTATTTTATAAACTTGCAGCAGGCCGTGGCCATCTTAAGTGTGGGCATCTGAAGCCAGACTGTATTTCTTCCTGGATCTCATCCTTGCAGATCTCGTACATGCTCAGTGCAGCATAAGCAGTGTAATAGGTTTCAGGTCAGGTTTCCATAGCAACGGCAGTTTGAGAGGAAGTTGCTGCCCCTTCCCAGGAGGCATTGCAAACAGGAAATGATGTGATGGGCCGCGGCCAGGGAGGAGGAAGTGAAAAATGAATACAACAGATATACAGTCTGTGCTGAAAAAAATATATAAAAAATATCCAATTTGTTTACAGGGCACAGTTTAGTGAGGGATGCTGAAGAGTTGTAAAAGTGGGTGGAACTCCACTTTAAGTAGGCATGACTGACGAGCAGGATCATCAGTAACTGTGGAGAGAGATGGGAGCTGGCAATTAGCCAACAGCTGAACGGTCAGAGACGCTCAGAGAAGGAAGGGAGAGAGGGAAAAGAGAGAAGATGGACTTTCTTGAGCTGTTGTTGCTGTTTGTGCTACTCTATTGAGAATATCCACCAGCAGAGGCAGCAATGTCGCTATTGGGTTCATCCCATCCTCCAAGTGCACACCTCAAGAGGACAATTTGCATTGCTTAATCAGGACTTGAGAGTGCACCCTGACAAGTTCAGAAATTACACTCGGATGAGCATTGCAACGTAAGTGACAAGATCCCAGTCCCTAATCCCAGTCTCACTGCTCCCAATCCACCCCAATCCCCTAACTCTAATCCTTATCCCACTAGTACCAATCCCCTAACCCTAATCCCACTCACACTTGTCCAAATTCCCTAACCCCACTCCTAATTGTCCCAATCCCCTAACCTTAAAACCACTCCCACTAGTCTCAATCCCCTAACCTTAATCCCACTTGTCCCAATCCTCTAACCCTAATCCCACTAACACTAGTCCCAATCATCTAACCATAATCCCACTCCCACTAGTCCCAATCCCCTAACCCTAATCCCACTCCCACTTATCCCAATCCCCTAACCCTAATCCCACTAACACTAGTCCCAATCATCTAACCCTAATCCCACTCCCACTAGTCCCAATCCCTTAACCCCAACTCTAATCCCACTCCCACTAGTCCCAATCCCCTAACCCTAATCCCACTCCCACTAGTCCCAACCCCCTAACCCTAATCCCACTCACACTTGTCCAAATTCCCTAACCCCACTCCCAATTGTCCCAATCCTCTAACCTAAAAACCACTCCCACTAGTCTTAATCCCCTAACCCTAATCCCACTCCCACTTGTCCCAATCCCCTAACCCTAATCCCACTCCGACTTGTCCAAATTCCCTAACCCCACTCCCAATTGTCCCAATCCTCTAACCTTAAAACCACTCCCACTAGTCTCAATCACCTAACCATAACCCTAATCCCACTCCCACTTGTCCCAATCCCCTAACCCTAATCCCACTAACACTAGTCCCAATCATCTAACCCTAACCCTAATCCCACTCCCACTAGTCCCAATCCCTTAACCCCAACTCTAATCCCACTCCCACTTGTCCCAATCCCCTAATCCCTATCCCATAGCAATATGTAGTGTTATGTAGTGTTAACAACTGACCTATTTCCTTTTCCTGATTTGGCTTTCTCCTTGATATGTTAACGTCTGCCTTGTTGCGACAGGATACCAATTGCAGGGATGCCATACCTCCATGTGAATGTTTACTTATAACACTCAGGTAAGTTTACCAAACAGGATAAATATTTATGTCCCTAAGTAAACAAGTAATAAAAATCAAACACAACATACTTAGAAATAAACTATATTTTTATTGCATAACATATATTCTTTGCAAAATAAACATTTCAACATTTTAAATAAACTTTATTTTATTAAAGTGCCAAATAGCATGAAGAAACAAACACATAATATATAACTAACACTAACAATGTGCATACATTACTTTATTTTTCAGAACCAATATAAAACATATTCTTTGCAAAATAAACATTTCAAGTAAACTTTTATTTATTAAAGGGGAGTTCCAGGCATTTTAAAAGTCAGCAGCTACAAAAAGTGTAGTTGCTGACTTTAAAAAAAAAATGACACTTACCTGTTCCACGGTCCAGCGATGCGGCCGAACGGGGTGTCGCTCCTCTCCCCCTCCTCTTCGCTGGCACCGCCATTTCCACTAAGGGCACCCGGCCGTGACAGCTTTCCTCTTCACGGCCGGGCACGCACGGCGCATGCGCGAGCCGCGCCACGCTACCGGAGTGGATAGGCGATCTCCTGGGACCTGTCACGTGTCCCAGGAGATCGCCTAGAGGGAGGAGTCGCCTAGGCGGTTCCTGGGCGGAAGGAGGAAGTGGGACAGGAAGTCCCCCTCCTAATGAAGCCCCCACTCCCCCCCCCAAAAAAATTACATGCCAAATGTGGCATGTAAGGGGGTGACGAGTGGTTAAAGCGGAAGTTCCATTTTTAAGTGGAACTCCGCTTTAAAGTGTCAAATAGCACGAAGAAACAAACACATAACATATAACTAGCACTTATTTGGAGAATTACGTATCACCACAGAATGGTACTGTGGATACGATATAAAGTAAAAAATGCCACGTCCCGATATTTGAAATTTCATAAAAATAACAACTCATTTTTGTTGAGAATGATGGACTTTTTAGGCGTACAATCTAAGTTTAAAAGG
Organism: Lithobates sylvaticus; assembly: GCA_028564925.1. Taxonomy (NCBI): domain Eukaryota; kingdom Metazoa; phylum Chordata; class Amphibia; order Anura; family Ranidae; genus Lithobates; species Lithobates sylvaticus. Next base: position 123,657,016 of record CM053037.1, read on the forward strand.
TTAACACAGTTTATTTAAAACAAAAACATACAAATACTCAATGCAAAAAACATATACAGAGATCTGCAAAGAATACAGGAAAGACTACAAGCCTATAGATAACTCTGCTAGAGGTAAACAATATGGATCATGTGACCCCTCAGATCTGGATAATGCTTAGATTAAACACCTAGAGGTTATTTGAACAATTATTATGAACCATATGGAGGCAGTGTTATCGTGAATAGCTTTTGCTTGATTGCCCTACATGTTACGCGCTGTGTAACGCTTCTTCAGGAGATTTCTATGTTCTCTAGAAGTAAAAAAAACGAATTAAAAAACATATGTATACAGGACATATGTGTCATTTTGTGACTAATAGTATGTGACTATGTCTATATAGACCCGAGTCAATAGGGTGCCACCCAACACCATCGTAAAGGATAGAATTAACGAAAAAGACTGAAAAGGAAGAAAAAATGATTTTAGTATTTAGACAGAAATGTCTAGGTCAAGAGAGAGACCGGGGATTGTGGAGCAGATTGCACCATGAGAACGGGTGCAATATAACAAAAAAGGAAGAAAATAGTAACAAAGTGTGTACGGTATATCTCTTTAATATTTGTTGTTACTTACATTCCCTGGTAGCGACAGAATTCCTAGGAGCGGGGGACACAGATTTTTGACCTTACAGTATCATTAAGTACGGAATTAGAAAAGTTCCTTTGCCCTAATTAGGGTGTAATCTGTACAATGCATAATATTCTAATTATAAAGTGATATTGTGAATTTAATATAGTGCATGAATAGATAAATAAATAATAAATAATAATAATAATAAAAATAATAGTGATACCCGGGTTACAACCTAGGGTATTTAAAGAGTGTATTATCTTTGGTTTGGCAAGGAAAGATTGTAGAGAGTGAGAATATACATATACATATATACACGCATAAATAATCATACTCCCATACATGTACATGTATATATAAGGACATACAGTAGCTATGTAGAACTACATTTTTTGTTATAAACAGTGATCACTTAGAGCAGGGATATGCAATTAGCGGACCTCCAGCTGTTGCAGAACTACAAGTCCCATGAGGCATAGCAAGACTCTGACAGCCACAAGCATGACACCCAGACGCAGAGGCATGATGGGACTTGTAGTTATGCAACAGCTGGAGGTCTGCTAATTGCATATCCCTGACTTAGAATAATGTAAATAATTTTTGAAATATTTCTCACCCAGCAGTGAATGACTTTGTGTAATCATTAATTTACAATTTATCCAAAAATTGTGTTAGATGGTAGGTTGCTGTAGTAGAGCTCAGTCCCAGATTGTTTGACCATAAATAGGGGGGGGAAAGAGTAAATATTTTCCTGCAAGCCACTGGTATCCTAGTGAAGATATAAAGACCATCTAAATATCCTATAATAAATAGGGTGATAGTGTAGACTATTAAACAGTCCATTAGGGAAAGATAGCATGGCTATATTGTTGGTACTTACTTTTGGCTGTTTTTAGAGAGTCTTGTCCCCCGCTCTGTGACAGTGTTTTGCAGAGGCTGCTGTAGCAGACGCCAGCCCGTGGCGTCTGTTTAATGCAGCCGTCCCGGTAGTGACGTCACCGCACAGAGAGGGCGGGACGTTCACATACCCGGCCAAGTCCCTGTGCACATGCGCCGTCGTCCGTAGAGCATCACGCCATATACTAGGTATGTTAATTGATTTATGATAAGTATTCGTTTTCCTCCGGGGCTGAAAGTGTCACCCACAGCTACGTGGTTGCTACTGCACCCAATCTCCCCAGAGCAGTAGTCGAATCATTATATAAGAAAGACATGAAACAAGATAGTTGGACAATAGAAAGAAATATATAGATAAAAAGAGCCAGAGTGAGAGACATGAAATAGACATGAAGACAGAATATGGAAAGAAGGAAAAGGTAAACATGTCAGATGGCAAACCCCAAGCTTGGGATCTAATAGAGCATTTATTACATTTTAAATTAGACATATAGTTATAAAAAGGGAAAAAAAAGATTTCATCCAATACAAATAATTAATAAAAAGTAAAAATTAATCTAGAATATAAAGTATATAGTTTGTGTCCAATTAGTATTGATACTTTAAAATGAGCTAGGTAGTTTTGTTTATATGTATCCCTCCACCTTAGCGCTTGCTGTCTTTGGCAATGCATAACGGACCACGTTTACATCTCCTCTAACGGTAAGATGCTTACCACAGTCAGCAGACACATTGATCTCTATCACAGTTTTGACACTTCGTGTGTCTCTTTCAGCGTTTTGGCAGTTGTTCCGAAAAAACCCTCGCGGAGGACACTGGGACAGATCAATATTACAAAAAGAAACAATGTGGATAGAACGACTAGATGCGATCCATGCCCCAGGCTTAAACGAGTCACAATCGTACAAACCTTTCCTGTAGAGGAAGTGTGAGATAAAAACGAGATCGCACTTCATTGTTCCAAAAAAAGTGAAAAAACCTCTTTATGCATTTCAAATATCCTTCCAGTTCAATCCCCCCCACCCCCCCCCCTTTTCTTTTTCCCCCCCCCCCCCCCCCCCCCCCTTTTTTTTTTTTTCCTTCTCCTCTTTCTACACTACTTACGTTTTCATTGTATTCATGTCCTATAAATCTATTTTGGTACTGACTAATTTTTGATGATCTAAGATCTAAGGTAGTGGCATACATATAAACAAAACTACCTAGCTCATTTTAAAGTATCAATACTAATTGGTCACAAACTATATGTAGCGGCCCCATTGGCTTTGAGTAAATAACGGGAGGAGAGCTTCTGACGGGTGCAGTGCGTTTATTCTTTGCCTCAAAGATGTGCATTAAGGTTGAACACCACAGAGGTTAATCTTTTGACTTTTCTTTTTGACAACACCATAAGCACCATATGCACCATAAGCACCGTGAAAACTGTAAAATTACATACAATACATTAGTTTACAGAGATCACCAAAAGGGGGTTACAACAGAATTACAACTGTGGAGTTACAAAGTGGTGTTCCATTATCTATACTCATATCTCTAAATGAACATTAAACATTTAAGAAAGCATGACTATATGTTCAAACATGTGGATTGTCTACAGCATATCCTTTAACTAACAGCATCTACTCACTTTATGCCTAAAAACATATACACTGACAATGCATCTTTTACTGCATACCTTGCTCCGCTTGCCAAGGGGTACTGAACTTTAAACTTTAGAAAACTTCCAAAGACTATCTCCTTCCCATGAGCTGCTGCTGCTTGCCTGGATGCTGAATACATGAGAAAAGCCCCTTGCAAAACTATAGGAAGCAGGAAGTGTCTGGTGATTAAAACATTCCCCAGGGGAACAAAAGTAAGGCAATAAAGGTTCCACCTGTATTTAGAGCTGAACAAAGATTTAAAGTGACAAGCGGCCAGTTACACTCCCCCCAAATTATGTTATGACGAATAAGACTTATGCCCCGTACACACGGTCGGAAATTCCGACCACAAAATCCGTCTGATTTTTTCCGACGGATTTTTTCCGACGGATTTTGTCCGACACTGGTGTTGCATACACACGGTCGGACAAAGTTGTCGGAAAATCCGATCATTCTGAACGTGGTGACTTTAGTTGCGTACGACGGAACTACGTAGAGGCTAGTAGCCAATAGCTTTGGTCTTGTAATGTGATCTGAGCATGCGTGGCACTTTGTCCATCGGAATTCGCTACACACGATCGGAAAAAGTCCAATCGGACTTTGTTGTCGGAAAATTTGAGAGCAGGATATCAAACTTTTTCAGTCGGAAACTCCGACAGAAAAAGTCAGATGGAGCCCACACACGGTCGGAATTTCCGACAACATGGTCCCATAGGACATTTTCCGTCGGAAAATCGGACCGTGTGTACGGGGCATTAGAGTCATACATTATTTACAGAACATAACCATGGCCGCTATAAAACATGAGTCTTACACAATGTAGCTTGTAAGTACTTCTGCGACTGGCTACTGTATTGCGTGGTGGTATGCTGGTGTATCACTAAACTGGTAACTCATTTACTTTCTATGAGAACTACTAGCTTTTGAATAGGACGTTCAATAATTGAGTGTTTTGATACATAGTCCTTCTTATCCTGCAATCTTCTGTCACCCACTAACACCTTGACTCGACGAACTAGACCGTCTTTTTTACCGAAGTCAGGATGGTAGCATCTGGGTATCTTGATTTTCTTTAAAGCTTGCAGACTACTCTTCCAGGCCTCCCACCGTGGGCTTAAGCTCTCAGGAAGTGCTTCATCCCAACTGATGCCCCTGCGGCAAAGCTCCTGGAGAATGCACTTGCCACTCAGTATGAAGGGAGCTATAATTGCTGAAAACTGAACGTGTCGTCTTCAATTGACCACTGACTGCCAAGTACTTGTCCTTCTGATGTCCTTCTGATGTTGAGTCTGGGTTAAGTTTGAGAGGTTCACTAGTTGTTGCTCTTTCTGATGGAGCTACACAAGACAGGACTTCCTTTTTATTAGAGTTGAACTTATGTAGTCTTAAGCCAGCATTTTTACATAATCCTTGCGCTTCGAGGATTAGATTTGTAGCTTCACTGATTGTTGAAACACTGGTTAGGCCGTCGTCGACATAAAAGTTCTTCTCAATGAAGACTGATGCTGAAGGATACTCTGCCTTGTGTTGTTGTGCAAGATACTTGAGGCCAAAGTTGGCACATCCTGGAGATGAACTGGCACCAAAAAGGTGAACTGCCATTCTGTATTCTTTTGGTTCTGTTTCTAACTGGCCATTCTCCCACCAAAGGAACCTTAAGTAATTGCGCATTTCTGGGGGGATGTAGAACTGGTGGAACATCCTTTCAATGTCGCATATCACAGCAACTGCTTCCTTCCTGAAAAGACAGAGGACTCCCACTAGAGAATTTATCAGGTCGGGACCTGTCATTAAGGTGTCGTTTAGGGAGATGCCTTGAAATTTTGCTGAACAATCAAAGACGACTCTTAACTTGTCTGGCTTCTTGGGGTGATAAACCCCCGTGATGTGGGATGTACCACACTGTTTCTTCCTCTGATAATGAAAGGGCTGGTTCTGCATCACCTTGTCTGATAGTTTCTTCCATGAATGCAGTGTATTGTTTGTAGTACTGTTTATTGGCCTTTAGCCTTTTCTTTAGATGTTGAAGTCGAATAATGGCCAGCCTCTTATTGTTTGGTAGTGTTGGTTGACTGTTGTCTTTGAAGGGTAACAGCATCTCATAGTGTCCATCTTTCCTTTTCATTATGGTTTCAGAGAGAAGCTGCACAAAACGAACGTCATCTTGAGACACATACTTATCTTCATAATTTCTTTCAGAGAAGTCCATTTCTAGAGCCTTTAACACATCAGTGACCGGGGGCATTGGTATTTCCTTTACTGCGACTCTGTGTACGAAGCTCTGGCTACCCTGTCTATTAAGATGTGGATTTGCTGATCCTATGATGCTCCAGCTGAGCATAGTTTTTTGAGCAAATGGTTCATCTTCGGAGCCTATAATGACCTCCAAGGGAGCCAGCGCTGATGGGCAATCGTAACCAATCAGCAGTCCGACTTCGCAGTCTTGAAGTGGCTGCAACTTGTTTGCCAAATGCTTGAGGTGTGGCCACCGAAGTGCAGTCTCCTTGGTAGGGATGTGAGACTTATCTACTGGAATGAAGTCTCTTGTATAGGCTTGACGGAGTTGGACTATAGCTTTAGAGTACAAACCACGCACTTGCAGACCGTGAGCAATTTGGCTTGATATAACTGTGTCAATGGCTGTCATGGTGCTGAGCTTTAGCTGTAACGGCTTGGTGCTCACACTTAGCTTAGATACCAGGTCTGTCAAAATAAAGGTTGAATCACTCTGCGTGTGTAAGGCATAAGTGAGGATTTCTCTCTGAGGCTCCCCTGCAGCTGACAACAGAACTGGAACAATGCAGGAGGTGGCAAGAGTATGCCTTGTCAATGTATGGGACATAACTTTGGGAACGTTGTCGTTTGCCTTATTTCCCGTAGCTACTGAATCATCGTTTGGGGTTTTGACGGGCTCAGTGTTTCTCTGTATGTGCAAACAGGTTGGATGACGATGACTACATATGCTACATGTGTGTCTTCCTTTGCAGTCTTTTGAAGTATGGCCCTTTCTTTAGCAACCAAAGCAGAGGTGGTTTTCATAAATGAAGGCCTTCTTTTCATCAATGGTCCTTGCTGCAAAAGTCAGACATTTAGCGACACTGTGCGTTTTGTCGTTGCAGACTAAGCAGGGTGGTTTTGGTCTTGAAGCTGAGATCTCTGGAACACTGGAGGGTTTCCTTTTGAGTGCTTGTGTTGAGCACCTTGGCTCTTTTGGGAATTCTCTCATCGGTGGTCTTGGTACTGAGGAGGAAGGAAAGGCAATGGGGTTGCATGCTATCTTGGCTTCCTTCTGCAGGAACTCTGTGAAACGAGCAAAGGTTGGGTAATCTTGAGACTTGTCTAATTCGTCCACAACGATGCGACTCCATATATGCACAACCCATTCAGGCAGTTTCTTGAGAAGCTTGTGGTTTTCTTCACAATCATTTAGAATAGCTAGGCCTTTAACATGGGAAATGGCCTCCACACAGCCTTGAAGGAAATCCACAAACTCTGTTAATGCTACAGGGTCATTTGCTGAATCTGAATGAGAGTTGGCTCAAACTTGCTACCAATAGGCTACGAAGGAAAATAGACATTTACACTTGTAACTTACAAAGATTAGCAACAATGCATACCATACGTCAAAATGTTGTTAAACGAATATACTGCTGATAATTTTTAACCAGACAATTTACCCTTTACGTAATTAGTAACAGTTTAGTGGATTAGGAGCTTAGGAGATAGCGTTGTTTACAATTTGACACTAGGCCTCATATCACGATTATAATAACAATCCTTGCTTTAGTAAAATATGAATTATTTGGTCCGTATACTAATTAAGGGCAATTTCCAGACCACGTGTAAAGCAGCCAGCAATATTTGAATGTCCATGTGACGCTTTAACTTTTCCGACTATTCTCTGTTGCTAAGATGGCGTCCGCACGTGTCTTTTGCGAGGTGTTGGGAAGCCCTTACTCACAGTTTGATGAAAACAGCGAAGCAGCCGGTGATGACAGATATGTGGCGTTGAGTCTCCACCTCAGCGACACGTTTTCACTCAGCGACAAGTTTTCACTCAGCGACAAGTTTTCACTCAGCGTCGAGTTTTCATCTCAGCGACAAGTTTTCACTGTAGTAGCCCCATTGGCTTTGAGTAAATAACAAGAGGAGAGCTTCTGACGGGTGCAGTGCGTTTATTCTTTGCCTCAAAGATGTGCATTAAGGTTGAACACCACAGAGGTTAATCTTTTGACTTAAACACCATAAGCACCATATGCACCATAAGCACCGTGAAAACTGTAAAATGACATACCATACATTAGTTTACAGAGATCACCAAAAGGGGGTTACAACAGAATTACAAAGTGGTGTTCCATTATCTATACACATATCTCTAAATTAACATTAAACATTTAAGAAAGCATGACTATATGTTCAAACATGTGGATTGTCTACAGCATATCCTTTAACTAACAGCATGTAATCACTTTATGCCTAAAAACATATACACTGACAATGCATCTTTTACTGCATACCTTGCTCCGCTTGCCAAGGGGTACTGAACTTTAAACTTTAGAAAACTTCCAAAGACTATCACCTTCCCATGAGGTGCTGCTGCTTGCCTGGATGCTGAATAAATGAGAAAAGCCCCTTGCAAAACTATAGGAAACAAGAAGTGTCTGGTGATTAAAACATTCCCCAGGGGAACAAAAGTAAGGCAATAAAGGTTCCACCTGTATTCAGTGCTGAACAAAGATTTAAAGCGGCCAGTTACACTATATACTTTATATTCTAGATTAATTTTTACTTTTTTATTAATTATTTGTTTTGGATGAAAACTTGTTTTTCCCTTTTATAACTATATGTCTAATATAAAATGTGATAAATGCTCTATTAGATCCCGAGCTTGGGGTTTGCCATCTGACATGTTTACCTTTTCCTTCTTTCCATAGTCTGTCTTCATGTCTATTTCATGTCTCTCACTCTGGCTCTTTTTATCTATATATTTCTTTCTATTATCCAATTATCTTGTTTCATGTCTTTCTTATATAATGATTCGACTACTGCTCTGGGGAGATTGGGTGCAGTGCACCTTGCGGCCACAAAGCGTCACTAGCTACAACCACGTAGCTGTGGGTGACGCTTTCGGCCCCGGAGGAAATTGAATACTTATGTTCTCCTTCCGGGTGCCGCGTTCCACGCATGCGCGCTGTTCCTGGACCCCTCGCCATACCTAGTATATGGTGTGATTCTCTACGGACGACAGCACATGCGCAAAGGGACTTGGCCGGGTATGTGAACGTCCCGCCCTCACTGTGCGGTAACGTCACTAACGGGGTGGCTGCATTAAAAAGACGCCACGGGATGGCGTCTGCTACAGCAGCCTCTGCAAAACGCTGTCACAGAGCGGGGGACAAGACTCTCTAAAAACAGCCAAAAGTAAGTACCAACAATATAGCCATGCTATCTTTCCCTAATGGACTGTTTAATAGTCTACACTATCACCCTATTTATTATAGGATATTTAGATGCTCTTTATATCTTCACTAGGATACCAGTGGCTTGCAGGAAAATATTTACTCTTTTCCCCCCTATTTATGGTCAAACAATCTGGGACTGAGCTCTACTACAGCAACCTACCATCTAACACAATTTTTGGATAAATTGTAAATTGATGATTACACAAAGTCATTCACTGCTGGGTGAGAAATAGTACAAAAATGATTTACATTATTCTAAGTGATCACTGTTTATAACAAAAAAAATATGTCCTTATATATATATGTACATGTATGGGAGTATGATTATTTATGCGTGTATATATGTATATGTATATTCTCACTCTCTACAATCTTTCCTTGCCAAACCAAAGATAACACACTCTTTAAATACCCTAGGTTGAACCCGGGTATCACTATTATTTTTATTATTATTTATTATTTATTTATCTATTCATGCACTATATTAAATTCACAATATCACTTTTTAACCACTTGCCGACCGCCCCCTGTATATATACGTCGGCAGAATGGCACGTACAGGCAGAATCACGTACCTGTACGTGACATTCTTCCGGCGGTTGGGGGGTCCGATCGGACCCCCCTCCGCCGGCGGGGACGGTCGGGATCGCTTCAGGAGCGATCCGGGACGAGGGGACGGCCAGTGGTTTCTGGCCACCCCCTCGCGATCGCTCCTGGCCAATGAAAAGCTTCCCCTTCCTGTCTATTGTATAGACAGGAAGGCGGAAGTGATGTCACGCTCGGTGCGCCGGTCTATGTGACCGGAGACGCCGAGCGGCGAACATGTTAAGGTCAGTGCACAACACTACACTGACACCAGTACAGTTAGGCACACAAAACACCCCCCTGTCACCCCCTGATCACCCCCCAGATCACCCCCTCCCCCCCCAGTCACAGTGTCACTAATTGCAGTGATCATTTTTTTACTGATCACTGCATTTAGTGTCAGTGTGACTGTAATAACTGTCAGGGCAGTTAGTTTTAGGTCCTAGGTAGCCCCCTACCCCCCCCTAATAAAGGTTTAACCCCTTGATTGCCCCTAGTTAACCCCTTCACCCCCTTTTGCCAGTGTCACTAAGCGATCGTTTTTCTGATCGCTGCATTGTGTCGCTAGGTAACCATTTTTTTTTTATTTTAACCGCCATGTTTTATATAGGTTCATAAATAGTTTTATAGGTCAGGTACCCCCATATTACAACCTAAATAAAGGTTTTAACCCCCTGATTGCCCCTAGAGTTAACCCTTTCACCAGTAATCACCGTATAACTGTCACTGGTGACGCTGGTTAGCCAGTTAGTTATTTCGTTATTTAGGTTCCCCGTCAGGTTTTTATATAGCGTCAGGTACCCCCATATATTACCTAATAAAGGTTTTAACCCCGATTGCCCCTAGTTAACCCTTTCACCCCCTTTTGCCAGTGTCACTAAGCGATCGTTTTTCTGATCGCTGCATTAGTGTCGCTAGGTAACCATTTTTTTTTTTTTAGGTAACCGCCATGTTTATATAGGTTCATAAATAGGTTTATAGGTCAGGTACCCCCATATTACAACCTAAATAAAGGTTTTAACCCCCTGATTGCCCCTAGAGTTAACCCTTTCACCAGTGATCACTGTATAACTGTCACTGGTGACGCTGGTTAGCCAGTTAGTTATTTCGTTATTTAGGTTCCCCGTCAGGTTTTTATATAGCGTCAGGTACCCCCATATATTACCTAATAAAGGTTTAACCCCCTGATTGCCCCTAGTTAACCCTTTCACCCCCTTTTGCCAGTGTCACTAAGCGATCGTTTTTCTGATCGCTGCATTAGTGTCGCTAGGTAACCAGTTTTTTTTTTTGTATTACTGTTACGGGTGACGCTGGTTAGTTAGCTTGTTTTTTATACTGTCAGGGCACCCGCCATTTATTACCCAATAACGGTTTAACCCCCTGATCGCCCGGCGGGTGATATCAATTAGGTTTTAGGGTCAAATAAGGTCTGCGTCGCCCCAGGTTAGTGCCAGTACCGCAAACACCCACGCACAAAGCATACACCTCCCTTAGTGGCACAGTATCTGAACAGATCAATATCTGATCTGATCAGATCTATACTAGCGTCCCAGCAGTTTAGGGTTCCAAAAAAAACCGCATTGTTAGCGGGATCAGCCCAGATACCTGCTAGCACCTGCGTTTTCCCCCTCCGCCCAGCCCAGCCCACCCAAGTGCAGTATCGATCGATCACTGTCACTTACAAAACACTAAGCACACATAACTGCAGCGTTCGCAGAGTCAGGCCTGATCCCTGCGATCGCTAACAGTTTTTTTTGTGGTAGCGTTTTGATTCAGTCGCTTCAGTCAGGAGCTTTTTTACCTGTGAATCTCAAAAAAATAAAAAAAATAAAATAGTTGTCGTTTTATTGTTCTCTCTCTCACTCTATTCTCTCTCTATTGTTGCTCTTTTTTTACTCCATTCTATTCTGCAATGTTTTATTATGTTTTATCATGTTTTATCATGCTTGCTTTTCAGGTATGTAATTTTGTTTACTGTGTTTTAGTGTTAAGCATTTTTTTGTTTTCAGGTGCGCCATTCAGTTGCAACGCGGATTTATTTATCTTGACAGCAACAGCGTTTGCTCCCACGATACATAAAGCCGCGACTCCAACGCTGTAGGAGGTGATTTCACCACCACAGTTAAAAAAAAGAGCATATGTGCCGAAGCATGGGGGCAGCAGGGGGGGGGGAGGAGCGATTGGCTCCTAATGCCACGTACATACGGTCGAAATTCCGACCGTGTGTACACGGCATAACTTTTGCGGGAGGATGCCCCCATGCATCGGCATATATAAATGGTGCATGTATGCCCATCATTAGAAGTGGGTGGATGAAGGGAGGTATTCTAATGGTGGGCATACCCACCAATCAATCTCTTTTTTTCGTTCAGCCAAGAGGCTGCATGAAAAAAAAAAGATTACAATATATGTCCAGTATGTTGCTGGACTTTGAATGGTTATACCAGAATGATGCCTGCAGGTTTAGGTATCATCTTGGTATCATTCTTTTCAGCCAGTGATCGGCTTTCATGTAAAAGCAATTCTAGCGGGTAATTAGCCTCTAGACTGCTTTTACAAGCAGTGGGAGGGAATGTCCCCCCTCCCGGATATAAACCGCGCCATTGGGAAATTGGGAAAGCATTTTATCACACCAATCTTGGTGTGGTCAGATGCTTTGAGGGCAGAGGAAAGATCTAGGGTCTAATAGACCCCAATTTTTTCAAAAAAAGAGTACCTGTCACTGCCTATTGCTATCATAGGGGATATTTACATTCCCTGAGATAACAATAAAAATCATAACAAAGAAAAAAAATGGAAGGAACAGTTTAAAAATAAAATAAAAAAGCTAAATAAATAAAAAAAAAAACAAAACAAAAAAAAAAAGCACCCCTGCCCCCCCTTCTCTTGCGCAAAGGCGTACACAAGCGTTGGTCTGGCGTCATATGTAAACAGCAATTGCACCATGCATGTGAGGTATCACCGCGAAGGTCAGATCGAGGGCAGTAATTTTAGCAGTAGACCTCCTCCGTGAATCTAATGTGGTATCATGTAAAGGCTTTTAAAGGCTTTTAAAAATGTATGTAGTTTGTCGCCACTGCGTGTTTGTGCGCAATTTTAAAGCATGTCGTGTTTGGTATCCATGTACTCGGCCTAAGATCATATTTTTTATTTCATCAAAAATTTGAGCAATATAGTGTGTTTTAGTGCATTAAAATAAAAAAAAGTGTATTTTTTCCACAAAAAATGCGTTTGAAAAATCGCTGCGCAAATACTGTGTGGAAAAAAAAAATGCAACACCCACCATTTTAATCTGTAGGGCCTTTGCTTTAACATTATATATAGTGTTTGGGGGTTCAACGTAATTTTCTTGCAAAAAAAAAAATATGTTTTCATGTAAACAAAAAGTGTCAGAAAGGGCTTTGTCTACAAGTGGTTAGAAGAGTGGGTGACGTGTGACATAGGCTTCTAAATGTTGTGCATAAAATGCCAGGACAGTTCAAACCCCCCCCCAAATGACCCCATTTTGGAAAGTAGACACCCCAAGCTATTTGATGAGAGCAATGTTGAGCCCATTAAATATTTTTTTTTTTTGTCCCAAGAGATTGAATAATGAAAAAAAAAAAAATATATATATTTTTTTTTTACAAAAAGTTGTCACTAAATGATATATTGCTCAAACATGTCATGGGCATATGTAGAAATACACCCCAAAATACATTCTGTTGCTTCTCCTGAGTACGGGGATACCACATGTGTGGGACTTTTTGGGAGCCTAGCTGCGTACGGAACCCCAAAAACCAATCACCGCCTTCAGGCTTTCTAAGGGTGTAATTTTTTTATTTCACTTCTCACTGCCAATCACAGTTTCGGAGGCCATGGAATGCCCAGATGGCATAAAACCCCCCAAAATGACCCCATTTTGGAAAGTAGACACCCCAAGCTATTTGCTGAGAGGTATTGTGAGTATTTTGCAGATGTCGCTTTTTGTCACAAAGTTTTGAAAATTGAAAAAAAGAAAAAAAAAATTTTTTTTTCTTTACTTTCTTCATTTTCAAAAACAAATGAGAGCTGTAAAATACTCACCATGCCTCTCAACAAATAGCTTGGGGTGTCTACTTTCCAAAATGGGGTCATTTGGGGGGGTTTTGTGCTATTTTGGCATTTTATGGCCTTCGAAACTGTGATAGGTAGTGAGGAGTGAAATCAAAAATTTGCACCCTTAGAAATCCTGAAGGCGGTGCTTGAGTTTCGGGGCCCCGTACGCGGCTAGGCTCCCAAAAAGTCCCACACATGTGGTATCCCCATACTCAGGAGAAGCAGCAAAATGTATTTTGGGGGTGCAATTCCACATATAACCATGGCATGTGTGAGCAATATATCATTTAGTGACAACTTTTTGAAAAAAAAAAAATCTTTTTTATTTTTGTCTTTATTCAATCACTTGGGACTAAAAAAAAAAATATTCAATGGGCTCAACATGCCTCTCAGCAAATAGCTTGGGGTGTCTACTTTCCAAAATGGGGTCATTTGGGGGGGTTTTGTACTTCTCTGCCATTTTAGCACCTCAAGAAATGAAATAGGCAGTCATAAATTAAAAGCGGTGTAAATTCCAGAAAATGTACTCTAGTTTGTAGACGCTATAACTTTTGCGCAAACCAATAAATATACGCTTATTGGCATTTTTTTTACTAAAGACATGTGGCTGAATACATTTTGGCCCAAATGTTTGACTAAAATTGAGTTTATTAGATTTTTTTTATAACAAAAAGTAGAAAATCTCTTTTTTTTTCAAAATTTTCGCTCTTTTTCCGTTTATATCGCAAAAAATAAAAATCACAGAGGCAATCAAATACCATCAAAAGAAAGCTCTATTTGTGGGAAGAAAAGGACGCAAATTTCGTTTGGTTACAAAATTGCATGACCGCGCAATTACCAGTTAAAGTAGTGCAGTGCGAAATTGAAAAAAGACCTCTGGTCCTTAAGCTGACAATTGGTCCGGGGCTGAAGTGGTTAATTAGAATATTATGCATTGTACAGATTACACCCTAATTAGGGCAAAGAAACCTTTCTAATTCCGTACTTGATGATACTGTAAGGTCAAAAATCAGTGTCCCCCGCTCCTAGGAATTCTGTCCCTACCAGGGAATGTAAGTAACAAGAAATATTAAAGAGATATACCGTACACACTTTGTTACTATTTTCTTCCTTTTTTGTTATATTGCACCGTTCTCATGGTGCAATCTGCTCCACAATCCCCGGTCTCTCTCTTGACCTAGACATTTCTGTCTAAATACTAAAATCATTTTTCTTCCTTTTCAGTCTTTTTAGTTTCTTCTATCCTTTACGATGGTGTTGGGTGGAACCCTATTGACTCGGGTCTATATAGACATAGTCACATACAATAGTGTCACAAAATGACACATATGTCCTGTATACATATGTTTTTTAATTCTGTTTTTTTACTTCTAGAGAACATAGAAAGCTCCTGAAGAAGCGTTACACAGCGCGTAAACATGTAGGGCAATCAAGCACAAGCTATTCACGATAACACTGCCTCCATATGGTTCATAATAATTGTTCAAATAACCTCTAGGTGTTTAATCTAAGCATTATCCAGATCTGAGGGGGTCACATGATCCATATTGTTTACCTCTAGCAGAGTTATCTATAGGCTTGTAGTCTTTCCTGTATTCTTTGCAGATCTCTGTATATGTTTTTTGCATTGAGTATTTGTATGTTTTTGTTTTAAATAAACTGTGTTAACCTTTTAAACTTAGATTGTACGCCTAAAAAGTCCATCATTCTCAACAAAAATTAGTTGTTAGTTTTATGAAATATAACTAGCACTACAATTTTCAGAACCAATATAAAACCTAAAGGTCATGGTAAGAAGGGGGTGTAGGATGGGACTCCTCTCGAGTGGGAGGAGGTTGATGTAGCTGTTGCCTATAGATAGGCAGTTTATATGCCTGAACCTGTACAGTGGTGAATTGGTGAGGATGCAAATGAACATAACCAGACCCAGATGCAGCAGGGTACTGCTAAGGGCTTGGCTCATAAGCATTAAACGGCGCATTTGTTGGCTCATATCTGGTCAGATACTGTGCAATATTCTGGACTTCATTCATTTGTGGCCTAGAGGCAGGGCCGTTTTTTAAGGCAGGGCAAAAGGGGCAGCTGCCTTGGGCCCTGTCATTGTTGTGGGGCCCAAAGCAGCTGCCTCATACTTGCCAACTATCCTGGTTTAAATTCCCTTGTGGTTTTAGTCCTGTGCTGTGTCCCAATATCTCAGTGTGAAGTGCTGCTACTAATGCTGCCCAGCTCTGCCCTATTGTTGTGTACACCTGCAGACCCTGTGTTTACATGTAAATTACCGGCATTCATATGTAAATAGCGGCAGCCAGCGGCATTGATATGTATATCATACCCCCCCTGAGGCCATATCCACAGTAATCTCTAGCAACCAATCAACAAGCCGAAATCATGTGCTGTAACCTCTAGCAACTAATCAGGGAGCCGTGTTGTGTGCTGTAACCTCAGTGAGCAGTAATGATACACTGTAACCTCTGGCAACCAATCGCAATAGCTGCCTGATCTCATTCAGTAAACTGATTTTGAATCTAGCTGCTATTTATTTTATGTCTCAGAGCAGGTGGAGAGCAAATCTACAAGAAAAGTTTTGCCCAGGGTCCAATCAATATTAACCACTTCAGCCCCGGACCAATTGGCAGCCAAAGGACCAGGCCCCTTTTTGCGAATCGGCACTACGTCGCTTTAACTGACAATTGCGCGGTCGTGCGACGTGGCTCCCAAACAAAATTGGCGTCCTTTTTTTCCCACAAATAGAGCTTTCTTTTGGTGATATTTGATCGCCCCTGCGGTTTTAATTTTTTGCGCTATAAACAAAAATAGAGCGACAATTTTGAAAAAAATGCAATATTTTTTACTTTTTGCTATAATAACTATCCCCAAAAAATATATAAAAAAAATTTTTTTTTCCTCAGTTTAGGCCGATACGTATTCTTCTACATATTTTTGGTAAAAAAAATCGCAATTAGCGATTATTGATTAGTTTGCGCAAAAGTTATAGCGTTTACAAAATAGGGGATAGTTTTATAGCATTTTTATTAATATTTTTTTTTTTTACTAGTAATGGCGGAGATCAGCGATTTTTATTGTGACTGTGACATTATGGCGGACACATCGGACATTTTTGACAAATTTTTGGGACATTTGTCATTTATACAGAAATCAGTGCTATTTAAATAGCACTGATTCCTATGTAAATGACAGTGGCAGTGAAGGAGTTTACCACTAGGGGGCGGGGATGAGTCAGTGTGACGTGTTGTGTTTTTTTTTACAGTAGGGGGGGCGTGGCTGTACGTCTGATGTCATTGATCGGCTTTCCCGATGACAGGGAACAGCCGATCAATGACAGGCAGTGTAGGAAGCGCGGGGAGAGGTTTGTTTACACAAACCTCTCCCCGTTCTTCAGCTCCGTAACCCGATCGCAGGATACCAGCGGCGATCGGGTCCGCTGGTCCCGCGGCCATGGTCACGGAGCTCCCGACCGGGTCGTGAGCGCGCCGCTGGCGGCGCGCGCGCGCGACCCACAGGCAGGCACATGCACGATCATGTACAGGTACGTGATTTTGCCTGCCCGTGCCATTTTGCCGACGTATATCGGCGTTAGGCGGTCGGGAAGCGGTTAAAGATGGCCCTGCCTAGAGGTGAGCTTGTTCCCGTTCTTTTCATCCTTACTGCACCTCTGAGTGGCTGTCCCCTCACCTTCACACATCAGGCTGTAACATCAACAGTAAGTCTCTTCTGCCTGTCACGTACCTGGTGGTGCGAGCCCGAGTTTGCAGAGAGAGACCTCCCTTGCGTCTCCCACTCCTGGTTCCCTGGTAGGGTGACAGGAGACCCAGGAGTGAGGAGGAGCACGGGTGCCTGGCAGGATCAACAGACCAGTGGAGCGACACAGGGTCAACTTAGCGGACAAGGTGTGTAACTGGATCAGCACAGCAGACTGGATATCAGAGCAGGCTGGGTCAGGATAGACAGACAGGATCAGCACAGCAGACTGGATAGCAGAGCAGGCTGGATCTGGATGGACAGGCAGGATCAGCACAGCAGACTGGAAAGCAGAGCAGGCTGGATCTGGATGGACAGGCAGGATCAGCACAGCAGACTGGATAGCAGAGCAGGCTGGATCTGGATGGACAGGCAGGATCAGCACAGCAGACTGGATAGCAGAGCAGGCTGGATCTGGATGGACAGGCAGGATCAGCACAGCAGACTGGATAGCAGAGCAGGCTGGATCTGGATGGACAGGCAGGATCAGCACAGCAGACTGGATAGCAGAGCAGGCTGGATCTGGATGGACAGGCAGGATCAGCACAGCAGACTGGATAGCAGAGCAGGCTGGATCTGGATGGACAGGCAGGATCAGCACAGCAGACTGGATAGCAGAGCAGACCGGATCAGTACAGGTAAGCTGGTTCAGCAAAGCAGACAGGACCTCAGAGCAGACCGGATCAGTACAGGTAAGCTGGTTCAGCAAAGCAGACAGGACCTCAGAGCAGAACGGATCAGTACAGGTAAGCTGGTTCAGCAAAGCAGACAGGACCTCAGAGCAGACCGGATCAGTACAGGTAAGCTGGTTCAGCAAAGCAGACAGGACTTCAGAGCAGACTGGATCAGTACAGGTAAGCTGGGTCATCAGAACGGGCCGGGTCGGATATCAGGCTGGCAGCAAGGTACAAGAGGATGAAGCAGAAGGATGGTCACAAACAAGCCAAGGTCGGGTGCAGGCAGATAGAGGGATAGTCACAGGCAGGCCGGGTCAATACAGGACAGACGTATCAGGATCAGGTTACAGTCACCACAACGCTGTAGAGCAGATAGAGGGATAGTCACAGGCAGGCCGGGTCAATACAGGACAGACGTATCAGGATCAGGTTACAGTCACCACAACGCTGTAGAGCAGACAGCAGGGACGTCTGCTCTGGCCGGATTTAAATAGGCTACCTGGCGCCAACAAGAGCGCGCACCTGTCTACCTGTGCGCGCGCCCGTGCGCAGCCGCACAAGTGCACCGGCGTGCATGCGCATGCGCAGTGGTGCCCGTGGGCCAGGACGACCAGGGTTCAGGTTTCTGGCAGGATCTTCATGACATTGCCCCCCTCCTAGGGGCAGCCTCCGGATGCCCCTCTGGGCAAATTTCTCAGGATGGGCTCTCTTGAAGGATTGAACTAGACTCTTAGCGTGGATATTGCACTCGGGCTCCCAGGAATTTTCTTCAGGACCGCAACCCTTCCATTTTATCAAAAACTGGTTCTGATTCCTCCTTTTCCTAAAATTTAGGATGGCCTCCACTTCAAACTCCTCTTCGCCATCCACTAGCACTGGGTCAGGGGGTACCGTTCTCCTGTTGGTAAAGAGGTTGAGAGTGGAGGGCTTCAGCAGGGAAACGTGAAAAAACGGATGGACCCTGAGGGAGTCTGGGAGTTCCAACTCATAGGCTACTTCATTTATTTTTCGCTTGACTGGAAAGGGTCCCAAGAACTTGGGGCCCAGTTTCTTCGAGGGACATGCCATCCTCAGGTTTAAAGTAGAAAGCCACACTGCGTCACCTGGTGCCAACACCAGCTCCCCTCGCCTCTTCCTGTCAAAGACTGCTTTATTATGTTCCTGGGTCCGGGCCATGGTGTCCTGCAGGAGTTGGTTATTGGAAGCAAAAAAGTCAATTTTTTCCTGAACTGCGGGCATGGAACATTCAGGGAGAGAGTTGGTTAGGAATGAGGGGTGGAAGCCATAGTTGGCGAAGAAGGGCGTCTGTTGGGTGGCAGAGTGGATGGCATTGTTATATGCAAATTCGGCAACTGGTAGCAGGGAGATCCAATCATCCTGGGTGAAAGAGGAGAAGCACCGTAAATATTGCTCCAAGGTCTGATTAGTCCTTTTGGTTTGCCCATTGGACTGAGGGTGATAGGCGGACGAGAAGGACAGTTCAATATTAAGAGCCTTACAGAGGCAGATTTCCAGAACCGAGAGGTGAACTGCACCCCTCGGTCTGAAACTATGTTGGCTGGTACCCCGTGGAGCCTGATAACTTTTCGGATAAACACCTGTGCGGTTTCTGAAGCAGAGGGAGTGCCCTTCATGGGAACAAAGTGTGCCATCTTCGACAGGCGGTAGACTATCACAAAGATCGTGGTGTGGTCCTCTGCTGGGGGCAGTTCAACAATGAAGTCGATAGACAGCATCTTCCAGGGTCGATCTGGGGCTGGTAGGGGCTTGAGTAGGCCCCAGGCCTTGGTCCAGTAACTCTTGCTCCGTATACATATGGTGCATGTGTCTACGAACTTCCTGCAGTCCTCCCTCAGCTGATTCCACCAGAAGGTACGTTGTACCAAATCAGTGGTCTTGGTGACACCGAAGTGTCCAGCAAGTTTGTGATCATGGCACAATTCCAGGACGATTACCCGCAGATCCTCGGGAATGAAAATGTTATCTTCATGCCATAGCAGGCCATCTTTGGCTAGCAACCCAGGTCCGGTAGTGGGTATGAGGCCACTGGAGGCCCGCCTGAGCTGGGAAAGTAAGTCTTCCTGAAGCAGAAGAAAATTTCCAGGGGCAAGGATCGTATCCGGAGGGGAGTCATCCTGGGATTTGTGGAACATACGTGACAGAGCGTCCGGCTTCGCATTCTTGGAACCCGGACGATAAGTCACGTGGAAAGTAAAATGAGAGAAAAATAAAGCCCATCAGGCTTGTCTAGGTTTCAACCTCTTGGTAGTTTTCAGGTACTCTAGGTTCTTGTGATCCGTGAAGATCAGGATTGGGTGAGTAGCCCCCTCCAGCAGGTAGCGCCACTCCTCGAGGGCGGTTTTCATCGCCAACAACTCCCGATCTCCCACATCGTAGTTCTTCTCGGCCGGGGACAGTTTACGTGAGAAGAAGGCTACGGGATGAAGCAGAGCTTTGACGCCCTGTCTCTGGGATAGGATTGCCCCCACGGCTATTTCGGATGCGTCCACCTCCAGGACGAAGGGTAAGGAAGAGTCCGTGTGCTTCAGGATGGGAGCGGAGGTATAGAGCCCCTTAAGGGCCTCAAAGGCCCCTTGGGCTTCAGGGGACCAGTGGAAGCGGGTACCTTGTTTGGTAAGCGCTACTATGGCCGAGAACCTTTCTTATCCCCGGGAGTCAGCCAGTCCAGGATTGCTGCTATCTTCTGGGGGTCCATCCGAATGCCCTTGCTGGAAATGATCAAGCCCAAGAAGGGTATGCTTTCTACCTCAAAAAGGCATTTATCAGCCTTGGCGTAGAGGCCGTGTTGCCTGAGGCGGCCTAGTACGCTCCTGACATGCCCACGATGTGACTCTAGGGAGGAAGAGAAAATGAATATGTCATCAAGGTAAACAACGGCAAATACATCTAAAAAGTCCCGGAGCACGTCATTAATGAAAAACTGAAAGGTAGCAGGGGCATTACAGAGTACAAAGGGAATCACCAGGTACTCGAAGTGCCCAAATCGAGACCGAAAGGCCGTCTTCCATTCGTCCCCATCCTTGATACGGACCAAGTCGTATGCCCCACGAAGATCCAACTTAGAGAAGATGGAGGCGGTCCCAAGCCTCTGAAACAGTTCTGGGACCAAGGGAAGAGGGTAGCGATTTTTTATGGTAACATTATTCAATGCACGGTAGTCCACGCAGGGTCTGAGGGAGTGGTCCTTCTTTTCCACAAAGAATATTCCTGCACCTGCTGGGGATGTGGAAGGATGGATGAAACCTTTCTTTAAATTTTCGTCAATGTATTTCTTGAGCTTCCCCTGCTCCACCTCTGTTAGAGGGAATCTTGGCCCCGGGAAGCAGCTCAATGGGGCAGTTGTAAGGCCTGTGGGGCGGCAGCACATCTGCCCCTTGTTTACTGAAAACGTCTAGATAGGCATGGTAGGCCTCTGGGATGGACTGACGTAAACTGGTCTCGGCCACCAGGCAGAGCAGAGCAGGGGTCCTCACGGGAGCAGGGAAACCACAGGATTTCTGGCAATAGGGAGAAGGAAAGGTAACTTCTCCTGTGGCCCAGTTGATGGCCGGGTTGTGTGCCTGCAGCCAGGGGATGCCCAGGATCACTGGGAACAGAGGAGAGGAGATTATGTCCATGCGTAATAGTTCCTGGTGTCACCCAGAGATGATCGTGGGTAGTGGGGCAGTCTCCTGGGTCACCGGGCCTGATTTAATGACAGACCCGTCGGCTAAATGGACGGATAGTCCCTGGGCCCTTGGGAGAAGAGGAACCTGGTGCTGGGCAGCGAAAACAGAGTCCATGAAACAACTACAAGCCCCAGAGTCAATGATGGCGGTTGTCCGCAGGGTCTTTCCTGGGAGCTGAAAGGAAACAGAGAGGGCAAGATGAGAAGAGACCCCGGTCACCGGATCAACGTAACTTAATAGCACGGTCGGGAACTTACGGAGCTTGGCCGGACAGTTCCTGACATAATGGCCAGGCTCCCCGCAGTAAAGGCATAGGTTGTTGCCACGGCGTCGTTGACGTTCTGTTGGAGTAAGAGAAGGTCGTAGGAGCCCCAGCTGCATGGGCTCAGGTGCGGCCGAGGTAGGTACAGGCCGGGCAGTGAAAGCAGGACGGAAATGACTAGGAGCTCTGGGGAGCACCCAGGTCGGCCTTGAAGCTCCCAGGGTTCGCTCGGCTCTACACTCTCGTAGGCGCCGATCGATCTGAATGGCCAAGTCAATTAAGGAGTTCAAGGTCTGAGGGACTCCTACCCTAGCAAGCTCATCTTTGAGAGCATCCGAGAGGCCCATGCGGAACTGGTGACGGAGGGCGGCATCATTCCAGTCCGTGTCGGCGCCCCATCACCTGAACTCGGCCACATAGTCCTCCACTGCCTTTCGTCCCTGTTGGAGGGAGCGTAAAGCGGCTTTCGCGGTCGTTGAGAGCTGGGGGTAGTCATACAGTTGCGCCATGGCGTCAAAAAAAGTGGAAAGACTGGTTAATGCAGCGTCTTTTTGTTCTAGGAGGCGGTGGGCCCAGACCTGGGGGTCCCCGGTGAGCAGGGCTACTACGAAGCCCACCTTAGCGGCCTCTAGAGAAAAGGTCCGAGGCTGTAGGGCAAAGTGGAGCTCACATTAGTTGCGGAAAGTTCTAAAGCTGCTGCGGGTACCCGAAAACTTCTCCGGAGTGGGAACTTTGGGTTCTGGTGGAAGCATCACCACAGTTGGGGCAGGTGCTGCCCCCATTGGGGGTGTTGCTGAGTATGAAGTCCCTTGTGTACTAGCAGGGCTGGACAGGACCAATACCCATTCTTCCAGCCGGGTGTACCCTTGTTGAAGGCTCTTCACCGCCTCGGTCAGACCTGCCAGGTGTTGACACAGCTCCTCCATGGCGGAGGCTCCATGCTCGGGCTCAGACATGGCTGTCTGCTACTGTCACGTACCTGGTGGTGCGAGCCCGAGTTTGCAGAGAGAGACCTCCCTTGCGTCTCCCACTCCTGGTTCCCTGGTAGGGTGACAGGAGACCCAGGAGTGAGGAGGAGCACGGGTGCCTGGCAGGATCAACAGACCGGTGGAGCGGCACAGGGTCAACTCAGCGGACAAGGTGGGTAACTGGATCAGCACAGCAGACTGTATAGCAGAGCAGGCTGGGTCAGGATAGACAGACAGGATCAGCACAGCAGACTGGATAGCAGAGCAAGCTGGATCAGGATGGACAGGCAGGATCAGTACAGCAGACTGGAAAGCAAAGCAGGCTGGATCTGGATGGACAGGCAGGATCAGCACAGCAGACTGGATAGCAGAGCAGGCTGGATCTGGATGGACAGGCAGGATCAGCACAGCAGACTGGATAGCAGAGCAGGCTGGATCTGGATGGACAGGCAGGATCAGCACAGCAGACTGGATAGCAGAGCATGCTGGATCTGGATGGACAGGCAGGATCAGCATAGCAGACTGGATAGCAGAGCAGGCTGGATCTGGATGGACAGGCAGGATCAGCACAGCAGACTGGATAGCAGAGCAGGCTGGATTTGGATGGACAGGCAGGATCAGCACAGCAGACTGGATAGCAGAGCAGACCGGATCAGTACAGGTAAGCTGGTTCAGCAAAGCAGACAGGACCTCAGAGCAGACCGGATCAGTACAGGTAAGCTGGCTCAGGAAAGCAGACAGGACCTCAGAGCAGACCAGATCAGTACAGGTAAGGTGATTCAGCAAAGCAGACAGGACCTCAGAGCAGACCGGATCAGTACAGGTAAGCTGGTTCAGCAAAGCAGACAGGACCTCAGAGCAGACCGGATCAGTACAGGTAAGCTGGTTCAGCAAAGCAGACAGGACCTCAGAGCAGACCAGATCAGTACAGGTAAGCTGGTTCAGCAAAGCAGACAGGACCTCAGAGCAGACCGGATCAGTACAGGTAAGCTGGTTCAGCAAAGCAGACAGGACTTCAGAGCAGACTGGATCAGTACAGGTAAGCTGGGTCATCAGAACGGGCCGGGTCAGATATCAGGCTGGCAGCAAGGTACAAGAGGATGAAGCAGAAGGATGGTCACAAATAGGGATGAGCCGAACACCCCCGGGTTCGGTTCGCACCAGAACCTTCGAACGGACCGAAAGTTTGCGCGAATTTTCGAACCCTATACGTTATAATGGACGCGAACGTTCAAAATCAAAAGTGCTAATTACAACGGCCAATATGCATGTTAATAAAACCTGTCATAAAACAGGTTTTGGGACCCGGGTCCTGCCCCAGGGGACATATATCAATGCAAAAAGAACTTTTAAAAACTAACGTTTTTTTGGGAGCAGTCATTTTAATGATGCATAAAGTGAAAAAAAAAAAGTGAAATTTTCCTTTAAATATGGTACCTGGGGGGTGTCTAAAGTATGCCTGTGAAGTGGCATGTGTTTCCCGTGTTTAGAACTGTCCTTGCACAAAATGTAAAGGAAAAAAAGAAGCCATTTAAAACCACTTGCGGCTTTAATGTCATGTCTTGTCCTGGCCGCCATATGGCTGAAAATCCTTGAGAAAAATGGCATGGCTACCCCATCACCCCCAGCCCCTTTGGGTCTTGTATGGATATTAAGGGGGACCCCGCATCCAAAATAAAACCCTATACCTACAACCCTATATACTCTGAACAGCAGTATATAGGTGGTGCAAACAAGACACGGACTGTAGGTTTGTTCTTAAGTAGAATCTGAACAGGTACATTATGAAGTGTAGCTCCATCCCAAAAAAATCTATTTTTAAGCTTTTTGGAGAACATAGGGAGGGGTTATCACCCCTGTAACATTTGCTGTCTTTGCACATCTGTTCAGAACATGTCACCTCACTTTCCGTCCCAATGACAAATGTTTTTGGAAAAGTGGGGTTTTAATTGAAATTGGTGATAAAGCATCAGTAGAGAGGAGATACCTTTTTCCCAAATTAAATCTAACATGATAGAATTTCCCTTCCTAGGGGTAGATTTCCTCTCACTTCCTGTTTTCTCTTTCCGTTTGCAAGTAGGAGTCGTTTGTAAGTTGGATGTTTGAAAGTAGGGGCCTGCCGTATATACTCTGCAGAAATTTGCCCTATTAGATGTTGGTGTAGCCACAAGACTGGTGGGCACAGGAATGGGCCCTGCTGTGAGTTAATAGATCAAGATTTGTACTTGCATGCACCTGTTGAACCGGGCAGAAAAATTGGGCCTTTGGTGGGTGGTGGTGGTGGTGGTGGACGGTGTTGCCACAAGACTGTAAGCCCTCACAGTTACTCTTGGTGGGAGCAGGAATGGGCCCTGCTGTGAGTTATTAGATCAAGATTTGTAATTGCATGCACCTGTTGAACAGGGCAGAAAAATTGGGCCTTTGGCGGTGGTGGTGGACGGTGTTGCCACAAGACTGTAGGCCCTCATAGTTACTCTTGGTGGGCGCAGGAATGGGCCCTGCTGTGAACTTTTAGATCAAGATTTGTAATTACACGCCCCTGTTAAACAGGGGCTGAAAAATTGTGCCTTAGGCATTGGTGCTGGTGCCACAACACTGCAACCCCTCACAGACACTGTACTCTTAGCACAGCAATGAGACCTGTTGCAAAGCATTGCCTAAAAATTGTAATTACACGCCCCAACAGGGTCTGAAAAATTGTGCCTTAGGCACTGGTGCTGGTGCCACAACACTGCAACCCCTCACATATACTGTACTTGGAGCACAGCAGTCACACCTGTTGCAAAGCATTTTTTAAAAAAATTGTAATTACACGCCCCTGTTAAACAGGGGCTGAAAAACTGTGCCTTAGGCATTGGTGCTGGTGCCACAACACTGCAACCCCTCACAGATACTGTACTCTTAGCACAGCAATGAGACCTGTTGCAAAGCATTGCCTAAAAATTGTAATTACACGCCCCAATAGGGGCTGAAAAATTGTGCCTTAGGCGCTGGTGCCACAACACTACAACCCCTCACAGATACTGTACTTGGAGAACAGCAGTCACACCTGTTGCGAAGCATTTTTTTAAAAAAATTGTAATTACACGCCCCTGTTAAACAGGGGCTGAAAAACTGTGCCTTAGGCATTGGTGCTGGTGCCACAACACTGCAACCCCTCACAGATACTGTACTCTTAGCACAGCAATGAGACCTGTTGCAAAGCATTGCCTAAAAATTGTAATTACACGCCCCAACAGGGGCTGAAAAATTGTGCCTTAGGCACTGGTGCTGGTGCCACAACACTGCAACCCCTCACAGATACTGTACTTGGAGCACAGCAGTCACACCTGTTGCGAAGCATCTTTTTTAAAAAATTGTAATTACACGCCCCTGTTAAACAGGGGCTGAAAAATTGTGCCTTAGGCATTGGTGCTGGTGCCACAACACTGCAACCCCTCACAGACACTGTACTCTTAGCACAGCAATGAGACCTGTTGCAAAGCATTGCCTAAAAATTGTAATTACACGCCCCAACAGGGGCTGAAAAATTGTGCCTTAGGCACTGGTGCTGGTGCCACAACACTGCAACCCCTCACAGATACTGTACTTGGAGCACAGCAGTCACACCTGTTGCGAAGCATTTTTTAAAAAAAAATTGTAATTACACGCCCCTGTTAAACAGGGGCTGAAAAACTGTGCCTTAGGCATTGGTGCTGGTGCCACAACACTGCAACCCCTCACAGATACTGTACTCTTAGCACAGCAATGAGACCTGTTGCAAAGCATTGCCTAAAAATTGTAATTACACGCCCCAACAGGGGCTGAAAAATTGTGCCTTAGGCACTGGTGCTGGTGCCACAACACTGCAACCCCTCACAGATACTGTACTTGGAGCACAGCAGTCACACGTGTTGCGAAGCATTTTTAAAAAAAATTGTAAGTACACGCCCCTGTTATACAGGGGCTGAAAAATTGTGCCTTAGGCACTGGTGTGGTGGCATGGATCATTGAGGAGGAGGAAGAGGATAGTCAGTGAACATAACAGGACAGTCACTCAGCATCAGCATAGGCAGTCTTGAAGGGATGTGACATTATAAATTATTCTGATATATCCGCTTCAGGTGCCTGGTAGCTGGTGGTGATCCAAGACTGATTCATTTTTATGAAGGTCAGTCGATCAACCGAGTCGGTGGACAGGCGCACCCTATGATCGGTGACAAATCCTCCAGCAGCACTGAATGTGCGTTCGGAAAGAACGCTGGAGGCAGGACAGGCCAGTAGCTCAATTGCATACTGTGCAAGCTCTGGCCAGTGATCCATCCTCAGGACCCAGTAAGCCAGAGGATTTTCGGTGGGAAAGGTGTCCAAGTCTGATCTTGCCCCTAGGTATTCCTGCACCATGTATATCAGACGCTGGCGATGGTTGCTGGAACCGATCATACCTTGGGGCTGCGGACTAAAAAATTGTCTGAACGCATCGGTCAGACGTCCACCTTCCCCACCGCTCCTTCTGCTACTGACCGAAGCCTCAGCAACTCGTCGTCCAGGACCAGGAGTTTGTAACCTCCCAGTTTCTGGGAACGCGTTGCACAGACCTTTCTGCAAGGCCTCCCTGAGATGTCTCATCCTCTGCTCCCTCTGCGACGGCAAGATAAGGTCCGCAACCTTACCCTTGTACCGTGGATCAAGGAGAGTGGCCAGCCAGTAATGGTCCCTCTCCTTGATCCGAAGAACACAAGGATCCTTCCGCAGGCTTTGCAGGATCAGGGAGGCCATGCAGCGTAGGTTAGCTGAGGCATTCGGTCCGGAGTCTTCTGGGTCACTGAGAATAACATGATCGCCAGTCACCTCCTCCCAGCCACGTACAAGTCCACTGGTTTGTTGGGACTGTACATCATCCCTAAAAGACTGCTGCTGCTGATGCTGAGTGCCAGGCTCCACCTCCATGCTCACACAATCCTCCTCCTCCTCCTCCTCATCCTCTTCCTGTGTGATGGGTGGGACAGAAGGAACACTGTCCGGATAAAGGGGGCCTTGAGAGGCAAGGAAGTCCTCCTCTTCCTGCCTCTGTTCTGCCTCAAGTGCCCTGTCCATTATCCCATGCAGCGTATGCTCCAACAGGTGGACAAGAGGTACAGTGTCACTGATGCATGCACTGTCACTGCTCACCATCCTCGTGGCCTCCTCAAATGGTGAGAGGACAGTGCATGCATCCCTGATCATGCTCCACTGGCGTGGGAAAAAAAAGCCAAGCTCCCCTGACCCTGTCCTGGTGCCGTAGTTGCAAAGGTACTCATTGATGGCCCTCTGCTGCGTGTGCAGTCGCTGCAGCATGGCCAACGTTGAGTTCCACCTGGTGGGCATGTCACATATTAGGCGGTTCTTGGGCAGGTTCAGCTCCTTTTGCAGCTCAGTCAGCCGAGCACTGGCATTATAAGATCGGCGGAAATCCACACAGACTTTCCTGGCCTGCCTCAGGACATCCTGTAAGCCTGGGAACCTGCCCAAGAACCGCTGCACCACCAGGTTGAGGACGTGAGCCATACAGGGCACATGGGTGAGCTGCCCCTGTCGCAGGGCGGAGAGGAGGTTGGTGCCATTGTCAGAAACGACCATTCCTGGCTTAAGCTGGCGTGGCGTCAACCACCTCTCGGCCTGCCCCTGCAGAGCTGCCAGAACCTCTGGCCCAGTGTGGCTCCTGTCCCCCAAACACACCAGCGCAAGCACGGCATGGCATCTTTTTGCCTGCGTACTTGCGTAGCCCCTTGTACGCCTACGGAGCACCGCTGGTTCCGAGGACAGAGCACTGGAGGAAGAAGAAGAGGAGAGGGTGGAGGAGAGAGGTGTGTCACAACCAGTAGCAGTAGTAGCATTTTGAAAGGGTGGCGGAACAACCTCCAACACTACTGCACCTTGTCCTGCATCCCTCCCAGCTGCCAATAGAGTGACCCAATGGGCCGTGAAAGAAAGGTAACGTCCCTGTCCATGCCTGCTGGACCATGAGTCAGCGGTAATATGCACCTTACCGCTGACCGCCCTGTCCAGCGAGGCATGGACATTGCCTTCCACATGCCGGTAGAGAGACGGAATCGCCTTCCGTGAGAAAAAGTGGCGTTTGGGAACCTGCCACTGAGGAACCGCACATTGAACAAACTCACGGAAGGGGGCCGAGTCTACCAACTGAAAAGGCAGCAGTTGAAGTGCTAGCAATTTAGCCAAGCTAGCATTCAACCGCTGGGCATGTGGATGGCTGGGAGTGTACTTCTTTCGACGGTCCAGCAGCTGGGGCAGGGAAATTTGCCTGCTACAATCGGACGTCGGTGTACTGCAAGTACTTGGTTGTGACACACCTAATTCTACACCTTCAGTCCTCTCAGAGCAGCTTTCAGAGAGGACTGAAGATGTAGTGGGGATGGAGATCCCAGCTGATGAGGAGCAAGGAGAGGTCCGCTTTGTTCTTTGGTGTGGGTCTTTTATGTGTGCTTGCCAACGATCTGCATGGCAGGTCGACATATGTCTGCTCATGCTTGTGGTGCCCAAGCGGCTGATGTTTTGGCCACGCGAGATACGCTTGAGACAAATATTGCAAATAGCAGTGGTGCGATCTGATGCACTCGTCTCAAAAAAGGCCCACACCAAAGAACTTTTCTGATAACGTGCAGAGGCAGCGCCCTGCACAGGCGGAGCTCTGCGGTGTTGTACAGTTGCTGTGCTGGCCTCTAGCTCGCCTCCAGGGGGCATCCTGCCTCGTTGGACATGTGACGCCGCATCCTCCTCGTCCTCCTCCTCATCCTCTCTCCCTTCAGGCACCCACGTGGAGTCAGTGACCTCATCATCCCCTCCCTCTTCACCACTAGAGCAAACCTGGCAGTAAGCTGCAGCTGGTGGAACAGTACTGCCAGATTGCTGTCCTTCAGCATCCCCTCTCTCTGCGCGCACACTACTGACTTCCTCAAGCTGGGTATCATCATCCGAGCCTTCGAATCATTGGGCATCCTCCTAGAGCATGTACCCAACACTGTGCTCAAAGAGTTCGGGGGACTCCTCAGGAGGACATGGTGGGTCTAGGGAAGGGGTGGCTGATGATGCCATTGAGTACGCGTTGGCAGCTGCTCTGCCAGTACCCTGAGCCTGGGTGAGAGAGGATGAGGAGGGCTTGGTCATCCATTCTACCAAGCCTTCAGCATGATGCGGCTCCACATGTCCAGCTGCCGAAAACAAAGACGAGCGTGTCCCATGGCCACGTGCTGATGACGATGCACGACCACGGCCACGGCCAGCACTGTTGTCTCTAGAAACAGAGCCTGCCTGCCCTGTGTTCTTGCCTCTGCACGCTCTACCTCCCCTTGGCGGTCTTCCAGGCATTGTAGTCGGTAGTGTATATAGTATAAAAAATAGAGCTCCTATGTGTGCTCACAACACACTGTAGGTCCTATGGGTGCTGACACTAACACACTATAGGTACTATGTGTGCTGCTGACAAGAAAATATAGGAGCTATGTTTGCTGCCACTAACACACTAGAAGTCCTATGGGTGCTGCTGAGAAGAAAATATAGGAGCTCTGTGTGATGCCACTAACACACTAGAAGTCCTATGGGTGCTTCTGCGAAGAAAATATAGGAGCTCTGTGTGATGCCACTAACACACTAGAAGTCCTGTGGGTGCTGCTGAGAAGAAAATATAGGAGCTCTGTGTGATGCCACTAACACACAATTGAAGTCCTATGGGTGCTTCTGGGAAGAAAATATAGGAGCTCTGTGTGATGCCACTAACACACTAGAAGTCCTGTGGGTGCTGCTGAGAAGAAAATATAGGAGCTCTGTGTGATGCCACTAACACACAATTGAAGTCCTATGGGTGCTTCTGGGAAGAAAATATAGGAGCTCTGTGTGATGCGACTAACACACTAGAAGTCCTATGGGTGCTTCTGGGAAGAAAATATAGGAGCTCTGTGTGATGCCACTAACACACTAGAAGTCCTATGGGTGCTTCTGGGAAGAAAATATAGGAGCTCTGTGTGATGCCACTAACACACTAGAAGTCCTGTGGGTGCTGCTGAGAAGAAAATATAGGAGCTCTGTGTGATGCCACTAACACACAATTGAAGTCCTATGGGTGCTTCTGGGAAGAAAATATAGGAGCTCTGTGTGATGCGACTAACGAACTAGAAGTCCTATGGGTGCTTCTGGGAAGAAAATATAGGAGCTCTGTGTGATGCCACTAACACACTAGAAGTCCTATGGGTGCTTCTGGGTAGAAAATATAGGAGCTCTGTGTGATGCCACTAACACACTAGAAGTCCTGTGGGTGCTGCTGAGAAGAAAAAATATAGGAGCTCTGTGTGATGCCACTAACACAAAATTGAAGTCCTATGGGTGCTTCTGGGAAGAAAATATAGGAGCTCTGTGTGATGCCACTAACACACTAGAAGTCCTGTGGGTGCTGCTGAGAAGAAAATATAGGAGCTCTGTGTGATGCCACTAACACACAATTGAAGTCCTATGGGTGCTTCTGGGAAGAAAATATGGGAGCTCTGTGTGATGCCACTAACACACTAGAAGTCCAATGGGTGCTTCTGGGAAGAAAATATGGGAGCTCTGTGTGATGCCACTAACACACTAGAAGTCCTATGGGTGCTTCTGGGAAGAAAATATAGGAGCTCTGTGTGATGCCACTAACACACTAGAAGTCCTATGGGTGCTTCTGGGAAGAAAATATAGGAGCTCTGTGTGATGCCACTAACACACTAGAAGTCCTGTGGGTGCTGCTGAGAAGAAAATATAGGAGCTCTGTGTGATGCCACTAACACACAATTGAAGTCCTATGGGTGCTTCTGGGAAGAAAATATAGGAGCTCTGTGTGATGCACTAACACACTAGAAGTCCTGTGGGTGCTGCTGAGAAGAAAATATAGGAGCTCTGTGTGATGCCACTAACACACAATTGAAGTCCTATGGGTGCTTCTGGGAAGAAAATATGGGAGCTCTGTGTGATGCCACTAACACACTAGAAGTCCTATGGGTGCTTCTGGGAAGAAAATATGGGAGCTCTGTGTGATGCCACTAACACACTAGAAGTCCTATGGGTGCTTCTGGGAAGAAAATATAGGAGCTCTGTGTGATGCCACTAACACACTAGAAGTCCTATGGGTGCTTCTGGGAAGAAAATATAGGAGCTCTGTGTGATGCCACTAACACACTAGAAGTCCTGTGGGTGCTGCTGAGAAGAAAATATAGGAGCTCTGTGTGATGCCACTAACACACAATTGAAGTCCTATGGGTGCTTCTGGGAAGAAAATATAGGAGCTCTGTGTGATGCCACTAACACACTAGAAGTCCTGTGGGTGCTGCTGAGAAGAAAATATAGTAGCTCTGTGTGATGCCACTAACACACAATTGAAGTCCTATGGGTGCTTCTGGGAAGAAAATATGGGAGCTCTGTGTGATGCCACTAACACACTAGAAGTCCTATGGGTGCTTCTGGGAAGAAAATATGGGAGCTCTGTGTGATGCCACTAACACACTAGAAGTCCTATGGGTGCTGCTGAGAAGAAAATATAGGAGCTCTGTGTGATGCCACTAACACACTAGAAGTCCTATGGGTGCTTCTGGGAAGAAAATATGGGAGCTCTGTGTGATGCCACTAACACACTAGAAGTCCTATGGGTGCTGCTGAGAAGAAAATATAGGAGCTCTGTGTGATGCCACTAACACACTAGAAGTCCTGTGGGTGCTGCTGAGAAGAAAATATAGGAGCTCTGTGTGATGCCACTAACACACAATTGAAGTCCTATGGGTGCTTCTGGGAAGAAAATATAGGAGCTCTGTGTGATGCCTCTAACACACTAGAAGTCCTGTGGGTGCTGCTGAGAAGAAAATATAGGAGCTCTGTGTGATGCCACTAACACACAATTGAAGTCCTATGGGTGCTTCTGGGAAGAAAATATGGGAGCTCTGTGTGATGCCACTAACACACTAGAAGTCCTATGGGTGCTTCTGGGAAGAAAATATGGGAGCTCTGTGTGATGCCACTAACACACTAGAAGTCCTATGGGTGCTTCTGGGAAGAAAATATAGGAGCTCTGTGTGATGCCACTAACACACTAGAAGTCCTATGGGTGCTTCTGGGAAGAAAATATAGGAGCTCTGTGTGATGCCACTAACACACTAGAAGTCCTATGGGTGCTTCTGGGAAGAAAATATAGGAGCTCTGTGTGATGCCACTAACACACTAGAAGTCCTGTGGGTGCTGCTGAGAAGAAAATATAGGAGCTCTGTGTGATGCCACTAACACACAATTGAAGTCCTATGGGTGCTTCTGGGAAGAAAATATAGGAGCTCTGTGTGATGCCACTAACACACTAGAAGTCCTGTGGGTGCTGCTGAGAAGAAAATATAGGAGCTCTGTGTGATGCCACTAACACACAATTGAAGTCCTATGGGTGCTTCTGGGAAGAAAATATGGGAGCTCTGTGTGATGCCACTAACACACTAGAAGTCCTATGGGTGCTTCTGGGAAGAAAATATGGGATCTCTGTGTGATGCCACTAACACACTAGAAGTCCTATGGGTGCTGCTGAGAAGAAAATATAGGAGCTCTGTGTGATGCCACTAACACACTAGAAGTCCTATGGGTGCTTCTGGGAAGAAAATATGGGAGCTCTGTGTGATGCCACTAACACACTAGAAGTCCTATGGGTGCTTCTGGGAAGAAAATATAGGAGCTCTGTGTGATGCCACTAACACACTAGAAGTCCTATGGGTGCTTCTGGGAAGAAAATATGGGAGCTCTGTGTGATGCCACTAACACACTAGAAGTCCTATGGGTGCTTCTGGGAAGAAAATATAGGAGCTCTGTGTGATGCCACTAACACACTAGAAGTCCTGTGGGTGCTGCTGAGAAGAAAATATAGGAGCTCTGTGTGATGCCACTAACACACTAGAAGTCCTATGGGTGCTTCTGGGAAGAAAATATGGGAGCTCTGTGTGATGCCACTAACACACAATTGAAGTCCTATGGGTGCTTCTGGGAAGAAAATATAGGAGCTCTGTGTGATGCCACTAACACACTAGAAGTCCTGTGGGTGCTGCTGAGAAGAAAATATAGGAGCTCTGTGTGATGCCACTAACACACAATTGAAGTCCTATGGGTGCTTCTGGGAAGAAAATATGGGAGCTTTGTGTGATGCCACTAACACACTAGAAGTCCTATGGGTGCTTCTGGGAAGAAAATATGGGAGCTCTGTGTGATGCCACTAACACACTAGAAGTCCTATGGGTGCTGCTGAGAAGAAAATATAGGAGCTCTGTGTGATGCCACTAACACACTAGAAGTCCTATGGGTGCTGCTGAGAAGAAAATATAGGAGCTCTGTGTGATGCCACTAACACACAATTGAAGTCCTATGGGTGCTTCTGGGAAGAAAATATGGGAGCTCTGTGTGATGCCACTAACACACTAGAAGTCCTATGGGTGCTTCTGGGAAGAAAATATAGGAGCTGTGTGTGATGCCACTAACACACTAGAAGTCCTGTGGGTGCTGCTGAGAAGAAAATATAGGAGCTCTGTGTGATGCCACTAACACACAATTGAAGTCCTATGGGTGCTTCTGGGAAGAAAATATGGGAGCTCTGTGTGATGCCACTAACACACTAGAAGTCCTATGGGTGCTGCTGAGAAGAAAATATAGGAGCTCTGTGTGATGCCACTAACACACTAGAAGTCCTATGGGTGCTGCTGAGAAGAAAATATAGGAGCTCTGTGTGATGCCACTAACACACAATTGAAGTCCTATGGGTGCTTCTGGGAAGAAAATATGGGAGCTCTATGTGATGCCACTAACACACTAGAAGTCCTATGGGTGATGCTGAGAAGAAAATATAGGAGCTCTGTGTGATGCCACTAACACACAATTGAAGTCCTATGGGTGCTTCTGGGAAGAAAATATGGGAGCTCTGTGTGATGCCACTAACACACTAGAAGTCCTATGGGTGCTGCTGAGAAGAAAATATAGGAGCTCTGTGTGATGCCACTAACACACTAGAAGTCCTATGGGTGCTGCTGAGAAGAAAATATAGGAGCTCTGTGTGATGCCACTAACACACAATTGAAGTCCTATGGGTGCTTCTGGGAAGAATATATAGGAGCTCTGTGTGATGCCACTAACACACTAGAAGTCCTATGGGTGCTTCTAGGAAGAAAATATAGGAGCTCTGTGTGATGCCACTAACACACTAGAAGTCCTATGGGTGCTTCTGGGAAGAAAATATAGGAGCTCTGTGTGATGCCACTAACACACTAGAAGTCCTATGGGTGCTGCTGAGAAGAAAATATAGGAGCTCTGTGTGATGCCACTAACACACAATTGAAGTCCTATGGGTGCTTCTGGGAAGAAAATATATAGGAGCTCTGTGTGATGCCACTAACACACTAGAAGTCCTATGGGTGCTTCTGGGAAGAAAATATAGGAGCTCTGTGTGATGCCACTAACACACTAGAAGTCCTGTGGGTGCTGCTGAGAAGAAAATATACGAGCTCTGTGTGATGCCACTAACACACAATTGAAGTCCTATGGGTGCTTCTGGGAAGAAAATATGGGAGCTCTGTGTGATGCCACTAACACACTAGAAGTCCTATGGGTGCTTCTGGGAAGAAAATATGGGATCTCTGTGTGATGCCACTAACACACTAGAAGTCCTATGGGTGCTGCTGAGAAGAAAATATAGGAGCTCTGTGTGATGCCACTAACACACTAGAAGTCCTATGGGTGCTTCTGGGAAGAAAATATGGGAGCTCTGTGTGATGCCACTAACACACTAGAAGTTCTATGGGTGCTTCTGGGAAGAAAATATAGGAGCTCTGTGTGATGCCACTAACACACTAGAAGTCCTATGGGTGCTTCTGGGAAGAAAATATGGGAGCTCTGTGTGATGCCACTAACACACTAGAAGTCCTATGGGTGCTTCTGGGAAGAAAATATAGGAGCTCTGTGTGATGCCACTAACACACTAGAAGTCCTGTGGGTGCTGCTGAGAAGAAAATATAGGAGCTCTGTGTGATGCCACTAACACACTAGAAGTCCTATGGGTGCTTCTGGGAAGAAAATATGGGAGCTCTGTGTGATGCCACTAACACACAATTGAAGTCCTATGGGTGCTTCTGGGAAGAAAATATAGGAGCTCTGTGTGATGCCACTAACACACTAGAAGTCCTGTGGGTGCTGCTGAGAAGAAAATATAGGAGCTCTGTGTGATGCCACTAACACACAATTGAAGTCCTATGGGTGCTTCTGGGAAGAAAATATGGGAGCTTTGTGTGATGCCACTAACACACTAGAAGTCCTATGGGTGCTTCTGGGAAGAAAATATGGGAGCTCTGTGTGATGCCACTAACACACTAGAAGTCCTATGGGTGCTGCTGAGAAGAAAATATAGGAGCTCTGTGTGATGCCACTAACACACTAGAAGTCCTATGGGTGCTTCTGGGAAGAAAATATAGGAGCTCTGTGTGATGCCACTAACACACAATTGAAGTCCTATGGGTGCTTCTGGGAAGAAAATATGGGAGCTCTGTGTGATGCCACTAACACACTAGAAGTCCTATGGGTGCTTCTGGGAAGAAAATATAGGAGCTGTGTGTGATGCCACTAACACACTAGAAGTCCTGTGGGTGCTGCTGAGAAGAAAATATAGGAGCTCTGTGTGATGCCACTAACACACAATTGAAGTCCTATGGGTGCTTCTGGGAAGAAAATATGGGAGCTCTGTGTGATGCCACTAACACTCTAGAAGTCCTATGGGTGCTGCTGAGAAGAAAATATAGGAGCTCTGTGTGATGCCACTAACACACTAGAAGTCCTATGGGTGCTGCTGAGAAGAAAATATAGGAGCTCTGTGTGATGCCACTAACACACAATTGAAGTCCTATGGGTGCTTCTGGGAAGAAAATATGGGAGCTCTATGTGATGCCACTAACACACTAGAAGTCCTATGGGTGCTGCTGAGAAGAAAATATAGGAGCTCTGTGTGATGCCACTAACACACAATTGAAGTCCTATGGGTGCTTCTGGGAAGAAAATATGGGAGCTCTGTGTGATGCCACTAACACACTAGAAGTCCTATGGGTGCTGCTGAGAAGAAAATATAGGAGCTCTGTGTGATGCCACTAACACACTAGAAGTCCTATGGGTGCTGCTGAGAAGAAAATATAGGAGCTCTGTGTGATGCCACTAACACACAATTGAAGTCCTATGGGTGCTTCTGGGAAGAATATATAGGAGCTCTGTGTGATGCCACTAACACACTAGAAGTCCTATGGGTGCTTCTAGGAAGAAAATATAGGAGCTCTGTGTGATGCCACTAACACACTAGAAGTCCTATGGGTGCTTCTGGGAAGAAAATATAGGAGCTCTGTGTGATGCCACTAACACACTAGAAGTCCTATGGGTGCTGCTGAGAAGAAAATATAGGAGCTCTGTGTGATGCCACTAACACACAATTGAAGTCCTATGGGTGCTTCTGGGAAGAAAATATAGGAGCTCTGTGTGATGCCACTAACACACTAGAAGTCCTATGGGTGCTTCTGGGAAGAAAATATAGGAGCTCTGTGTGATGCCACTAACACACTAGAAGTCCTGTGGGTGCTGCTGAGAAGAAAATATACGAGCTCTGTGTGATGCCACTAACACACAATTGAAGTCCTATGGGTGCTTCTGGGAAGAAAATATGGGAGCTCTGTGTGATGCCACTAACACTCTAGAAGTCCTATGGGTGCTTCTGGGAAGAAAATATGGGAGCTCTGTGTGATGCCACTAACACACTAGAAGTCCTATGGGTGCTTCTGGGAAGAAAATATGGGAGCTCTGTGTGATGCCACTAACACACTAGAAGTCCTATGGGTGCTTCTGGGAAGAAAATATGGGAGCTCTGTGTGATGCCACTAACACACTAGAAGTCCTATGGGTGCTTCTGGGAAGAAAATATGGGAGCTCTGTGTGATGCCACTAACACACTAGAAGTCCTATGGGTGCTGCTGAGAAGAAAATATGGGAGCTCTGTGTGATGCCACTAACACACTAGAAATCCTATGGGTGCTTCTGGGAAGAAAATATGGGAGCTCTGTGTGATGCCACTAACACACAATTGAAGTCCTATGGGTGCTTCTGGGAAGAAAATATGGGAGCTCTGTGTGATGCCACTAACACACTAGAAGTCCTAT
Organism: Lithobates sylvaticus; assembly: GCA_028564925.1. Taxonomy (NCBI): domain Eukaryota; kingdom Metazoa; phylum Chordata; class Amphibia; order Anura; family Ranidae; genus Lithobates; species Lithobates sylvaticus. The sequence goes on from CM053037.1 coordinate 123,694,841, forward strand.
GGGTGCTTCTGGGAAGAAAATATGGGAGCTCTGTGTGATGCCACTAACACACAATTGAAGTCCTATGGGTGCTTCTGGGAAGAAAATATAGGAGCTCTGTTTGCTGCCACTAACACACTAGAAGTCCTATGGGTGCTTTTGGGGTGCAATGCTGTGCTAACAGCACTGCGGTTGGTACTACTGAAATACTGTACTAACAGTAAAACACGCACCAGACTAATCCCCAGCAGCAGCTAATAACACACTAACCAGCAGCAATGGACGATCAATGACAGGTAGCAATGGTTTAGCAAATAAATAGCCAATGGTTTAGCAAAGAAGAGCAAATCTTTCTGTATGAATGAATCTAGCAAAGACACAGAATCAGCCTGATCTCTCCTAAAGCCGGAACTCATGTGACCGGCGCCGACGGCGTGGCGGCCTTTTAAATGGTGGGGCATGTACTAAAGCCCCTGAGCTTTAATTGGCTACAGGCGTCCTGCCTGTAGCCAATTATTGCTCTCCGAGTTTCCGGCGCTGTGATTGGCCAAGCATGCGGGGTCACAGTGCATGCTTGGCCAATCATCAGCCAGCAATGCACTGCGCCGGCCGCGCCGGCCGCAATGCATTGCAGGGCCGTTCGCATCACACGAATGTGATGCGAGCGCCCAAAATAGTTCTGGGCTCGCCGAGCGAGCGAACGCCCGGTGCTCGATGCGAACATGGGTTCGCATCGAGCACCGGGCCCATCCCTAGTCACAATCAAGCCAAGGTCGGGTGCAGGCAGATAGAGGGATAGTCACAGGCAGGCCGGGTCAATACAGGACAGACGTATCAGGATCAGGTTACAGTCACCATAACGCTGTAGAGCAGACAGCGGGAACCGTCTGCTCTGGCCGGATTTAAATAGGCTACCTGGCGCCAACAAGAGCGTGCACCTGTCTACCGGTGCACGCGCCCGTGCGCGACCGCACACGTGCACCGGCGCGCATGCGCATGCGCAGTGGCGCCCGTGGGCCAGGACGGCCAGGGTTCAGGTTTCTGGCAGGATCTTCATGACACTGCCTTTGCACATGCTAGTTGATCTGATCCTTCATCTTCCATTAAGCGTTCCATTAAGCGGATTGGTTCCCCTCATTGTTTTCAAGAACTATTTTTGATGTGTCTAAACCAGGGGTCTCCAATAGACGGCACTCCAGCTGTTGCAAAACTACAAGTCCCATGACGTATTGCAAGGCTGACAGTTACAAGCATGACTCCCACAGGCAGAGGCATGATGGGACTTGTAGTTTTGCAACAGCTGGAGGGCCGCCAGTTTGAGACCCCTGGTCTAAACCATTGGTCTAGCTAGATTCATAATTATTTCAGCAATTCCTTGGCCATCAGTGCTTTCAACTAAGTGCTGTTGTAGAATCTCATATTAGCCAATGTATTTCATAATATTCATATTGATTTGCATATATTTTATTGATAATATAATTATTATTATTGTTATTATTATTATTATTATTATTATATAGTAGTGGTCTTATCAATATTATTATTCAAAAAGTAAAGCAACAATTATTAATCTTTAATAATGTATACTATGTCTTCCATAGATTTAGAAAGATTTAATTTTAAATGTTGAGCTTTAGATGACCTCTCTGCTTTTTTGTCATACTTTCTATAAGAGTTTACTGGGTGAAAGTTCATTGTTTTGGTGGTTAAAATAATTAGGTGGAATACGGGAAAGTTATGTAAAGAACATTAAATTAAGTTTGACAGGGTCAAACAAAGGTCAGCTAGAGCCCTTATTAAAACTGTTAAAATACATATTGTAGGGAAGTATATATTTATGTATATCTATGTATGTTAATAATTAGACAATATTGAATAGGTAATTGGCTTTGCATATGTGTATGTATGTATGTGTATATATATATATATATATATATATATATATATATATATATATATATATATGTGTATACATAATGTAAGTGATACAGTACTTTTACACATAGGATTATACAATAACACGTCTGGTGGGGTTATTGAAAGTTCATTCTCTCACGGTCGTAAATCTGTAATTCTTGAACTTAGTTCAATCTTATAAAGATAAGGAGAGTTTGACAACATAGCTGGGTGCCAGACTGTCTCTACACAGGTGTTTTTAATTGGACAAGAGCAGTTATAAATCTTTTTAATGAACATATAGGAATTCTGGGAGTAATAAGTTTGACTGGTTATAGAACAGGTGTCAGATTTATGGTTGGTTACATTGACGTAGATCTTAGTGACCAATCACATGTAGGAAATATGGCTGAAATAGGCTTGTAAACGGGTATATAAATGCAAGCTCTACAATTGTTTGTCAGACAAGTCAGATAGGAGCTCATAAGGCTGAACTCTGTGTATGCAGCCCTATTGCAAGGGTCATAGAGGTCAGAACCAATGGGCAAATATCTGTCCCGAAACTTGTCTCCTCGTACGAGTCAGAGAAGACTTCTTAACTTGTTCCAGAGTGTGGTCTCAGGTGAATTTCCCTCACAAACTTGGTCGAGCTGGAACCCAGAACTCTGAGGGGACCGGACCACTGGCCAATCAGCTGGTCCCTATCAGGTGACAGCTTCCCAAGACATGGCAGAAAAGACCCATTCTGGTTCAAGGTGAGAACAATTCACAATTGTTTCAATTTGGTTAGTGAAGAAGAATACCTATATCTAATATGCTTGCATTGTAAGAAACTGTATAAATTAGACCAGTATCTTTGTCACGCACCTGGTGGTGATGAGTCTGCAGAGGAGAGCCTCCCTTGCGGCTCCCACTCTCGGTACCCTGGTAAGGTAACAGGGGGACCAAGAGTAAGGAGGGGCACGGGTGCCTAGCAGGACCGTTAGACCGGTAGCGAGAGATCCCTGGATCAGCTCAGCTGACAAGGTAAGTACAGCAGACTGGATCAGCACAGCAGACTGGATCAGCAAAGCAGACTGGATCAGCACAGCAGACTAGATCGGCAAAGCAGGCTGGAACAGCACAGCAGACTGGATCAGCAAAGCAGACTGGATCAGCACAGCAGACTGGATCAGCAAAGCAGACTGGATCAGCACAGCAGACTGGATCAGCAAAGCAGATTGGATCAGCACAGCAGACTGGGACAGCACAGCAGACTGGATCAGCAAAGCAGACTGGAACAGCACAGCAGACTGGGTCAGCAAAGCAGACTGGATCAGCACAGCAGACGGGATCAGCAAAGCAGACTGGATCAGCACAGCAGACTGGATCAGCAAGGCAGACTGGATCAGCAAGGCAGACTGGGTCATCAAAGCAGACAGGATCAGCAAAGCAAACTGGATCAGCAAAGCAGACTGGAACAGCACAGCAGACTGGGTCAGCAAAGCAGACGGGATCAGCACAGCAGACTGGATCAGCACAGCAGACTGGATCAGCAAGGCAGACTGGGTCATCAAACGGGCCGGGTCAGGTATCAGGCTGGCAGCAGAGTACAGGTGGGTCAAACAGAAGAGTGACCACAGACAAGCCAAGGTCGGGTACAGGCGGAAGGCAGAAGGGTCACAGGATAGCCGGGTCAAACACTGGTAGGAACTTCAGATCCGGTATTAGAACACAGAACGCTATAGAGCAGACAGCGGGGACCATCTGTGACAGACAGATTTAAATAGGCTAACTGGCGCCAACAGAAGCGCGCACCCATCCTCCCACGCGCGCTCTCATGCGCGGGTGTGTGCGCGCACGCGCGCACGCGCAGTGGTACCCGCGAACGGGTACCAGGGACTCCTGTGCGCCGGTTACTGGCAGGATCTTCATGAAAATCTTGTAATACTTTGAACATAAACCTGTATGTTATCAGCTCTTAATAAACCTGCATTGCTTAAGTTCTGCCTGGTTCGATACTTTACTATTCTACTTCATTTGGTGGCCCGTACGGGGACAGCATAACCTCAACTCCGATCTTGCCTAACTCCATGCTGGTGAGACACTGAGCTCAACACAATATTGCACAATATATCAGGTTAGCAGACACCTATTATTAGTACTGCATTGTGTTGTGCCGTGTTTTGCTAGCGCTAGGAGGGGCAGGTGGTTGTTGTTGGGGTATCGCTGTCCACCAGGCAGATCTTAGTGATGGCAGGTTGGGTTTTCTCAACTGTAGGTGCCTTAAAGTGCATTGTGCAGGATGAAATACAGTGGTGTGAAAAAGTGTTTGCCCCCTTCCTCATTTCCTGTTCCTTTGCATGTTTGTCACACTTAAGTGTTTCCGAACATCAAACCAATTTAAACAATAGTCAAGGACAACACAAGTAAACACAAAATGCAATTTGTAAATGAAGGTGTTTATTATTAAAGGTGAAAAAAAATCCAAACCATCATGGCCCTGTGTGAAAAAGTGATTGCCCCCCTTGTTAAAACATACTATAACTGTGGTTGTCCACACCTGAGTTCAATTTCTCTAGCCACACCCAGGCCTGATTATTGCCACACCTGTTCACAATCAAGGCATCACTTAAATAGGAGCTGCTTGACACAGTAAGGTCCACCAGAAGATCCTTAAAAGCTACACATCATGCCGAGACCCAAAGAAATTCAGGAACAATTGAGAAAGAAAGTAATTGAGATCTATCAGTCTGGAAAGGGTTATAAAGCCATTTCCAAAGCTTTGGGAATCCAGCGAACCACAGTGAGAGCCATTATCCACAAATGGCGAAGACATGGAACAGTGGTGAACCTTCCCAGGAGTGGCCGGCCGCCCAAAATTACCCCAAGAGCGCAGCGACAACGCATCCAAGAGGTCACAAAAGACCCCACAACAACGTCCAAGGAACTGCAGGCCTCACTTGCCTCAGTTAAGGTCAGCGTTCATGCCTCCACCATCAGGAAAAGACTGGGCAAAAATGGCCTGCATGGCAGAGTTCCAAGGAGAAAACCACTGCTGAGCAAAAAGAACATCAAAGCTCGTCTCAATTTCTCCACAACACATCTTGATGATCCCCAAGACTTTTGGGACAACATTCTGTGGACCGATGAGACAAAAGTGGAACTCTTTGGAAGGTGTGTGTCCAAGTATATCTGGCGTAGAAGGAACACTGCATTTCAGAAAAAGAACATTATACCAACAGTAAAATATGGTGGTGGTAGTGTGATGGTCTGGGGCTGTTTTGCTGCTTCAGGACCTGGAAGACTTGCCGTGATAAAAGGAACTATGAATTCTGCTGTCTACCAAGAGATCCTGAAGGAGAATGTCCGACCATCTGTTCGTGTACTCAAGCTGAAACGAACTTGGGTTCTGCAGCAGGACAATGATCCTAAACACACCAGCAAGTCCACCACCGAATGGCTGAAGAAAAACAAAATGAAGACTTTGGAGTGGCCTAGCCAAAGTCCTGACCTGAATCCTATTGAGATGTTGTGGTATGACCTTAAAAAGGCCGTTCATGCTCGAAAACCCTCTAATGTAACTGAATTAGGACAATTCTGCAAAGATGAGTGGGCCAAAATTCCTCCAGGACGCTGTAAAAGCCTCATTGCACGTTATCGCAAACGCTTGGTTGCAGTTGTTGCTGCTAAGGGTGGCCCAACCAGTTATTAGGTTTAGGGGGCAATCACTTTTTCACACAGGGCCATGATGGTTTGGATTTTTTTTCACCTTTAATAATAAACACCTTCATTTACAAATTGCATTTTGTGTTTACTTGTGTTGTCCTTGACTATTGTTTAAATTGGTTTGATGTTCCGAAACACTTAAGTGTGACAAACATGCAAAGGAACAGGAAATGAGGAAGGGGGCAAACACTTTTTAACACCACTGTACCCTGGGTAGAACATTTTTTATTTATTTTATTCTTCTCTCAATTCTTACTTTTCCAAAGGGGTACCCCTGTAGAGGGTTAGTTACTCTCTATGTAAACCTTCGTTAACATGCATGTTGGTTCCATGGACTGCAAAAATTTGTCAGGAAGAGGGAGGGTTTAGGGCTTATATGACCCCTCAAACACCCCAGACCCCTCAGGGTGGGAGCATAACAGCAGGACTTAAAACGCAATCAAGCGGTTCCCCGGAAGTAGTAAGAAGACAAGGGGCGCAGGAGAATGGGGGCAGAGGTTCCCCAGGGCTAACAGCGTGTAAAACACAGCCCCACAATAAACTACCAGGAGGTAGGGGCAGACATCTGGTGGAGGCGAGCCAAGCAGAATCCGGCATGACATATCAGGGAGATCCGGAGGCAGTGATGGAGCAAGAAGGAAACCCACATACTCCACATACCCCTAAAAACATGAAAGATTATGGCGGTAGGAAGGACACATGTTTAAGCACGAATGAAAGCAAGAGGGAACTTCCCGAGCTGGGACATACTCCTTCGGAGTCAGGAGAGGCAATATTAACACAATCAGGGGAAGAAGTTCAGGGGACGTATGGGAATCCCCCAGACCACTCCATCTATCCCCCCTATTCCCAAGGCCCTCCCCATGCCTCCCCTGCTAAGGAAGATACAGGTTCCCTACAAGCCTTAATAGATATCTCAAGGGGAGAACAAAGAGAGGAAGACCCAAGCGGAACGGGAGAGCCAGAAAAGAGGGATATAAGGGAAAAAGATACCCCCGTGACAGAACCCTTGAAGGAAAAGTTACAAGAGACCGAGACAAAACAGACAGACGGGAAGACAGGGAGAACGGGTAAAGACCCGGACTCGGACTTTACCGAATTAAGAAACATGATAAAAGCCCTACCGACAAAAGAGGATATACAAAGTTTAACAGCCTCAGTTGATAGGGCATGTAAACAGTCAGCAGAGGAATTAAAAGAGGAGATAGGGGCGGTGGGTTATCGAGTGGAAAATTTGGAAGAGGAACAGGATGAGATAAAGTTGGCAGTGGGAGAAGTCCAAGAGCTTATTAAGAAACAAGAAGACACAATGAACTCTTACAGAGGCCAATTAGACGACTTAGAGAACAGAGACCGCCGCCAGAACATCAGGATAAAAGATCTACCTGAAACTTACAGTAATAAGGACTTACCGGAAATAGTACAGCGGATCTTCCGACAGATATTGGGACTTAACGGGACGGAGCATACCGAGTTATATAGAGTACACCGCATAACTTACCGGGCCATCCAGACAAGACAGAACAAAGAAAGACCAAGGGATATAATTTAAAGTACATAGTTACACTGAAAAAGAGAAAATTATGAAGGCGGCACGAGAATTAGCAATAATTGATTTTGAAGGTGCAGATATCATTATATCCAGATATCACACGCAGGACACTAATGCAGCTTAGGATGGTACGCCCCCTGCTGGAGGTATTGAGGAAAAAAGAATTAAGGTATCAATGGGGATACCCTTTCTCACTAATAGCAACGAAAGATGGTAAAACAGCGGTGCTACGTACCAAAGACGACTTAATAAAGTTCTGTGAAATACTGGAACTGCCCCAAATAGATTTTGTGGATTGGAGAGCCGACACTAAGATGAACATAAAACAACCCCCTGCACAATGGTCCACTATAACAAAGAGATAATGAGGGGTCGGGGCCACAGGAACTCCCCTCGCTCCCTCTCCCCCCCCCCCCTCTTTTTTTTTTTTTCTCCCCCCTCTCCTGTTATCCTCCTCGGGAGGAAGGGAAAGGGGAAAGAAGTAAGAATGACAACAGGGACCTATGTATAAGGATCTAAGATGGCTCTCACCGTTTTGGGAAGTTTATATAATGTGTGAAATTCGTTATTGTTATTTTTTTTTTTTTTCTTTTTCTTTCTTTTTTTTTTTTTTGGGGGGGTTGAGGGGTAAGGTAACAACTGTGCCGGAGGGGGGTGGGGGAGGGGTGAGAGAAGGGAAGGAGAGTGGGAATGAGAAAGGGAGAAAAAGCACATCGTATGAAGAAGAGAAATAAAAGTAAAAGGTCCGGGTGGGGAAGGGAGCTCAAGGTTAATGGTGGGTTAAGTTTTAGCGTTTTTTGATATTATTAGGAAGGTCCGGAGGTCGGACTAGTAATCTGCAATATGCGGATAAAAGGGAGGGGAAGGGCAAGGGTTGCCCGGGCAGGGGAACCTCTCTATTAGTGGGCTTGGGACGGGGAAAAACGGGCCAAGGGGAAAAGGAAATAGGAAAACAGGTTGGGGAACAGAAACTCCCAGAAAGAAACAAAAAATTCTCAAGAGTAAAAGAGGAAAACAGAGTAGGGTATTTCAAAAAGAAATTAGAGGATGGATAAGGTGTTGAAAATAATGACATATAATGTGAGAGGGCTGAACTCTCCCCAAAAAAGGGACCGCTTGTGGCAGGAGGTGAGCCACCAAGAGGTGGACATAATTTTTCTTCAGGAGACACACTTCGGGCCGGGACCGGCCCCCAAATTACCAGTATTCATATATAATCAGTGGTTCCACTCTGTATCACCAATAGCGAGAGCAAGAGGAGTATCCATAGCCATTGGGAAAACCTGCCCCATGAGGATGACTGAGGTGCAGGCGGACCTGGAGGGAAGGTTTATATTTATAAAAGGGACTCTTTTGGGATCAACGTATACGCTGGCATCCATCTATGCACCAAATGTGGGTACGGCAGAATTTTTATTAAAAACACGGAAAAAGCTAGAAGGGTTCAAGGAGGAATGTGTGATTCTGGGGGGGGGACTATAATATAATCATGGACCCCGATTTAGACACTACATCCCAGAGAACTGGACTACCATTTAAGATATGGAAAAGGGTGAAAGAATATCTGAAACAAGTGCACTGGGTGGACACCTGGAGAGCACTTAACGAAGGAAAAAAAGATTATAGTTATTTTTCTAAAACCCATGGAGTATATTCCAGGTTGGATATCTTGATGGTAGACCAGTATTATCTGGATTATGTAAAAGAAGTAAAAATAAGAGCAATAACAATTTCGGATCATGCCCCAGTGATCATGAGGTTCCGACCGATATCTGGAGGTCAGAAGGAAAGGACTTGGAGATTAAACGAGTCGTTGCTAGATGACAATCAGATATCGGAAGACATTGAAAATAAATTGGTGAGATATTTTGAGGAAAATAGATCAGGGGAAACATCAGAACAAGCAAGATGGGATGCCCATAAAGCGGTAATAAGAGGAGCTCTAATAGCCCATGGAATTAGGAAAAAGAAAGAAAAAAAAAAGGAGCTGGAGGAATTGACTGGGAAGATACACAAACTGGAACAGAAACATAAAAATAGTATGAACCCGGAAGAGTCCAGACAGCTAGAAAAATACAGATTAGAATATAATTTGCACCTGGATAGGAAAACGCAAAACAAATATAGATATGCGGCGAATAAATTCTATGAAAATGGGAATAAATGTGGCAAGTTATTGGCCAACCAACTTAGAAAGCAACAAGAAACTTCCCATGTACATGGTATCCAATCCAGGGACAAATTAATAATAGACACTAAAACGATAGCAAAAGAGTTTGAAAACTTTTATAAAAAGCTATATAACATAAAAATGGAAGGGGGAGACAGGGAAAAAAGGGAACAAGCTGTAAGAATTAAGGAAAATATTAGAGAGTCCTCATTGCCGACCCTGGAACGAGAAGTGGTAGAGGTGATGGAAGTGCAGATAACTGAGGAAGAGATAAAAGGCATAATAGAAAATCTCCCTAATGGAAAGAGCCCAGGCCCTGATGGGTTGACGAGTGCATACTATAAAAAGTTTAAAAACACACTAGCAACACCGCAAAGTGAATACTTTAACCAGATAACGGTCAATAAGAAAATGTCCCCGGAATCCCTGACAGCCTTCCTGACAGTAATTCCAAAACAAGGAAAAGATCCGAAATATTGCTCTAATTACAGACCTATGTCTCTGTTGAACACAGACACGAAACTATTAGCAAAGATCTTAGCAAATAGACTACAAGAAAAAATAACACGGGTGGTGCATTTGGATCAGACAGGATTCATGGTAGGTAGAGAGGCGAAAGATAACACTATAAGAGCCATACACCTGCTACACTGGATGCAGAAGGGTCCTAAAAAGAGCCCAAGAGTCATTCTGTCAATGGACGCCGAAAAGGCCTTTGACAGAGTGAATTGGGTCTTTATGCTAGAGGTACTAAGGGAAATGGGACTGGGAGAGCGGATGATGGGATGGGTAACAGCACTATACGCCGGACCAAAGGCACGGGTTAAAGTAAACGGAGCATTGTCGGAAGGATTTGAAATAAAAAATGGAACAAGACAGGGCTGCCCACTGTCCCCCATACTTTTCTCTCTGGTATTAGAGCCTTTCCTATGTAAAATAAGGGAGAATAGGAGGATAAAGGGAGTAGAAGTGGGCATAAAGGAATACAAGGTCTCAGCATATGCTGATGACCTTCTGTTCTTTCTGTCAGACCCACAACAGTCAGTGAGAGAAGTTATGGGGGAGATGAGGAGATTCGGAAGCCTCTCAAATTTCAAGATTAACGTAGAGAAATCGATAATACTACCCATTCACATATCAAGAGAGTTAAGAACAAAAATACAAAATAATTACCCATTCGAGTGGGAAGAAAAATCACTGTTTTATCTGGGAGTACATATCTCAGCAGATGTAAAAACAATGTTTGAACAAAATTATAGCCCTCTATTAGTAAGGATAGAAGAAGACCTGAAGAAATGGAAAGGAAAGATACTAACCTTATTCGGCAGAATAAATACGATAAAAATGAATATAGTGCCCAGGCTTTTATACGTCCTATACACACTACCAATCCCAATACCCCAGAAATTAAAAAAAAAAAAAATACGTAAAATATTCACTGCCTTCATATGGGAAAACGGGAGAGCAAGGCTAGCACATAAGATTCTATGTAGGAATAAGGGAGAGGGAGGGGTAGGCTTACCGGACATGTCAAAATATTACAGAGCAATGACACTAGTCAGAATTCTGAACTGGTGCCATGATCAAGATAATAAAGCATGGGTACTGTTGGAAAAGAACCTGGCCGGTAGAGATTTAGCAGGGGCACCATGGATACCAACCAAAGAAAGGGGGCTATCTGAATTGACATCACCATTAACAAAAAATACACTGTCGGTATGGGACAGAATGAACAAAACAGGAAGATATGCCCCGAAAATATCACCCTTGGCTCCATTAGGTGGGTACCCATGGTTTCCCCCAGGTGAGGAGAAGGGAGCGTTGGGACCCTGGGAATCAGAGGGAAATACGATGAGCCTAAAATATGCCCCGAAAGGGGTTATTCTGTCACAGAAGGATTTAGAAATAAGGTACGGAAGTACGAGCTGGACGGGATGGAGATATAATCAAATGAAACAGTTTTATAAGAAAATAGATAAACAAATCCGATCACAGGACTCTTTAACGGTGTTTGAGAAAATGTGTATAGAAATATCAAAGCCTAACCACCTATTATCCCAGATGTATAAAATAGTACTCAGCGAGGGAGAAAACACAATACCATACTTTATAAGGGAATGGGAAAGAGAATTAGGGTACAAATTTACGACATTACAAATAAAAAAGGTAATAGAAGCCACCTATTCATCGTCAACAAGTTCAGCCACACAGGAAATGTCATATAAATTCATAACCAGATGGCATAAAACCCCCGCCCGATTAGCACAAATATATCCAACAGCAGAGAGCTCCTGCTGGAGAGGATGCGGAGAAAAGGGAACTCACCTCCATATCTGGTGGACCTGTCCAGAGATAAAGAAATACTGGTGTGAAATTGCCCCATGGATCAGGAATATGGAAAAGGAGAAGATGGAGATGAAACCAGAACATTACCTGTTCCATGGGGCGATGAACACCAAGGCAGTATACAGAGAAAACATGATACAGCACTTACTGAACGCAGCCAAGAAACTAAAACCAAGAAATTGGAAACAGACCAAGGGCCCAACATTGGAGGAGTGGAAAAAAGAGGTAGACAAAACGCAAGAGGCAGAAAGATGGGGTATATAAAATGAAAAATAAACAAGAGAAATATGATGCAATCTGGGAGGGATGAGAAGAACAAACCAAAGAGATAGAGAAAAACGAAGGGTATTGAAATATGCTGATGGGGAGGAGATCACAACCTGGACAACCGATTTGGGGGATTCTTTTCTTTTTTTCTTTTTTTTTTTCCTCTTCTCTGTTTTTTTTTTTAAATAGAAATGTATAAGGAAATGCTGAATATAAATGTAATGGATGTTTGTTGTGGAGGGAGAGGGGTGCTCTCAGTGGCCATGGACCATAGGGAGGAGGAAGGAATTAACATAATTCTTCCCTTTTTTTTTTTTTTTTTCTCTTCCTCTTTCATCACAAATACAAGATAAACTACACTTGATTAGGTAGGCACAAGGAAGGGGTATCAGGAGAAAATAAAACAACACATTAACTGAATGGCGTGTAGGGGAAGGGGGGGGGGGGGGGGGGGGGGAGGGGAAAGGTAATAGGGGAGGGTCGAGAAGGGTAATTGGAGATTGGAGCATGGTTTGAGGCGTTAAGGGGACATGTACACCCTCACAACGAAATTTTTATTTATTTATTATTTTTTTTTTTTAAATACTTTTTTAAATAGGCAGGACGACACTTAGGTCATGCAGTGAGAAAAGAACTGTAAACACTTAGGGAGGACTGAGCGTCCTCCCCTTAACTAACCCTTCTTTTTTTTTTTTTATTTTTTTCCCATCACAAACACAAGATAAAACACATTTGATTAGGCAGGCACAAGGATGGCGTACTGGGAGAAAGTGATATAACACATAAACTGAGTGGCGTGAAGAGAGGGGGGAGGGGGGAGGGGAAGGGTGATAGGGGAAGGTGGAGAGGTGGGACTGGAGATTGAGACATGGCTCGGGCGGGCCATATACACTTTCACAAGGAATTATTTTAAACACCTTTTTTATTAATAGGTAGGACGACACTATGGACACGTAGTAAGAAAAAGAACTGTAAACACTCAGGGAGAAATGTACTAACTCCCCCTAATTAAATTTTTTTTTTTTCCGGGGTCGGGGGCCACTGGGAGGGTCGATCTTCAGTCCACAAGGGTATCAAATGACTCGATAGAATATTGAAACGAAATCAGCAAAATGTAAATTGTATATGTAAAAAAAAAAAAAAATTTTTAATAAAGATTTAATTATAAAAAAAAAATTACTTCAAAGGGACCCTGCCACTTAGCCAGGAACTTGCTCTCAACAGTGGGAACTAACACCAGGACCCAGTCACCAGGTGAGAAAACACGGAGTTGGGCCCCCCTGTTGTATATTCTCTGTTGGGCTGCCTGGGCCTGTAGTAAGTGTTCTTTTACCATTTGCATGATTGCTGCAATCCTCTCCTGCATTTGAGCAATATGCTCAATGACACTTTTATGGGGTGTCTGGTCTCCCTCCCAAGTTTCTTTGGCTATGTCTAAGAGTCCCCGAGGGTGTCTCCCATAAAACAACTCAAATGGAGAGTACCCCGTAGAGGACTGGGGAACCTCCCTGATGGCAAACATCAAGTATGGTATCAGGAGGTCCCAGTTTTTCCCATCCTTGTCCACAACCTTTTTTAAAATGCTCTTTAACGTCTTATTGAAGCGTTCCACCAAGCCATCCGCAACTGCGTCACCTTAAATAACTTGCAGAGCTCCCTAGTTATTCCCGACATAAACGGGGTGCCCTGGTCTGTAAGGATTTCTTTCGGGATGCCAACCCGAACACCATAAACAGTTCTTTGGCAATGTTTTTAGCAGACGCGGCGCGTAAGGGAACTGATTCAGGGTAACGGGTAGCATAATCCATGATTACGAGGATATGCTGATGACCCCGGGCAGACTTGGGAAGTGGGCCCACAAGGTCCATGGCAATCCTCTCAAAGGGCACTTCAATGATAGGCAAGGGTAATAAAGGACTTCGGAAGTGGGAAAGTGGGGCTGACATCTGACACACAGGACAGGATTGACAATAATTCTTAATATTTTTCTGTATCCCGGGCCAGTAAAACCTGCGCAACACCCTTTCAATAGTTTTTTCAACCCCTAAATGGCCTCCTAGCAAGTGCCCATGGGCAAGTTCTAACACCACCCGTCTGTATGGCTTAGGGACCACCAACTGTTCAACCACTTCATCATTCATTTTACATACACGATATAGTAAATCCTCATTGCTGCTGAAATAAGGAAAACAGGGCCTGCCCCCGGGTTCGACAGGTACATCATTAACCACTATTACATTTTCCCAGGCCCTGGAAAGGGTATGGTCTTTTCTCTGCTCAGTACCAACATTTTCCTTATGCACATTAAGGTCAGCAAACTCTAACATAGGCTCGGAGTCAGCAGACGGCTGTACGGCTCTACTGGTAGTGGGGACTTCATCACGGTCCTCTCCCGCCATAACCGATAGAGGAAAACCCGGGGAGCCCTGAGAAGAGTCCCCTGAACCCACATTGTCAGTAGTGGCCAGGAATTCTGGCTCTGCGACTGAGTCAGGTACAGCGACCGAGTTGGGATGATCCCACAGTTCCCAAAACTTAGGGAAGTCCCTGCCAATGATGGTTTCATGCACCAAGTGGGGAACAAGTCCAACCGGATGGGTCACCGTACCTAAACCAGTTTTAAACTGAACAGTGGTTATAGAATACTCCCGGGTATTCCCATGTATACAGATCACAGCAATATTTTTAGCATGATAATTCACAGGTTCAATCATTTCAGCTGTAACTGTCAGGGATACCCTGTGGCAGGACAGGCACACGGACGTGCACGCGTGCACACACATGTTCCCACGAGAACAGGCCGCACTGGGCAGCGGCGCATGAACGTGCGCAGTGACACACGACAGGCACTCGTGCGCAGGAATGCACAACAGGTGCATGTGCACGCGCGCTAACTCAACTTGGTGCCAGTTCCCCTTTAAAAGGACAGCAGCTGCTCCAGTGCAGTGCTGTCTGATCTGCAGCTCTACCTGAGTCTGATCCTGTACCTGCTGTTGTTATCTGATCATGCTACGTTTGACTACTGCTGCCTTCTCCTCTCCTGACCCGGCCTGCCTTGACCCTGCTATTTCTGAACCTGCTGACCTTCTGTTGCCAAATCTCTGCCTGCCTACTGACCACTCTCTGCCTGCTGTTACTACCTGATTACCTGTGTTTGACCCGGCTGGTCTCACCTGCTTCAGTCTAGTCCTGATCCAGTCTCTGCCTAGATCCAGGGATCGCTGACCTACACCTGTTACCACTGCTGCTACTGCCTCACCAGTCCAGTTCATCAGGTGGATCTCCTCTACTCATCTGTATCAGCTACCACGGATCATACAGGCACTCCTACCTCTGGCGGCGCGCGCGTAACCCACAGGCAGGCACATGCACGATCACGTACAGGTACGTGATTTTGCCTGCCCGTGCCATTCTGCTGACGTATATATGCAGTGGGCGGTCGGGAAGTGGTTAAAGAAGAGTGTGCTAAAATTAGATTATATGTTTAATGCAAAACACAATCAAGTTGAGAGGACAGGGATGACAGACAGCAGGCCGGTGGAGAGACATCATGCGCTGAAGAAGGAGGGTCGCAGTGTCCGTCTGCACATCATTCAGCTGAGGAAACTCAAGACACTCAGGAGACCAACATTGCTGAGCCTTCTTCCCAGCTTGAGCTGCCAGAGGTCCAGCTGCCACAGATCACCCTGCCAGAGGTCGAGCAGCCCCAAGTCGAGCAACCAGCTAGGCCAATGTCTGTCACACAAAGATCCAGCAGACCCATAGGGGGAAGAAATACCCAAAACATGGAGCGGTTTGCAACACTCATGGAAAAAATGGATTGAAAACTGGAAGCCCTGGAGACTGAAGAGAGTTGCTTTGGTATTATGGTGGCAGGAATGCTGAAGAAAGTCCCGCAGGAACGAAAAAACTATATTAAGAAAGCTGCGATGGACCTCCTGTAGGCTAACATGCTAAATCAGCCAGCCACTGACCCCTTGCCAGATTTTGGCCCCCCACCAACACCATCAGGCCCTTACTATGATTTTCCTAACCCTCCGCCACCCAGAACCCACCCCTACTATCCCCCTCGCTACCATCCATGCACAGACGAGTATGGCAATGCCATAAACCCAGGAAATACCCTGATCCTCTATCCATAACCATCCCCTATTACATGTACCCTTGGCGCACCAGGGAATCAACGATTCAATCATACCATCAATTGTAATTTTTGTAATTAATTTTTTGACTGTTCTGTATTTTTTCATGTTTTAGAAATTAAAAAGTTTCATGTGCTTCTACTGTTATGCTGATAAACCTACTGTTTTATAAATATTAAAACATTTTGTTATATATAGTGTTATAGATTTTTCTAAATTTTTGGTATGTTTGTGTGCTAAATTTTGAAATGTGTATTACACGATATGTTTAAAAAAAAAATTACCTAGGTGGATGCAGCATCGCAGCGATGCTACATCTGTCCACTGTGTGTATTGGTGTCTCTCGCGCTACTATGAGTAGATAAATAGGTCAGAGTGAAAACTCAGGGTGAACAGTGTTTGCGGCAAAGGCACTTAATAGAATAAAAGGTAAAAGTACTTCACGCAAACTAAAATGATAATAGAGTGGTAAGACAGTAATGATGACTAGATTCCTCTAGGGGCACTAGTCCAAGGTAAAAGATATGTGATGGGTATAGTAATGGGCGCCGTCATTTTAATGGTTGTGTTGGAGCTAGAGTGAACTACCGTCTATCATTGCATAGTGTTTAAATATGCTAGAGGTAGTGATTAAGTTTGCTAATTTGTTAAAAGGCGCAAGGAAGTCCTAAATAGCGTAAGGACAGCTAAAAACTTGAATGGTTAAAATTGTTGCATAGGAATCTAAAACAATAATGTTAAAATAGTATATATTTGGATTGGGACGATCGATTGAATAAAAATTAATAAATATAATTAAACAACATATGTTTAAACAGTATGTATTTAAATGGATGATATAGTACAATAGTATAACCCAATTTTTCAGATCCAAAATGGGTCTAGTAATGTCATTGGGAGATAATGGTAGGTAATATAATGGTGTATTGTGATTGGGGTGATGTGCGACATCAAAACACTCAAAAGTAGAGCGCGAGTAGGCCCCAGGAATCAAATAGATAATAACAATATAATGCAATGACATCATGATGGTGAAGGGAAATCAGACTAAAATACTATAACCTGATAATAAATAAAGTGATAGTGGTAAAAGGGGGGGTAAGAAGTGGTGGTAAAAATGTGGTAAAAAGGGGAGGCGACTCTGATCAAAAGTTGCTTAGAAAACAGTTCAGGTCAAATTCCACATTTAGGCCCCCTGGCGTGAGTGTCCGCATGGAATGTATCCATTTGGATTCCTTTTGACTTATAGTACTTATTTTGTGGCTGCCCCTCCAAGATTTAATATATTTCTCTATCCCCCAAAATTGGAGAGATGAGGGGTTTTGGTTATGTACTTGCGCAAAATGCCTGGAGACACTGTGTTTGGGGAAGCCTTTTTTGATGTTCCGTACATGTTCTTCTATCTTGGTTTTTAGGGCCCTTTTGGTTCTTCCTACGTATTGGAGGTTGCAACTACATTGTAATACGTAGATGACTCCTTCTGTGTGGCATCCTATGAACTCCCGTAGTTTAAACGTTTGGCCAGTATTAGTTGTAGTAAATTCAGTTCTATTTCCCTGGAATTTTTTGGAATGTCTGCACGCATAACAATTCCGGCAGGGGTAAAACCCCTTTCCTGTGAAAAACGTATAAGGTGGTTTTGGAGGAGGTTCTACTACTGATTTAACAATACGGTCCCTAAGTGTAGGGGCCCTTTTGTATATAATATTGTTTTTTTTTGGTAGTAGTGTGTTGAGGTCTTTGTCCGCCTTTAAGATGTGCCAGTGTTTCTCAATGAGTTTTGCCACTTCTTTGTGCTGGATATTGTAATCAAGTATAAGGGCAACTAATTAGAATAAAACGCAACTGCACAAAAGATGAGGACTACCAGAGACAAGCAAAACAGATAGGAGAAAGGTTCAAAATAAAAGGATATGATGACCTTTGGATTGAAAACCAAATAGAGACAGTTAACTGAATGGACAGAAGCGCCATGCTGAAAAGTCACTCCAAAAAAACCTTATCAGAATGAGGCCCCTTGCCTTATACTTGATTACAATATCCAGCACAAAGAAGTGGCAAAACTCATTGAGAAACACTGGCACATCTTAAAGGCGGACAAAGACCTCCACACACTACTACCAAAAAAAAAAACAATATTATATACAAAAGGGCCCCTACACTTAGGGACCTTATTGTTAAATCGGTAGTAGAACCTCCTCCAAAACCACCTTATACGTTTTTCACAGGAAAGGGGTTTTACCCCTGCCGGAATTGTTATGCGTGCAGACATTCCAAAAACTTCCAGGGCAATAGAACTGAATTTACTGCAACTAATACTGGCCAAACGTTTAAACTACGGGAGTTCATAGGATGCCACACAGAAGGAGTCGTCTACGTATTACAATGTAGTTGCAACCTCTAATACGTAGGAAGAACCAAAAGGGCCCTAAAAACCAGGATAGAAGAACATGTACGGAACATCAAAAAAGGCTTCCCCAAACACAGTGTCTCCAGGCATTTTGCGCAAGTACATAACCAAAACCCCTCATCTCTCCAATTTTGGGGGATAGAGAAATATATTAAATCTTGGAGGGGCAGCCACAAAATAAGGACTATAAGTCAAAAGGAATCCAAATGGATACATTCCATGCGGACACTCACGCCAGGGGGCCTAAATGTGGAATTTGACCTGAACTGTTTTCTAAGCAACTTTTGATCAGAGTCACCTCCCCTTTTTACCACATTTTTACCACCACTTCTTACCCCCCCTTTTACCACTATCACTTTATTTATTATCAGGTTATAGTATTTTAGTCTGATATTCCTTCACCATCATGATGTCATTGCATTATATTGTTATTATCTATTTGATTCCTGGGGCCTACTCGCGTTTTACTTTTGAGTGTTTTGATGTCGCACATCATCCCAATCACAATACACCATTATATTACCTACCATTATCTCCCAATGACATTACTAGACCCATTTTGGATCTGAAAAATTGGGTTATACTATTGTACTATATCATCCATTTAAATACATATTGTTTAAACATATATTGTTTAATTATATTTATTAATTTTTATTCAATCAATCGTCCCAATCCAAATATATACTATTTTAACATTATTGTTTTAGATTCCTATGCAACAATTTTAACCATTCGAGTTTTTAGCTGTCCTTACGCTATTTAGGACTTCCTTGCGCCTTTTAACAAATTAGCAAACTTAATCACTACCTCTAGCATATTTAAACACTATGCAATGATAGACGGTAGTTCACTCTAGCTCCAACACAACCATTAAAATGACGGCGCCCATTACTATACTAATATAAATCAAGAACATGGCCGCCGTTCTATAGCACACAAACCACCTGAAACATGGCCGCGGTCTGTATGACAACAGACCACAACCAAGATGGCCGCCCGAGAACTTCCGGTTTCTCTGTCATATAAGCTAACACTGCCTGACCAATCCGGTTCCCCAGATGAAGACACGTGACCGTGTCGTAACGCGTAGGGAGTGGCCGTAGGCAAACACACAGAGGAGGACGCGAGTAGGCGCTGTGGACGCCTAGTGGTGAAACTTTTAACCCATTGCTAATTTTTTTCTGTTTTTATGTACGAGTCTTGTATTACCTTCTGAATAAATTACCAATTTTATAAACGTACTACACTAGTGGAGCCCCCCTCCTTTCTCTCTCTTTCTTCCCCATTTATGACACACTGCTGGGAGCAACCTAGTAATATAGGTCAGAACCACTGAGGGATTTAAAGGAGAAGGACCAGGCTGGACCCTAGTGTAGGACACCCCGAGCACCATACTTAGGGGCTAATTTGGATACCCCAGAAAGGCTTATTTGACCTGCTTTAAGGTGAGAGTTCTGGGAGACCAGAAAAGGATTACCCCACTTAAATAGATGAAAGGCATTATATGAATATAGCAGCAATATAGAGAAACCACTATCCCTATCTAACAATACCTATGGAAATTGTTTTGGAACTGGAACTATATATTTATTAACGGGATGGCTTTCTTATGCATGTGGTCTCATCTCCCCCACTGAGTTGGACATTGCTATTTACATTTTGGACAATTATTACTTTACGCCTCTTTTTATCTATTTATTTTTATTGATGAATGTCTTTTAGTTGTTTCACATCGCAGGTCTGATTTTACCTTGCAATTTAGGTCCTTTTGAGGCTTTATCACTGGATTTCACTTTTTTCACAGGATATTTTTGGCATGATATACTGTCACTATTTATTTTTATTTTTATCGTATCTGTCACAGGATTATTTAAGTCGATTTATATTGATTTTTAACCACAGGATTGTATTTACACAGGATCCATCTTTTATTTCATGCGTATTGTCACTATTTATTTTTATCGTATCTGTCACAGGATTATTTAAGTCGATTTATATTGATTTTTACCACAAGATTGTATTTACACAGGATCCATCTTTTATTTTACGCATATGTGCACCCATTTGGGGATAATATATATATTTTAAATTTTTCCTTAATATATTTTTAATTATTCTTATATATGCACACTTTTTCATCTGATTTGAGATACATTATTATCCAATCACATATATCAATTATTGTTTAATTAATGATTTATTCACTAATCTGCACTCCTTGATTTCTGGTCACATATCTTTTACCTTGGACTAGTGCCCCTAGAGGAATCTAGTCATCATTACTGTCTTACCACTCTATTATCATTTTAGTTTGCGCGAAGTACTTTTACCTTTTATTCTATTAAGTGCCTTTGTGAACACTATTCACTTTGCCGCAAACACTGTTCACCCTGAGTTTTCATTCTGACCTATTTATCTACTCATAGTAGCGCGAGAGACACCAATACACACATTCTTTACTATATTCACTACCCCACTCTGGCAGCTGCAATGGATGTCTTTACATTCATGGAGAATAGACAGGTCAATTTAGATGAGGTTTTTAATCCACTTACGAAAACTCGCAATATGGACTTGGAAGGCATAGTACGAAAGTTAGGACACCATATGGAAAAGAAAGTTAACCTATGGTGGGACACCAATACTTTCGAAAGATATATAAGGGAAAATATTGTCCCAAGAAGACTTCGGTGGGAACTACCACCCAATGATGGACTAGTAGATAAGGAATCAATGGAGGAGTGGTTTGAGTTCTTCAACAGCAAAGGAGTAGAAGGTCTGAAATTTCTACTACAAAGAAAATTAAAAAAGACCAGACTTCTAGAGACACAAATTGAGGACATTAAACAAAAACTGGAACCATATAAAGAATCCGCTGATTTTAAAAAACTAGCCACGCAACTAGACAAAGACCTCATCACTAAACCTTGAAGCACAACAGAGGAAAATGAAAAAATATCAAAGAGATGTAACAGACTATAAAACAGACCAAGTATTTAAATGGCAAAGTAAAATAGAACAACTACAACCCGCATCCACATACTCAACACCGGAGAAGGAAGTTAGAATCCAGGACCCCACAACATCCCATGTCTATAACCCACCCAGATGGGAAGAAAGGGACAGAAACCCGGAAAACCCGGAAACCCCTCGATATCAAAATGAGCTAAGAAACAATAATGGATATGGCCAACAAACCCCCAGAAAAACGGGAAAGAAACCTTTCAAAAAACCGTTTAAAAAACCTTACTACAATAATTGGTACCAAAATGATAGGAATCCACGGGACAACAGAGGACCTCCACCCCAGCAAGATTACTATGGGGGACACCAACGAGATAATAGAGGACCCCCACCACAACAAGACTACTATGGAGGATATGGGAGAACACCAATACCGACACATAATAGATTTGAACCCATAAGACATTACTATGACCAATACGATAACCAACACCAGTATATGAACCAACAAGATCACAACACTCAAAGGTCTTTTTTAGACAGAGAAAGGAGAGATCACTCTCCACGGAGACAACCACAGGAAGCCAATCACTCCCCCAGGAGACGCCCACAAGAAGATCGAAGATACACTCCAGAACGAAGAGAGGACATAGAGCGGGAAAGAGACTCCAAGCGAAAAAGAGAATAGTTGGAGAAAATGTGGTCAACCTTAGCAACATTCCCATTACTATTGAAGAATTGGCAGTCCTAGACAAAGGCCTAAAACATGCACCAGTTAAAAACCTGAATAAGTTCAACACGTATATTGGAATACAAAAGTATATCAGGAAAATCAACATCAAAAAATGTATTCTCAATACCCCACGGAGACCACAGAATGAAACCAGACAAATGACATCAGCAATAGTACACAGCACACTGCGGAATAATTCGGTTTACAACCCACAAATATCCAATAATCAACACATTACAGTATTTAAGAACCTAGTACTGCAGGACCTTGAAGCACTGAAAATAAAGAAAATTTCAGACCCTGTGCACATCAAGAAGGGCCTTAAACTACTTACGGAAAGAAACAACTTAGTTATTCGCCCAGCCGATAAGGGAGGTGCCATAGTCCTACAGTCAAAGGAACAGTACATGAAAGAATTAGATAGACAACTCAATGATGAAGTTACATATATTAGACTTTTGGGCAATCCAACATCCAAATATAAAAAAGAATTACAGCTATTGGTCAATTTAGGTATAAAAAAGGAAATATTGAATGCAAAAGAATCTAAATTCCTGATACCAGAAACCTGCAGAATACCTATCATTTACACAGTCCCAAAAATACATAAGTGCAAAGAGAATCCCCCAGGAAGACCCATCGTGAATGGGATTGATTCCCTAACATCCCGAATGGGACAATATATAGATCACTATATCCAACCGGCAGTACAACAAACCCAAGCGTACCTGAAAGATACGAAACATATTCTTCAACTATTAGAAGTAACACTGGTGCTGGAGGGTAGAACATAGTCCAACATCATGATGCCTGCTCAGCAACTAAATGGCTTTTAAGGAATTATAGTCCCTATGTATGTAAACAACGGAAATATCTGATAAAATGTCTTGATTTTTGCCTCAAATATAATTATTTCTGGCACAATCAGATATACTATAAGCAGGCCATAGGTATTGCTATGGGTGCAAAATTTTCCCCAGGGATGGCCAATGCCTTCATGGCCCAATGGGAAGACAACACTGTCTATGCAGAATATCCACCACAACTAGCACTGTATAAAAGATATATAGATGACGTGATAATTGTCTGGAATGGAGATAGAAACTCCTTGGAAACCTTCCTGAATAAATTAAATGACAATGCAAACAACATACAACTGGTATGGAAGATAGATGCGAAGGAGGTAGATTTTCTTGACCTCAATATCAGTTTGGAAGGGGATAAAGTGATAACTAAAACCTTTTTCAAAACAGTGGACACCAATAGCTATCTAGCCACAAATAGTTGCCACCACAAACCATGGCTATTCAACATCCCAAAAGGGCAACTAATTAGAATAAAACGCAACTGCACAAAAGATGAGGACTACCAGAGACAAGCAAAACAGATAGGAGAAAGGTTCAAAATAAAAGGATATGATGACCTTCGGATTGAAAACCAAATAGAGACAGTTAACCGAATGGACAGAAGCGCCATGCTGAAAAGTCACCCAAAAAAACCTTATCAGAATGAGGCCCCTTGCCTTATACTTGATTACAATATCCAGCACAAAGAAGTGGCAAAACTCATTGAGAAACACTGGCACATCTTAAAGGCGGACAAAGACCTCAACACACTACTACCAAAAAAAAAACACTATTATATACAAAAGGGCCCCTACACTTAGGGACCTTATTGTTAAATCGGTAGTAGAACCTCCTCCAAAACCACCTTATACGTTTTTCACAGGAAAGGGGTTTTACCCCTGCCGGAATTGTTATGCGTGGAGACATTCCAAAAAATTCCAGGGCAATAGAACTGAATTTACTGCAACTAATACTGGCCAAACGTTTAAACTACGGGAGTTCATAGGATGCCACACAGAAGGAGTCGTCTACGTATTACAATGTAGTTGCAACCTCCAATACGTAGGAAGAACCAAAAGGGCCCTAAAAACCAGGATAGAAGAACATGTACGGAACATCAAAAAAGGCTTCCCCAAACACAGTGTCTCCAGGCATTTTGCGCAAGTACATAACCAAAACCCCTCATCTCTCCAATTTTGGGGGATAGAGAAATATATTAAATCTTGGAGGGGCAGCCACAAAATAAGGACTATAAGTCAAAAGGAATCTGTAACGAGCCCCTGCTCGCTCGGTTCCACTCTCCCGACACTCCTATGTCTCCCGACAGATCGCAACATCTGATGGTTCGGTCATGCGATGCTCCGGGATTCAAACTACAGCTATGTGCTGTTCGAATCCAGTTGTGATGGCTCTGAACAAACACCAGGCAGGCTGTATGTAAGTTCAAACAGGAATATCTCTTTATTGGATCAACAACACTCTTTTATACACATCAGTTTGAACACCCCGCCCCCAACAACCACTTTCCTATTGGTCAATTGTAAAATAGACTGTAGCTTTCAATTAGGTCCTCTGCCATGCAAATTAGGACTTGAAACAGGGTCAGCAGGGATTGGTCCGATAGCTTGAATAGGAGGACTGATAAGGTGTAATGACACAGAGAAGCCCCAGGAGGTAAAGTACATAAACAAATGGTCAAACACAGAACAATGCATTCCTTCCAGACCACAGAGACGTCTGGAGGGGGTTAGCCTTAAGACAATGCAGAAGACCCCCCACTGTGTAATAGAATCAAAGGAGAAATACATCAGTGTTTCAAGGTTCATGACAATTCTCCCTCCTGGGAAACAGTCCAACAGCCACAGTGGGACCCTGAACGGGTCAACTCGAGGATGTTGGAAAAGAGAAGTAGTCTTAAGGTTCCAGGTCCGTCTGTCGAGATAACCCATCCGCATTCCCGTTTTGGGGCCCTGGCCGATATTGTATGGTGAAATTGTACGGTTGCAAAGCCAGGCTCCACCTTAGTAATCGGCCGTTCTCTCCCGCCACCCGGTTAAGCCATATCAATGGATTGTGGTCTGTCATGACGGTAAAAGAGCGTCCATACACGTAGGGCTGCAATTTCTTTAAAGCCCAGACTAAGGCCAGACACTCTTTTTCCACAGCAGCATATCCAACTTCACGGGGTAACAACTTGCGGCTGAGATATGCCACCGGGTGCTCTTTCCCGTCATCGCCAACTTGACTTAGTACGGCTCCCAGTCCGAACATGGAAGCGTCTGTATGAATGACAAAGCGTTTGTTAGGATCGGGTGCCGCCAGTATGGGAGCTTGCGTTAGGGCGGTTTTTAACTGATGAAACGCTGTCTCGCACTCCGGGGACCACAGGACCTGTCTAGGGAGAGTCTTTTTGGTCAGGTCCGTCAGGGGTTTGGCAATGTCACTATAGTGGGGTACAAACTTCCTGTAGTACCCTGCTGTCCCTAAAAATGCAAGTACCTGGGTTTTGGTTCTGGGAACCGGCCAGTTTAGGACGGCCTCGATTTTTGCAGGTTCTGGCCTCTGCTTCCCACATCCCACTCTATGTCCCAGATATTGCACCTCAGACATCCCGATATTACATTTGTCTGGCTTCAGGGTCAGGCCAGCGGCTCGGATCCTATCTAGCACTATTCCCAGGTGTCTAAGATGTTCCTCCCATGTCTGGCTATAGATTGCGATGTCGTCAAGATATGCGCATGCAAAATCTTGCAGACCATCGAGGAGTTCATCTATCATCCGCTGGAAGGTAGCTGGAGAATTCTTCATCCCGAATGGCATTACCAGAAACTGGTAAAGGCCGAACGGGGTGATGAAGGCCGACTTTGGAATTGCTTCTGCTTCCAAGGGAATCTGCCAGTAGCCCTTACACAAGTCAATAGTCGTCAGATAATGTCCCTGAGCTATTTTGTCCAGCAATTCGTCCACTCGGGGCATAGGGTAGGCATCTGTCACAGTACAGTCATTCAGTCGCCTATAGTCCACACAAAATCATGTCGTGCCATCCCGTTTTGGGACTAATACTACAGGGGAAGCCCAGGGGCTTGCTGATGGTTCGATCACCCCTAACTCGAGCATCTCCCTAATCTCCGCTCTCATCCCTTCTTGCACTGCTCCGGGAATCCTATAGGCTGGTTGTCTCAGGGGCTTCTGCCCGGGGGTCTCTACCTTGTGCATAGCTATGCGAGTGTACCCAGGGAGTGCCGAGAACATCTCCTGCCGGTCCTGGAGTAATTCTCTGGCTTGTTCTCGTTCTTTGGATCCTAGTCTATCTCCTAGCCTTATATCTTCCACACCCCCGGAACAGTTACTGATTTCGGGAAGCTCCAGCATCGGTAGATATTCAGAGTCCCCGGTGGCAGGAGCACATATGGCGGCTACTGCCTCAGTCCTCTCATGATAGGCCTTCATCATATTAATGTGGAATGTCCTCTTAATATTTGTGTCTGCACAGCTGGCAACCACGTAGGTGGTATCGCACAGCTGTTTTACCACCTGATAGGGGCCCTGCCAGGAGGCCTGTAATTTATTTTGCTTCAGGGGTTTTAGTATCAGGACTTTCTGTCCAATATAAAAGGTGCGATTTCGCGCAGACCGATCATACCAAACCTTCTGCTGACTCTGGGCTGATTGCATATTCTCATGGACTAGATCGGTAAGTTCCCGCAGTCGCTCCCTGAGTTCCAAGACATAACTAAGGATGGGGAGGCCTTCCGGATCCTCTACCCCCTCCCACTGGGCCCTCACTAAGTCTAAGGGTCCCCTAACCCTTCGCCCATATAACAGCTCAAATGGGGAAAACCCAGTGGACTCTTGGGGTACTTCTCTATAGGCGAACAGTAGATGGGGAAGATATATCTCCCAATCCTTCCTACTTTCCAAGAAGGCCCGAAGCAGCTGCTTCAGGGTCCCGTTAAATCTCTCACACAGCCCGTTAGTCTGAGGGTGGTAGGGGGCGCTCTGGAGGGGTTTAATCCCACAGAGACGCCAAAGCTGCTGCGTCAGCTCGGCTGTGAACTGGGTACCCTGATCGGACAATATCTCCTGGGGGAACCCTACCCTAGTGAATACCCGCAGTAAGGCATCTGCTACTGTATCAGCCTGGATATTGGATAAGGGAATGGCCTCCGGGTAGCGGGTGGCGTAATCCACCACTGTAAGAATATACTTCTTCCCAGTGGCACTGGGGCGGGCCAGTGGGCCTATAATATCTACCGCTATGCGGCTAAAGGGTTCTCTAATGATCGGCAGGGGTTGCAGTGAGGCTTTTGGGTGATCCCCTGTCTTCCCTACTTTCTGACAAGTCTCACAGGTCCGGCAGTATTCTCGCACCTCAGCATGTAACCTGGGCCAGAAGAAAGCATGAGACAACCTACTCCGGGTCTTGGCTATCCCTAAATGTCCGGACAAGGGGATGTCGTGAGCCAGTCACAATAGCTCCCGTCTGTATTTCTGGGGTACAACTAGCTGTTTGTGGGGACCCTGTCGCTTCCCAGTGCCCATTCCCTCAGTGTAACGATAAAGAAACCCCCCCTCCCACTCTATTCTGTCTTCCCCCAACCCCCCTGGATCCTTGCCCGCCCTGTCCCGATAACCAGCTAAAGTTGGGTCACTCTGAGTCTCTTGTCTAATGTCAGAGGGAGAATCCCAGGACACAGGGTTGTCAAGTTGGGGTAACGTAGGAGGATTTGGTCTTACCTGGGTCCCCATAGGAGTGGAGTTGCCTTGAAGTTGGCTCTGACGTCGGGTGGTCACAGCCATGGCAGCCTCTGGGGCATATGAGGAAGTTAAATGCCCCAAATCGTTCCCCAAATGTACTTCCGCAGGTAACTCACGTAGTAATCCCACTTGCACTTGTCGCTCCCCTGAGCCCCAATCCAAGAGAACTTGGGCGGTGGATAAACGTAGCACCTTGCCCCCTGCTACCCTGACTGCAACAGTATGACCGGTCCGGGCCGACTGGGGAATCATGTGAGGCTGGATGAGGGTAATCGTAGCCCCGGAATCGCGGAGTCCCTGGGCCGGCTGCCCATTAACCCATACTGCCTGACGATGGTGCTGTCGATTATCTCCGGCAGCAGCTTGGACGGGATCAGCCTCGAAAAGTTCACCGCACTCTTCCTGAACATCTCGATGGTTGGGCTCATTCTGAAGGCAATGAACCACTGGTCTGGATGGATGAGCATTCTCTCGGTACCTCATGGATCGGGTAGGGCAATATCGCTGCAGATGACCGGTTTGGTTACAGATATAGCACTTAGGTCCGGTAGGAGGGTTGGGTCGGGCTGGGGGTCTAGAGGCAGACCACTGAGGTACTGCAGCTGGGTTAGAGGCTGGTAAACTTGGCCGAGATAGTGGATAGCGCTCGCTTTCACCTGACCTTCGAGAGTCCAGATATTCATCAGCCAAAGTAGCCGCTTGTTGTACAGTCAGTGGTTGCTTATCTCGCACCCAATCCCGTACTACCAGAGGGGTGTGGTTAAAGAATTGTTCTAAGAGTACTAGCTGGGTGATGTCCTCTATGGTATGAGCGTGGCTTCCCTGGAACCAGCCCTTAAGGTTCCGCTGCAGACGATGTGCCCACTCCACGTATGTTATGTTGGTTTGTTTCCGGGCTTCTCTAAACTTAATCCGGCTGGCTTCGGGTGTAATGGCAAATCGGGCTAGCAGAGCTTCTTTTACCCGGTCATAATCTTTAGCGTCCTGGTCCTCCAGGGCCCGATACGCATCCGCCGCTCGGCCAGTTAAATTACTCGCCAGTAAGGCGACCCAATCTTGGGACAGTACTTCATGTATCTGGCATAGTCTCTCAAAGTCCTGCAGGAACGCTTCAATTTCCTCCTCTTCTTCCTTAAATAGTTTGAATGCCCGAAAGGGCAACTTACGGAAAGGCGCTGTATCTTTGGGTGTTGTCCCCGATTGCTGTATTTCCGCCATTCTCCGCTCATGTTGCCGCTCTAGTTCTCTCTCTTGTCGCTCATCCTGCTGCTGGATGTCTCTAATGGCATTCTGTATGGCGGTCTCTGATGGCTTAGCACCATATAATGCCAACCGCTCTCGAACTCGTTGCTGAAACAAGTCTTCAACTGACCGGGGTCCCGCATCACCATCCCTCTGATCCATCTTGGCTAGCTCACTGATCAGGGTGGCCTTGTTCTTTGCCCCACCAGTTCCTCCACGGCTCTCAAGTAAGTCTTTCAGTGTGGCTCTCCTGCAGGCTGCATAGCTGGTCATTCACTGTGGTGGTTTGGAGTGTCCCAGTAACTGGAGAGCAAATCCCACCGCTGCCACCAATGTAACGAGCCCCTGCTCGCTCGGTTCCACTCTCCCGACACTCCTATGTCTCCCGACAGATCGCAACATCTGATGGTTCGGTCATGCGATGCTCCGGGATTCAAACTACAGCTATGTGCTGTTCGAATCCAGTTGTGATGGCTCTGAACAAACACCAGGCAGGCTGTATGTAAGTTCAAACAGGAATATCTCTTTATTGGATCAACAACACTCTTTTATACACATCAGTTTGAACACCCCGCCCCCAACAACCACTTTCCTATTGGTCAATTGTAAAATAGACTGTAGCTTTCAATTAGGTCCTCTGCCATGCAAATTAGGACTTGAAACAGGGTCAGCAGGGATTGGTCCGATAGCTTGTGTTACGTACCTGGACGTAGAGCCTGACTTGTAGGAGGAGACCTCTCATACAGCGCTGGTTCACGTGCCACTGGAGATGGGGACAGTGGTGACGTGAGCACAGTGGGGTAGGAGTGCCTGGTTTGTAGAGGAAGGTGTAGGAACCAACAGGGAGGTCCTCCAGTAATGTCCGTATGCGGATGACAGGATGTAAGACTGCAGCTGTAGGTGGTTGAAGCAGGATACAAAAGAACCAGGCAACAGGTGGATCAAACAAGTGGGAATCAGCAGAGCAAGGTCAGACAGTCCAGTTGGCAACAGCAGATCAATCAGATGATAGGAGCAGGCAATGGCAGAGTCGGTAGGCAGGCTGGAGTCGGTAACCAAAGACAGATGTAGCAAGGTCAGGCAGGCCGGGTCGGGTAGGAGAAGGTAGAGTAGTCCAAACAGAGCCGGGTCGGTAACGGGAGATCACAGGTTCAGGTTTCAGATCAGGTTTTCGGGTGGCTGACAAGCAGGAAGCTTAAAGACAACACAGCACTGGCTGAGTGTCACTGCTGGGCTTTTAAAGCCCGTTTTGGCGCCAATTGCGTTCCCGCGCATGCGCACATGCACGCGCGCGCCGCCGCGCGCGCTAACGTGCACGCTAACGTGCACGCGCGCGCGCCCGCCGCGCACCTATGTGCGCACGGAAGGCCCGGAAATGCCTGGAATGTCCTTGACATTGCCCCCCCACAAGGGGAAGCCTCCGGATGCCCAGGCGGCTTGCCTTCTCAGGGTGGGAAATCAGGTAAGTACGAACTAGCCGTTTTGCATGTAAGTTACTGTCTGGTTCCCAGGAATTACTTTCTGGACCGTACCCTTTCCATTTGACCAAAAATTGTACTTGCCCATGTCTTCTTCTACAATTGAGGATAGCCTCCACCTCATATTCCTGGTTACCATCCACCAAAACAGGTTCAGGCGGGTCAGTTCCTCTGTCAGGGAAGGGATTAGGCACAGCAGGTTTTAACAAAGACACGTGAAATACCGGGTGAACTTTAAGAGAATCAGGTAAAGACAGTTCATAGGCCACTTCATTAATTTTCTTCTTAACAGGAAAAGGTCCCATAAATTTAGGTGCAAGTTTTTTAGAAGGGCACATCAATTTGATATTGGATGTAGACAGCCATACCTGATCTCCAGGTTGCAGAACCAGCTCCCCCCTTCTCTTTTGGTCGAAGTTCCTCTTGCTATCTGCCTGGGCCTTGGACATAGCTTCTTGTAGGACCTGATTGTTGCGTTTGAGGAATTCCACTGTCTTCTGGACTGCCGGAACTGGGGATTCTGAAACAAAATCTGGTAAAAAAGTCAAGTGAAAACCATAATTGGAAAAGAAGGGGGATTGGTTAGTGGTTGAGTGACTGGCATTATTGTATGCGAATTCGGCTAGAGGCAGCAGGGAAAACCAATTGTCCTGAGAAAAGGAAGTAAAACATCGGATATATTGCTCGAGGGTTTGGTTGGTTCTCTCTGTCTGCCCATTAGTCTGTGGATGATAGGCTGAGGAGAGAGAAAGCTCAATCTTCAAGATTTCACAAAGTGCCTTCCAGAAGCGTGAGGTAAATTGTACCCCTCTGTCGGAGACTATATTTGTAGGTACTCCGTGTAGTCTGACGATCTCCTTAATAAATACACGGGCTGTCTCTGTAGCGGATGGGGTTCCCTTCAGGGGCAAAAAATGGGCCATCTTAGATAGGCGATCTACCACCACAAAAATGGCTGTGCACCCCTCAGAGCGGGGTAGTTCGACTATAAAGTCCATAGAAATCATTTTCCAAGGTCTGTCTGGTATAGATAAAGGTTTAAGCAGTCCCCAGGCTCGGTTCTTTGAAGTCTTGTTCCGTGAGCAGATGGAGCAGGAGTTGACGTATCTTTCACAAAATTCCCTTAAATTGGGCCACCAGAATGTACGCTGTACAAGTTCACGAGTTTTCCGTACCCTGAAATGTCCTGCTAAGGGATGATCATGAAACAATGTTAGTACTTTAACTCGAATACCTTCAGGGACAAAGATTTGACTTCCCTTCCATAGCAAGCCATCTCGAGATGTCAAGGTGGTTCCTGGAGGTCTTGGAGAGTGAGAAGAGGCTTCCTTGATTAAAGTTAAGAGATCTGTGTGTAAGAGCAAAAAACTGTTTGTGGGTAGAATCGTGTCAGGAGCAGGTGAGTCCTTAGGGTTATCATGCATGCGTGACAATGCGTCTGGTTTGACGTTTTTTGATCCTGGCCGATAAGTGATGTGGAAACAGAAGCGAGTGAAAAACAAGGCCCAACGAGCTTGTCGGGGTCTCAAACGTTTGGCAGATCTTAGATATTCTAAATTTTTATGGTCGGTATATATTAATACCGGGTGAGCCGCACCCTCTAACAGATACCTCCACTCCTCCAAGGCGGTCTTGATGGCAAGAAGCTCCCGATCCCCTACGTCGTAATTTCTTTCAGCTGGAGATAACTTTCGGGAGAAGAATCCCACAGGGTGTATCAAATCCTCCTTACCCTGTCTTTGCGAAATGACCGCTCCCACCGCTACTTCGGATGCGTCAACTTCTAATAAAAAAGGTAAAGATGGGTTAGGGTGACTGAGAATTGGAGCTGATGTAAAAAGTCTTTTAAGTCTCTCGAATGCCTCTTGAGCCTCCGTACTCCAATGAAACCTGACATGTTGTTGTGTCAACCGTGTAATAGGGGCTATGATGGCAGAGAATCCTTTGATAAATTTCCTGTAAAAGTTTGCGAAACCAATGAAACGTTGAATACCTTTTTTATCGACTGGTGCAGGCCAATCCAGAACAGCAGACACTTTTTGGGGGTCCATCTTGATACCGGTCGCGGATATTATCAAACCCAAAAACTGGATCTCTTGTTGCTCGAACTCGCATTTTTCTGCTTTTGCGTATAGTCCATGTAGGCGAAGACGGTCCAAGACTATGCAAACGTGTTCCCGGTGTTGGCTGAGGGATTCAGAAAAAAACAAAATATCATCCAAATAAACAATTACAAAAATATCTAAGAAGTCCTTGAATACATCGTTAATCAGATGTTGAAACGTGGCAGGTGCATTACATAGACCAAAGGGCATGACCAGATATTCATAATGCCCGAACCTTGTTCGGAATGCCGTCTTCCACTCATGCCCAGCCCGGATGCGGACCAGATTATATGCCCCTCTTAGATCGAGCTTCGTAAAAATAGTAGCAGACCTTAATTTTTGGAATAGTTCGGGTATTAAGGGCAACGGATAACGGTTCTTAACCGTAATTTTATTCAATTCCCGGTAATCTACACACGGGCGGAGAGTCTGATCCTTCTTGGTCACAAAAAATATTCCAGCACCAGCTGGAGATGTAGATGGGCGGATGAATCCTTTTTCCAGGTTTTCGTTGATGTAAATTTTTAGTGCTTCCTGTTCTTTTTCTGACAGGGGAAAAATGCGCCCAAAGGGAATTTCGGCCCCGGGTAAAAGTTCAATTGGGCAGTCATATGCCCGATGGGGTGGAAGAGAGTCTGCTCCCTTTTTACTGAAAACATCGAGGAACCCATGATACGGTTCGGGTACTGATTGGCGTAGGTTCAGATCAATGTCCATGCAAAATAAGGTGACAGAGGATTGGGTAGACTCATTTTGACAATGTTCTTGGCAGTAGGGGGACAAGAACCTGATTTCTCTGGTAGTCCAATTGATGGAGGGATTATGGGCCTGAAGCCAGGGAATGCCCAGGATGATTGGGAACAACGGGGAAGAGATCACATCAAGGATCAGCAGCTCCTTATGCTGAAAGGAGGTGATGGCAGGTACGGGAAAAGTCTCTTGGGTCACCTGTCCGGAGCTGATGCGGGAGCCGTCGGCCAAGAAGACTGAAAGTCGGTGGGTCTTATTCCGTAAGGGAATGTTGTGTTGGTTAGCGAAGGCAGAATCAATGAAGCAACTGCATGCTCCGGAATCAATAATTGCTTTAACTGGAATTGTCCTTCCTTGGAGCTGCAATGAGAGAGGGAGAGCAATGTGGGTTGTGTTAGCAGAAAGTGCTGAAAGACTGGCAGGAACAGAGGAAAAGCACTTACGCATCTTGACCGGACAGTTGCGCACGTAGTGTCCTGTTGTTTCACAGTACAGGCAGAGGTTAAGTTGATGGCGACGTGTGCGCTCTTCCGGGGTTAAGGTGGGTCGAATCAGTCCCAACTGCATCGGCTCAGAGGCGTCCGGTGCAGGGCGGATCGGCTGGAAGTTGGGTGGTGGTAAGTAGCGGGCAGCCGGAATTGGAGCTTTAGCAGTCATCCAAGTAGGGCGATTATATTGGTAGGCCCGTTCAGTGCGACGTTCCCGAAGGCGGCGATCAATCTGGATGGTTAGGGTGATTAAGGCCTCAAGAGTATCAGGTATGCCCACCCGGGCCAATTCATCTTTCAGTCCTTCTGATAAGCCCATGCGGAACTGATGCCGTAGAGCTGCATCATTCCATTGAGTGTCCGCACTCCAGCGTCTAAAATCCGAAATGTACTCCTCGGCCGCCCGGCGACCCTGCTGGAGTGTAGTTAAGGTGGCCTCTGCTGTGGCGACCCGTTCAGGGTCCTCATAAAGCTGGGACATAGCTTCAAAGAAGGCCGTCAGTGATTGAATCAAAACAGAGTCCTCTTTGAGAAGTCGGTGTGCCCAGATCTGTGGTTCTCCTAACAGTAGGGAGACCACAAACCCCACTTTAGTGGCTTCAAGTGAAAAAGTCCGGGGTTGCAGGGCGAAGTAAAGTCGACAAGCACTGCGGAAGGCCCGGAATTTAGTTCGGTCCCCTGAAAACTTCTCAGGTATGGGGACCCTTGGCTCAGGTGGAAGCATAACGACAGAAGGAGGGGAAGCAGCCTGAGCAGGGGCGGAAACGGACCCAGGAACCACGTGTATGGGGTTAATGATGTTCTGGACTTGCCCCTCCAATCTGGTGTAACCGTCTTGTAAGGATTTTACGGCTTGAGTGAGGGCTGACAGGTGTGAACAGATATCTGTCATGGGAGGGGTCTCTCCTGCAGGCTCAGTCATGGCTGTGTTGTACTGTTACGTACCTGGACATAGAGCCTGACTTGTAGGAGGAGACCTCTCATACAGCGCTGGTTCACGTGCCACTGGAGATGGGGACAGTGGTGACGTGAGCACAGTGGGGTAGGAGTGCCTGGTTTGTAGAGGAAGATGTTAGAACCAACAGGGAGGTCCTCCAGTAATGTCCGTATGCGGATGGCAGGATGTAAGACTGCAGCTGTAGGTGGTTGAAGCAGGATACAAAAGAACCAGGCAACAGGTGGATCAAACAAGTGGGAATCAGCAGAGCAAGGTCAGACAGTCCAGTTGGCAACAGCAGATCAATCAGATGATAGGAGCAGGCAATGGCAGAGTCGGTAGGCAGGCTGGAGTCGGTAACCAAAGACAGATGTAGCAAGGTCAGGCAGGCCGGGTCGGGTAGGAGAAGGTAGAGTAGTCCAAACAGAGCCGGGTCGGTAACGGGAGATCACAGGTTCAGGTTTCAGATCAGGTTTTCGGGTGGCTGACAATCAGGAAGCTTAAAGACAACACAGCACTGGCTGAGTGTCACTGCTGGGCTTTTAAAGCCCGTTTTGGCGCCAATTGCGTTCCCGCGCATGCGCACATGCACGCGCGCGCCGCCGCGCGCGCGCTAACGCGCACGCGCACGCTAACGTGCACGCGCGCGCGCACGCCGCGCACCTATGTGCGCACGGAAGGCCCGGAAATGCCTGGAACGTCCTTGACAGCTTGAATAGGAGGACTGATAAGGTGTAATGACACAGAGAAGCCCCAGGAGGTAAAGTACATAAACAAAGGGTCAAACACAGAACAATGCATTCCTTCCAGACCACAGAGACGTCTGTAGGGGGTTAGCCTTAAGACAATGCAGAAGACCCCCCACTGTGTAATAGAATCAAAGGAGAAATACATCAGTGTTTCAAGGTTCATGACAGAATCCAAATGGATACATTCCATGCGGACACTCACGCCAGGGGGCCTAAATGTGGAATTTGACCTGAACTGTTTTCTAAGCAACTTTTGATCAGAGTCACCTCCCCTTTTTACCACATTTTTACCACCACTTCTTACCCCCCCTTTTACCACTATCACTTTATTTATTATCAGGTTATAGTATTTTAGTCTGATATTCCTTCACCATCATGATGTCATTGCATTATATTGTTATTATCTATTTGATTCCTGGGGCCTACTCGCGCTCTACTTTTGAGTGTTTTGATGTCGCACATCACCCCAATCACAATACACCATTATATTACCTACCATTATCTCCCAATGACATTACTAGACCCATTTTGGATCTGAAAAATTGGGTTATACTATTGTACTATATCATCCATTTAAATACATATTGTTTAAACATATATTGTTTAATTATATTTATTAATTTTTATTCAATCGATCGTCCCAATCCAAATATATACTATTTTAACATTATTGTTTTAGATTCCTATGCAACAATTTTAACCATTCGAGTTTTTAGCTGTCCTTACGCTATTTAGGACTTCCTTGCGCCTTTTAACAAATTAGCAAACTTAATCACTACCTCTAGCATATTTAAACACTATGCAATGATAGACGGTAGTTCACTCTAGCCTGAATATAACCATTAAAATGGCGGCGCCCATTACTATACCAATTAAACCAAGAACATGGCCGCCGTATTATAGTACACAAACCACCTGAAACATGGCCGCCGTATATATGACAATAGACCACTACCAAGATGGCCGCCCGAGAACTTCCGGTTTG
Source organism: Lithobates sylvaticus (assembly GCA_028564925.1). Taxonomy (NCBI): domain Eukaryota; kingdom Metazoa; phylum Chordata; class Amphibia; order Anura; family Ranidae; genus Lithobates; species Lithobates sylvaticus. Next base: position 123,731,348 of record CM053037.1, read on the forward strand.
TCCGTCTATGCATCGATAGACGTTAGTACATTCCAGCTCCAACACAACCATTAAAATGACGGCGCCCATTACTGTCAGGAAAATCGTGGTTCCAGGCGGTTGATTGGTGTGCGCGTTCCCGTGAGCGCGGGCTTGCGTGCGCGCGCGCGCTGGCGTCCAAGGGCGCGCGCCCTGTGATTCACATACACCGGTATGGACGGTTGGCGCCAATGTGGCTATTTAATCAAGCAGCACCTGCTGGCTAATGCTGCCTGATCTTCAGTATACCTGATACTCTGCACCAGCCACTACCTTGTTCCTGTGATCTCTCAGTGATCTGTTTGTTCCTGTGTTATACCCTGCTTACCTGTAAAGACCTCGGCTTAACCCTTTGGACTATCCGGATTTCCGCCTGCCCCAGACCTCTGCTTGACCGACCATTCTCCTGCCAACTCCTTTGTACTGTGCTGTTTGAACGTTGCCGACTTCTGCTTGGATTTGGACTTCTTATATCTCCTGCTCAAGGGACCTGTATCTGCTTATCCTGTATTATATCCGGCTTACAGTGAGTTTCACCACCTGTATTGGGAACCCCATCACCATCCCTTACCCGCTGAGTGATGTGAGTTTACCTACCGTTATTTCACCTTGCTGTCAGTGAACTCTACATACCGGAACCTTACCTTACTATTTGTGAACCCTGCTTACCTGCACTTCACCTCATCAACAGCGGACCGCCATCACCAACTTCCGGACCCCTACATCAGGCTCCCTTACCCTTCCTGACTTCCGTGCCTCCTGTACCCACCTCCAGGGGCCGTCAGTCGGATCCGTACGGGAGACCTCCTCCTGCCCAATTGGACTCATCTGTCAGGTACGTGCCGTTTGTGATAGTATCAGGCAGCCATGACCGAGTCCGGGCAGGGGGTCTCCCCCATGGAGGAACTAGGCAGACATCTAGCAGGTCTCACCCAAGCAGTAAAAGGCCTACAGGAAGGTTACACTCGTTTGATGGAACAGGTTCAGACTTTGTCCGCTAACTCTCAAGGAACGTCTTCCACGGGACTTCCCCAGCCACCTTCTGTAATTATGTTACCCCCAGAACCCAAAGTACCCCTACCCGAGAAGTTTTCTGGGGAACGAAGTAAGTTCCGTGCCTTCCGCAACGCATGTGAGCTTTATTTTGCCCTACAGCCACGGACTTTCTCTCTGGAAGCTACTAAGGTGGGCTTCATCATCTCCCTCCTGACAGGGGAACCCCAGACCTGGGCCCACCGCCTGTTGGAGCAGAAAGCCGCATCCTTGGAGTCCTTTAGTAGTCTCTTCACTGCTATGTCACAGCTATATGAGGACCCTCAACCCACCGTTACGGCCGAAGTCGCATTACAGTCCTTACAGCAAGGTCGCAGAACGGCCGAGGACTATGCCGTCGAGTTCAAACGTTGGAGCTCTGATACAGAATGGAATGATGCGGTGTTACGCCATCAATTTCGCAAAGGATTATCAGACCCTCTGAAAGATGAACTGGCTCGAGTGGGGGTTCCTCCAACTTTAGATGAACTTATCAACTTATCGGTGCAAATTGACCGCCGTCTCAGGGAAAGACGGGCCGAAAGAGCCTCCGGACCTTCTCGTCCCTTCTGGATGGTCCCCAAGGTCACCGGGCCACCCGGTGTGGCTCCTTCAGCTTCATCTACTCTAGCGACAGGAGCTCCGGAACCAATGCAGATTGGGTTGCTCAGACCTTCTTTGACTCCTGAAGAGAAGATGCGCAGACGGGCCCACAACCTGTGTCTATACTGTGGTGAACCTGGACATTATGCAAGAATGTGCCCCAACAAGACACGTAAGTGTCTGCCCTCTTCTTCCTTGTGTGCACCTGTCTTGCTTCCAACTGGCACTCACCTGGCGATCTCCATTATTTTACAGATCTCCGGCCGGAGCATTCCAGTATCGGTCATCATTGACTCAGGAGCATGCAGCTGTTTCATTGATCAAGCCTTCGCAACCAGCCATGGCATTCCTCTTCAACCCAAGACCCGAGGTCTTTCAGTACACCTGGCCGATGGATCCACCCTTAGTTCCGGTCCGGTAACCCAAGAAACCACACCTCTATTAGCCACTATAGACTTTCAACATCAAGAATTTCTCTGTCTGGACGTCATACCATCTCCACTTTTTCCAATCATACTTGGAATGCCCTGGTTGCGGGCCCACAACCCCAATATCAACTGGGCCACAGGGGAAGTCCAGTTCTCTTCTGAATATTGTCGGCAGAATTGTCAATGTCAAACCTCTGTCAAACTGGCTCCTCTTCTCTGTATGGGGTCTGATGCTGAACTCCACCAGTCCATTCCTGAACCCTACCGGGACTTTGTGGATGTATTCAGTAAAAAGGGGGCAGAAACTCTTCCTCCCCACAGGCCTTATGATTGCCCCATAGAATTACTACCTGGAACAGAAGTCCCCTTTGGAAGGATTTTTCCATTAACGGAACAGGAATTGGGCACTCTAAAAGACTACATAGATGAAAATCTAGCAAAAGGCTTCATCCGCCCCTCCACGTCCCCGGCCGGCGCGGGCATCTTCTTTGTTGAGAAAAAGGACCACTCCCTACGCCCTTGCATTGACTACCGGGAATTAAATAAAATTACCATCAAAAATAGATACCCTCTACCACTGGTGCCAGAACTCTTCCAAAGACTGGGGACAGCCAAAATCTTTACTAAACTGGATCTTCGCGGGGCTTACAACTTAATCCGCATCCGAAAAGGGGACGAGTGGAAAACGGCTTTTCGCACTCGATTTGGACATTATGAGTATCTTGTCATGCCTTTCGGCCTGTGTAACGCTCCTGCTACGTTCCAACATTTTGTCAATAACATTTTCCACGATTATCTGGATCTGTACGTTATTGTTTATCTAGATGACATCTTAGTTTTTTCTACTTCTTTGAATGATCACCGCAGGCATGTCCGAAATGTTCTTTCCCGCCTGAGACAGCATGGATTATACGCCAAACTTGAGAAGTGCAGTTTTGAAATCCACACTGTGCAATTCCTGGGATTAATTATTTCTGCTGATGGAATAAAAATGGACCCTGAAAAGGTATCCGCTATCCTGGATTGGCCAGCACCCATGGACAAAAAAGGAGTACAACGCTTCGTTGGCTTTGCCTATTTCTACAGAAAGTTTATTAAAGGTTTCTCCTCCATCATTTCCCCTATTACCGAACTCACCAAACAGGGGACTCGATTTCTCTGGACTCCCAAAGCACAACTGGCCTTTGAGGAGCTCAAGAGACTTTTTACTTCGGCCTCCATTCTCAAACACCCAAACCCAGCTTTGCCCTTCGTATTAGAGGTTGACGCCTCCGAGATTGCAGTAGGTGCCGTGTTGTCCCAGCGACAGGGTGCCAAGGCCCTTCTTTATCCTGTGGGTTTCTTCTCTCGCAAACTGACCTCGTCAGAACGAAACTACGATGTGGGCGACAGGGAACTTCTTGCCATAAAGGTGGCATTGGAGGAATGGCGCTATCTACTCGAAGGTGCTGCGCACCCTGTTCTGGTTTACACCGATCATAAAAACTTGGAGTACCTGAGGACAGCCAAAAGATTAAGACCTCGGCAGGCCAGGTGGGCTCTATTCTTCTCACGGTTTCAGTTCCACATAACCTATCGACCAGGTTCCAAGAATACCAAACCAGATGCTCTTTCCCGAATGTTTTTGGATACCGAACAGGCCCCACTTCCCGACACCATTTTACCTTCTGGGAACTTCTTGCTCTTACAGGGGGATCTCATTTCTCAGATCAAACAAGCCTCCGTTGGGATGCGTCCTTTGGATGGGATGTCCGTTAAGGACGGTCTGTTCTGGCATGAAGACAAAATTGTAGTACCAGAAGAATTAAGGGTGCGTGTACTAGAGTTATGCCACGACCACAAACTGGCAGGGCACTTCGGCACTCAAAAAACAACCAATCTGCTGCAACGTACTTTCTGGTGGCCTCATCTGACCCGGGATTGTAAAAGATATGTTGAGTCATGCAATGTTTGTGCACGAAACAAAACTAGCCGGACAAGAGCCTGGGGTCTATTAAAACCTCTACCAGTCCCAGAAAGGCCATGGAATATGGTTTCAATAGACTTTATTGTCGAACTTCCCCCATCGGAGGGGTTTTCTTCTATCTTTGTCGTAGTAGACAGACTATCAAAGATGGCCCACTTCCTGCCCATGAAGGGCACCCCGTCAGCCATGGAAACAGCCAAAACATTTATCAAAGAAGTGGTAAGATTACATGGAATTCCAAAAAATATTGTTTCAGATCGTGGTGTCCAGTTCACCTCCAGATTTTGGAAGGCCCTCTGTGGATCTTTGGAAATTGAATTGGCATTCTCCTCGGCATATCATCCACAGACAAATGGTCAGACTGAGAGAACTAATCAAACCCTAGAACAATATTTACGCTGTTTTTCTACTTTCTCTCAAGATGACTGGGCTCCTCTGCTTCCCATTGCCGAATTCTCATACAACAACTCTCTACACTCATCCATCAATCAGACACCGTTTTTTGCCAACTACGGCTACCATCCATCTTTTCTACCTCAATCAATACCTGAATGTTCAGTGCCCGCAGTATCCAAAACCTTGGACTCCACTAACAATAAAGTACTGCAGGAGACCATGACTAAAGCCCAGGAAACTTACAAAAGAACCTTTGATGAAAAGAGACGTGGGGAACTCATCCTGGAACCCGGTAACCAGGTCTGGTTGTCCACCATCAATTTGAAGTTGGCATGCCCTTCCCGGAAACTGGGTCCAAAATTTTTAGGGCCCTTTCCTGTAAAAAGGAAAATTAACAATGTCGCTTATGAACTTGATCTACCCACTTCCCTAAGGATCCACCCAGTTTTCCATGTTACTCTCTTGAAACCCGTGATTCCAAATTCATTTGTGGGCCGTAGGACCGGTCCCCCCAAACCTGTCATTATCAACAACGAAGAGGAATTTGAGGTGGAATCAATCTTAGATTGTAGGAAAAGACGTGGTCAGATCCAGTTTCTCATCAAATGGAAGGGGTATGGGCCCGAGGACAATTCATGGGAGCCTGAGGAAAATCTACATGCCAGTGAGTTACTACGAACTTTCAAAGACTCTCATGCTTCCAAATTGGCGCAACTGGGCATCCGGAGGCTGCCCTTAAGGAGGGGGCACTGTCAGGAAAATCGTGGTTCCAGGCGGTTGATTGGCGCGCGTCGACGCATGGTGGTGTGCGCGTTCCCGTGAGCGCGGGCTTGCGTGCGCGCGCGCGCTGGCGTCCAAGGGCGCGCGCCCTGTGATTCACATACACCGGTATGGACGGTTGGCGCCAATGGGGCTATTTAATCAAGCAGCACCTGCTGGCTAGTGCTGCCTGATCTTCAGTATACCTGATACTCTGCACCAGCCACTACCTTGTTCCTGTGATCTCTCAGTGATCTGTTTGTTCCTGTGTTATACCCTGCTTACCTGTAAAGACCTCGGCTTAACCCTTTGGACTATCCGGATTTCCGCCTGCCCCAGACCTCTGCTTGACCGACCATTCTCCTGCCAACTCCTTTGTACTGTGCTGTTTGAACGTTGCCGACTTCTGCTTGGATTTGGACTTCTTATATCTCCTGCTCAAGGGACCTGTATCTGCTTATCCTGTATTATATCCGGCTTACAGTGAGTTTCACCACCTGTATTGGGAACCCCATCACCATCCCTTACCCGCTGAGTGACGTGAGTTTACCTACCGTTATTTCACCTTGCTGTCAGTGAACTCTACATACCGGAACCTTACCTTACTATTTGTGAACCCTGCTTACCTGCACTTCACCTCATCAACAGCGGACCGCCATCACCAACTTCCGGACCCCTACATCAGGCTCCCTTACCCTTCCTGACTTCCGTGCCTCCTGTACCCACCTCCAGGGGCCGTCAGTCGGATCCGTACGGGAGACCTCCTCCTGCCCAATTGGACTCATCTGTCAGGTACGTGCCGTTTGTGATAATTACTATACTAATATAAATCAAGAACATGGCCGCCGTTCTATAGCACACAAACCACCTGAAACATGGCCGTGGTCTGTATGACAACAGACCACAACCAAGATGGCCGCCCGAGAACTTCCGGTTTCTCCGTCATATAAGCTAACACTGCCTGACCAATCCGGTTCCCCAGATGAAGACACGTGACCGTGTCGTAACGCGTAGGGAGTGGCCGTAGGCAAAGACACAGAGGAGGAAGCGAGTAGACGCTGTGGACGCCTAGTGGTGAAACTTTTAACCCATTGCTAATTTTTTTCTGTTTTTATGTAAGAGTCTTGTATTACCTTCTGAATAAATTACCAATTTTATAAACGTACTACACTAGTGGAGCCCCCCTCCTTTCTCTCTCTTTCTTCCCCATTTATGACACACTGCTGGGAGCAACCTAGTAATATAGGTCAGAACCACTGAGGGATTTAAAGGAGAAGGACCAGGCTGGACCCTACTGTAGGACACCCCGAGCACCATACTTAGGGGCTAATTTGGATACCCCAGAAAGGCTTATTTGACCTGCTTTAAGGTGAGAGTTCTGGGAGACCAGAAAAGGATTACCCCACTTAAATAGATGAAAGGCATTATATGAATATAGCAGCAATATAGAGAAACCACTATCCCTATCTAACAATACCTATGGAAATTGTTTTGGAACTGGAACTAAATATTTATTAACGGGATGGCTTTCTTATGCATGTGGTCTCATCTCCCCCACTGAGTTGGACATTGCTATTTATATTTTGGACAATTATTACTTTACGCCTCTTTTTATCTATTTATTTTTATTGATGAATGTCTTTTAGTTGTTTCACATCACAGGTCTGATTTTACCTTGCAATTTAGGTCCTTTTGAGGCTTTATCACTGGATTTCACTTTTTTCACAGGATATTTTTGGCATGATATATTGTCACTATTTATTTTTATTTTTATCGTATCTGTCACAGGATTATTTAAGTCGATTTATATTGATTTTTACCACAAGATTGTATTTACACAGGATCCATCTTTTATTTTACGCATATGTGCACCCATTTGGGGATAATATATATATTTTTAATTTTTCCTTAATATATTTTTAATTATTCTTATATATGCACACTTTTTCATCTGATTTGAGATACATTATTATCCAATCACATATATCAATTATTGTTTAATTAATGATTTATTCACTAATCTGCACTCCTTGATTTCTGGTCACATATCTTTTACCTTGGACTAGTGCCCCTAGAGGAATCTAGTCATCATTACTGTCTTACCACTCTATTATCATTTTAGTTTGCGCAAAGTACTTTTACCTTTTACATCTGTCCACTGCCGCTTCTTCACACAGAAGTCATCAAGTCATCAAGTCAACAAACATCGTCTATGGTTCGCTTCTCTCCCCTCCATGAGCTGAGAGCTGCTGACTGTCAGTCAGCAGCTCTCCTGCTCTGCTCCTCCACACTCATTAGCGAGCGCTGAGCTGTGATGGGGCGGAGAGCAGCTTGCTGAGAGGCTGGGACTGCCATCAGTCAAGGCAGCTGCACTCATTTGACCATAAGTTCCAAAACAATTTCCATAGGTATTATTAGATAGGGATAGTGGTTTCTCTATATTGCAGCTATATTCATATAATGCCTTTATTCTATTTAAGTGGGGTAATCCTTTTCTGGTCTCCCAGAACTCTCACCTTAAAGCAGTTGTACGATGTACCCCTACCCATTCACCGAAGGTGTAAAATGTAAAGTAAAAAAACACACAATTTTGAAAAAATATTTTATTGCACTGCTCCGGGGGTCTTCTTCCGTCTTGGGGGTCTTCTCGCCGGACTCCTCCGCCATTTACCTAGCTCTTTTACCTTTTGCCGTCGTCTGGGGGTCTCGATCCGCCTTCGGGGGTCTTCCGGGGTCTCTTCTGTTCTTGCCGCGGTCGTCGTTTTCCGTGCCGCCGGCGCCGCCGGCGCCGCCTTCTTCCGATGTTGACTCGTCGCTCTCTCTGGCCGGAATGCAGAGCCGCGCTGTGCTGGGACTTATATAGGGACAAGGGGACAGGGTCACATGCTCATGTCACATGGTGACCCCGCCCCCCTGTGATGTCACAGTCCCAGCATCCTCCGGGACTGTGACATCACAAGGGGGCGGGGTCACCATGTGACATGAGCATGTGACCCTGTCCCCTTGTCCCTATATAAGTCCCAGCACCGCGCGGCTCTGGCATTCCGGCCAGAGAGAGCGACGAGTCAACATCGGAAGAAGAAGAAGAAGAAGAAGAAGAAGAAGGCGGTGCCGGCGGCGCGGAAAACGACGACCGCGGCAAGAACAGAAGAGACCCCGGAAGACCCCCGAAGGCGGATCGAGACCCCCAGACGACGGCGGCGACGACGAAGAAGGTAGCCGGACTTCTCCGCTCGGTAAAAGAGCTAGGTAAATGGCGGAGGAGTCCGGCGAGAAGACCCCCAAGACGGAAGAAGACCCCCGGAGCAGTGTAATAAAATATTTTTTCAAAATTGTGTGTTTTTTACTTTACATTTTACACCTTAGGTGAATGGGTAGGGGTACATCGTACCCCATACTCATTCACATAGGGTGGGGGGGCCGGGATCTGGGGGCCCCCTTATAGGCTTATAGGCTCCCAGATTCCGATAAGCCCCCCGCCCGCAGACCCCGACAACCAATGGCAAGGGTTGTCGGGAAGAGGCCCTTGTCCTCATCAACATGGGGACAAGGTGCTTTGGGGTGGGGGGGCGCACGGCCCCCCTTTCCCCAGGGCACCCCCCATGTTGAGGGCACGCGGCCTGGTATGGCTCAGGAGGGGGGCGCTCGCTCGTCCCCACCCCTTTCCTGGCCTGCCGGGCTGCGTGCTCGGATAAGGGTCTGAGATGGATTTGGGGGGGACCCCCACGCCGTTTTTCGGCGTGGGGAGTCCCTTTAAATCCATGCCAGGTGACGGAGCTAGCGCGGCGGCATTCACTGCCTACGCTAGCTACGTATACCTGAAGTTACGTTCTAAATGAACGGACTGCTCCGTGTGTGGGCAAGTCCGTTCATTTTCAAAAGTCCCGCGGACTTTGTCCAGCGGATTGTCCGCCGGAGAAGTCCGGGCGTGTGTGGGCAAGTCACACGCTCGGAAGTCCGGGCGTGTGTGGGGAAGTCCCGCCGGACTAGGTCCGGCGGACGATCCACTGGACTAGGTCCGGCGGACAAAGTCCGAACGTGTGTACGCGGCATTAGAAGAACAAAGAAAAGAACATTTTAAGAAAAGCAACAGCGAAAGAAAAAGCAACAATGAAAGAGAAGACAATGAACATCAGGCAACGTTAACGGACATTATTTATCTCTTGTTTTTTTAAGTGCATACAGGACTATCATATTAACAAGGGGTGAGTGTGTTTGTTTAATCAAGAAAAGTAATATGGGAATGGTTAAACATCTCTAGGCTCAGAAGTAAGTCTAATGCCGCGTACACACGAAGGGACTATCCCACGGGATTATCCGCTGGACCGAAGTCGAGCGGATAATCCCCTCGTGTGTGGGCGCCGGCGGACTTCTTTTGCCCAAAGTACGGCGGACTAAAGTTTTAAGTTTTGTTTTAAAATTATCCGCTGGACTTGGCAGTCCAGCGGACAATCCGGCCGTGTGTAGTATGGTCCGGCGGACCAAAAAGGACGCATGCTCAGTAGCAAGTATTTTTCTACTATTTTTCGTTTTCTAGTCCCGTCGTACGTGCTGTACGTCATCGCGTGAACCGTCGGACTTTTAGCGTGATCGTGTGTGGTCAAGTCCGTTCGCTTTTTAGTCCAGCGGACCCAGCTGCAAAGTCCAGCGGATTGTCCGCTGGACTTAGGTCCGCCGGCAAAAGTCCGCACGTGTGTACGCGGCATTAGTAAGATCAGGAAATTTATAAATTTCATATATATACAGAATATAGAATACATGCAGGAATAAGGTAATTAAATAATGCCAGAGAGTAAAGAAGTTCTATAATAAGGAAACTAAGTTTAATGCAGCATGTAAATGTTTATGAATATTTTAGCCCTGAACAACAGAAAATGTGTGTTATTACATGTGGTTATTCTAAAACACATACAAAGGGGCAGAACAACGTTTTTAGAGAAACTATTGATTAAGATTGTGGAAAGAACTGTATGAAATTGAGATAATGGAAAGCATGATGTTTAGTGTTTTAAAAATCCTACAGATTTGGTTGCAGGAAATATTAAGTTAAGGATTGAGCAGTTTACAAAATATTTCAAACTTGGATTTGGTTATTACATTAAAAGTAGTAGATTGTACTAATTTACTTAAGGTATAGCCAGCAAAAATATTAAAATATAAAAGATTTGTTCAATCTAAAAAATATTGTAAAAAAAACTATTATTAAGTTTTTGTAAAATTTGTATTTCTGATAAAAGTAATGATTTTGGTTGGGGAGGAGTTTTCTCGGGGAAATGGCCAATCACAAGCTTTTGGGCAGGACTCAATTTGTGAGTTTCACGAGATTGTCTTCTAAACAATTTTTTGTCATTATTATAGTCAGGAAAGTCATATAATTGTAATGTACATTATTTTTGGCAGATGTACATACAAAATATGTTTAAAAAGTGGTAAAAAGGTTAAATATTTTAAAAAACGAGAAACCAGATTGGTAACAAATTGTACAGTCAATGAGGTACAATGCATGGCAGCGAAGATTGACAGTTCAACAGATCATTCTCTGAACAGTATGTGTCATGTGAGAAGTGTATTTTTATCAACAGTAAAAAGTAGATCAAGTTACACAAAATGGTCAAGAAATGCCATGACACTTGTGAATCAAAGCACAATAAATGTTTGTGTTTTATCTTTCAGATACTTGAAAGAGGGATTAATTGATGAGAAAATATATATTTAAAAATAATTATTACTTATAAAAGTAATTGTTTTTAAAAATAAGTTTTTGTGGGCCTTAATAACTTTGAGAGTTCATTGAAATGTTTGCAGACAAAGTTTCTGGGTAAAATTTTATGAGTTATATAGGCTTACTGTAGGACAAATATTTTTTAAATAACAAAAGATAACTTATATACAATAATTTGAAGATCTAAAGAAAACCCTTATTAATTTAGTATTTTTGATAAATATAAAGAGATCTCTCAGTCATTTTTACACTTAAGTGTATGTGGATGATGAGACAATTCTTTTTAAAATTTATAAATAATGATAAGGAGTGCATTTGTCCAATGCTATAGATTAGAAACACCATGTGCTTTAAATAAAAATGTTGTGTTTACACTAAAGGTGTTATTACAAGAATAACAACAGGTGTCAATATACACAGTGTTGTCTAGTGTATTGGCAATTGAATGTTAAAAAGATCAGTTATAGTGATATATAAATATATAATGATTAAATTGATGCAGTGTGACAGAGCCACAGTTGTGTAAATTAATCATGAAAGTCACTTTTTCAACTTTTAGTGGACGCATTAAAAGCTGAATTTAAGACTTCCATGTGTTGGTTTAGCAGTCAGCTTGACAGCATGTGTGGGTTATTCAATCACATTGTATGAGAGGAATGTTTGGTTCTGAAAAAAGTTTCAACATGATCAAATTTCTTTCAGAAATATAATATTTAGGATAGCCCAACCTAAATTGATGATCTTTTACAAAATTAAATACATTATTAGTATAAAGAAAAATACAATAATCTGGAAAGATTATTATTTTATGAGATTGTAATTAGTTATAAAAAGGGGGACTATGTAAGTTTGTCTTATGCCGCGTACACACGAAGGGACTTTTCCCGGCGGACCTAAGTCCAGCGGACAATCCGCTGGACTTTCCAGCTGGGTCCGCTGGACTAAAAAGCGAACGGACTTGACCACACACGATCACGCAAAAAGTCCGACGGTTCACGCGATGACGTACAGCACGTACGACGGGACTAGAAAACGAAAAATACTAGAAAAATACTTGCCACTGAGCATGCGTCCTTTTTGGTCCGCCGGACCATACTACACACGGCCGGATTGTCCGCTGGACTGCCAAGTCCAGCGGATAATTTTAAAACAAAAACTTAAAACTTTAGTCCGCCGTACTTTGGCCAAAAAAAGTCCGCCGGCGCCCACACACGAGGGGATTATCCGCTCGACTTCGGTCCAGCGGATAATCCCGCGGGATAGTCCCTTCGTGTGTACGCGGCATTAGAGTCAGTACAGACTGATTGTAAAAATAATTTAGTCCAACTATATGGATAGAGTTATTTTTACATGAATATATTTTTGCATATTCAGGTACCTGACTGACAGACTGATTGATTGATTTTTTGTTTAGCTAAGGAAAAGAATTTTGAGCTACTCATTTTAGAACACTTTGTCATCAAACTTCTGAATATAGTTTTATTTGTTTATAGAACTATCCAAAAGGAAACCTGATACTACAAAGTATTGAGGGATTTGTCAAATCTATACAGATTGATTATATTAGTTTTTTCACCTGCTAAAAGAGGATATAAGGATGAAGTTTTTTGGATAATGTTTCTTTTTGATAAATTAATTGAAGCATTTCTAGAAAAATTTTTATTTTTAAGTTGTTGTGAACTCATGTCATATTCCATTGGGGTTGGATTTTCAAACCATGGAATCAGATAATGATTTATATATAAAGACAGGTAGTGAAGAACATGTATGCAATTTTAGGTTTAGTAAAGTTTTTGTTTTTTTATCATCTTAAGTACTCAGGTATTGTAGAATGTATAAATAGTATTATAAAGTCTAAATAGGGTAAGATGATTCAATAATAAGGTAAATATTGGGTGACTTATTTCCTTGCTATAGTTTAAGTTTAAAATACGTTATTATTTTCTAAACATAGGGTTTATTAACTTTTATTAAGTTAATGACAGGATATCTTTTAAGATTGGCATACTTAGTTATTTACATAATCTGTTGTTTGCAGTGTGGTTGCAAACTTTGCAAACATGTACAGGTATTTCAGAAGTTTGTTCACAAAACATGACTAGGCCTTTGCTAAATTTAAATAGAAATGATGTCTTAAATGAGATTTCTATTTCTAATGAGTATGTTTAATAATTTATTCCAGTAGCTACAATTATGGTTAAATATTATAAATCTGAAGGTACCAGGGATATCAACAGAGATGTCCACTGGGATATCAATTGGGAAGATTATTGTGTTATTTTTTAAGGTACATTGGGATTATAGGTATTTTGTTTCAAAATAATTACAAAAATTAAAATAATATTTAGTAAAAATTAAAATAATATTTAGTAAAAATTAAAATAATATTTAGTAAAAATTAAAATAATATTTAGTAAAAATTAAAATAATATTTAGTAAATATAAATTTAAAATAAAAAATAATTGACAAACATAAAAATAAAATGGGTAAACATAGAAAGGATTATCTGTCTAAAATAAATTTAAATAATTATGAATAATGAAAATTATTTAAGAAAACTATTTTTTATTTTATTTTTTATTTTTTTTATTTTTTATTTTATTTTTAATTCTTCCATGACAATGCAACAAGTTCAACTAAATTTCTATTAGTTACTACTTCTTGTTTTTTCAACAATTATTATTTTTTGATTATGTTATCAAGGACTATCATTTTTTGGGTAAACTTTAATGATTTATTCATATGGACTTGCATGAATAGCGACATATTGATTGATCGATCATTATGTGAGGGGGAGTTGGGATGTGATTCTCATATAAGAATTTTTTCGTGAATTATCTGAATAATAATGATAGTGATAAGATACCGTATTTGCCGGCGTATAAGACGACTGGGTGTATAAGACGACCCCCTATTTTTCCAGTGAAAACTTAGGTTTGGGGCTATACTCGCGATATAAGACTACCCCCCTTCCGAGGCAACACCATTTACAAAAAAACATCAGAAAAAAAAAACATCAGACTTAACATCAGAAAAAGGAAACTGGTGAACTACAAGTCCCACAGATCCCACAATTGGTAGGCAGCAACAATGAATCCTCTCCTCCAAAGCACCATAAATCATACCTGTATTTTAGGGGAGAGCTGGATGTGCAGTACAGGATGCTTTGTTAATATGTAGAGCACCAAGTACACACAGTATATGGTGCTGTGTTAGTACAGTAGCGCCAGGTACACTTCAGAATACAGTGTGCAGACAGTGTGCAGACATTGTATTTTACTAATCTGTTGATGGATACAAAGCCTGCTCGGATTGGCAGAGGCTGTGACATCAGCTTGCGCCGCTCTGACTCATGTAGCCTGCTCGGATTGGCAGAGGTTGTTACCCAATCCGAGCAGGCTTAGCAGGCTCTGTATTCATCAACAGAGTGCATCGCCCGCCGGGATTGGCTGAGCGGCGCATACTGTATACATATTACAATTTTACAGAGCGCCCGGCGGACTGATATCCATCTGGCGGCTTCTTCACCCAGCGTATAAGACGACCCCCGCTTTTTGGCTGTGTAATTTCGGTGTAAAAGGTAGTCTTATACGCCAGAAAATACAGTAATAGGAAAGACAAAAAGTTATAATTAGAGTATATGAATATAAGGATTTAATATTTCTAAACAGAGTTACTGTTGAAATTAAAATAATATAGAATGTTGAGGAAAGAAGGAAAGAGTTACTTGCTGGTCATGGATAGATAGATAAATAAATAGGAAAATAAATAAAAAGATAGATAGGATATATAAAATATATGAAAATTCAATAATGGGAATTTTTTTTTTTTTTTTTTTTTTAATGTATCTACTTGTCTAGTAGATTACTTGTCTAGTAGATTATTTATGTTTATAATTGTTCAGTGTCAAGGATAATGTATAAAAACTTATATTGTAGAAATTATTAAAATTTTAAAATTTCCAGGAATGGAAGAAATTTTATTTATTAATTAATAATTTATATTACAAAGCAATATAATCTGATATTTCAAAGATATTTATTTCTTCTTTATTTTAAAATAGTTAAATGATATGGTTAAAGTAATAAGAGTTTCACAAGAAGTTAAATAAATTTATAAAATCGAAGGAAGAAAAATCTTTAATATTACGTGATTTAGATGGAAAATTTATTCAAATTAATAAATATAATAATTTATATTTTCTCAATGGAATGAAATAGTTAAACGTTTTCCAAAACTTATAAAAAATGTTTATGTACAATATCTGACATACTAAAATATATATTGTATTAATGTTTATTGTATTAATGTTTATTGTATTAATGTTTTATTGTATTGTTTGTATTGAAAAAGTGGATCAGAGACATTTTTATCATTTAAGATGAATGCACTTATTATTTGTTGATTATAGTGCATTGAGGGGAATTGTTAGAAGTGTAAATTCATTATATTTTAAGTGATGAAGGGTTTCTGATAAACTCACAAAAGTATATGTAATTGTTGGTAGGTTTTGAAGGTCACAGAACATACTGACTGAGGGCATAGACAGATATGGTTTTACTGTAAAGGTTAATTCTATTTCTGACATAACTACGTCAGGACACAGGCCTATGGGTGGAGTTATGCTATTTATCTTTAGACTAAAACCATGTTGGGCATATATGCAAATTATGGGTGTCACCAAGATATGATGACATGACAGAAAAAACAGTATAAGAATGGTATTAGAGAAAGAAGGAAGGGGGAGGTGCAGAAAGCAAGATGGGTGATGAAGGAGAGGAGGAGGAGACAGGTTAAGATGTAACATCAGAACTCTACCTGAACTCTGAAGCCATAACCATGAAGTCTTGTCTTTGCTAATTCTTGCTGATGATGAATAAACTACCTTTCAAGTATTTTGGATGAGAAACTGATTCTTAAATAGTATCAGAATGCTGCCTTACAACAAGACATACAATTCTCTTCTACACACATCCTATAGAAGATAGGATATTGACTGACACATTGAAACAGACTTTGCTAATTCATCTTGAAAACGCTCCTGTAAGTAGAATGACGAGATAGAGATATTTTCTCTATCTACCACCTATTTTTCACCATTCATATGTTGCTTTCTGCCCCAAATGTCCAGATTGCTTGTGGGCCCAGTTGGTCAAGTTTATCAAGACAGGATCAATTGGCACAACTGCCTTCACTTTGGCGATTTCATCTGCAACTCTGTTATAGTTCTCAAAGTCTGGGACTAGGGGCACATGTGCATCAACATGCCACACTTTTATGGTGCGCGAGTGAGCTTCCTTCCAGATGTAGTCCCAGACTTCCTTGCCTCCCCACACCACCTTTCCATGAATCATCCATTCATTGGACTTCCACGTGGGCATCCAAGTTGTCAGTCCTTTAAAAACCGCCCAGCTGTCAGTGTAGATAGTGACATGGGAAGAAGGATCCTCCTGAAGAGTCATCACTACATCTTTCAACTCTGCATACTGGCTGGACCCTCCAATTCCGGTCTCCTGCAGGACTGTGTCTGTACTTGGGTTGTAGGCTGCTGCTGTCCATTTACGCCCAGACGAGGCGATTATGGCTGAACCATCAGTGAACCATGCTGACTGCTTCATGTCTTCTGATAGAGACTCAAAGGGTGGAGCCTCTTGAATGGGGGATGACTGCAGCACAGGAACTTCTTCTTCTGGCCAGGTGCTGGTAAAAGTAACAAGCCCTGCCAACTGTTTTGAAATGTCTCTAACATCCCCAGCTGCAATACCCCCTCTTTCTTGAAGGTACCACTTCCATTTCATCAGTGTCTGGTTCTGGGCTACAGCTGCCCTAGTGATCAGTCTATTATCTCTCACCCATCCTGCTATTGGCAATGCAGTATGGATGGTGACTGTGTCCTTTCCTGTAATGGTCTCTACATGTTGAAGTGCTGTGTAGGCCCCAAACAGGTACTTCTCTAGGGGCGTGTATCTCTTCTGTGCCCCTGTCTGTTGTTTGGACCAAAATCCAATGGGTATTGCTCTTAGTCCTTTCTTTTAATTTGGCTGCCACAGACTCCAAGATATGGTACCATTCTGCTCCACTACATCGTGCTGAAATGGTACTCCTTGTCTCACGGGTCCTAATCCCTGATGCTGCAAAATAGCTTCTTTAGCAGCCAGGAACGCTGCTCTGAACCCCATGAGAACTCAGTCTTTTTCCGGGTGACATTATATATAGGCCTCAGAATCAGTCCAAGATGTGGGATGAACGATCTCCAGAACCCCACAACTCCAGTGAACTTCTGTGCCTCCTTTTTGGTAGTAGGGGGTGACAGCGCCTGGATAGTTTGCACAACTGTCTCTGGAATTTTCCTCTGTTGCCCAGACAACATCATTCCTAGGAATTTCACCTCTGTGGTAGGTCCTTGGACTTTGTCTCTGTTGATAGCCTACCCTCTGTTCTCCATGTGATGTATCAGCAGGTGCAGTGCTTCAGTTACATCTTCTTTTGTTCCAGAGTTAATGATGTCATCAATGTAGTGAAACACAGCGACTTTCAAATTCAGGGTGCTTAAATCTCGGGCAATCAGTCCATGACAAATCGTTGGAGAATGAAGATAGCCTTGCAGAAGGACAGTGAAAGTGTACTGGCGGCCGTCCCACACCATAGCAAACTGGTCTTGACACTCTGGGTCTATTAAAATCGAAAAGAAAGCATTAGCCAGGTCTATCACAGCATGATATTCTCCTGCATCTTTAGCAATTTTTTCAACAATTGAGATCATATCTGGTACAGCTGACTTCAATGGAGGTGCCACTTTGTTTAGACCTCTGTAATCCACAGTCATTCTATATGTCCCATCAGGCTTTTTTACTGGGAACACCGGAGACTAGGGATGGGCCCGGTGCTCGATGCGAACCCACGTTCGCATCGAGCACCGGGCGTTCGCTCGCTCGGCGAGCCCAGAACTATTTTGGCCGCTCGCATCACGTTCGTGTGATGCGAGCGGCCCCGCAATGCATTGCGGCCGGCGCGGCCGGCGCAGTGCATTGCTGGCTGATGATTGGCCAAGCATGCACTGTGACCCCGCATGCTTGGCCAATCACAGCCCCGGAAACTCGAAGAGCCATAATTGGCTACAGGCAGGACGCCTGTAGCCAATTACAGCTCAGGGGCTTTAGTACACGCCCCCCCCTATAAAAAGGCCGCCACGCCGTCTGCGCCGGTCACATGCTGTTCCGGCGTAGATAGAGCAGGATAGATCTGTGACACTCTGCTGGATTTAGTTAGTTAGAGAGATTTACTTAGAGAGATTGAGTTAGATAGATTCATTTACAAAGATTGATTTAGAAAGAGGGGCTTGTAGTGTGTTCGTGGCAGGCAGGCAGAGCTCCTATATTTTGTTCCCAGAAGCACCTATAGGACTTGTAGTGTGTTCGTGGCAGGCAGGCAGAGCTCCTATATTTTGTTCCCAGAAGCACCTATAGGACTTGTAGTGTGTTCGTGGCAGGCAGGCAGAGCTCCTATATTTTGTTTCCAGAAGCACCTATAGGACTTGTAGTGTGTTCGTGGCAGGCAGGCAGAGCTCCTATATTTTGTTCCCAGAAGCACCTATAGGACTTGTAGTGTGTTCCTGGCAGGCAGGCAGAGCTCCTATATTTTGTTCCCAGAAGCACCTATAGGACTTGTAGTGTGTTCGTGGCAGGCAGGCAGAGCTCCTATATTTTCTTCCCAGAAGCACCTATAGGACTTGAAGTGTGTTAGTCCCATCACACAGAGATCATATATTTTGTTCCCAGAAGCACCTATAGGACTTGAAGTGTGTTAGTCCCATCACACAGACCTATATTTTCTTCCCAGAAGCACCTATAGGACTTGAAGTGTGTTAGTCCCATCACACAGAGATCATATATTTTGTTCCCAGAAGCACCTATAGGACTTGAAGTGTGTTAGTCCCATCACACAGAGATCATATATTTTGTTCCCAGAAGCACCTATAGGACTTGAAGTGTGTTAGTCCCATCACACAGAGATCATATATTTTGTTCCCAGAAGCACCTATAGGACTTGAAGTGTGTTAGTCCCATCACACAGAGATCATATATTTTGTTCCCAGAAGCACCTATAGGACTTGAAGTGTGTTAGTCCCATCACACAGAGATCATATATTTTGTTCCCAGAAGCACCTATAGGACTTGAAGTGTGTTAGTCCCATCACACAGACCTACATTTTCTTCCCAGAAGCACCCATAGGACTTGAAGTGTGTTAGTCCCATCACACAGAGATCATATATTTTGTTCCCAGAAGCACCTATAGGACTTGAAGTGTGTTAGTCCCATCACACAGAGATCCTATATTTTGTTCCCAGAAGCACCTATAGGACTTGAAGTGTGTTAGTCCCATCACACAGAGATCATATATTTTGTTCCCAGAAGCACCTATAGGACTTGAAGTGTGTTAGTCCCATCACACAGACCTATATTTTCTTCCCAGAAGCACCCATAGGACTTGAAGTGTGTTAGTCCCATCACACAGAGATCCTATATTTTGTTCCCAGAAGCACCTATAGGACTTGAAGTGTGTTAGTCCCATCACACAGAGATCATATATTTTGTTCCCAGAAGCACCTATAGGACTTGAAGTGTGTTAGTCCCATCACACAGACCTATATTTTCTTCCCAGAAGCACCCATAGGACTTGAAGTGTGTTAGTCCCATCACACAGAGATCCTATATTTTGTTCCCAGAAGCACCTATAGGACTTGAAGTGTGTTAGTCCCATCACACAGAGATCATATATTTTGTTCCCAGAAGCACCTATAGGACTTGAAGTGTGTTAGTCCCATCACACAGAGATCATATATTTTGTTCCCAGAAGCACCTATAGGACTTGAAGTGTGTTAGTCCCATCACACAGACCTATATTTTCTTCCCAGAGGCACCTATAGGACTTGAAGTGTGTTAGTCCCATCACACAGAGATCATATATTTTGTTCCCAGAAGCACCTATAGGACTTGAAGTGTGTTAGTCCCATCACACAGAGATCCTATATTTTGTTCCCAGAAGCACCTATAGGACTTGAAGTGTGTTAGTCCCATCACACAGACCTATATTTTCTTCCCAGAGGCACCTATAGGACTTGAAGTGTGTTAGTCCCATCACACAGAGATATATATTTTGTTCCCAGAAGCACCTATAGGACTTGAAGTGTGTTAGTCCCATCACACAGACCTATATTTTCTTCCCAGAGGCACCTATAGGACTTGAAGTGTGTTAGTCCCATCACACAGAGATCATATATTTTGTTCCCAGAAGCACCTATAGGACTTGAAGTGTGTTAGTCCCATCACACAGAGATCATATATTTTGTTCCCAGAAGCACCTATAGGACTTGAAGTGTGTTAGTCCCATCACACAGAGATCATATTTTTTTCCCAGAAGCACCTATAGGACTTGAAGTGTGTTAGTCCCATCACACAGAGATCATATATTTTGTTCCCAGAAGCACCTATAGGACTTGAAGTGTGTTAGTCCCATCACACAGACCTATATTTTTCTTCCCAGAAGCACCTATAGGACTTGAAGTGTGTTAGTCCCATCACACAGAGATCATATATTTTGTTCCCAGAAGCACCTATAGGACTTGAAGTGTGTTAGTCCCATCACACAGAGATCATATATTTTGTTCCCAGAAGCACCTATAGGACTTGAAGTGTGTTAGTCCCATCACACAGAGATCCTATATTTTGTTCCCAGAAGCACCTATAGGACTTGAAGTGTGTTAGTCCCATCACACAGACCTATATTTTCTTCCCAGAGGCACCTATAGGACTTGAAGTGTGTTAGTCCCATCACACAGAGATCATATATTTTGTTCCCAGAAGCACCTATAGGACTTGAAGTGTGTTAGTCCCATCACACAGAGATCATATATTTTGTTCCCAGAAGCACCTATAGGACTTGAAGTGTGTTAGTCCCATCACACAGAGATCCTATATTTTGTTCCCAGAAGCACCTATAGGACTTGAAGTGTGTTAGTCCCATCACACAGACCTACATTTTCTTCCCAGAAGCACCCATAGGACTTGAAGTGTGTTAGTCCCATCACACAGAGATCCTATATTTTGTTCCCAGAAGCACCTATAGGACTTGAAGTGTGTTAGTCCCATCACACAGACCTATATTTTCTTCCCAGAGGCACCTATAGGACTTGAAGTGTGTTAGTCCCATCACACAGAGATCATATATTTTGTTCCCAGAAGCACCTATAGGACTTGAAGTGTGTTAGTCCCATCACACAGACCTATATTTTCTTCCCAGAGGCACCTATAGGACTTGAAGTGTGTTAGTCCCATCACACAGAGATCATATATTTTGTTCCCAGAAGCACCTATAGGACTTGAAGTGTGTTAGTCCCATCACACAGACCTACATTTTCTTCCCAGAAGCACCCATAGGACTTGAAGTGTGTTAGTCCCATCACACAGAGATCCTATATTTTGTTCCCAGAAGCACCTATAGGACTTGAAGTGTGTTAGTCCCATCACACAGACCTATATTTTCTTCCCAGAAGCACCTATAGGACTTCTAGTGTGTTAGTGGCATCACACAGAGCTCCTCTATTTTCTTCTCAGCAGCACCCACAGGACTTCTAGTGTGTTAGTGGCATCACACAGAGCTCCTCTATTTTCTTTGCAGAAGCACCCATAGGACTTCTAGTGTGTTAGTGGCATCACACAGAGCTCCTATATTTTCTTCTCAGCAGCACCCACAGGACTTCTAGTGTGTTAGTGGCATCACACAGAGCTCCTCTATTTTCTTTGCAGAAGCACCCATAGGACTTCTAGTGTGTTAGTGGCATCACACAGAGCTCCTCTATTTCTTTGCAGAAGCACCCATAGGACTTCTAGTGTGTTAGTGGCATCACACAGAGCTCCTATATTTTCTTCTCAGCAGCACCCACAGGACTTCTAGTGTGTTAGTGGCATCACACAGACCTCCTCTATTTTCTTTGCAGAAGCACCCACAGGACTTCTAGTGTGTTAGTGGCATCACACAGAGCTCCTCTATTTTCTTTGCAGAAGCACCCATAGGACTTCTAGTGTGTTAGTGGCATCACACAGAGCTCCTATATTTTCTTCTCAGCAGCACCCACAGGACTTCTAGTGTGTTAGTGGCATCACACAGACCTCCTCTATTTTCTTTGCAGAAGCACCCACAGGACTTCTAGTGTGTTAGTGGCATCACACAGAGCTCCTCTATTTTCTTTGCAGAAGCACCCATAGGACTTCTAGTGTGTTAGTGGCATCACACAGAGCTCCTATATTTTCTTCTCAGCAGCACCCACAGGACTTCCAGTGTGTTAGTGGCATCACACAGAGCTCCTCTATTTTCTTTGCAGAAGCACCCATAGGACTTCTAGTGTGTTAGTGGCATCACACAGAGCTCCTCTATTTTCTTTGCAGAAGCACCCATAGGACTTCTAGTGTGTTAGTGGCATCACACAGAGCTCCTATATTTTCTTCTCAGCAGCACCCACAGGACTTCTAGTGTGTTAGTGGCATCACACAGAGCTCCTCTATTTTCTTTGCAGAAGCACCCACAGGACTTCTAGTGTGTTAGTGGCATCACACAGAGCTCCTCTATTTTCTTTGCAGAAGCACCCATAGGACTTCTAGTGTGTTAGTGGCATCACACAGAGCTCCTATATTTTCTTCTCAGCAGCACCCACAGGACTTCTAGTGTGTTAGTGGCATCACACAGAGCTCCTCTATTTTCTTTGCAGAAGCACCCACAGGACTTCTAGTGTGTTAGTGGCATCACACAGAGCTCCTCTATTTTCTTTGCAGAAGCACCCATAGGACTTCTAGTGTGTTAGTGGCATCACACAGAGCTCCTATATTTTTTCTCAGCAGCACCCATAGGACTTCTAGTGTGTTAGTGGCATCACACAGAGCTCCTCTATTTTCTTTGCAGAAGCACCCATAGGACTTCTAGTGTGTTAGTGGCATCACACAGAGCTCCTATATATTCTTCTCAGCAGCACCCACAGGACTACCGACTACAATGGCTGGAAGACCGCCAAGGGGAGGCAGAGCGTGCAGAGCCAAGAACACAGGGCAGGCAGGCTCTGTTTCTAGTGGACGTGGCCGTGGCCGTGGACGTGGTCGTGCATCGTCATCAGCACGTGGCCATGGGACACGCGCGTCTTTGTTTTCGGCAGCTGGACATGTGGAGCCGCATCATGCTGAAGGCTTGGTAGAATGGATGACCAAGCCCTCCTCATCCTCCTCATCCTCTCTCACCCAGGCTCAGGGTACTGGCAGAGCATCATCAGCCACCCCTTCCCTAGACCCACCATGTCCTCCTGAGGAGTCCCCCGAACTCTTTGAGCACAGTGTTGGGTACATGCTCCAGGAGGATGCCCAACGATTCGAAGGCTCGGATGATGATACCCAGCTTGAGGAATCTGGCAGTACTGTTCCACCAGCTGCAGCTTACTGCCAGGTTTGCTCTAGTGGTGAAGAGGGAGGGGATGATGAGGTCACTGACTCCACGTGGGTGCCTGAAGGGAGAGAGGATGAGGAGGAGGACGAGGAGGAGGAGGATGCGGCGTCACATGTCCAACGAGGCAGGATGCCCCCTGGAGGCCAGGTAGAGGCCAGCACAGCAACTGTACAACACCGCAGAGCTCCGCCTGTGCAGGGCGCTGCCTCTGCACGTTATCAGAAAAGTTCTTTGGTGTGGGCCTTTTTTGAGACGAGTGCATCAGATCGCACCACTGCTATTTGCAATATTTGTCTCAAGCGTATCTCGCGTGGCCAAAACATCAGCCGCTTGGGCACCACAAGCATGACCAGACATATGGCGACCTGCCATGCAGCTCGTTGGCAGGCACACATAAAAGACCCACACCAAAGAACTAAGCGGACCTCTCCTTGCTCCTCCTCAGCTGGGATCTCCATCCCCACTACACCTTCAGTCCTCTCTGAAAGCTGCTCTGAGAGGACTGAAGGTGTAGAATTAGGTGTGTCACAACCAAGTACTTGCAGTACACCGACGTCCGATTGCAGCAGGCAAATTTCCCTGCCCCAGCTGCTGGACCGTAGAAAGAAGTACACTCCCAGCCATCCACATGCCCAGCGGTTGAATGCTAGCCTGGCTAAATTGCTAGCACTTCAACTGCTGCCTTTTCAGTTGGTAGACTCGGCCCCCTTCCGTGAGTTTGTTCAATGTGCGGTTCCTCAGTGGCAGGTTCCCAAACGCCACTTTTTCTCACGGAAGGCGATTCCGTCTCTCTACCGGCATGTGGAGGGCAATGTCCATGCCTCGCTGGACAGGGCGGTCAGCGGTAAGGTGCATATTACCGCTGACTCATGGTCCAGCAGGCATGGACAGGGACGGTACCTTTCTTTCACGGCCCATTGGGTCACTCTATTGGCAGCTGGGAGGGATGCAGGACAAGGTGCAGTAGTGTTGGAGGTTGTTCCGCCACCACGCCTCCAAAACGCTACTACTGCTACTGGTTGTGACACACCTCTCTCCTCCACCCCCTCCTCTTCTTCTTCCTCCAGTGCTCTGTCCTTGGAACCAGCGGTGCTCCGTAGGCGTACAAGGGGCTACGCAAGTACGCAGGCAAAAAGATGCCATGCCGTGCTTGCGCTGGTGTGTTTGGGGGACAGGAGCCACACTGGGCCCGAGGTTCTGGCAGCTCTGCAGGGGCAGGCCGAGAGGTTGTTGACGCCACGTCAGCTTAAGCCAGGAATGGTCGTTTCTGACAATGGCACCAACCTCCTCTCCGCCCTGCGACAGGGGCAGCTCACCCATGTGCCCTGCATGGCTCACGTCCTCAACCTGGTGGTGCAGCAGTTCTTGGGCAGGTTCCCAGGCTTACAGGATGTCCTGAGGCAGGCCAGGAAAGTCTGTGTGCATTTCCGCCGATCTTATAATGCCAGTGCTCGGCTGACTGAGCTGCAAAAGGAGCTGAACCTGCCCAAGAACCGCCTAATATGTGACATGCCCACCAGGTGGAACTCAACGTTGGCCATGCTGCAGCGACTGCACACGCAGCAGAGGGCCATCAATGAGTACCTTTGCGACTATGGCACCAGGACAGGGTCAGGGGAGCTTGGTTTTTTTTCCCCACGTCAGTGGAGCATGATCAGGGATGCATGCACTGTCCTCTCACCATTTGAGAGGCCACGAGGATGGTGAGCAGTGACAGTGCATGCATCAGTGACACTGTCCCTCTTGTCCACCTGTTGGAGCATACGCTGCGTGGGATAATGGACAGGGCACTTGAGGCAGAACAGAGGCAGGAAGAGGAGGACTTCCTTGCCTCTCAAGGCCCCCTTTATCCGGACAGTGTTCCTTCTGTCCCACCCATCACACAGGAAGAGATGAGGAGGAGGAGGAGGAGGAGGAGGAGGAGGAGGACTGTGTGAGCATGGAGGTGGAGCCTGGCACTCAGCATCAGCAGCAGCAGTCTTTTAGGGATGATGTACAGTCCCAACAAACCAGTGGACTTGTACGTGGCTGGGAGGAGGTGGCTGGCGATCATGTCATCCTCAGTGACCCAGAAGACTCCGGACCGAATGCCTCAGCTAACCTACGCTGCATGGCCTCCCTGATCCTGCAAAGCCTGCGGAAGGATCCACGTGTTCTTCGGATCAAGGAGAGGGACCATTACTGGCTGGCCACTCTCCTTGATCCGCGGTACAAGGGTAAGGTTGCGGACCTTATCTTGCCGTCGCAGAGGGAGCAGAGGATGAGACATCTCAGGGAGGCCTTGCAGAAAGGTCTGTGCAACGCGTTCCCAGAAACTGGGAGGCTACAAACTCCTGGTCCTGGGCGACGAGTTGCTGAGGCTTCGGTCAGTAGCAGAAGGAGCGGTGGGGAAGGTGGACGTCTGACCGATGCGTTCAGACAATTTTTTAGTCCGCAGCCCCAAGGTATGATCGGTTCCAGCAACCATCGCCAGCGTCTGATATACATGGTGCAGGAATACCTTGGGGCAAGGTCAGACTTGGACACCTTTCCCACCGAAAATCCTCTGGCTTACTGGGTCCTGAGGATGGATCACTGGCCAGAGCTTGCACAGTATGCAATTGAGCTACTGGCCTGTCCTGCCTCCAGCGTTCTTTCCGAACGCACATTCAGTGCTGCTGGAGGATTTGTCACCGATCATAGGGTGCGCCTGTCCACCGCCTCGGTTGATCGACTGACCTTCATCAAAATGAATCAGTCTTGGATCACCACCAGCTACCAGGCACCTGAGGCGGATATAACCGAATAATTTTTAATATCACATCCCTTCAAGACTGCCTATGCTGATGCTGAGTGACTGTCCTCTTATGTTCACTGACTATCCTCTTCCTCCTCCTCAATGATCCATGCCACCACACCAGTGCCTAAGGCACAATTTTTCAGCCCCTGTTTAACAGGGGCGTGTACATACAATTTTTATAAAAAAATGCTTCGCAACACGTGTGACTGCTGTGCTCCAAGTACAGTATCTGTGAGGGGTTGCAGTGTTGTGGCACCAGCACCAGTGCCTAAGGCACAATTTTTCAGCCCCTGTTTAACAGGGGCGTGTACTTACATTTTTTTTAAAAAAATGCTTCGCAACACGTGTGACTGCTGTGCTCCAAGTACAGTATCTGTGAGGGGTTGCAGTGTTGTGGCACCAGCACCAGTGCCTAAGGCACAATTTTTCAGCCCCTGTTTAACAGGGGCGGGTAATTACAATTTTTTTAAAAAATGCTTCGCAACACGTGTGACTGCTGTGCTCCAAGTACAGTATCTGTGAGGGGTTGCAGTGTTGTGGCACCAGCACCAGTGCCTAAGGCACAATTTTTCAGCCCCTGTTTAACAGGGGCGTGTACTTAAATTTTTTTTAAAAAATGCTTCGCAACACGTGTGACTGCTGTGCTCCAAGTACAGTATCTGTGAGGGGTTGCAGTGTTGTGGCACCAGCACCAGTGCCTAAGGCACAATTTTTCAGCCCCTGTTTAACAGGGGCGGGTAATTACAATTTTTAAAAAAAAATGCTTCGCAACACGTGTGACTGCTGTGCTCCAAGTACAGTATCTGTGAGGGGTTGCAGTGTTGTGGCACCAGCACCAGTGCCTAAGGCACAATTTTTCAGCCCCTGTTTAACAGGGGCGGGTAATTACAATTTTTTTAAAAAAAATGCTTCGCAACACGTGTGACTGCTGTGCTCCAAGTACAGTATCTGTGAGGGGTTGCAGTGTTGTGGCACCAGCACCAGTGCCTAAGGCACAATTTTTCAGCCCCTGTTTAACAGGGGCGGGTAATTACAAATCTTGATCTAATAGTTCACAGCAGGGCCCATTCCTGCGCCCACCAAGAGTAACTATGAGGGCCTACAGTCTTGTGGCAACACCGTCCACCACCACCGCCAAAGGCCCAATTTTTCTGCCCAGTTCATCAGGTGCTTGCAATTACAAATCTTGATCTAATAACACACAGCAGGGCCCATTCCTGCGCCCACCAAGAGTAACTGTGAGAGCTTACAGTCTTGTGGCAACACCGTCCACCACCACCGCCAAAGGCCCAATTTTTCTGCCCTGTTCATCAGGTGCTTGCAATTACAAATCTTGATCTAATAACTCACAGCAGGGCCCATTCTTGCGCCCACCAAGAGTAACTGTGAGAGCTTACAGTCTTGTGGCAACACCGTCCACCACCACCGCCAAAGGCCCAATTTTTCTGCCCTGTTCATCAGGTGCTTGCAATTACAAATCTTGATCTAATAACTCACAGTAGGGCCCATTCCTGCGCCCACCAAGAGTAACTGTGAGAGCTTACAGTCTTGTGGCAACACCGTCCACCACCACCACCACCCCCAATTTTTCTGCCCTGTTCAACAGGTGCATGCAATTACAAATCTTGATCTATTAACTCACAGCAGGGCCCATTCCTGTGCCCACCAGTCTTGTGGCTACACCAACATCTAATAGGGCAAATTTCTGCAGAGTATATACGCCAGGCCCCTACTTTCAAACATCCAACTTACAAACGACTCCTACTTGCAAATGGAAAGAGAAAACAGGAAGTGAGAGGAAATCTACCCCTAGGAAGGGAAATTCTATCCTGTTAGATTTAATTTGGGAAAAAGGTATCTCCTCTCTACTGATACTTTATCACCAATCCTTGTTTCAATTAAAACCCCACTTTTTCCAAAAACATTTGTCATTGGGACGGAAAGTGAGGTGACATGTTCTGAACAGATGTGCAAAGACAGCAAATGTTACAGGGGTGATAACCCCTCCCTATGTTCTCCAAAAAGCTTAAAAATAGATTTTTTTGGGATGGAGCTACACTTCATAATGTACCTGTTCAGATTCTACTTAAGAACAAACCTAAAGCCGCAAGTGGTTTTAAATGGCTTCTTTTTTTCCTTTAAAAATGTCATTTTGTGCAAGGACAGTTCTAAACACGGGAAACACATGCCACTTCACAGGCATACTTTAGACACCCCCCAGGTACCATATTTAAAGGAAAATTTCACTTTTTTTTTTTCACTTTATGCATCATTAAAATGACTGCTCACGAAAAAACGTTAGTTTTTAAAAGTTCTTTTTGCATTGATATATGTCCCCTGGGGCAGGACCCGGGTCCCCAAACCTGTTTTATGACATTAACATGCATATTGGCCGTTGTAATTAGCACTTTTGATTTCGAACGTTCGCGTCCATTATAACGTATAGGGTTCGGAAATTCGCGCGAACTTTCGGTCGGTTCGAAGGTTCTGGTGCGAACCGAACCCGGGGGTGTTCGGCTCATCCCTACCGGAGACGAGAAAGGACTTACAGCAGTTCTAAGGATCCCTACTCTCAATAGTTCTTGAATAGTCTCCCCAATTTCTTTGTGGCCTCCAGGAAGTCTGTACTGCTTGAGACAGACTGGCTTCTCTGGTGGAGGAATGTAGACAGGGGTCCATTTTGCATGACCTCTGACCACAGCCTTCACCGCCCTTACCAGATACGCTTTATCAGGATACCCGAATGTTAATGTACCTCTTTCAGTCTGAATTGACTGACCTTGAAGTACATCCATCCCAAGAATATATTCAGGTAACTCTGAAACCAAAACATTTGTCATAAATCCTGATCCCTTGCCAATAGCCAATTTCACCTGTATCCTAACTGCTGGTGTAGTTTGCCCTCCCAAACCTTCTACATAAATCAATTCTCCTTTGTGATGGGAAGGATTTCCTTGCAAAAGTGTAACTTCGGCTCCGCTATCAACTAAAGCCATTACATGTGTAGGAGAAGATGACTTCCCCCACCATACAGTGACAGGTGCATATGGGCGTCGGTCTCCTGCTGTCACTGCCATCACGGCTATTACAGGAGACTCACCTTCCCTTCATAAAGGATAAGGAACCTCCCAATCCCCTTTTCTGATTCTCTCTAACTCCTCCCCAGGATAAAGGGATTTGGGTTTGTGTTCACGTTCGGTTTTGGAAATTGGTTTGGGGCTAACAGGAGGTGTCTGTTCTGTTTCCTCTAAGTCTAGGCTGATGTTATCTTCACTAGGAGTAGTGTTTCTAACCCTGACAGTTTTACCTACTAAATCTTTCCACCTCTTCAGCATTTCTGCAGTACAAATGCCATCTATCTCATCTTTAGGTACTCCTGCCTTTAATAGGTCCACCCACATTTCTTTCCTAGAAATAACTAGCCTGGTTTTCTCTTCACCTCCTGTCTTCTCTACCCCATTCCCTTTCTTCTCTGTTCTTTTCTGCTTGTATTTTTCCTGTCTGGCCTTGACCTTATCTACTGCCCTGACAGGTTTTGTTTTAGTCTCCTCTAGCTCCCCCAACTGGCTTAAAAGGGTTGTAGCTTCGTGAATCTTGCTGTTTAATCCCAGGCCTCCCAACAAGGACAATAAGGGAGCCCTGAGATTAAATGGTGCAGACTTCATCAGCTTAGAGCGCAGAGCAGACGTAAAGGGTTGCATATCTGGACCCATCCATTCTGGAAATGTATTTAATCCGGTTATACAACCCATCTCACGTAACCTGGAAATACCCTCTGCCATTGATCTCCAGGAGTATGTATTTTCCAGGTCAGTAGGACTAGAGTATACTCGGACTATTCCATCTCTCACGAGGTCTAACAGTGAAAAATTCACGCTAAACTCTCAGGCTTTT
The DNA here is from genome assembly GCA_028564925.1 of Lithobates sylvaticus. NCBI lineage: Eukaryota > Metazoa > Chordata > Amphibia > Anura > Ranidae > Lithobates > Lithobates sylvaticus. The sequence continues at coordinate 123,761,433 of CM053037.1, forward strand.
CGCATTGCCTGGCGCAATTGTGGATCATGGGTTAACACTCCCATAGTCACTGCTTCCTTACCTGACAAAACAACACTGTCTGCCCTTTCATCCCATAAGCGTAGGAGCCAACTCACTAGAGGCTCCCCAGACCTTTGTTTGTATTGTTTTGCCAGCTCATGGAGTTCAGTTTGTGTAAACTCCCGTACTTCTTCAAATTCAACATCTCTGGGGTTGCGATAATGCACCTCCCCATCTGCCATATCCTCTCTATCATGTTGCCGTTTCCTATGCTTAGTAATGAGAGGTCTGGCATACTTTTTCTTTCGCACTAGCAGATCATCATGCAAAATATCAAACTCTATCTCCTCATCCTCACTATCATTTGAGGAGAGCACATCCTCACAATCCCAGTTGTGGGATGTGACAATGGCACGTACCCTGGCTTTACTAACAGGTTTACGGCCTTTCTTTTTCCTTAAGGCATTAATTGATTTGGTCATGAGGGCTGCACACCGCTCTTGCAAATCATCAGCCCGACTAGCAGTTGAACGTACACACTCTGAAGCAACTGCTAGCTGGTCTTTTAATACCTTAACTTCTGCCTCTGCCTTCTCCCTTCTATGTGATTCGATGTAAAATGCATGAAGAAAATGCCATCCTACTGTGGACACTGTCTTCTTCTCTTTTTTACAAAATGATCTGAGACTTTATCACCCCAAGTCAGCTTCAAAGGAGAAGCATACTTCACAAATTCTTTAGCAAGAGGGTCCCACTCATTGTCTCTGGCCCAGATAGGTAAGCTGCACACTTCCTTCTGGTCACCAGGACCCTCTGCAGCATTTCCTTTCCTAAACAGCTTACGCAGCATTTTACCTAGCACAAGCTACACACTACAGAAAAAACAGCTCTGCTTCAATTGAACTATAGCACAGTCACGGCCGAGCCCCCAACTGTTACGCTTTGCATCTATCTAGCAAGATTACTCTGTGGTATAACAAGGAAGCTGAGACTTCTGCAGTGTATAGATGTGCTTTTTACTATACAAAGCTGCTGTACAAAACTATTACAATCTTAGGAATACAATACAAGACTGACAGATATCTATAACAAGCAAAATGCCTAGAAAATAGAACAGCCTAAGGTCTAACAGTACAAATACATTTAAAGGGTTACTTAACTTCTGTTACTGTATGTTCATGATCTCCATTGGCAATATTTCTTCTTGGAGACCAGGTTCTGTCCTTCTGTCATGAGTGGCTTCTGGTCTTCAAAGCATGATGATGTGTCCTGATGTTACAGCATGATGTGTGTGTCTCTACTCCTCCATTTTATTTGTCCCAGTTTGTTGACCAAAGTTAATGTTTATAGACTTGTTTCCATAAGAACCGACTAACAGTCATTCTTTTCAGGTTGAGAGACCCTCTAAACCTGTTTACTGTAGCTGACGAGACAATGTACTGTTGGTAGATACCCATTGTCTCCTCAAACGAAATCCTGTCATCAATATAACAGTCATTCTTTTCAGTCTGAGGGACACTCTCAGCCTGTTTACTGTAGCTGACAAGACAATAGCCTCTTCAAACTGTCATATTGAATACAAGAATGTTATCTAACACCATTGTATGAAAACAGCATTTGTTTGAGAATTCTACTCAAACCAGAGAATCTGATCAACTAAACTTGTAATATTCTCCCATGTAATGTTATAAAACGTACAATAAAATAGCAGGTGTCAGAGGAATAAATAATTAAATGAATAAATTAAATGCATCCGGCCTGTTAAAATACTGTAGCAGCGCTTGGGTATCAGAAAAAAGACTGATAAAGGTGGATGAGTATCACTCAGTATAATTAGCGACAAAGTGCGGTGTTAAATAATTAAATGAATGAATCAAACAATCAAATAATAAATAATAAATACGTGGACAGATATTGGGTATCGGTGGGGGGTAGGATAATCATTCAGTGATTACAAAAGTCCAGCTCTCTCCGTGATGGGTTAAAATAATTTTATATTCAGTGTGCCATAGATCTGTTCAGTCCATCCACCAGTGCACTCCACCAAGTGTTAGGAGGGTTCCCCTTTGGGGATGCACTCACCAGAAATACAAACAATATGGGCATAAACTGTTATGGGAGATCTCCGCGCTTAGGACCTGAAATAAGGTGTGCAGCCTGTCCGGAAAAAATTAACCCCCTAGAGGGCAATTTAAATGTAAAGTGCAAAATATGAGGGACAAATGGCGCTCCCTGTAAGTAATAAGTATGGTGAACCTAAAAAAGGTATAGGTGAAAAAGTGCGTACCTATAGAGAGTATCTACCTTATCAATCCTCCTAGGTGAAAAGTAGATGTTGTGATATAGGTGGAGTGTACCACCCTATAAATAACAATATTAGTGAACTACTCCAATCTGTGAATACCAGTGCTAGTGAGCGTGAGCAACTTAATTAATAGAAAATAAATAGATAAAAAATAGAAACACAAATATAAATGATATGTAGTGTGTATTATAAATGTGGCTAATTAGGTAAGTGGCTAAACCACAGGGGAAGGGAGGTAGCAGCTAACCAGCTAGCATGTATCCTCTACCCAACTAATAGTGTATCCATAATATACCATTAATACATGTAGATTTAGAATTGTACCAACACTACCAATGGTGAGTAACTTTGGTAATGTAAGAGCCAAGTGAGCAGTGTGCTATAAATAAGCAGGTGACAGTCCCAATACAAAAAGATCAAAGATTAAAAAAGTGAATAATAATAATAATGAAAATCAAAAAATATATAATGATAAAAAACCCTGTATAAACCATACACTCAGTGTGTGAAAGTTGGACAGTCCAAAAATACAGTTGTGAAAAATACAAACATCATAGTATTAAAGGGAGGGAGTCCAATCCTATGCAGGGACCCACAACAAGATCAGTAGGCAATGTGTTGATGAGTGGGTGGGGGTATATGGGTAACAGTTGTGAAGATAATTCCACCGGTGACTTGTAGTGGTTCAGGCAGTAGTAGGTGACTGTTGTGCTGCCCCCCAAAGTTCCCTCACTCACCGGACGTAGGTTCCCCTGCGGGGGTAAACAGCATAAGAATATGGATGTCGGATGGTCCTCCTGGTGGTGGTCTGGATCGGGTCCTGGTCCAGTAACTTTCTCCAGTGAATGCAGCCAAAACCCTCAGATGCGGGGGAGGGGGAATACCCCAGGTGGTAATCAGATGGTGCCTCACAGAAAAAAGCAGAAGGATATACCCATGTGTGGTATCAGGTGGCTAGTTTATTGGTAAATTTAAAATTGTAATTAAAATAAAAATAAAAATAAAACCCAGGGTGTCTGACAGGATCAGCTTGGTTCCACCGTACACATTAAAAAGTAGCAAGCAGGGGTGGTTTAGGGCTGGTTTGCTGTTTGCGCTCCACAAGCGTACCAAGCCTCTAAGTCCCGCTCCAGAAATGACGTCAGCACGCCTTACCGGTTTCGTTATTGAACGTTATGAAAGGCGCCTTTGATAACGTTCAATAACGAAACCGGTAAGGCATGCTGACGTCATTTCTGGAGCGGGACTTAGAGGCTTGGGCATAAACACTCTCTCACCAGACCAGAGAACCTAGGAAGTGACGTTTGCGCACCAGCCTGCGTGCCACCGACCAGGAAGCCCTCAGGACGCTGAATACACCGCTCCATACAGCGGAAGCCAGCAGAGCGCGACCGGAAGGCATCTCACAGGCATAGTGCACATATCTACATTTATCCTTACATGCTGATTTGAATGTGTGATCTGGTACGCATATTGTACAAAGGGGTAGTTTTGATCTTTTGAGTAGGGGGGTAAATAAATTATTTATGCAGTATCACGCTATGTGGTGACTTCTTTTTCAATATATGACCTGCCTGGCAATGGGGAGCTATTGAATCAGGCTGTGGAGGAGAATTGGAGAATCGAGAGAGGATTAAGCAGCACCCTGATGAGAGAGTGTTTATGCCCATATTGTTTGTATTTCTGGTGAGTGCATCCCCAAAGGGGAACCCTCCTAACACGTGGTGGAGTGCACTGGTGGATGGCACACTGAATATAAAATTATTTTAACCCATCACGGAGAGAGCTGGACTTTTGTAATCACTGAATGATTATCCTACCCCCCACCGATACCCAATATCTGTCCACTTATTTATTATTTGATTGTTTGATTCATTCATTTAATTATTTAACACCGCACTTTGTCGCTAATTATACTGAGTGATACTCATCCACCTTTATCAGTCTTTTTTCTGATACCCAAGCGCTGCTACAGTATTTTAACAGGCCGGATGCATTTAATTTATTCATTTAATTATTTATTCCTCTGACACCTGCTATTTTATTGTACGTTTTATACATGTTACCCTTCTAAGCAGCTGCTACTAGTGCACCAAGATTTTGTGTTGCACATTGAACCAAGTATATATTTATTTATTTATTTGTATGCTATATTTTTACTTAAAACAAACAGTAAGACATTTTATCCATTTGAGCGCAGAGAGTTGTTTGATATAGGCGGGCCAACATAGCAAACAACCTCTCTTACATGTAATGTTATGTCTGATGTTAAAAGAAATCATATTTTAACAAACGCAACACAGGCGGACATTCCGATCGTGTGTGGGCTCCAGTGGACTTTTTCTTCCCAAAAGTCCGCCGGACCTAGATTTAAAACATGTTTTAAATCTTCCCGCCGAAAGTCTACCGAACCCAGTTCCTGTCGGGAAGTCCGCTCGTCTGTTTGCAGGTCCGGCAGACTTTCCAAATGAACGGACTTGCCTACACATGGACTAAAGTCCGTTCATTTTGAACGTGACTCCATGTACGACGGGACTCGAGAAGGAAGTCAATGACACTTTACGAGCCCCGTCGCCTGGTATGGATTTTGAGGGTAACCCCCTACGCCGAAAAAACGGCGTGGGGGACCCCCAAAGTCCATACCAGAGCCTTATCCGAGCACTCAGCCTGGCTGGTCAGGAAAGGGGGTGGGGAAGAGCGAGCGCCCCCCTCCCCTCCTGAGCCGTACCTGGCCACATGCCCTCAACAAGGGGAGTTGGTTGTTTTGGGGGGGCGAGCCCCGTCGCCTGGTATGGATTTTGAGGGAAACCCCCTACGCCGAAAAAACTACGTGGGGGACCCCCAAAGTCCATACCAGAGCCTTATCCTAGCAAGCAGCCCGGCTGGTCAGGAAAGGGGGTGCACACCCTCAAAATAGGCCCATTTGCCCAAAAAAAAAAAAAAAATCAAAAAAAAAATAAATGATCTACTTCGAGGGTTGTAGCTCGGCGACCAGGATTCAAAGAGACTATTAACTAAGGCTCCTATTATCTATGGTTTCCAAGATACGGGGCTGCTTGCGCAGCCTGTCAGAAGCTACATACAGAGCGGCCAGTTTAAATACAAGCTGACACACTCACTGCAGCAGACTGAGAGGATGAGATCACAGGGCTTATAATAATTATTTGTATATTACTTATGATAATTAAACCCTTGCCACCCAGGCCAATTCTCACACTTCTCTCCTACATGTAAAAATCATCATTTTTTCTTGCTAGAAAATTACTCAAAGCCCTCAAGCATTATATATATTGTTTTAGCAGACACCCTATGGAATAAAATGGTGGTCTTTGCAACTTTTTATGTTACACGATATTTGCGCAGCAATTTTTCCCAAAAATTTTTTTGGAAAGAAACTGTTTCATTCATAAAAAAACACTAAAGTTAGAACAATTTTTTTTGAGTACCAAGCGATGCGTTACATTTTTTTACAGGTTACATGTTTAGAGTTACAGAGGAGGTCTAGTGCTAGAATTATTGCTCTCACTCTAACGATCGTGTCGTATGTAACCTGTGTGTATCTGGCTCTGATACTAACCAGTGCCTACCCAGCCACTGACTAGTATCTCTCCCCAGCCTGTCCCCACACACCCTCTCACCTGCTGACCTGCGGATGGGGGAATCACTCCTGCAGTGTTATTGTGTTCTGCCAGTGAATACAATAATTAGTGTTGCTAATTATAGCTGGCAGCACTGATTGTTTTGGGGAAACAACAACCTGACAGGCTGGTTGTACTCAAGTAGGTTAATAGGTTGACTTGTGTAAAACCAGCTAGCCCATACATAGATCGACTATGGCTGGTCTCTGATTAATTGGTGTAATTTCAATCCATGTATGGCCCGCTTAACCACTACGCAGTCCCTAAACATCCTTCCACAAACCTTTACATTTTTCCTTCCCAGATTACTTCATCCTCCTCTCCTATACATAGTGCCCACTGTCATACTCTCCACACAGCACCCACTGTCATATCCTACACACTCCTCTCCTGTACATTGTGCCCGCTGTCATACACTTCTCTCCTCTACATAGTGCCCACTGTCGTACCCTCCACACTCCTCTCCTGTACATAATGCTCACTGTCATACCCTCCACACTCCTCTCCTATACATAGTGCCCACTGTCATACCCCCAACACTTCTCTCCTATACATAGTGCCCACTGTCATACCCTCCACACTCCTCTCCTGTACATACTACTCACTGTCATACCCTCCATACTCCTCTCCTATACATAGTGTCCACTGTCATACCCTCCACACTTCTCCCCTCTACATAGTTCCCACTGTCATACCCTTCACACTCCTCTCCTGTACACACTACTCACTGTCATAACCTCCATACTCCTCTCCTATACATAGTGCCCACCGTCATACCCTCCACACTCCTCTCCTGTAATTACTGCTTACTGTCCTACTCTCCACACTTCTCTCCTGTACATAGTGCCCACTGTTATACCCTCCACACTCTTCTCTTATACATAGTGCCCACTGTCATACCCTCTACACTCCTCTGCTGTGCATACTGCCCACTGTCATACCCTTCACATTCCTCTCCTATACATAGTGCCCACCATCATACCCTCCACACTCCTCTCCTGTAATTACTGCTTACTGTCCTACTCTCCACACTTCTCTCCTGTACATATTGCTCACTGTCATACCCTCCACACTCTTCTCTTACACATAGTGCCCACTGGCATACCCTCTACACTCCTCTGCTGTGCATACTGCCCACTGTCATACCTTCCACACTCCTCTCCGGTACATACTACCCTCTGTCATACCCCTCACACTCCTCTCCTGCACCTACTGCCCACTGTCATACCCTCCACACTCCTCTCCGGTACAAACTACCCTCTGTCATACCCCCCACACTCCTCTCCTGTACATACTGCCCACTGTGATACCCTTCACACTCCTCTGCTGTACATAGTGCCTTCTGCCATACCCTCCGCACTCCTCTCATGTACATAGTGCACACTGTTAGACCCTCCACATTCCACATACTTCCCACTTTTATACCATCCATACTCCTCCCCTATGCCTCTTACCCACAAAAACAGTTCTTTAAAATTATACTGAATATCCTCAATGTTACCAGCTCTAGAATGGGCACACTTTTGTTAGTTCAAAGGAATTCTCAGTCCCCTTATTAGTACTTATTTAATTGTATGATTACTACTGTGATGTATAGAGGAACATAGGGGATGTCAGCTACTCTAAATATAGCACTTGTAAAAAAAGTGTCCCTGAAAATATTTTTGAAATGTTGGCAACTATGCACTTAGGCACTGCCCAAGGGCCACCGGGTCAGTAGGGGGCCCCATGAGAGGCTCCTGTGATATTAAAGCAGTAGTAAACCTTTCTAACATTACTACTTTTTAGAGGCCCTGAGGTAGGTTATGCCATAATGTACAAGTATGCACAGTATATTAGAACATTAGGGTTACACTTAAATTGTCAGACTGAGCCCTCCAGTGCTGTGCTGTGATCAATCCGGCGGGGCCCGGGCGCTTACATCTTCACCCAGTCTTCGTTCCGGGTTCTGTGCCTTCGGTCACTGGCCTTGGTCGGGCTGCATTGATGTCATTCCCACGCATGCTCATGTGCACCCTTTTTCTCTCATCCCCCCTTTCTCTCTCATCCTCCCTCCCTTACCCCTCACCCCTCTCTCATCCCCTTTCTCTCTCTCTCTCATCCTCCCTCTCTCTCTTTAATGTAATTTGTTGTAACAAAAAATTGTTTGCATTTTTATTTATTTATTTATTATTTATTAAAGGCCCCACCAAAATCCTCAGCACCAGGCCCATGATGTTCTTAATCTGGGCCTGGCCTCAAGATATTATTGAATGGTCTCTTTTTGGGCTTTATATCATCACCTTCTTTTTTATGTGGTTGGGATTGGGAAATCATCCCAAGTAAAATCGTCAGGCAGTTGCTTTTGGACCACTTGAGATTGTAAACCCAAAAAAGAGTCCATGAAATAAAACTATGAGGCTGATCCCGGCTTCCCAGGCTCTCTCAGTCTCTACTTTTAACTGAGTGAAACTTTCATATTAAACATATTCCGTTAATTTTGGATAGATAGCATGACCTGCACTATATTTGGTTTTGTTGTATTTTTTATTTGGTATCTATTCTACTCTTAGAACAGGTTGAATTGAAGTAGATCCATCCATTCCTGTGAATCATTTTTCTAAATTACCCACCAGTTGAGAGATTGTTATGATTCAACCCAAGTTGCAGTTTTTTGTTAATTGTTATCATTTGTATATTTTTTTCGTTCACGTTTTTGCAGTTGCTATTGCATGCATAGTGCATACACAATACTCAATGTTCCTTCTTATATTAGTATTAAATTAAGAGAAACAAAATAAAATAAATCCTGTAGTTACTCCATGGCTCCAAGTCCCAATACTCCCAAAACCAAAACTCCATGGATACCAATACTTCCACAAAAAGTGGTATTCCATTACTTTGTATTTTCTCCTCCTACTGTCTATGGTGTTACAAATGAAGACTGCACCTGTCATGCCTCCAGCCTATAAGGAAAAATATCTTCTGAACTTGCAATACCAACATTGTCCACTAGATGCCACTCTAACAAAATACTATTGATGGGCAGTGTTCTATGGTTAATATACATTTCCTGTCATATCACTGGGAACTAGCTCCACTTCCTACAAGAGTCTCTTTCATCTTCTCCATTTGGACAGACCATATGGGAGCCAGCTAAGCCTGCACCACGTGTTTCAGAGAAAAATCCTGGTCCTTCTAAGGCAGCATCGCTGGTATGTTAAAATATTGTTTACCTGTATACCTAGTGGACATTTGTTTATGTTCATTTATCTGTTTATTTCTAGTTTCACTGCACGTGTACATCCTATTCTTATATGGCCACCACCTGTTCATTGTAATAAAGATCCAAAGTTACAGACAGTCTGGTTATTTTAGGATTCAAGGTTTAAGCTGTGTGTTGAGCTACATACACGCCAGGGGCAAACGTGTAGTGAGAACAGAACAGCACCTGCTACCATCTACGAAAAAATCATTAGGCATTGGTGATGGGGATGGCACTCTGAAGACCTCTCCCCACACTATGGAATTAAAGCATGAAAAAGATTTACCCTAGTGCACCCACAAACAAGTGAGCAGCTCATCATTTTTTTTTTTCTTATTCCCCTTCCTTCATTCCATTAATTATTTCTGTTTATATACCTCCTTTCTTTCTGTCTTTCTTTCACAGTTTAGTGAAAATACTGCGAGACCTTGATGGATGAGGAGCGAGACAGATTTAATTATATGCAAAGAAAAAATGTGTGGATTACTGCGCTGTCCAAAAACTGTGGTGACCCAATATGAATGGTGCACAACATAAACACAAACTAATGAAGAAAACAAAAATAGAAAAAATAGCTGCTGCAGTTATAAATGTGAGATACCCTCTATCCTGAGTAACCAGTTATTGCCTATTGGAACCCCTGGCCGGGATAAGGCCACAAGCTAGTGTGACCTCTGTAACAGGAGGTCGCACATTCTGGTAAGGGTCAGTGTGTTTGACGGTGGAGGTGCCTTCCTTTCTCTTACCAGATCACTTCTTCCATTTGGTGTTAATTGATTAAGATCACTGTGGAACTTTGGAGTCCCTGTTTATGTACCATTGCCGAATCACATAGGCTTCTTATTTCAAAAGAAAGACTATCACCTAAAGATTGTTTGGTTTATAACTTCATTGTTATTATGGACTTTCGTTATTGAACTTATCCATCACTTGTATATGTCCTAGGAGGTGTACACTCTTTATACCTATCCTAGTCCAATCACAAATTCACATCCATTTGGTACACTCATGTGGTATAGTCACTATTTATATTATTGTTTGCAGCGCAGTTGTTTGTTTTTTATTTAGATTTATATATATATATATATATATATATATATATATATATATATATATATATATATAATGTCATCAAGTACTTCACAGGTATTACCAGTGCACACCACTTTTAGGACATATAGGGGGTCATTTACTAAGATGAATGCGCTGCGCCGGTTCAGACCTTAATTGGTGCGCCAGATAAATTATTAATTGAGCGTATGAACCGGCGCACGAATAAGCGCAACACATAATATGCCGGCACACCGCGATAATAATATGCCATTGATAATAGCACACGCCGTTATCATTAACAGTCCATTCACACGGGCAACACGACTTCCAGCGCGACTTACAACACGACTTGGTGCCACTTACAACACGACTTGGGGCGACTTACACACGACTTTAAGTCGCCCCCAGGCCAGACGACTTTAATTGAAAAAAAAAAAAAACGGCATGGGTCCCCCTCCAAGATCATACCAGGCCCTTCAGGTCTGGTATGGATATTTAGAGAAACCCTGCGCCAAAAAAAAATGGTGTGGGGGTCCCCCTCAAAAGCCATACCAGGCCCTTCAGGTCTGGTATGGATTTTAAGGGGAACCATGCGCCAAAAAAAATAAATGGCGTGGGGGTCCCCCTCAAAATCTATACCAGACCCTTATCCAAGTACGCAACCTGGCAGGCCGAAGGAAAAGAGGGGGGGAAAAGAGAGCGCCCCCCCCCCTGAACCGTACCAGGCCACATGCCCTCAACATTGGGAGGGTGCTTTGGGGTCCCCCCCAAAGCACCTTGTCCCCATGTTGATGAGGACAAGGGCCTCATCCCCACAACCCTGGCTGGTGGTTGTGGGGGTCTGTGGGCTTATCGGAATCTGGAAGGAATGTAACAAGGGGACCCCCAGATCCCGCTCCCCCCTTGTGTGAAATGGTAAGGAGTACCCCTACCATTTCACCAAAAAAGTGACAAAAAATGTTAAAAATTACAAGAGACAGTTTTTGACAATTCCTTTATTCAAGTCTTCTTCTTCTTCTTTCCATCTTCTTCCTTTTTCTTTCCTTCATCCTTCGGTTTCTTCCTCCATCTTCATCTTCTTCCTCTGATCCTCTGCTTCTTGCTCCAGTGTTCTCCTCCGGCATCTTCCTCCGTGGCGTCTCTTCTTCCCCGATTCGTTCTCGGGCCGCTCCGCGCAATGGGAGGGTCCTGCTATGTGACGCTTCTCTTCTTCTGACACTACCCCGCCCCCCTCTGACACCCGGTTCATTATATTAGTGTCAGAAGAAAAGCGCTTCACAGCGGGAGCCTCCCATTAGCGCGGAGCGGCCCGAGAATGAATCGGAGAAGAAGAGACGCCATGGAGGAAGATGCCGGACGAGAACACCGGAGCGAGAAGCAGAGGATTGGAGGAAGAAGCCGAAGGATGAAGGAAAGAAGAAGAAAGAAGAAAACTTCAATAAAGGAATTGTCAAAAACTGTCTCTTGTAATTTTTTAATTTTTTGTCACTTTTTTGGTGAAATGGTAGGGGTACTTTTGTACCCCTTTACCATTTCACACAGGGGGGTGGGATCTGGGGGTCCCCTTGTTAAAGGGGGCTTCCAGATTCCGATAAGCCCCCTGCCCGAAGACTCCCACAACCACCAGCCAGGGTTGTGGGGATGAGGCCCTTGTCCTCATCAACATGGGGACAAGGTGCTTTAGGGGGGACCCCAAAGCCCCCTCCCAATGTTGAGGGCATGTGGCCTGGTATGGTTCAGGAGGGGGGCACTCTCTCATCCCCCCCCTCTTTTCCTGCGGCCTGCCAGGTTGCGTGCTCGGATAAGGATATTGTATGGATTTTGAGGGGGACCCCCACGCATTTTTTATTTATTTTTTTGGCGAGGGTTTCCTCTTAATATCCATACTAGACCTGAAGGGCCTGGTAATGGAATTTCGGGGGACCCCCACGCATTTTTTTTTTTTCTTAATTTTTTTTTCTTAATGCTAACATGACCTGTGTGCAAATAGCCTTTAAAAAACCCATAGAAGTGAACCAGCGTAAAAAAAAAAAATCAAGTTGAGAGGTGCGCCTGTTCAACTTATGCAAATGAATTTACGTGGCTTGACATTTACTAAGATGTTGCCAGCGCAGTGAACCAGAGCACTTGAACACACGCAAATGCCGCTTATGAATGTGCAGTGCAGTGCAGGCGCAGCAGGCTTGTTCAGGGAAAGTTACTTTAGCATTCTATTTTGGGCATATTCGTACTTGGACAGCTATATCTATACTTCCTCACATCACCCCCATAATGTCACTTCCAGCTTCTTTTAAACCTGAGTAGAAGATGCCATGCGCCATGTCTATAGCGGCGCACCGATCGCCGCCTCCCGCGCGCCGGCAAGATAATAGTAAATGGGAAATTGCACTGTGTTACAGGCGCAAATGTTTTGTAAATACGAAAATGGCTGTTGCGCATTGCCGTGCGCTGCAGCCCGTTCGTAAACCAGACCCATACTGTTTTTATATATATATATATATATGCACCTATACCAATGCTAGTATCAGTGCCGAATACTGAGCACTTGGGCAAGTTGCCGGTACTGTGCTGGTCAAAGGGAGATTCTTTCAGATCGCGCCGAAAACCATAAGATTTCAAAACCTCCCTCTGACCTGCAGTGCTGTGTGGGAGCATGGAACTGGCTTCCCAACCAATCAGGAAGTCGGACGTTGGCTTCCTTAAGGCACAGCAGGTCAGAAGGAGTTTTTTCCTGATCTCTCTTCTGTTGCAAAGATTGAAAAAATCCCCTAGTCAGGAGGTGTGCATTAAAAAGAAACGTCATAAAGTTTATATTAAGTTTCGCAGTGGTCATTAAGACGACTACTGCCTTGCTATAGAAGCTGAGGGTAAAGGTGATGGACTGTGTAGTAGAATTTCATATTAACCAATATATATTTTATTTATTATTATTATTATTATTATTATTATTATATAGTAGTGGTTTTATCAATATTATTATTCAATAAGTAAAGCAATATAGTTACTAATCTTTAATAATGTGTACTATGTTTTCCATAGATTTAGAAAGACTTCATTTTAAATGATGACCTCTCTGCTTCTTTCTCATACTTTTTATAAGATAGTTTACTGGGTAAAAGTTCATTAGAATAGATTCAAGTTATATAGAAGGGTCAAACAAAGGTCTGCTCATTAAAACTGTTAAAATACATTAAATGGGATGTGTTTGTGTGTATGTATGTGTATATATATATATATATATATATATATATATATAATTAGGGATGCACCGGTATCGGTACCAATTCTTGTCCTTTTCGGGGGTATCGGTACTCGGGAAAATTTACTGATGCCAGAAACCGATACCGGAAGTGATGTCAGCTTGGGCGGAGCTCAGGAACCGGATAAGGTTGCAGCCTCTCCACGCGGCGGTGAGTGCTGTTTCCCTCATGATGTGTTTTGCTGTTGCTGCATCTGCTACATGGCTGCCCCACATGCCGAGCGTCCTCCTTACACCATGTCCCCTCATGTCGGCCGGTGAGTGCTCTTCTCTATAACTGTTGCTTGCTTACTTATGTTATTTGTCTTACATCACTTGCCTAACATGGCGGCCGGCATGTGTTACTTAGTTTGTCCCACATTGTCTCTCTCTCTCTTGCCTAACATGGCGGCCAGTCTGTGTTACACTTAGTTTGTCCCACATTGTCTCTCTCTTGCCTAACATAATGTCCACTGTCCAGCATGGCGGCCGGCCTGTGTTTGTGTGTGTTACACATAAATTTAGTGTGTGTCCCACATTGTCTCTTTTGCCTAACATGTCCATCATGGCGGCAAATGACTGCTGCTGTTACATAAATCATCATTGTCTCTTGTGTGTCCTTTCTGAGGCCATCCTCTGCTTTTTGTATTGTAGAGATACCAACAACGACCGTTGTACCCGACAGATGGATTTCATCATCCCCACTGCCACTGGTTTACTTGGCCATACCAAGATGCTGGATGCAGCAGGAAAAAACAACAAGCACTGGTGGGAGCAGCTTCATTATTCAAAAAAATAGTAGGTGTTACTGTCATCATGTGTGAAAAATATCAGAAAACCAATCATTTGGGCTCAACATTTTTTTCCCCATTTTCCTCACCCCCCCCCCCTTAAGGTAGAGAGACTTACTTATTTCTGGCTTTAAGTGCAATGCAAACGGTGCAATGCCACTGCCAGCAAAATGTCAGCTGTCTGAAAGTTCTTTAAAATTTATGAAACCAACAAACGCATTGCAGACTGCAAACTCTGTTCTGCCAAAATATCCAGAGGAGGTTCAAAAGTTAGTTCTTATAATACCAGTAATCTCATGAAACACAAGACTGAGCATGGCGAATTTACAGCTGTCACTAGCTCTTGCACTCAGCAGCTGACACTGCAGCAAACCCTTGCCAGACGTAAACAATTTTCCATGGATAACCCAATGGCTCAAAAAATGTCTGAAGTAGTTACCCAATTCATCGTTCTTGATGATCAGCCACTATCAATAGTTGACAATGTGGGTTTTCGGCGACTTATGAATCTTTTGGAGCCAAAGTACGAAATTCCCAGCCGCCGTCATGTCATAGATGTCCTGTTGCCACAATTACACAACACAGTGAAAAAACACATTACCAACATGCTGCAGGAGGACATAAAGGCTATCAGTTTCACCACGGACATTTGGAGCAGTAGTGTGAGTCCCCTGTCTGTAATTAGCTTAACTGCACAGTGGATTGATGCCAATTTCACTCTGCACCAAGTCATGCTGCATGCAAATAAATTTCAAGGCTCTCACACAGGCTAAGCTATAAAGAAGCATACTAGAAGAAATGCTTGACACTTGGGCGATTCCCAAAAGTTCTGTCCATGTGGTAGTCCGTGATAATGGCATAAATATGAAAAAAGGTGTAGAAGATGCTGGTCTTCAGAGTCTTTCATGTGTGGCACATACACTGCAGCTGGCTGTCTCAGAGGGGCTTTTATCACAGCACAGCATTACGGAGGCTGTGGGAGTTGGGTGAAAAATAGTTGGACACTTTAAACATTCAAACCTGGCATATTCTCGGCTGCAAGATATTCAGATCCAGCTTGGTCAACCGATTAAAAGACTTCAACAAGATGTTCAGACTCGCTGGAACAGCACTTTTTACATGCTGCAGTCTCTGATAGAGCAAAAACGGGCCATTGGAGTATATGTGTCAGAACATTAGCTGCCTGCAACGATCACTGCAAATCAGTGGAATCTCATGGAGAAGATGATCAACATCTTGGCTCCCTTTTGAAGAGTTGACTCGGCATGTGAGTTGTTTCGATTCTTTTGCCTCGGGATGTAATTCCTGCAGTGACTGTGCTATAGCGATTATTATCTAAAGAAGTGGATGAGGATCACGGTGTGAAAACGATGAAGAACACATTGCTTGGTGCTTTGCAGAAACGGTTTTCTGACATGGAGCACAATTCACTTTACTGCATCGCTACCTTACTCGATCCAAGGTAAGCAATTAGTTATTGCTGGCTGCTATTTTTACTTGTTTTTATTTGAATATTGAATCTGATATGATTTTGTTTTTTGACAATTTGACAAACACACTTACCGGCTCTGCCTTTGTGCAATGGTTTTGCACAGAGCAGGCCAGACAACTGTTTTTTGCCGTGTCCCCTGCCGTCACCTTTCCTTCTAGCAGTGCCCCCACAGCAAGCTTCCACAGTTGTTGCTTTGCTTGCATGACGTTGTCTAATATCTTGTATTTTTTTATTCTTCTAGGTATAAAGATCGGTTCTTCTCAAATGCAGATGCTGGCAGCCAGGCCAAAGAGATGTTTGTGCTGGAAATGCAAGAAATATCTTCTGTACAGGTATTACAGGCATAGGCAGCTACACCTGTGATGCTTAACCACTTGCCGACCGCCCCATGTAGATATACGTCGGCAGAATGGCACGTACAGGCAGAACCACGTACCTGTACGTGCCATTCTTTAGGCGGTTGGGGGGTCCGATCGGACCCCCCTCCGCCGGCGGGGACGGTCGGCATCGCTTCAGGAGCGATCCGGGACGAGGGGACGGCCAGTGGTTTCTGGCCACCCCCTCGCGATCGCTCCTGGCCAATGAGAAACTTCCCCTTCCTGTCTATTGTATAGACAGGAAGGCGGAAGTGATGTCACGCTCGGTGCGCCGGTCTATGTGACCGGAGACGCCGAGCGGCGAACATGTTAAGGTTAGTGCACAACACTACACTGACACCAGTACAGTTAGGCACACAAATCACCCCCCTGTCACCCCCTGATCACCCCCCAGATCACCCCCTCCCCCCCCAGTCACAGTGTCACTAATTGCAGTGATCATTTATTTACTGATCACTGCATTTAGTGTCAGTGTGACTGTAATAACTGTCAGGGCAGTTAGTTTTAGGTCCTAGGTAGCCCCCTACCCCCCCCTAATAAAGGTTTAAACCCCCTGATTGCCCCTAGTTAACCCCTTCACCCCCTTTTGCCAGTGTCACTAAGCGATCGTTTTTCTGATCGCTGCATTGTGTCGCTAGGTAACCATTTTTTTTTTATTTTAACCGCCATGTTTTATATAGGTTCATAAATAGTTTTATAGGTCAGGTACCCCCATATTACAACCTAAATAAAGGTTTTAACCCCCTGATTGCCCCTAGAGTTAACCCTTTCACCAGTAATCACCGTATAACTGTCACTGGTGACGCTGGTTAGCCAGTTAGTTATTTCGTTATTTAGGTTCCCCGTCAGGTTTTTATATAGCGTCAGGTACCCCCATATATTACCTAATAAAGGTTTAACCCCCCTGATTGCCCCTAGTTAACCCTTTCACCCCCTTTTGCCAGTGTCACTAAGCGATCGTTTTTCTGATCGCTGCATTAGTGTCGCTAGGTAACCAGTTTTTTTTTAGGTTAACCGCCATGTTTATATAGGTTCATAAATAGGTTTATAGGTCAGGTACCCCCATATTACAACCTAAATAAAGGTTTTAACCCCCTGATTGCCCCTAGAGTTAACCCTTTCACCAGTGATCACCGTATAAAATGTCACTGGTGACGCTGGTTAGCCAGTTAGTTATTTCGTTATTTAGGTTCCCCGTCAGGTTTTTATATAGCGTCAGGTACCCCCATATATTACCTAATAAAGGTTTAACCCCCTGATTGCCCCTAGTTAACCCTTTCACCCCCTTTTGCCAGTGTCACTAAGCGATCGTTTTTCTGATCGCTGCATTAGTGTCGCTAGGTAACCAGTTTTTTTTTGTATTACTGTTACGGGTGACGCTGGTTAGTTAGCTTGTTTTTTATACTGTCAGGGCACCCGCCATTTATTACCCAATAACGGTTTAACCCCCTGATCGCCCGGCGGGTGATATCAATTAGGTTTTAGGGTCAAATAAGGTCTGCGTCGCCCCAGGTTAGTGCCAGTACCGCAAACACCCACGCGCAAAGCATACACCTCCCTTAGTGGTATAGTATCTGAACAGATCAATATCTGATCTGATCAGATCTATACTAGCGTCCCAGCAGTTTAGGGTTCCAAAAAAACGCATTGTTAGCGGGATCAGCCCAGATACCTGCTAGCACCTGCGTTTTCCCCCTCCGCCCAGCCCAGCCCACCCAAGTGCAGTATCGATCGATCACTGTCACTTACAAAACACTAAGCACACATAACTGCAGTGTTCGCAGAGTCAGGCCTGATCCCTGCGATCGCTAACATTTTTTTTGTGGTAGCGTTTTGATTCAGTCGCTAACAGTCAGGAGCTTTTTTACCTGTGAATCTCAAAAAAATAAAAAAAACAAAAATAGTTGTCGTTTTATTGTTCTCTCTCTCTCTCTATTGTTGCTCTTTTTTTACTCCATTCTATTCTGCAATGTTTTATTATGTTTTATCATGTTTTATCATGCTTGCTTTTCAGGTATGTAATTTTGTTTACTGTGTTTTAGTGTTAAGCATTTTTTTGTTTTCAGGTGCGCCATTCAGTTGCAGCGCGGATTTATTTATCTTGACAGCAACAGCGTTTGCTCCCACGATACATAAAGCCGCGACTCCAACGCTGTAGGAGGTGATTTCACCACCACAGTTAAAAAAAAGAGCATATATGCCGAAGCATGGGGGCAGCAGGGGGCGGGGAGGAGCGATTGGCTCCTAATGCCACGTACATACGGTCGAAATTCCGACCATGTGTACACGGCATAACTTTTGCGGGAGGATGCCCCCATGCATCGGCATATATAAATGGTGCATGTATGCCCATCATTAGAAGTGGGTGGATGAAGGGAGGTATTCTAATGGTGGGCATACCCACCAATCAATCTCTTTTTTTCGTTCAGCCAAGAGGCTGCATGAAAAAAAAAAAGATTACAATATATGTCCAGTATGTTGCTGGACTTTGAATGGTTATACCAGAATGATGCCTGCAGGTTTAGGTATCATCTTGGTATCATTCTTTTCAGCCAGTGATCGGCTTTCATGTAAAAGCAATTCTAGCGGGTAATTAGCCTCTAGACTGCTTTTACAAGCAGTAGGAGGGAATGTCCCCCCTCCCGGATATAAACCGCGCCATTGGGAAATTGGGAAAGCATTTTATCACACCAATCTTGGTGTGGTCAGATGCTTTGAGGGCAGAGGAAAGATCTAGGGTCTAATAGACCCCAATTTTTTCAAAAAAAGAGTACCTGTCACTGCCTATTGCTATCATAGGGGATATTTACATTCCCTGAGATAACAATAAAAATCATAACAAAGAAAAAAAATGGAAGGAACAGTTTAAAAATAGAATAAAAAAGCTAAATAAATAAAAAAAAAACTAAAAAAAAAAAAAAAAAAGCACCCCTGCCCCCCCTTCTCTTGCGCAAAGGCGTACACAAGCGTTGGTCTGGCGTCATATGTAAACAGCAATTGCAGCATGCATGTGAGGTATCACCGCGAAGGTCAGATCGAGGGCAGTAATTTTAGCAGTAGACCTCCTCCGTGAATCTAATGTGGTATCATGTAAAGGCTTTTAAAGGCTTTTAAAAATGTATGTAGTTTGTCGCCACTGCGTGTTTGTGCGCAATTTTAAAGCATGTCGTGTTTGGTATCCATGTACTCGGCCTAAGATCATATTTTTTATTTCATCAAAAATTTGAGCAATATAGTGTGTTTTAGTGCATTAAAATAAAAAAAAGTGTATTTTTTTCCACAAAAAATGCGTTTGAAAAAATCGCTGCGCAAATACTGTGTGGAAAAAAAAAATGCAACACCCACCATTTTAATCTGTAGGGCCTTTGCTTTAACAATATATATAGTGTTTGGGGGTTCAACGTAATTTTCTTGCAAAAAAAAAATATGTTTTCATGTAAACAAAAAGTGTCAGAAAGGGCTTTGTCTTCAAGTGGTTAGAAGAGTGGGTGACGTGTGACATAGGCTTCTAAATGTTGTGCATAAAATGCCAGGACAGTTCAAACCCCCCCCAAATGACCCCATTTTGGAAAGTAGACACCCCAAGCTATTTGCTGAGAGCAATGTTGAGCCCATTAAATATTTTTTTTTTTTGTCCCAAGAGATTGAATAATGAAAAAAAAAAAATATATATATTTTTTTTTTACAAAAAGTTGTCACTAAATGATATATTGCTCAAACATGTCATGGGCATATGTGGAAATACACCCCAAAATACATTCTGTTGCTTCTCCTGAGTACGGGGATACCACATGTGTGGGACTTTTTGGGAGCCTAGCTGCGTACGGAACCCCAAAAACCAAGCACCGCCTTCAGGCTTTCTAAGGGAGTAATTTTTTTATTTCACTTCTCACTGCCAATCACAGTTTCGGAGGTCATGGAATGCCCAGATGGCATAAAACCCCCCAAAATGACCCCATTTTGGAAAGTAGACACCCCAAGCTATTTGCTGAGAGGTATTGTGAGTATTTTGCAGATGTCGCTTTTTGTCACAAAGTTTTGAAAATTGAAAAAAGAAAAAAAAAAATTTTTTTTCTTTACTTTCTTCATTTTCAAAAACAAATGAGAGCTGTAAAATACTCACCATGCCTCTCAACAAATAGCTTGGGTGTCTACTTTCCAAAATGGGGTCATTTGGGGGGGTTTTGTGCTATTTTGGCATTTTATGGCCTTCGAAACTGTGATAGGTAGTGAGGAGTGAAATCAAAAATTTGCACCCTTAGAAATCCTGAAGGCGGTGCTTGGGTTTCGGGGCCCCGTACGCGGCTAGGCTCCCAAAAAGTCCCACACATGTGGTATCCCCATACTCAGGAGAAGCAGCAAAATGTATTTTGGGGTGCAATTCCACATATAACTATGGCATGTGTGAGCAATATATCATTTAGTGACAACTTTTTGAAGAAAAAAAAAATTATTTTTTATTTTTGTCTTTATTCAATCACTTGGGACTAAAAAAAAAAATATTCAATGGGCTCAACATGCCTCTCAGCAAATAGCTTGGGGTGTCTACTTTCCAAAATGGGGTCATTTGGGGGGGGTTTGTACTTCTCTGCCATTTTAGCACCTCAAGAAATGAAATAGGCAGTCATAAATTAAAAGCGGTGTAAATTCCAGAAAATGTACTCTAGTTTGTAGACGCTATAACTTTTGCGCAAACCAATAAATATACGCTTATTGGCATTTTTTTTACTAAAGACATGTGGCTGAATACATTTTGGCCCAAATGTTTGACTAAAATTGAGTTTATTAGATTTTTTTTATAACAAAAAGTAGAAAATCTCTTTTTTTTTCAAAATTTTCGCTCTTTTTCCGTTTATATCGCAAAAAATAAAAATCACAGAGGCAATCAAATACCATCAAAAGAAAGCTCTATTTGTGGGAAGAAAAGGACGCAAATTTCGTTTCGTTACAAAATTGCATGACCGCACAATTACCAGTTAAAGTAGTGCAGTGCGAAATTGAAAAAAGACCTCTGGTCCTTAAGCTGACAATTGGTCCGGGGCTGAAGTGGTTAAGAAACCAGCTACCGGGGGGGCGTGGTTAAGCTGGCGGCCGGATAAGACGTGCTCGAGTGGAGCTCCGCTCCTGAATGCCTGCATTATCCGTTGTTCGGGTCATTTGGGAACCTATTTTCACTCACAAACCCCCTGAGGTGACGGGGTATGAAAAAAGGCTCGGGCAGGAAAGGAGGATCGGCCCCTAAATCCTCTCCGAGGCCGCAAACACAGCCCGCCATCGGCCGCACACACGTGGCGTCTCAGGCCAATATGGCGGATCCAGCGCCGGAGAAGGCTGAGGAGGACCGCTTTCAGGCACTAATGCAGGCGATCTCTGGATGCCAGTCGACACTGACGGCAAAGATTGACACCTTACAACTCGACGTTGGCCTGGTGAGAAGGGACCTCGAAAAAATCCGAGGACGGATGGGGGAGGCGGAACGCAGAGTAGGGGACGCTGAGGATGCCATCCGTGACCAGAGGGCCGCCATCCACACGCTACAGGTCAAGGTAAAGACCCTGGAGTCGAGGGCGGAGGACAGTGAGAACCGGAGCCGTAGGAACAACTTGAGGGTGGTGGGCCTCCCGGAGGGGGCCGAGGGCCAGGACCCCACGGCCTTCATGGAGCAGCTGCTCCGCACACTCCTGCCGCAGGCCCAATTCTCATCCCACTTTGCCATTGAGAGGGCTCATAGGATGCCGCCGGTGCGAGGTCCCCCGGGCTCCCCCCCACGCACATTCATCTTTCGGCTTTAAAATTTCCGGGACCGGGATTTATCGCTGCGTGAGGCCCGCAAAATGGAGGAGCTGCGATTTGAAAACACCAAGATCATGCTCTTCCCAGACTACTCCATAGATACACAGAGGCTCCGGCGCACGTTTGACCCGGTTAAAGCACAGCTCCGCACGAAAGGCATCAAGTACAGCATGTTGTTCCCGGCGAAGCTTAGTGTAGTGGATGGGGAATCCACCCGCTACTTTACTTCACCAGAGGATGCCTCTCAATGGTTGGAGGGCCTGCCCAGGGCCAGATAACAGTATGTACCAAAGATTTATCTCTATCTTACCTCTTCTTATACCGGGCTCCCTTTCTGCTGCCTCTCCCCCCTGAGTTATACCTGTCCATGTAATGCAACCCTGCCTAATACTGTGTTTGCTGGCTGTTCCCCTGACTTGGCTTATAATATGCCCAGCTCTCTGTTTGCATACCCAGCAGAAGGAACATCTCCCTTATACTGCTGGATGCTGTTGGTAGGGCTGCAACCATGTTGGGACCAGATCCGTATCGCCCCCTATGACTATGCTGCGAGAGGCTGCTACAGGGCTGGGCAGGCCACGGCAGTGGCTTTTTCATGGGGGAGAGGGGGAGGGGAAGAGGAGAGGATTGTTGGATAAGCCCTTTGAAAACGTTCCACGAATGCCAGTTTGAAGAATGTGCCCCTGGATGACTCCAGGAGAATGTTTCCCCCTGTTTTTTCATTTTGAACACCCTTTTTTTGTTTTTGTTTGCTCTTTCCCATTCTACACTATCAATAGCGGTATTGCAATTTTAATGAGACTTCCTCTTGCGTGCTATTGAGCTGGACCCGAATGCTGCTTCAATACATTTGCTTTTGTACTGCAGGCAGGGGGGGCGGAAGCCTCCAGAACCGCTGAAACTGTTAGTCCACCCGCGCACCGGAAGGCTGGTAGCTTTTCTGTTCGCCCCCATAGGAGACTTTCCTATAGTTTGATGGGTTTGGTTTTGGGATCAAACACCCCGAGTTTGCTGACGGGGGTGTGGGGTGGGGGTTTAAGTTTTGTTTGGTTTTTATTTTTATTTTTGCTAATGGAATTATACGGTACTGTTTTCCTCAACACATGATTACACTGTGCAGTGGAGTGTGGTGGCTGTCTCTCCTGGCCCTCAGAATAGCTGGGGACTGGGAGACGCACGGGCGACCTCTGCCCAGGTTTTACTATACCAATATGCGTCGTCCTCTGAGTCGACTCTATAGTCTCGCCCCTGCAGTTGATTTCCTGGTAGCACTAGTATGGCCCCCCTAAAAGTTCTTTCCTGGAATGTCCGGGGGTTGAACGACAAAATTAAAAGATCACTGGTAATGTCCTATCTGAAAAAGTTTAGCCCGCAGGTGTGTATATTACAGGAGACACACCTGGTGGGAAGCAGGATTCTCAGCCTTAAAAAACAATGGGTGGGCCACTACTTTCATTCCACCTACTCTGGTTACGCCAGGGGAGTCAGTATTCTAATACATAGAGCCCTCATGTTTCATCTGCTGGATGTTAGAGTCGACCCGGAGGGAAGGTTTGTGTTACTTCACGCTTTAATTGACCATGTTGAAATGGTTATTCTAGGAGTGTATATTCCCCCCCCCGGCTAATATGTCACTCTTAAGATACCTCACGCCCATTCTTGCTACATACCCTACGGACAATATCCTCCTGGTTGGAGATTTTAACATGGCTCCCAACCCATCACTGGATATATTGACGCCAGGGTCGGGTACGGACTCACCCCTAGACAAGTGGGCAAAGACGTATGGGCTGACTGACGTATGGAGATGGAGATTCCCAACAGATAGGGCATTCACGTGTCAATCGGCCTCATATCGGTCAATGTCTAGGATAGACTTAATTTATGTTAGTGGGGGACTGCTCTCCCGAGTACGTGAGGTCTCTATACTACCAAGGGGAATCTCAGATCATTCCCCCATGTATGTTACCTTACAAACACAAACACCTCGGTCAGACAAAATCTGGCGACTGTCCAGATATTGGATCTCGGAGGAATATGTCGAGGCGGAAATCGACCAGGGTATTACTGACTACTGGCTGGCCAATGTACAATCTGCTACGCCCCATGGGAGGTGGGATGCATTCAAGGTCTATATCCGTGGCTGCTACCAAACAGCTATCTCACAAGCCAGGTATAACGCGAAACTGACCATCGAAGAGGCAGAGACCAGGGCACAGGGGCTAGAATCCCAGTATGTCATGACCCAAAATCCCATCACCCTGCTTGATATGCGATCTGCATACCGAGAACTAACAATACTAAGGGTGGCCGGAGCCACAAAACGCCAGCTATCACAGACACAACGTATATTTGAGCAGGGGGAAAAAACGGGGCACATGCTGGCCTGGCTGGCAAAAGAGCAACAACCCTTCACGTCTATAGCCCGCATTAGACAGGAAAATGGAATAGTGGTAACAGACCCACTGGCTATTAATGCCTGCTTTGCTTCATATTACGCCTCTTTATATGCTTCCAGGGTGGACTACTCTGGGGGGGAGCTCACCTCCTTTCTGGAGCGGATCACCTTCCCCATGTTGAGCCCCGAGGCCAGGGAAAATATGGACAAAGTCATAACTATTGAAGAAGTTAAGATGGCGCTGGGTGAATTACAAGCAGGAAAGACCCCAGGGGCGGATGGACTTCCTCCCGAGTTTTACAGACAATATGGGGAACAGCTCACAACTAGGTTACATGAAATGGTGTTGGGGTCCCTGGATGCTGATACCCTCCCGGAGTCAATGGCGGAAGCCATAATAGTGGTCCTTCCCAAACCAGGTAAGGACCTGGAACTCTGCTCATCGTACCGACCGATTTCTCTCCTTAACGCGGATGCTAAAATCTTATTTAAAATTTTGGCAAAAAGGCTCAATGAGGTGTGACAGTAGGAGATGCTGTCTAGGTGGAATTGACGGTTTGGGGGACACAGGGTATGCACATTTGCTTGGTGCAAGGCTACAGAGCATAAATGTGGACTGGAGAGAACTGCTTTTGCAGCTTCCTCCAGGTTTTGGTATTTGGTCATGGGGCTCTGTAGTTTGGAGATTCCAGAGTGTCTTGGGTGGGACGGAATCTCCAACCCTGTGTCCAGATTTTGTAAATTGCCAGCAGGGTGTGTGCTCAGGTGAGCACAGCACTTATAATGAGTGTATGGGAAGACTTCATGGCTCCCAGTTGGAGACTGCTCCACACCCAGAGAGACAGCAGGTCTCCAGGAGTCAGAGAGGTTGCAGGAGGCAGCCAGAACGTGCGACTGCAAGAGGCAGTGCAACAGCTTGAGGACTAAGGCCAGAGCGAAGCCGTGGGCGCTAAAGAGAAGCCACCTTCAGTGAGGAAATCCTGTGGTCTGTGTGACCAGGACAAAGCGCAGAGGTACTGCTAAAGAGCCAGGTGGGCTAGCATTTTCTGTGAGTGTTTATTTGCTGGAGAAGAACCCCTGTGTGGGAAAACTTTATGTTACAGACTTTCATTTGCCTTTTTAATAAAAATGGGCTACCATGCCCTTAAATATAGTTCCTGACTGGCTTGAATCACTAACAAACGCATCTACCACGAGAGCTAATGGTCCCCCATGTTACAGAGGTCATACTGTCGCTGATTCACGAAGACCAATCGGGATTCATGCCCGGCAAGGGCACGGACATAAACCTTCGTAGGCTATACACGGTTATGGGGGCCACGGGGCACCTTGCCGAGTTCGACGCAGTGGCCTCCCTGGATGCGGAGTAAGCATTCGACTCGGTGGAGTGGGAATATCTATGGGAGGTCCTGTGTCGATTCGGCTTTGGTCCAAAATATATTGCCTCTATAGGACGCCGCGGGCTAGGGTTCGCACGGGTGCGATACTTTCGCCAACGTTTCGGTTACATAGGGGCACAAGGCAGGGGTGTCCATTGTCCCCTGCCTTGTTTGCCTTGGCTATTGAGCCCATGGCCATTATGGTGAGGTCCTCTCCCCTGGTGAAGGGCATACCAATTGGCTCCTCACAGGAAAAAATATCCCTATACGCGGACGACACTCTGCTATATTTAAGAAACGACTCTGGCTCCCTGGAAGTGGCCCTTGCAATTATAAATTAATTTGGCAGATACTCTGGCATCCGCGTTAACTGGACCAAGTCGGTCATTTTTGCACTGCATCCGGGGGAGGCCTCCCGGTCAGACAACACACCCCTGAAAAAAGTCTCACAGTTTAGGTACATAGGGATAGGACACAATTTATCCCCCTTAACCTGACGCCAGCTATGTCCTCCTTAGTACAGAAGTGCACGGCATGGAAGACGCTACCCCTGACTCCAATAGGGAGAGTAAATCTGATCAAGATGTCTCTCTTGCCCAAATTTTTATACATATTTAGGCAAACGCCGGTACATATACCAAATACGTTCTTTAAGAAGCTTGACTCAGTACTGACGACCTTTATATGGCAGGGCAGCATCCCCAGAATAGCCAAAACTACCCTTCAAATGCCACTTTTGCTGGGGGGTCTGGCCCTCCCATGTTTCCAAAAATACTATTGGGCGGCAGTATTGGTGACGCTTCGGTGGTGGCTGTCAGAAGAGCCGGCGAATCCCGCCTCAACTTTGGAGGCGGCGCTGCTTGGTTCCTACTCCGAATTAAGAAACTTAATCCATCGGGGGCCAGGGTCTAATCCTGATATAACGTACTCCATGAAGACTACCCTTAAGGTTTGGGGGATTGTCAGGGACAAGATTCTGAAGTTTGTGGGCTGGTCTCCCCATACCCCGCTATGGGGAAACCCCAGGCTGCCCCACTTTCAATCCATACCGGACCCGGTACTGTGGGCGAGGCACGACATAGTGACATTAGCAGACATTTCTTGCACGACGGGCTTGTTCTCGTTCGACGCGCTTAAACACAACAAAGGGCTCCCAAATAGTATGTTTTTCCGATACCTGCAGATCCGCCACGCCTACAGCTCCCAATTCCCAGCGCCACCAGTGATGGGAACATCGGGAATTGAGAATATACTGAGGGAGGAGGGAGGGACGAGGGTCCTCTCCAGGGTGTACTCGGCCCTGGCTGGCCTGGACACTTCTAAGGTGTCCCAGTTGTTCTCGGTCTGGCAGGGAGATATACCCTCGCTGGCTGACGATGACTGGGAAGAAGGCTTTCAACAATACCTCCCCTTGATGGTCTCTGCACGGGATAGGTTCATCCAATTGAAATTTATACACAGGGCATACTTCTCACCACAGCGACTGGCCAGGATATACCCTACACATAGCCCGCTGTGTGCTAAGTGTGGAACAGAGGAGGGCTCCTTCTTCCACGTGGTGTGGTCGTGTAGCCTGATCCAGTCATTCTGGAGAGGAGTGGTTTGACAAAATAAATCTGGTCAGTAAGCTTAGACTACCCTGTGACCCAATTCCACTGCTTCTGGGGGTGGTGGATACGCTGGAGGGACCCCAGGCAAAGAAGCTGTTTGTGTTCTATGCTGCATTCTATGCAAGAAAAGCGATATTGCTACATTGGAAGGGAGCTGCCCCCCCAACAACACAATTTTGGAGGACCCTTATCAACAAGGCTCTTCCCTTGTATAAACTTACATATATGGGCCGTAACTGTCCTAACAAGTTCAACAAAATCTGGAACCCCTGGGTGCAGGAGGAGAGGCTGACCTTGGACTAGAAAGGGGGTGAGACGGAGACACTATTAGAGGTGATTGGGAGGTATGTGAATGATCCCAAGGAGATGAGGGACGAATGGTGGGGACGATGCGGATGGGCGTGGAGAGCAGTATGACCCCCCCTCCTCCCTGATCGGTGGATCGGGGGGGGGGGCAGAGATATGCGGGCATGGGGGCGCCGGAGAGGTGCCCCGCACGAGACAATAGGGTATGACATGCTGGGAATGTTGATGGGAGGGCTGGAGTGTGGCAGTTCACCACACTCATCTAGACTACGTAAGGAACTGGGAAGAGTGTATTATGACCAATGTTAATCCAGGTTTGTCTCCCCCCCCCCCCTTCTCCCCTGTTCCCCTCATCCCTCCGGTAACAGAATCTGTATCCCATTTCCCTTCCCTATTAGAATACTATCTACACCTGATAGCCTGTGTTCAACACCAATGACTGTATATACACCCTGCACATGTAGAACATTTGTCGCGCTTGTAAAATGATACACTGTACCGTTGTATTTCTTTGTATTTTTTCCTCATTTTGAAAATAAAAACCGTTTTTGTTAAAAAAGAAACCAGCTACCAAAAGGCCTCGCACTGAGCAACAGCCAGGTACCAGTGTGACTGTGGACAGTGTTTTCCAAGAAATTTCTTACATTTTGAGATGCTACCAGGGCCGGACTGGCCTACCGGGATACCGGGATATTTCCCGGTAGGCTGCCTGCCCTGGGGCCGCTTTGCGGCTGCGGTGCTCCCCTTAATCCCCCCTCTCCTGCTCCTGTGATCACGGAGCTGGCCGAGTCTGTGTTCTGCGGCCGCGCACCGCGCTGTAACACGGTCCCGCCCCCCTAGACTGGCCCATGTGATAGTAGAGAATCAGTGTTCCACCTATCACACGAGCCGGTCTATGGGGGCCTGGACCGTGTTACAGCGCGGTTCGCGGCCGCAGAACACAGACCCGGCCAGCTCCGAGATCACAGGAGGAGAGATGGCTGTGAGTACAGCCATATATGTGTGCCTGGATAGGGGATCGGCAGGGGGGCGGCATAAAGGGCAAATGAGCTTTCTATATTCCTCCATGCAGCCGCTGAATGCTTGGAGGAGGGAGAGGAGGAGAATCAAGCATTCAGCGGCTGCATGGAGGAATATATAAAGCTCATCTCCTCTATATGCAGCCCCACTGCTTCTCCTCCTATCCAACTTCTTTTACTGCCCCCCCCCCCTTCTCCTTGTGCTCTCCTCCCCCACCACATTCTCTAGCCCCCCCCCACAGTTCTCTCAATCCTTTTGTTCTTTCTGCCTCCCCTGCTCTCTAGCGCTCCCCATCCCTCTCCAGCCCCCCCCCTCCCCTGCTTCCCACCCACCACAGTGCTCTCCAGCCCCCCCCCCTGCTTCCCACCCACCACAGTGCTCTCCAGCCCCCCCCTGCTTCCCACCCACCACAGTGCTCTCCAACCCCCACCCCAGTGCTCTCCACCCCTGTTCTTTCTGCCCCCGGGGCTCTCCAGGCCCCACCCCAGTGCTCTCCAGCCCCCCCACAGTGCTGTCCAGCCCCCCGTGCTCCCCACCCCTGTTCTTTCTGCCCCCGGGGCTCTCCAGGCCCCACCCCAGTGCTCTCCAGCCCCCCCACAGTGCTGTCCAGCCCCCCCGTGCTCCCACCCCTGTTCTTTCTGCCCCCGGTGCTCTCCAGCCCCCACCCCTGTGCTCTCCACCCCTGTTCTTTTTGGCTCCCCCACCAGTGCTCTCTATCTATCTATCTATCTATCTATCTATCTATATAAGCCCTATGTGATTTCATATCTGTCTTATCTATATATAATACACTCTTCAAATGTGCTTTAAAATGTATGGTTTTCCCTTTCATGAACCAGGAAATAATGACGTTATGCTGTTGCGCTGGTATAATAACACTGTGGAGCTGGTATGAAATTTTTTCCAGGGCTGGATTTTATTCCCAGTCCGGCCCTGGATGCTACCATACAACTAGAAGCATATCTTGGAGAGGTCACTGTGCCTCGTTCTGAAAAACCTCACTCTAGCCCAAATGGCACAAAAATATCTTTCAGCTCCTTGCAGTAGTGTGGAAAGTAAGAGTTTGTTCAGTGCAGCATCACACATTCTGACTGACACCAGAAACCGACTTCTAACTGAACATGCAGAGATTATTCTGTTTCTTAAAAAAAACTAAGACAGTTGCACGCTTCAGCTCAAAGCAACTTCTCCCCCTGGCATTTGAGTGGTTTTTGAGCGTTTCCTCTACCTGTTAACTCCCCTCCATGTTGGCCTTTAAAAAAATATTTTTTTGCCTTTTTAACCACTTCCGCCCCGGACCAATTGCCAGCTTAAGGACCAGAGGTCTTTTTTCAATTTCGCACTGCACTGCTTTAACTGGTAATTGCGCGGTCATGCAATGTTGTAACCAAACGAAATTCGCGTCCCTTTCTTCCCACAAATAGAGCTTTCTTTTGATGGTATTTGATTTGCCTCTGTGATTTTTATTTTTTGCGCTATAAACGGAAAGACCGCAAATTATTATTAAAAAATTATATTTTCTACTTTTTGCTATAAGAAAAATCTAATAAACTAAATTTTAGTCAAACATTTGGGCCAAAATGTATTCAGCCACATGTCTTTAGTAAAAAAAATGCCAATAAGCATATATTTATTGGTTTGCGCAAAAGTTATAGCGTCTACAAACTAGAGTACATTTTCTGGAATTTACACCGCTTTTAATTTATGACTGCCTATCTCATTCCTTGAGGTGCTAAAATGGCAGGGAAGTACAAACCCCCCCCCCCCCCCAAATGACCCCATTTTGGAAAGTAGAAACCCCAAGCTATTTGCTGAGAGGCATGTTAAGCCCATTGAATATTTATTTTTTTAGTCCCAAGTGATTGAAAAAAGACAAAAAAAAGTTGCGGGAATATTACAAACTTTTTTTTTTTTTTTTTTGCCCAAAGTTGTCACTAAATGATATATTGCCCACACATGCCATGGGCATATGTGGAATTACACCCCAAAATACTTTCTGCTGCTTCTCCTGAGTACGGGGATACCACATGTGTGGGCCTTTTTGGGAGCATATCCGCATACGGGACCCCGAAAACCAAGCACCGCCTTCAGGATTTCTAAGGGCATAAATTTTTTATTTTTTTTTATTTTTTCCATTATTCAATCTCTTGGGACAAAAAAAATAAATACTTAATGGGCTCAACATTGCTCTCAGCAAATAGCTTGGGGTGTCTACTTTCCAAAATGGGGTCATTTGGGGGGGGGGGGGGGGTTTGAACTGTCCTGGCATTTTATGCACAACATTTAGAAGCTTATGTCACACATCACCCACTCTTCTAACCACTTGAAGACAAAGCCCTTTCTGACACTTTTTGTTTACATGAAAACTTTTTTTTTTTTTTTTTTTTTGCAAGAAAATTACGTTGAACCCCCAAACACTATATATATTGTTAAAGCAAAGGCCCTACAGATTAAAATGGTGGGTGTTGCATTTTTTTTTCCACACAGTATTTGCGCAGCGATTTTTCAAATGCATTTTTTGTGGAAAAAATACACTTTTTTTTTTTTTTTAATGCACTAAAACACACTATATTGCTCAAATTTTTGATGAAATAAAAAATATGATCTTAGGCCGAGTACATGAATACCAAACATGACATGCTTTAAAATTGCGCACAAACACGCAGTGGCGACAAACTACATACATTTTTAAAAGCCTTTACAGGTTACCACATTAGATTCACGGAGGAGGTCTACTGCTAAAATTACTGCCCTCGATCTGACCTTCGCGGTGATACCTCACATGCATGATGCAATTGCTGTTTACATATGACGCCAGACCAACGCTTGTGTTCGCCTTTGCGCAAGAGAAGGGGGGGGCAGGGGTGCTTTTTTTTTTTTTTTTTTTTTTATTTTTTATTTTTAAACTGTTCCTTCCATTTTTTTTCTTAGTTATCATTTTTATTGTTATCGCAGGGAATGTAAATATCCCCTATGATAGCAATAGGCAGTGACAGGTACTTTTTTTTTTTTTTTTTTTGAAAAAAAATTGGGGTCTATTAGACCCTAGATCTTTCCTCTGCCCTCAAAGCATCTGACCACACCAAGATCGGTGTGATAAAACGCTTTCCCAATGGCGCGGTTTATATCCGGGAGGGGGACATTCCCTCCCACTGCTTGTAAAAGCAGTCTAGAGGCTAATTACCCGCTAGAATTGCTTTTACATGAAAGCCGATCACTGGCTGAAAAGAATGATACCAAGATGATACCTAAACCTGCAGGCATCATTCTGGTATAACCATTCAAAGTCCAGCAACATACTGGACATATATTGTAATCTTTTTTTTTCATGCAGCCTCTTGGCTGAACGAAAAAAAAGAGATTGATTGGTGGGTATGCCCACCATTAGAATACCTCCCTTCATCCACCCACTTCTAATGATGGGCATACATGCACCATTTATATATGCCGAAGCATGGGGGCATCCTCCCGCAAATAAGTTATGCCACGTACACATGGTCGGACTTTTCCACGGGCAATCCTCCGTCGAAATTTCGACAGTATGTAAGTGGTATTAGGAGCAAATCGCTCCTCCACCCCTGCTGCCCCCATGCTTCGCATATATGCTCTTTTTTTAACTGTGGTGGTGAAATCACCTCCTACAGCGTTGGAGTCGCGGCTTTATGTATCGTGGGAGTAAACGGTGTTGCTGTCAAGATAAATAAATCCGCGCTGCAACTGAATGGCGTACCTGCTAAGCAAATTATGGTTAACATTAAAACAAAGTAACATTACAGTATAACAGTAAGACCTTACCATACCATACCATACCTGCAAAGCAAAAACCAAAAAAAAACATAGTAAAAAATAAAACATTTTTTTAACGCAACCGATGCCTAAAATATATATATATATGCCGAAGCATGGGGGCATCCTCCCGCAAAAAATTTATGCCACGTACACATGGTCGGACTTTTCCACGGGCAAGCCTCCGTCGGAATTTCGACCGTATGTACGTGGTATTAGGAGCAAATCGCTCCTCCGCCCCTGCTGCCCCCATGCTTCGGCATATATGCTCTTTTTTTAACTGTGGTGGTGAAATCACCTCCTACAGCGTTGGAGTCACGGCTTTATGTATCGTGGGAGCAAACGCTGTTGCTGTCAAGATAAATAAATCCGCGCTGCAACTGAATGGCGCACCTGAAAACAAAAAAATGGTTAACAATAAAACACAGTAAACAAAATTACATACCTGAAAAGCAAGCATGATAAAACATAATAAAACATTGCAGAATAGAATAGAGTAAAAAAGAGCAACAATAGAGAGAGAATAGAGAGAGAGAGAAACAATAAAACGACAACTATTTTTTTTTTTTTTATTTTATATATTTTTTGGGGTTTTTTTTTTTTTTTTTTTTTTTTAAACTTTAACTATAATTTTAACTGTAACAGTCGGGTCTCAAAATGCGATGGCATTCTTGAGACCCTGTGAAAGTGTATCCTAGCCTGTGAAATGCTGTACCCTACGCTAATACCTCACTAGTGAGTGGCAGTGTTGGTCATCTTACTTTAAAAAAAGTAATTAGTTAAGTTACAAATTACTTCTCCCAAAAAGTAATTGTGTTAGTAACTCAGTTACTACATTGGAAAAGTAATTAGTTACGCAGCAAAGTAACTGACTTTTTTTTAAACTATTCTATACGTGTAACTAAGGGGCGGGTCTAGTATTACTGTAACCAAGGGCGCATTTATTATTATTGTTATATATCGTGTAACCAAGGGGCTGCTCTATTATTACTCTAACCAAGGGGCAGATCTGTTATAGCGTGTAAGCAAGGGGCGGGTCTCTTATTATTATTATTATTATTATTATTATTATATCGTGTAAGGGGCGGATGGCTACAGAAGAGGGCGAATGTTAAATTAATGGGCAGAGCTCGATATATAACAATAATAATAAATGCGCCCCTTGGTTACAGTAATACTAGACCCGCCCCTTACTTACACGATAGACGCCCCTTGCAGAGTAGCACGAGCATCAGGAGCGCGCGGCATCGCCTCGTACAATTACATGTTAAGTGCACCTGCGCGGTGTAGAGTTCACTCAGAGCTGTTTAGGTTCGGCAATTTTCGGAAGCTCCGTATTCCTTCGTACTGCGCAAGCCCTGCGCCTGCGCAGTACAGGGGGTCCTTATCCAGCGGGGGAACTTTTTCGGCAGGACACCGGAATTACACTACTGCCATCTAGTGGCGGTAGATGTAATTGGGGTAACTAAGCCAAAGTAATGGGAACTGAGTTACCATGAGGGGAAAAGTAATCAGTTAGATTACTCGTTACCCTCTAAAGTAACTGCGTTAGGTAACTCAGTTTATTTTAACTCAGTTACTTACATCACTGGTGAGTGGTAGCGTTCAAAACATTCACCAACGCAGAGACCAGGATTGTCAGGACAGCGTGGACAATAACGGGTGTCACGCCTAAATCCGCGCTTGCTACAGACACAACATCTTTTTTGGGGGGCTCGATTGGTAGGGGTACTCGGGAGGACATAAGAATAATGCCTCTCATGCAGCCGGCTTACTGCATTTGGTAGGGAATGGTGAGGTGCAGAACCGTCTGGATACAGAAGGTCTGTGAGAACCTCGCCTGGAATTCAAGGAAGGGTAAAGTCCCACCTGAAGCTCCGTATAGCACATGAGCATTCAGAAAAGCCAATTGGAACAAATAAATAGACACTTTTTTGTACCAGCGTCTAGCCTTACGGGCAACTAGGTACGGCACCAACAACTGGTCGTTGAGGTCCACCCCTCCCATATTTTGGTTATACTCGTGGACACAGAGGGGTTTCGTCACAACACCAGCCGCCGTACGAATTTGGACTGTCGTGTCTGCATGAAGGGAGGTAAGAACGAAAACATTCTTATTATCCCTCCACTTCACAGCGAGCAAGTTATTACACTTCAAGCAGGCTCTCTCCCCTAGGCTACAAGCCCCTGGGGAAAGCCCCGGCGATTAGGTCGCACGGTGCCACATGCTCCAATCTGATGATCAAACAAGTGACTAAACAGTGGCACGCTCGTGTAATAATTGTCCACGTACAAGTGGTACCCCTTTCCGAATAAGGGTGACACCAAGTTCCACACTATCTTGCCAGCACTCCCTATGTAATCTGGACAGTTCTCCGGCTCTACGTAACTATCTTTTCCCTCATAAACCAAAAAGCTCCACGTATAGCCTGTTGCCCTGTCACAGAGCTTGTAGAGCTTGACCCCGTATCTGGCACGCTTGCTGGGAAGGTAC
Organism: Lithobates sylvaticus; assembly: GCA_028564925.1. NCBI lineage: Eukaryota > Metazoa > Chordata > Amphibia > Anura > Ranidae > Lithobates > Lithobates sylvaticus. The sequence continues at coordinate 123,796,357 of CM053037.1, forward strand.
TGTTTGAAAGACAAGCGGCCAGAAAACGTAATCAGGGACTCGTCAACGCAGACAACTTGATTGGGAGTAAACAAGGCTGCAAAACGTTGGTTGAAGTGGTTTTATGAGGGGCCAAATTTTGTAGAGCCGATCAAATTCAGGGTCTCCACGAGGACGACAGAGTTCTTTGTCACTGAAGTGCATGAACCGCAAGATCTGTTCGTATCGTGCCCTGGACATGGAGCGAGAGAACACGGGCATATGGTGGACTGGTGAGGTGGACCAATAAGTCCTCATTGTCGGAAATTTATGCATGCCCATGTTGAGGGAAAGGCCCAGAAAGGACTTAAATTCGGAAATCGTAATTGGTTTCCAATCTCTGGCAAGGGAAGGCAACTGGGGATTAGCGGCGATGTATTGACCAGCGTATATATTACTTTGGTCCACAATAGATCTATAGAGATCTTCCGTGAAAAACAGCGAAAAAAAATCGGATGGCTTAAAATCAGCTGTTTCCACCTGAATGCCGGGTTGGCCAGTGAATGGGGGAAGTACGGGTTCTGCAGAAGTGGTGGGCACCCAGTCAGGATTGGCGAATTCTGCAGGAAGGACACTATGTGATCGACGGGCCTGCCTTTGTCTTCTTCTTGGTGGCAGCGGGACACTACTTGTGCTTGCCACCTCGCCAGCTTCAACTGCACTTATGGGACTCGCCACGTCACCACGTGATACTGCAGTGCTGGATGTACGTCCAGGGTGTACTAGAGGCCATTCACTAGAAGGAATAGCGGCGCTAGTACTTCTCTGCTCCATACGAGAGACCTGCGGTTCCTGCACCTCAACAGCAGAAGATCGGGATCGGGTACGCCTGACCTTAGCAGGGACAACACCTCTGTCGCCAGAGCTATCTGTCATGGAGCCGCTGTCGTCTACTGGATCGTATTCTGAGCCTGATTCTGACAGATGAGTGACCTCCTCTTCACTATCTGACATACTCAGAAACAAGTAGGCCCGTTCACTAGTGTACTTGCGATTTGCCATTTTGGGCTCTAAATTTAGTAGTACACTAGTGAGATTCACAGGTAAAAAAGCTCCTAGGCTGCTAGCGACTGAATCAAAACGCTACCAAAAAAACTGTTAGCGGTCGCAGGGATCAGGCCTGACTCTGCAAACGCTGCAGTTATGTGTGCTTAGTGTTTTGTAAGTGACAGTGATCAATCAATACTGCACTTGGGTGGACTGGGCTGGGCTGGGCGGAGGGGGAAAACGCAGGTGCTAGCAGGTATCTGGGCTGATCCCGCTAACAATGCGTTTTTTGGAACCCTAAACTGCTGGGACGCTAGTATAGATCTGATCAGATATTGATCTGTTCAGATACTATACCACTAAGGGAGGTGTATGCTTTGCGCGTGGGTGTTTGCGGTACTGGCACTAACCTGGGGCGACGCAGACCTTATTTGACTCTAAAACCTAATTGATATCACCCGCCGGGCGATCAGGGGGTTAAACCGTTATTGGGTAATAAATGGCGGGTGCCCTGAAAGTATAAAAAACAAACTAACCAGCGTCACCCGTAACAGTTATAAGGTGATCACTGGTGAAAGGGTTAACTAGGGGCAATCAGGGGTTAAAACCTTTTATTAGGTAATATATGGGGGTACCTGACGCTATATAAAAACCTGACGGAGAACCTAAATAACTAAATAACTAACTGGCTAACCAGCGTGACCAGTGACACTTATACGGTGATCACTGGTGAAAGAGTTAACACTAGGGGCAATCAAGGGTTAAAACCTTTATTTAGGTTGTAATATGGGGGTACCTGACCTATAAACCTATATAAACCTGGCGGTTAACCTAAAAAAAAACTGGCTACCTAGCGGCACCAGTGACACTAATGCAGCGATCAGAAAAACGATCGCTTAGTGACACTGGCAAAAGGGGGTGAAAGGGTTACCTGGGGGGCAATCAAGGGGTTAAACCTTTATTAGGGGTGGGGGTAGGGGGCTACCTTGGACCTAAAGGGGCCTAAAACTAACTGCCCTGACAGTTATTTCAGTCACAACTGACACTAAATGCAGTGATCAGTAAATAAATGATCACTGTGACTGGGGGTGATCTGGGGGTGACAGGGGGGTGGAATGTGTGCCTAAGTGTCCTGGTGTCAGTGTACTGTTGTGCACTTACTTGGTGTGTCTTCTCGGCTCGGCGTCCCGGTCAGAAAGACCGGCACGAGGAGCGTGACATCACTTCCTCTGCCTGTGTTTACTATTACACAGACAGGGGAAGGATGTGATTCGCCAGGAGCAATCGCGAGGGGGTGGCCAGAAACCACTGGCCGTCCCCTCGTCCCGGATCGCTCCTGAAGCGATGCCGACCGTCTCCGCTGGCTGGGGGGGTCCGATCGGACCCCCCACCAGCCGGAAGAATGTCACGTACAGGTACGGGATTTTGCCTGTACGTGCCATTCTGCTTACGTATATATACATGAGGCGGTCGGCAAGTGGTTAACTCCATGCCACAAACTTTTTCTTTAAGTGTAAAAGTGAATCGCCTATGGTGTGCACATTGCACACTATAGGTTATTCAATGTGCAATGCATGGGGGACACATAGCCTAGGCTAATATGGAGCAGCATAGAGTTAACGCTACAGGCAAACGAAAGGCTCAAAAACAGGGAGCTCAAACGCCTGTTGGAGCAGCTACTTTGAGCTTTATTGTGCATGTGGCCTTACTGCTGCCAAGTCCTTGGCCTTGCCATCCTGGAATGAACCTAATTTTGGTCTGTGAAAAATGTTTTTTCAGGAGTTTAATAAGTTGAACTAGAAGCTAGCACTTTTTTTTTTTTATTTAAATTTTTTTTACAAAATATAATGTTAGTTTTGAGGTACTGTTCAGTTGCTCCTCCTCACGCCTACCATTATTTGACTAACTGTATTGCACTTGGGTTGGTTCATGTGATGACGTGAACTTATGATGTTTATTTTATACGTGGCGTCATCAACAATGATGATATTTCATGTTCTGCGTGACATTTCAGCTTTTCATTTTCAAGGCATAATGCCTGTACAATGCAGCTAAAAGCATCTGCTCCTCAAGGAGTTTGAGCTTTTTTACTGCCTGTTAATACCTCCCCTCCATGTCAGCCCATTGCACACTAGTTTCAGGAGTTTAGTGGCAGGAAAGTTTACAGGCAGAAAAAAAATCCAAAGATTTCCATTTCCAATTTCTTTGGATTTTTTTTCTGCCTGCTGCCTGTAAGCTGCCCTGACACCAAATTTCTGAAACTGCATAGTGTTCCTTGGCCAATGGCCATGAATGAACACATAGGCTAACATGGAGGGGAAGAGGTAACGGGTAGAGAAAAAAAAAAAGCTCAATGAGCGAAAACACCTGGAGAAGCAGCTGCTTTGATCTGTGCATGAGGCCTTACTGCAGCCTATATGCCAGCCTAATACACATCCTTCCTTGCCATCCTGGAATATTCTGTCTGTGAAATGTGTTTCTCTTACACATGTGTAAGAAGTTGAACTGGAAACAAACACATGTTGTGTTTTTTTATTTTTATTTTTGTTTTTTGAAATGTTATAATGTCTTGTGTTGTGAGTTGACTGTACGGTTCTTGCTTGTCATGCCTAAATTGTGAACTTGCAATGTACATGTCATTGATGACATTTTGACATTATTGTTTATATAACATGTTCTGTGCAATTTGCGCTTTAACAGCTTTGTGACCAGCAAATAAACATGTTTTTTTTCATAATGTCTGTTGACTGCGTTTCAATTCCTCGTATTTTGGCGAAAATTTGTAATTTTTCATAATTTTTTTTAAAAAAATGGTCACATGACCCAAATCAGGTATCGGTAATTGGTATCTGCAAGTACATGATATCCAGTATCGGTACTCGTACCCGGTGTCAAAAAAGTGGTAACGGTGCAGCCCTAATATATATATATTATGTAGATGATACACATAGGATTATATAGTGAGACATATAACACATCTGGTGGGGTTATTGAAAGTTCATTCTCCCAAAGTCGTAAATGTGTAATCCTTGAAGTTAGTTAAATCTTATCAAGATGAGGAGGGTTTGATTTTAACACAGCTGGGTGCCAGACTGTCTCTACACAGGTGTTTTTAATTGGACAAAACCAGTTTATAAATCACTTTAACCACTTCCAGACCAGCCTCGTTTTGGATTTTAGGTGTTTACATGTTTAAAACTGTTTTTTTTGCTAGAAAATGACTTAGAATCCCCAAACATTATATATTGTTTTTTTTCTAACATCCTAGAGAATAAAATGGCGGTCGTTGCAATACTTTTTTTCACACCGTATTTGCGCAGCGGTCTTACAAGCGCACTTTTTTTGGAAAAAAGTCACTTTTTTGAATAAAAAAATAAGACAACCATAAAATTAGCCCAATTTTCTTTTGGATTGTGAAAGATAATGTTACGCCGAGTAAATTGATACCCAACATGTCACGCTTCAAAATTGCGGCCGCTCGTGGAATGGCGTCAAACTTTTACCCTCAAAAATCTCCATAAGCGGCATTTAAAAAAATTCTACAGGTTGCATTTTTTGAGTTACAGAGGAGGTCTATGGCTAGAATTATTGCTCTCGCTCTACCGATCGCGGCGATACATCACATGTGTGGTTTGACTACCGTTTTCATATGCGGGCGCTGCTCACGTATGCGTTCGCTTCTGCGCGCGAGCTCGTCGGGACGGGGTGTTTTAAAAAAATTTTTTTTGTTTTTTATTATTTATTTTACTTAATTGTATTATTTTTTACACAGTTTTAAAAAAAAAAAAAAAAATTGATCACTTTTATTCCTATTACAAGGAATGTAAACATCCCTTGTAATAGAAAAGAGCATGACAGGTCCTCTTAAATATGAGATCTGGGGTCAAAAAGTCCTCAGATCTCATATTTGGACTTCAATGGGAAAAAAAAAAAAAAAATTTAAAAAATGTAATTTTAAAAAAATGACATTTGTAAATTTCCCTTTAAGACGTATGGGCGGAAGTGACGTTTTTGACGTCGCTTCCGCCCTCCTATGGTATAGAGATGAGTGGCGGCCATCTTAGCCTCACTCATCTCTATACACAGGCAGGGAACGGACCCGATCGCCTCCGCCGCTGCCGACGGTTCCGGTAAGCGGCGGAAGGCACGGGAGAGCGGCGGGAGGGGGGGGGGGCACCTCTCCCGCCGCCGATAACGCTGATCTCGCGGCGAATCCGCCGCGATGACCACCATTATCGGAAAGGGGACCGCTCACTGTAAAGAGGGATACCTCGGTTGTGGCAGCAGCTGCTGCCGTTACCGAGATATCCCTCTTCAAAAAAATGACGTATATATACAGTGAGCGGTCGTGAAGTGGTTAATGAACATATAGGAATTCTGGAAATAATTAAGTTTATCAGGTTGTAGAACAGGTGTCAGATTTATGGTTAGTTACATTGACGTAGATCTTAGCGACCAATCAGATCTAGGAGAGATGATTAAAATAAGGCTCGTAAAAGGGTAAAAAAATGCAAGCTCTACAATTGTTAGACAGACAAGTCCAGATAGGCGTCTATCAGGCTCACTTCTACATATGCAGCCCTATTGCACGGGTTATAGCGGTGAGAACCAATAGGCAAATATCTGTTCCTTTTTTGTAACTTGTCTCCTCGTACGAGTCAAATAAAGAAAAAACCTGCTTCACTAAAGTCCTGCCTGGTTCAACGCTTTATTATTCTACTTCAACTGGCCAAGCATGTCTCCAGACCTAAACCCTACTGAGCATCTGTGGGGCATCCTCGAATGGAAGGTGGAGGAGTGCAAGGTCTCCAACATCCACCAGCTCCGTGATGTCATCATGGGAGGAGTGGAAGAGGACTCCAGTGGCAACCTATGAAGAATTTTTACTTGGGGATGTACTCACTTTTGTTGCCAGCGGTTTAGACATTAATGGTGTGTTGAGTTATTTTGAGGGGACAGCAAATTTACACTGTTATACAAGCTGTACACTCAGTACTTTACATTGTAGCAAAGTGTCATTTATTCAGTGTTGTCACATGAAAAGATATAATAAAATATTTACAAAAATGTGAGGGGTGTACTCACTTTTGTGAGATACTGTATATGGATAAGCACAGCGGGGTCCAATATATTGGACCAGTACTCCTGTAAGGGGCTGTTTAAGTGTTTATATATTGTCCTGTTTATTGGATAGATCCCTATAAACAGCCCCTTGCAGGAGTACTGGTCCAATACATTGGACCCCGCTTATAAATATCTACTCCCCCACAACATTAACCAGGGGGTGCAACTGAAACCAATATATCTATTTTTCTACTTGTGGTCATAATTATATGTATATTAGAGGTGGACAACTGGACATGGCTTTTTATGTGTATGAATGGTACCAATTTTTAATGTTACATTTTTTTTAAATATTTTGATACTAATAATCCATATGACATTTTCTAACATATACAGTGAGTTGACCGATAGTTTTTAAAAATGTATACTTTATTAACACCTACTACGGGCAAACATAAAAGTAAGTCAACAAAACAGAGGCAATACAGAGTATACATATTATTATAAACCCTATCTTAATATCTACCGTCTACATACTCATTATGTATCTATTTACTCAGATTTCTTCCAAACGTATCCGGAGAGTTTTCATATAATCTAACTTCTTATATTCTCTCCTGTTTTCCTTTCTTACATACTCCCTTTAATAATACCCGTCTCCCTTTTCTCTTTTTCAATAACTTCGCGAAAAGTAATACTAAATATAACTAAGGAACCGAAAAAAAAGGGGGGGACGGGGCACTTCGCTGGCTCTGGGCAGTCAGGGTGTTCTCAGTATCTATATATACTTAGTTTCTATTTCCTAGGAGGATCAAGCCCTCTGCTGATACTACAAATTGTTTCCATAATTTCCAGGTTGTCTGGTAATTTTCTTGTAATTGTTTTGATTCTAACCCTGTTTCTTCCATTTTACTTATCTCTTCCACTTTATGTAGCCAATCTGCCACCGTTGGAGGATTCTGTTTTTTCCAATAAAGTGGCACACAGGCCTTCGCGGCATTGACCAAATGTCTAACTATCGAATTTTGATAGTTTTTAACTGGAATATTAGATACGTGTAAAAGGAAGAAAGCTGGGTCTCTGGTTATCCTATGGTCTGTGAATTTTTGTATTACTTCTCGGACTATGTTCCAAAAACAAGTTAGTTTAGAGCATGACCAAAATAGGTGTAGTAAAGTTCCTCTTTCCTCTAAGCACCGCCAACAGCAGTCCGTGGAGTCAGGATAGTATTTATTTAAAAGATGGGGTGTGAGATACCATTTTGTCATAATTTTATAATTGGATTCCTGCATCTTCGTGGAAACTGATGATTTTAAGGAGAGTCTTGCTATTTGTTGTATTTCATCTATTGTAAACTTCCGTTGAAGGTCCTGTTCCCACTTGTCTATAAATGACAAATATGGCATTGCTGCTGGGCGGTTTAGCAATGAATACATCTTAGAGAGTACTCGTGTTATACCCCCTTCTTCGGAGCAGTATTCCTCCATCTTTGTCAAGGGACGCATATAGCGTCTGGGGTCTAATAACGTATCCAGGAAATGTCTCAACTGAAGCGCCGGCCAGAATGGCAGTGCATACGGTCCTGACTCCTCTTTCAATTCTTCTATAGAGGGCCACCTGTTTTCTCTTATAAAATAGGAAACCCCAGTTTTATCGCCCATCCGTAGAGCCTTGAATGTGGCAAAGTCCAAGCCTGGGCGAAAACTAGGGTTTCCCAGGATCGGAAACAGTGGAGAATCTAGTGAGGTGAGGGAAAATTGCTTACTAACCTGAGAGCCTATATGTAGTGTCGTCCCTATTATAGGATGGTTTTTCAGTTTTGTTTCAAGCTGGTCGTGGCACCATAGAGTCCCTGATAATAATACCTGTGTCTGGGCTTGTTCATAATTTTAGCTTGCTGTGACGACACCAATCCACAATCCTGGCCAGGTGGACAGCTTGTTGGTATTTCCGCACGTCTGGAAGGGCCAAGCCCCCATATTGTTTAGGTAAAGTGAGTACATTCGATGAAAGACGTATTCTCTTATATGCCCAAACAAACTTAACAAAGAGTGCGTTGACCTGCTTCAGATATCCCAATGGTATCCTAATTGGGAGGGCTTGAAATAAAGTATTTTGGGTAATACAGTCATCTTTAGTAGATTAATTCTCCCAAACCATGAGTGTAAGCCCCTCAGCCATGAGTCTAAAAGTAAACGAATTCCAGATAGCAGTGGCGGAAAATTGAGTTCGAACACCCGAGATAAATTCACTGGAATATATGTGCCTAGATATTTTATAGCTTTTGTCGTCCATTTGAAGTTGAAGTTCAATCTAAATCCAGATAGTGTCTTACCGGGTATCCCACATCCTATTGCCTCTGATTTATCCCAGTTTATCTTCAGATTAGAAAATGCTCCATATATTTCGAACTCTTGTAAGAGATTAGGAAGAGAAATCACCGGGTTTGTCAGGGAGAAAAGTAGATCATCTGCATAAGCAGAAATTTTATACTGTTTACCTCCCATAGTTAAACCCTGTATATCCGGGTTTAAACGAATTCTATTCAAAAAGGGCTCTAGTGATAATGCAAATAAAACAGGGGAAAGTGGACATCCCTGTCTTGTACCATTTGATATAGAAAAGGGATTAGATAGAACTCCATTAATTTTGACCTGAGCTGTGGGTTGAGAGTATGCTTTAGTTATCCAATTAATCATTGTTTCTCCAAAACCTAGTTGTCTAAGAACTGTGAACATGTATTCCCAGTTTACCCGGTCAAATGCCTTTTCCGCATCTGTGCTAAGAAAAATACTAGGTACCTTGATAGAGTTAGCTATGTGGACCAAATTAAGAACTTTCGTCGTATTATCTCTGGCTTCTCTTGAGGGGATAAAACCCACCTGGTCCAAATGAATTAAACTCGGAAGATGTTCCGCTATGCGGGTTGCTAAGATTTTTGTAAATAATTTGAGATCCACATTTGGTAGCGAAATTGGCCTATAATTGCCACACAAGGTCGGTTCTTTCCCTTCTTTCAAGATTACCGAAATATGTGCCTTCAGAGTGTCTCTAGTTAAATTAATATCCTTACCAAGTCCGTTAAACATATCTACCATATGTGACCCCAGAATAGGGAACAACATTCGGTAATATTGAATAGTAAAACCATCTGGCCCTGGTGCTTTACCTAGCTTCATCGAGCTTATTGCCCGTTTTAACTCTCCCAGATTTATAGGTGCATCTAATTCTGCTTTGATTTCCGGCGTAATCACTGATAACCTGGAAGAATGAACATATTCATCTATTCGTATCTGTGCCTTCCTCTCAATCGGTAAATTATATAAAGATGCGTAAAAGTCTCGGAAGGTTTCTGAGATTTGCTTTGGTAGAGTCACTTTTTGAGCCTTTGAGTTCAAAATATGTGGTATGTATGACCGGAGGCGGTCCTCTCTTACTGATCTAGCTAATGTTTTCCCACATTTATCTCCGTGTTCATAATCAATCTTCCTACCTCTCTGTAGAACCGCTTTTGCCCTTTATCGCAACAGGTCATTGATTTGAGTTCGTATTAAAGTAAGTTCCTGTTCTAAACTGGGGGAGGGTATATGTTTATGCCGCGACTCAATTATATGAAGCTTGGTCAGCAATAATTTTAGTTGCTTCTCCCTCTCTTTTTTAAATCTGGATCCGTATTTAATGAGAATGCCTCTTATAACAGTTTTATAATGTAATATCTAATGAACTATCTGGAGTTTGATTTATTTCAAAATATAAGGGTAATTCTTTCTCAATCTCCGCCACTACTTCTGGAATTTGAAGAAGGCTTTCATTCAATTTCCACATGCTTGATGTTTGCGTAGTATTATGTGATAAAGCATATGTCAGTAGAATCGGGGCATGGTCTGACCATGTTATCGATCCAATAGAAGTTTTTTGTACCGCATGTAGTTGAGCATGAGGAATCAGGAAATAATCAATTCTCGAATAAGTCCTATGCGGTGGAGAATAGAAGGAGTAATCCCTTTCTCCTGAATGTTGGAGTCTCCACACGTCAATTAATTGTGCTTTGTGTATGGATTGTGTGATTCGCTTGTAAGAGCTTATCGGGACCGAGGATGAGCCTGAAGATGCATCAATCTTAGGGTTCAGTGTATATTGAAATCTCCACCCAGGATTAGTTGACCCTCTGTAAAATCTAGTAATTTGTTCAAAGTCTGACGGATAAAAATATCCTGATTTTCATTGGGTCCATAGATTGTTGCCAGCGTCATGCTCACCCCCCCCAAAAGTCCTCTCACAAACAAAAAACGTCCCTCATCTACCATAGTTGAATTACATATCCACGGGATTTTGCCTGAAATTAAAATGGATACCCCTTTTGGTTTTGGCTACCTTATTAGTGGAGTGGTAAATTACTGGGTAGAATCTATTTTTAAGTACCGGAAATTTATTGTCTCTAAAATGGGTCTCTTGTAGAAAGGCAATATCAATACCAGATGTCTTTAAGTCATGTAATAGCATCTTTCTCCGGTATATTCAGTCCCTTAGCATTCAAGGACAACACCCTTACACTGCCCATTGCCAACAAAAAGGAGAGAAAAAAAAAAAAAAAAGGAACAAGGGGGAGGTTTTCAGGGCGGGTCCAAATCCCAATCCCTGCGTCCCCCCTAATCTAAATTTGATTAACACTAATCACTATATACACATATGCCCCACTCCACCTCCTAGAGGGCGTATGTGTCAACCTATTTAAGGAAGTGGCTAGAGCCGACTCATAATAACCTCCTGTATCCTCCTCCGCCCACCCAGCCTCCCAATGTCAACATCAAAAAAAAAAAAAAGGAAGGGGAAAGGGGAGCCCTATTCGTGTGGCATGCCCCTCTCCTGTGGCTACCTTCCCCCCGACTTAATTGACAGGGGTGAGGAAGGGGAGGGGGGGAAAAATAAAAGAAGGGGGGGGAGGACCGAAGGGGAAAAAAAAAATTGTATTTCTCCTCCTTTCCTCTGCCCCACCCTCCTCAAGTTTATAACAATGGGGGAGTGATCCTATCTCCCTCTCTTCCTCTATCCCCTTTTCTCTACCCCCCCCCCCCTAGTACGTGTAATTATGGGAGGAGGCCTATATCCTCAGGTCTCCCCTCTCCTCCCTTTACCAAACGTGAGTTTCCCTATACTGCCTTCCATTACATAATTATACCCTTCTTCTCTTCTTCCCTCTCCCTCCTCATCATTTGGTCCCTTCTCTCTTAATCTTGAATTAAGAAATTTGTCTCATGTTCAGGCAGCTTACCCAAAAAAAAAAAAAAAAAGGAAAGGTGGATGGGGGACATACAGCTTATAATTGACCCCCCCCCCCCCCCCAAGACCATTTATTCTGGTACGATAATCTATACATAACCCATATAATATTACAGTAATATGTGAGGTCTCTCATCTTATCACCTCTTGATACATGTATGCTGCTTATCCCTTGAGGTTCCCATTGTTGATAGATCATTATATCACATCATATATATCACCTTGTGTATCATTTAGTATATATCACTCTACACCCATACCTAAAAAAAAAAAAAAAAAAAAAAAAACTCTACCAACAAAAAAAATAAAAAAAATAAAGGTGACCAAGGATTTATAAGGATCCACCAATATATGTGGATCATGTGATAGTAATAGTGCAATTTTATCAACCGTGATCAGCTGAATTCAATATTCGCTGATCGCAGTCATAAACGTGATTTTTAAATGTTACTAACAAAAACGTGACTTTTATTCCGTGAATAGTTTCTACCGTGCTTACTGGCTGCCCAGCGTGAGTCTTCTGAGTAACACACGAAAAAAAAAAGAAAAGAGCCCCCGCTCAATTTTTAGCCCCCAATCCATGGGTGTGACTTCACTCTCCCCTCCCAAATAATCCTAAATAACCTTCCACCCTGCACAGTGTAAAAAAAAGAAGGGAGGCGAGACCGGGAAAGGGGGGGGGGAAATCTTACCCCCCCCTCCCTGTCTCCCCCCAAAAAAAAGAGGAATTTAGTGGCCTATTCTGTGACATCAATCTCCCATCCCCGAAAATCAAAGAGTAAAAAATATAAAATATATACGTATAAATATATGATGTGACTTATATCCTGGTTAGCAATTATCCCCCATATTACCTTATTAGATCTTCTCCTATGAAAAATGGGCTCCCTTCTATCTTCAGTATTCTACCCCCTCTCTAATATCACTGTCTTCATTATGCAGCGAGAGGAGGGGGGGGGGGGGGGGAGGGGAGGGGAGGGGAGGGGAAAAAAAAAAAAAAAAACCCCAATAAAAGATCGAAAATTCTCTCCTCCTCTAACCTCAGCTACAAAAACAAGGGTTCACCACCTCCCATCTAAACATTTATATCCCTACATCAATCTATATCGGACACATCACTTATAAGTGCAGACACAATCATAATAGCATAATTATCATAATTAATCAGGCTGATATATCTCTCTAAAGACATCATCATAACATTCATACAACGTCTTCTTTATATCAGCCCTCTTGTCCATCACCCTGTCTATTCACTCATCTCTCGAGGAAAAAAAAAGGAAGAGCGGAGAGAAAAAAAAAAAAAAAAAAAAAGGGGGAGGAGCAACCTCCAAGTCCCACTCATGTTATGGGATGATCCGATGGTAAGTCTCATAGCTTTTACAGTTCTTATGTTCACAGTCCTTTTATAACTTAATAAGGAAGTCCTGATTTCTCTCTTGTCCTCCTAGGCTATATAGAGTACCTCTGCCTGCTGGTTGGAGGGAGCAGTATAATACAATATAGAGGGATCTCACCCTCTCTCTTCATCATCTATATCGTTTTATGAATCGTATGAGGACTTCTATTGTCTCAAGATGGGATAGGTGCGCTCCCCCTCTTGTTAACCTTTTTTAGTCATGCTGTCTTACTATCTTAATTCACTCCACTCAATAGTCATAAGAATAGGGAAGAGGAAAAAAAAAAGGGGGGGGTACAGGAGGCTTCCCAAAAAAAAAAAAAAAAAAAAGGGGAAATACAGAAGCACTAAGCAGATGCAAGTTATGTGAATTATTTCATGTATTTTCCCATTTTTAATTTACTTGTTAAACTCACGTAGACTTGATTGGAGATTGTCCTCTGGCTCTACCTTCATTTCTTTGTCGGCATCGATGAGGACTCCTTCCTGATGTTACTGTCCCCAGACGACCCTCTGTCCGCGGTATCGGCTGCAGCCAATTTGGGACTTGTATTGGCTCTACTGCCATGAAAAGGAAATAATCAGGTAAATCTCTTGGCGTGCGGAGTAAAAACGAGCTCTGTTCTTTTCTAAAGGTCACAGAAAGAGGAAACCCCCATCGGTATGTTGCTCCCTGCCGGCGAGCTATATCCAGCACTGGACGCAACAGCCCCCGTCTGTATAGAGTTGCTCTGGAGATATCCGGCAAAATTTTCAATGCTGCCCCATTGAATTCTACTGTTCCCGCTTCCCATGCATTCCTCATAATCCTCTCCTTCTGATTATAGTGATGTATCCGGCATATTATGTCCCGAGGGCGTTCCGGATCGATCTGCCGAGGTCCCAGTGCTCTATGTATCCGGTCCAGCTCTATATCCACCGGAGGTGTCTCCTTCAACAATTTCTTGAAAATCTCTGCTCCTATATTCACTAGATCCTCCGGTGTTGCCGTCTCTGGTAATCCCCGTATACGTAGATTCTGGCGGCGGCTTCTGCCATTGCCTGCGTATTCGTGTCCTGCCACGACTCCAATGCAGCGATGCGTTGCTGTAATTGATCTACGGAGCTTTCCCCCGCTGCTAGCCTGGATGTCAGGCTCTGCACGTCTTGCCGGACCTCACAGAAATCTCTCCGGTGTTCCTCCTCTACCCGCCTGATTAGCGCTTCTATGTCAGCCTTCGTTGGTAGTGAGAGAAACAATGCTCTCAGGTCTGGATCTATGGCCACGGTATGTATCTGCTGAAAATCCCCCGAAGGCTGCACGGACGTTATACTGGGTGTAACCGAGGAGTCTGTCTTTGGGGCCGGCTTAATTGGGTCAGCTTGCATTGCTAACGAGGTCAGTGAAGTACCTGGTTCTAGTTTCTCTCTCCTTGAGCTACGTGAGTCTGTCATCCCGCGGACTGGAGAGGATATCCGAGGGCTCGTAAGATAGATATCTATCTTCTCACTATTTTTGGTATTCTTGGTCGTCTTCGGACCGCTTCCTTGTACCAAACTCTTCCTTGTATTGGGCATGCCGCCGTGCTATCGCATAATGGGCTGGGTGGATAGCGAGGACCAGGAGCTCAAACAATTCACGTCTTCATTCGGCCGTGTCTAGACCACACCCTCGCCCCAGTGAAAGATTTTCCTGAATTTTGCTTCTAATCCCCTTGTGGACGACCGATAGTTTTTATATTGGGATGGTTGAGCATAATTATGTTTTTTCTTGGAGTTAGTGTACTATGGGGTTGATTTACTAAAGACAACTCCACTTTGCACTGCAAGTGCACTTGGAAGTGCAGTCCATGTAGAACTGAGGGGGGAGATCGAAATGAGGGGAAGCTCTGCTGATTTCTATCATCCAATCATGTGCAAGCAAAAATGCTGATTTTTATTTTCCTTGCATGTCCCCCTCAGATCTACAGTGACTGCACTTCCAAGTAGACATGTGCGATTAGTTTCGTACGAAATGAAAATTCGTACGAATTTCAGGAAATTCGTACATTTTGTATGAATCCGAAATACAAATTTTTATGCATGTGAATTCCGTACAAAATACGAAATTTCGTTTATAAATTTCGGATCCAAATTCATAACGAAAATTCGTAATTGTTACAAAAAGTTAACGAACTTAAACGTTAAAAACCCAGGAAGTCAGCACAGGGATGGTGGGAACCCCTCATAATGATAAATTCATCATAACGAAAATTCAAAATTGTTACGAAAAGTTAACGAACCTAAAAGTTGAAACCCAAGGAAATCGGCACAGGGATGGTGGGAACCCTATGGGAATTTCTATGCTTACGAATTTCATATGAAATACGAAATTTCGTTAACGAATTTCGGATCCAAATTAACAGAAACATGATTGGGGTGTTGTTCACCAATCAGAGGAAGTCAGCACAGCACAGGGATGGTGGGAACCCCTCATAATGATAAATTCATCCTAACGAACTTTCTTTATTTTAATGAAAAGTTTACGAACCTAACAAATTTTGTATTTCGTATGAATCCGAATTTCGTTTTACGAATTACGATTTTTTTTTTTTCGTACAAAACAAATTTTTGGACGGCGCCCATGTCTACTTCCAAGTGCACTTGCAGTGCAAAGTGGAGTTGCCTTTAGTAAATAACCCCCCCCGTTTCTCACTGATAGTTGAGGTCCCATTCCATCTCCTTCCCCCGCTTTCTACTTTGAGAAAAACACAGAGGGAATTTTTCCAATGTGTATGAGGGTCTCTTTGAGAGTCATTTAATTTTGAGTTAAGACCATTGTGCTAAATAGAGAAGATAAATACTCAAATAGGTGAATATTTAATATTTCCAATCTATTTCAGAAAATTTGGACTACAATATAAAATTATTTTGGAAAATCAATTAACATATTTCAAAAGATCAATAAGAGCAGTGGGACACCATAAAATTTAAATGAATAGTTAAAGGAAGTAGAAACTGGGTTCCTTTAACTATTGTGGACTTAGAGTGTGAAGTTCTGAATGATTACCGTGTGTGTATGAATTATTAACCAGATATGTGTATTGTAAAAAAAAATAACACATAATAATAATAATAATAATTAAACAATTAAAGCTATCTTACGGGGTTTACTGGTCCAGCAGATTTCAAAGATAAAAAAACTGTCAAGAGTAGGGGAGGTAACCGCAGAGAATAACTTAATATCTGCAGAAGCCGCTTACATAAGCAATCCAACACCTGTAAATTTTAGAACATGGACATAGGCACAAGGGGCCTATCGGGTAGTCCTGTTGGGTAAAGCTGAACAAAAATACATCTTTCAGAAACAAGTTGCCTTTGGGGAGGGGGAAGGAATAAGCAGGATGCTTGCCCATCTAATTAGAACTAACTCTCCTTCATCGACGGTTCCATTGATTAATACAGGAGCGGGTAGGACATCTACATATACTCCCGAGATTGTGGATACTTTCCGGGAATATTACGAGAGGTTATACCACTCCGAACAGATGGATATGAAGGAGGAAATGGACATGTTCTTTGGGGGGCTGACGGTTCCCTGTCTCTCTGAGGAGGACAGGGCAGTGTTAGACGGACCTGTTACCCTGGAGGAGATACAGCGGACTGTCCGGGAAATGGCTGGACAGAAGTTCCCTGGACCGGATGGCCTTCCCATCGAAATATATCGTAGCTATGGGGAGGTGCTTCTACCCGAACTGTTGGAGGTATTTAATGCCTCGGCCCTGGAGGGAGAACTCCCCAAGTCAATGATGGAATCAACCATAATAGTGATCCCTAAGGAGAATAAGAATCCACTTTCACCCGCTTCATATAGACCCATCGCGCTCCTGAACTCAGACATGAAGGTGTTAGCAAAGGTCCTGGCAGCTAGGTTAAATAAAATTATTCATAAACTGGTGCACCAAGACCAATCAGGCTTTATTCCGGGTAGGTCGACCAGTTTAAACATCAGACGCCTTTTTTTGAACCTTCAACTACCTGTTGAAGATGGGGGTAAGAGGGCCGTCCTTTCCTTGGATGCGGCCAAGGCTTTTGATTCCCTAGAATGGAAATACCTTTGGAGAACTTTATCGGAGTTCCGGGTGGGCCCGAACTTTGTTAAATGGGTAAAACTCCTATACGGCTCCCCGGGGGCAAGGGTGAAAGTAAACAACGAACACTCTACCAGGTTTCGATTGCTGAGGGGGACGAGGCAGGGGTGCCCTCTGTCACCCCTCCTCTTCGCCCTCGCAATCGAACCTCTGGCCCTTTCTTTAAGATCATCTCCAGAAATAAAAGGATTCAAACGAGGGGACTTAGAGGAAAAAGTAATACTGTACGCAGATGATCTCCTTCTACTGCTTAATGACACGCAGGAGTCACTTCGGGAGACCATGGGTATAATCAAACTTTGGCCGCTTGTCAGGACTGAGAATAAACTGGGAAAAATCGAACTTACTACCTATAGACCCTTTAGTCCTCCCCCTACCACACGAAGCAGAGCAACTCCAAATCGTACAGAAAATTAAATATTTAGGTATTACCATTTCGAGAGACCCTAAACATTTCATTATAGAAAACTTAGTCCCACTTTTGAATAAATTTAAAGGAAAAATCCAAATTTGGAAAAAACTCTCCTTATCAGCAGCAGGCCGGTGTAATTTAATAAAAATGGTGCTTATGCCACAACTGCTATACATACATCATAATTCGCCAATATGGATCTATAAAAAGTGGTTTATCAAGGTAGAGACCATATTTAGAGAACTAATATGGAAAGGGGGAATCTCTCGGATAAGTCTTAGTACATTACAACTCCCAACTGGGTCAGGAGGAGTAGCCTTGCCGCATCCTTTTAGATATTTTTTGGCAGCTCAGCTGCAGCATATGGGGGGGATGCGAAGTCGAGAAAGAGGGGCAAGAGTGGAAGATCCTCCTCTATAAATCCTCACACAATTCTTTGAGATATTAGAGGCAGGGACCTTGCATAAGGGGCTTCCTACCCAGGACTTAATGGCTAGAGTATGGGGCACTGCAAAAATGTTGGGATATAGAGTTTTTAAGGCTTTCTCCCCGTTATGGGAGAATACTAACTTACGCGAAGTACAAAAGTTGGACTGTCAGAGAATGGGAGAGAGCAGGGCTAAAATATATCGCTCAGATCTATCACGAGGGCAGGATCAGAAGCTTCCAGGACCTTAGAGACCTTTTCTTCCTTCCTAGGAAGTCTTTTTTTTTAGATACTTGCAGGTGAGGCATGCCCTGGCCGAACAGTTAAAAGGTGAACTACCTGAGTGGACTAACATGCAGGTTTTACAGAATTTGTCAGGGGTGAGGACCCGTAAGGGGTTGATATCTGATTTATACCTACATTTGTATAAAGGGACTATGGGAGCCACACAAATAAGCCCATATAAAGCAAAATGGGAGAGAGACGTGGGAACCATCTCAGCTCCTGAATGGGAAAGGATACTCGAACTCGCTCCACTGGTCTCCCCCCCCCCCCCCCCCCCCCCAGAAGATGTCACATCTTTTCCTAATATACCGGGCTTATTATACCCCAAATAAACTGTTTAGGTTTGGGCGTAGGCAGGATGACAAATGTCCTAGATGCGGGAGACTGGGGGGTGACCTTGTCCATATGTTCTGGAAATGTCCAAAATTATATGAATACTGGAAAGAGGTGGTGGACAGGGTCTCCCAAGTATTCAACACTCATCTGGAACTGGATCCTACTCTGTGTTCTTGGGGGAGGAGGGGGAGCGGGTAGGCCCAGGGGAGGCCAGATAGCGGTCTTGCACTGTCTTTTCCAGGCTAGGATACTAATCGCTCGGAGGTGGCAGTCCACTAGCCCCCCAACAGTTGCTGAGTGGGAGCAAAACATGGACAGAGTGATCATGAAAGAGAGAACTATATACATAAAACAAGGGAACCTTGCCAAATTTTATTTGGTATGGAAACCATGGATGGAGAGAGAAACCTGTCAACCGTTTTAGATAGAGCCAATCAAATTAACTTAAACAAAACGCACTTAGTGAATGAACAGATACCAATAGAGAGTAAGAGGATGGATGCGTGGGGTAGAGGGGGAATGTAAGGTGATGTGACCGAGGTAGATCTTATTCGAGTCGGTAAATGATCTATGTGTAACATGACCCTTTGTAAAAGAGTTGTATGAGATTGTGAATAATTAGTAAACTGTAAAAACCAAAATAAAGATATAAAGATAAAAAAAAAATAATAATAATAACCAAACTATCAAAGTATTACACAAAGAATATTTTTATTTACAGTGACAAGAATTTGCAAAAATACCAAACGCGTATTAAGGATTTATTAAGTATATATTTACATTAAAACAGATGTAAACACTCACATACCCAGTGACGTGAACAGCCTCGGATGATATACAGAGATGAAACAAATCTCCCTACATAAGTTTACATGTATAGCTGCAAAAGGAAAAAATTCCCCACGTTGGGGTTTTTAGGCAGCGTACAATGAAAAAGTCAGGGTTAATATGTAAAAAAGATTTATTTATTAAATGAAAAAATGGGACAATTGGGTTAGAACATGAGCTCCAGTGGGAAAACAGTATATAAAAGCATGGATAAACATAAAGCAGACTAATATTCACATAACAGCAAAATACAAGGTCTGTCGTATAAATGAGAAGATATCTCTGATGCGTTTCAATCCAAAAGAGGGTCTTCCTCAGAGGGAAAAAGTCTGCTAAACAGAAGGGGACAAAGCATCAATATTAATGGCACAGTAAGATTTACAGAGTAATGAGGCTCCCAAGTTAGGAGCAT
The DNA here is from genome assembly GCA_028564925.1 of Lithobates sylvaticus. Classification (NCBI taxonomy): domain Eukaryota; kingdom Metazoa; phylum Chordata; class Amphibia; order Anura; family Ranidae; genus Lithobates; species Lithobates sylvaticus. The sequence goes on from CM053037.1 coordinate 123,815,914, forward strand.
ATAATACCAGAGTGCCATAAATTTTATGTTTACCACAATGATGTATATCCTGGAAATAAAAAATAGTGTTCCCACGTGGAGAGATTTTAATGAAGACACCATCCACTTTCCATAGTTCTGGGTTATTTTTCCAGCCAAAAAACGCTCCCTACCAAAAACTGCTGATGATAATAATAATAATAATAATAATAACAGCCTATGTGCCCATGGATGCTGGGGAGTTTATTGGCTGTAAAAAAAAAAAACATCTGCTAGCCAAAAATGTCAACTGCAGTCTGCATGCGGCCTGAAAAGGTCAACTGAGTTGGCTTGGGTCCTGGGGCGGAGTAAGATGTAGCCTTCAGCTTTCAGAGGGAGAGTGTTCTCTGCTGCATACAGTTGCAGAGTAGTTCCCAGGCAATGGAGCACTGTGACAGGAAATAGCTTCAAGTAACAAAATCCTCAATTGCTCCATTGCCTGGTTGTGCTGTTGGTTTACCCGGGTCAACATTCATTTGAAATTGTCAGGGTAAGCCTTCTCATGTCTCCTGACAGCCTTCTTTCGTCACTTGACAATCTCCTCACCTCTATAAGCAGCCTCTCAAGTTGCACAGTTGGGCCAGGCGGTACAGCAGGTGGCTCCCGTGCAGGAGGTGGCGACTGCTGTGGCTCCTGCAGTACATGCAGTGGCGGAAGTATAGGGGTCACTGAGATTGCCATGGCGACCGGGCCCCATGCTGCAGGGGGCCCTTGAGGGCCCCCTGTATATTTCGATAGGAGCGGGGGCGGCTGAGACTGAGATCCCCGATCGTCAGCCGAACTTTAATGCAGCGTACACACGACCGGACTTTCGGGCAACTATTTTACAAACGAACGCACTTGCCCACATACGAATGGACTAGGTCCGGTTGAAAGTCCATTAGTTTTTGATGTGGTGACGTAAACGGGACTAAAGAATAGCCAGCAGCCAATAGCTGCCCTTACGTCGTATTTGGTCTGTCGGACCAGCACACAGACGAACGGTTTCCCCGATTTGAGTCCGTCGGAATTGAGTCCGTCGGATAGATTTGAAACATGTTCTATTTCTAGGTCCGCCAGATTAGCCCACACACGATTGGATTGTCTGACGGACTAATCCCGTGGGACCTAGTTTACTGGAAAGTCCAGTCGTGCGTACGTGGCATTATCGGCACTGTGCGGGGAGCTCGTTACACTGATCTAAATTGAAAGCAGTGTGTGCTGCGCTTTTTGTCTCCCCCTACAGTGCAGCAACTGGCAGGAAGAGGTAAGGTAAAGAACTGCCGTTTTTGAAAAGGCTTTCTGTATGTATGTATGTACTGTATGTGTGTTTTATATTTGTGTTTGTGTGTGTGTGCATCATGTGTATGTTTGCATGTGGTTATATGTGTGTGCATTTATAATATATATATACACACACAGTGCCTTGCGAAAGTATTCGGCCCCCTTGAACTTTTCAACCTTTTGCCACATTTCAGGCTTCAAACATGAAGATATAAAATTTAAATTTTTTGTGAAGAATCACCAACAAGTGGGACACAATTGTGAAGTGGAACGAAATCTATTGGATTGTTGAAACTTTTTTAACTAATAAAAAAAATGAAAAGTGGGGCGTGCAAAATTATTCGCCCCCCTTGCGTTAATACTTTGTAGAGCCACCTTTTGCTGCGATTACAGCTGCAAGTCGCTTGGGGTATGGGGTATGTCTCTATCAGTTTTGCACATCGAAAGACTGAAATTCTTGCCCATTCTTCCTTGCAAAACAGCTCGAGCTCAGTGAGGTTGGATGGAGAGCGTTTGTGAACAGCAGTTTTCATCTCTTTCCACAGATTCTCGATTGGATTCAGGTCTGGACTTTGACTTGGCCATTCTAACACCTGGATACGTTTATTTGTGAACCATTCCTTTGTAGATTTTGCTGTATGTTTGGGATCATTGTCTTGTTGGAAGATAAATCTCCGTCCCAGTTTCAGGTCTTTTGCAGACTCCAACAGGTTTTCATCCAGAATGGTCCTGTATTTGGCTGCATCCATCTTCCCCTCAATTTTAACCATCTTCCCTGTCCCTGCTGAAGAAAAGCAGGCCCAAACCATGATGCTGCCAGCACCATGTTTGACAGTGGGGATGGTGTGTTGAGGGTGATGAGCTGTGTTGCTTTTACGCCAAACCTATCGTTTTGCATTGTGGCCAAAAAGTTTGATTTTGGTTTCATCGGACCAGAGCACCTTCTTCCACATGTTTGATGTGTCTCCCAGGTGGCTTGTGGCAAACTTTAGACAAGACTTTTTATGGATATCTTTGAGAAATGGCTTTCTTCTTGCCACTCTTCCATAAAGGCCAGATTTGTGCAGTGTACGACTGATTGTTGTCCTATGGACAGACTCTCCCACCTCAGCTGTAGTTCTCTACAGTTCATCCAGAGTGATCATGGGCCTCTTGGCTGCATCTCTGATCAGTCTTCTCCTTGTCTGAGCTGAAAGTTTAGAGGGACAGCCAGGTCTTGGTAGATTTGCAGTGGTCTGATACTCCTTCCATTTCAAAATGATCGCTTGCACAGTGCTCCTTGGGATGTTTAAAGCTTGGGAAATCTTTTTGTATCCAAATCCGGCTTTAAACTTCTCCACAACAGTATTACGGACCTGCCTGGTGTGTTCCTTGGTCTTCATGATGCTCTCTGCGCTTTGAACAGAACCCTGAGACTATCACAGAGCAGGTGCATTTATACAGAGACTTGATTACACACAGGTGGATTCTTTTTATCACCATCAGTCATTTAGGACAACATTGGATCATTCAGAGATCCTCGCTGAACTTCTGGAGTGAGTTTGCTGCACTGAAAGTAAAGGGGCTGAATAATTTTGCACGCACCACTTTTCAGTTTTTTATTTGCTAAAAAAGTTTAAAATATCCAATAGATTTCGTTCCACTTCACAATTGTGTCCCACTTGTTGGTGATTCTTCACAAAAAATTAAAATTTTATATCTTTATGTTTGAAGCCTGAAATGTGGCAAAAGGTTGAAAAGTTCAAGGGGGCCGAATACTTTCGCAAGGCACTGTGTGTGTGTGTGTGTGTGTGTGTGTATGTGTGTGTGTGTGTGTGTATATATATATATATATATATATATATATATATATATATATATATATATATATATATATATATATATATATATATATATATATATATATAATATATATATATATAATATGTGTGTGTGTATATGTGTGTGTGTGTGTGTGTGTGTTTTTAGATGCAGTGGTTGCCTGTGCATTAAGGGCACACGGGCGCTGCCCCCTCATGCCACCCCCCTCTATCACCAATAGATAGATTCATGCATTGCATTTATGGCCGCCGCCACCCCCTATTCAGGTGCCCCTTTTCGGGCACCTGAATTACAGCGGCGGGGGGTGGTTTTGAAGCACATGATTAGAGCCATAGGCTCTAATAGGCGTTAAAAAAGGTGACCTGCAAGCGCTATGCTGGGCACTCGCAGGTCACTCAGCTGTGTTAGGAAAGCAAATATTATTTTTGCTTTTCTAACACTAAACCGCCTCTCTGCCAATCAGGTGCTCGGGTCTGTTATCTGTCATCTAATTGGCTGAAACGACAGGCACCACTATTGGACACCTATCAGGAGGAGAGGACGGGAGATGAGGATGGCAGAAGACACATGGAGGACCCCACTCGCCGCCGCCACCCACTGCCCCACCAAGACAGGGTAAGTGCCGGGCAGATGGCGAGCGTGCGGGGGTCACACTGGGGGCATTCAAGGGCACACTGGCAGCATTTGATGGGCACACTGGCAGCATTTAATGGGCACAGTGGAAGCCTTTGATGGCACAGTGGCAGTGTTTGATGGCACAGTGGCAGCGTTTGATGGCACAGTGGCACAGTGGCAGCATTTGATGTTTTTTTTTTTTAATTTTGCACCCCCCCAAAAAAATTTGAGCACCAGTTGCCACTGTTTAGATGTAAGGTATGTATGCACATTTTATGTATGCGTTTAATCCTGACCCCCTATGTGTGTACAATCAGAACTGATTTTTTTCTTCTTGCTTGTTCAAAGTACCTGCAAAATAATACTGTTCCTCTGAAAAGCGATCCATGCTCAGATCGCTTTTCAGAGGCATTTGACAGCCTCCTGACCACCTGTTTTAACCCTTTAAAGTGATTGTAAAGGTTTGCGTTTTTTTTCTTTGAAATAAAAAAACATGTCATACTTGCCTCCACTGTGCAGTTAGTTTTGCACAGAGTGGCCCGAACACTGACTTCTGGGGTCCCTCTGCGGCTCTCGCGATAACCCAGATAACCCCCCTAGGAGAAGCGCTCTCCTGGGGGGTTACCTTGCAGGTGCACTCCCAAGTCCAGCATTTGCATCCATAGACACAAATGTCGGACTCTGCCCCGCCCCCTGACGCCCACATCATTGGATTTGATTGACAGCAGCGGAAGCCAATGGCTGCACTGCTATCAATCTATCCAATCAGGAGCCGAGAACCTCAGGCAAAGGAAGAGCGCGTCTCCGCCAGGTGAAGTTCCAGGGCTCCGGTAAGTAAAACGGGGGGGCCGGTCACTGCCAGGTGTTTTTTCACCTTAATGCATAGGAGGTGAAAAAACACGATTTAAATGCATCATCACTATGCTGCAACTGCATGCAATGCACACAGTTGCAGAGTGGTTGTAGTGCAGCTCCATTCACCTAGGGGTATACTTCAAGGGTGCCCTGACTGAAAAAAGATTGAGAAACAGCGACATAGAGGAACCGATCTCTCCACTTTCCTCCTGCAGCCGCTGAATGCCTGTGAGAGGGAGAGGAGGAAAAAGTGCGGGGGGGGGGGGGGATTGAGAAATTGGTTCCTTTTTATATCCACCCACTTGTGAATGGGCCCTGTTGTTCTGCCACCATGCTCGGAGGAAAGGGCCCTGTCCTGGGGTCAGGGGGGCCCTTCATGCTTTCTTGCATCAGGGCCCTGAAGGTTCTAGTTATGCCACTGAGTACATGCACTAGCAGCATTAGATGGTGGCAGCATGCTGGAACCTTGACCCCATATCACCTCCTCTGGCCATGGGGAGAAGGCAGGAGTCTGTGGAATACCAGGGGTCAGCTGTGGCTCATTCTGAAGCTCAATGCCCTCCAAAATAAGGACAGGCCAGTGTGGGCTGCACTGCACTCTCCCAATAGGCTGTTCTTGTTTTATTTTTTATTTTTTTTATTCTTTATTTTATTTTATAGAAAATGTTATCATACAGGCACATGTTTACTTACATCTTAACCACTTGCCGACCGCCGCACGACGATATACGTCGACAGAATGGCACGTACAGGCAGGAGGGCGTATATATAAGTCCCTCCTTTAGCCTGTCCGTGCCATCGGGAGCGCGCCGGGAGCGGCGCGCTCCCGCGCCGGTCGGGACACCCGTGAGTACGATCGCGGTCCCCGCGGACTCGATCGCCGCGGGGACCCCCGCGATCGTCTCACGGGAAGGCTGAACGGGGAGATGCCGAGATAAACAGCATCTCCCCGTTCTGCCTAGCAACTAGTCACGCCGATCTCTGCTCCCTGTGATTGGAGCAGAGATCAGCATTCACTAGCTGACAGCCACGCCCCCCCCACAGTAAGAAATACACCCCTAGGCATACTTAACCCTTACACTGCCCCCTTGTGGTTAACCCCTTCACTGCCAGTGTCATTTATACAGGAATTAATGCATTTAAATAGCATTAATTGCTGTAAAAATGACAATGGTCCCAAAAATGTGTCAAAAATGTCCGATGTGTCCGCCATAATGTCGCAGTCACAAAAAAAAAATCGCAGATCTCCGCCATTACTAATAAAAAAAATAATTAATAATAAAAATGCTATAAAACTATCCCCTATCTTGAAAACGATATAACTTCTGCGCAAACCGATCAATAATCGCTTATTGCGTTTTTTTTTACCAAAAATATGTAGAAGAATACGTATCGGCCTAAACTGAGAAAAAAAATGTTTTTTTAATATTTTATTTATTATAGCAAAAAGTAAAAAATAATGCATTTTTTTTCAAAATTGTCGCTCTATTTTTGTTTATAGCGCAAAAAAATTAAAACCGCAGGGGTGATCAAATACCACCAAAAGAAAGCTCTATTTGTGGGAAAAAAAGGACATCAATTTTGTTTGGGAGCCACGTCGCACGACCGCGCAATTGTCAGTTAAAGCGACGCAGTGCCGAATCGCAAAAAGGGGCCTGGTCCTTTGGCTGCAAATTGGTCCGGTCTGAAAGTGGTTAAAATATATTCTTAAACAATATCCTTGACCCCCCCCCCCCCCACACCCGCATCAGACTCCGAAAAACTTTTTTATTTTAGCTATCATTATCATCTTTTTCGAATATTACTCCCTTCTGTTATTGAATCATTGCCTCGACATATCTCCACGTCTTTTTAAACTCTTTCCAGCTTTCCCATTTATCTTTTCGCTCTACCACTTCTTCTTCTTCTTCCTCAACCCTATCATCTAAGCTCTCCAGGTGGTGTATTTCATTTATACCATATATCCAATACCTAATTTTAGGGCCATCAACTTCCTGCCATTTTTTTTGGTATAAGCCCTTTCGCTACGTTGATCATAATGGGAATTACAGATATTTTATATTGTTTAATACGGCCATCTACTCCATGGAACAAGCATATCCAAGGGTCTTCCGGTATTTCTTTGTTGGTAATTTCCTTTTATTAGTTGCAAAACCTCCTTCCAATAATTTTTGATAATGGGACATTTACTTATTTTATTTATTTTATCTTATTTATCTTATTATTTTATCTTATTTTATTTATTTTATCTTGTGTCGCATACCACCTTGCTAGGCACTTATAATTCATCTTGATCGTCTTTACATCTACAGCTGAGCTGTGTGTTAGTTTCAAAATCTTGTCAATAGTGTCTCTATTACATCGTGACCCCAATTCGTTTTCCCATTTTTTTGATGTATGGCAGGGCCTCCAGCTCGTCTCTAGCTGATATTATTTTATATATACGAGCAATATTATGATTTGATTTTTCTCTCATACATAGCCACCTCATCGGCCTATAATCTTCCCCATATCTTATTGGGTGGGGCAATTTCTCCACGAAGTGCTTTAGCTGCAGGTACCGCCATTCATACACCACCATTAAATCTGTGTGTCAAGTTTTAATTCTTGATATGTGCTTATTTTACCCCTCTTTATTATATCTTTCAATTGTGCATTTTCTTTTTTTATCCAGTCCCCCCCCACCGACGTTTTCCCTGGTGCAAAATAGTCATTTTCCTTTAAAAAAATCAAAGGTGAGTTATAAACGCATTTGTTTTGTGTGTGAATCATATCCCATATTTTTAGTGTGTTACGTGTCATTTTGTGCGTTTTTTTATTCCCAGAACCCTGTGCTGTGGGGGGTTCCATATTATGCGCCTTAATTGTGTGCTACTCATTACATTTTCTATCTTTACCCACCTTTTTTCATTTTCCTCTTTTGCCCATTCCACCACCCTTGTAAGTGCCACTGCATTGTAGTATTTTTTTAAGGTCTGAAACCGCTAAACCCCCCTGTACAGCAGATGCTATTCTCGTTTTTTTGTTTTGCCATATAAACTTTGATATTAAAATTTTTAAAGTTTTAAAATATGTTTGTGGAAGTGAAAGAGGCAGCATTTGAAACTTGTATAAGATTTTCGGAGTCAATACCATCTTGACCATATTGAAAAGCCCTATCCAGGAAAGGAGGTCGTGTTGCAATTTTTTTCATTTCCTTCTTTAAATATTGATGATTAAATATTTCCAGAATAGACACTGTCTCAAATCCCTGGTATTGGTAAAAGAGAGGGGGGAGAAAAGAGACAAGTCTCTTTAAAGAATAATGGGATTTTAATTGAGACAGGGTCTATTGATAGGGTAGGCACATAAGACACCAATTTTTAAAAAAAGATATACATTTCTTTCCTTCTTTATTTCATCTAACACAGGGATAAAATGTATCAAGTATATTTTCCTTAAATAGTTGGTCAATCTAATTCCTAGATATTTTATATCTTTTCTCCATGGGAAATGAAACTCATTTTGCAATTTCACTTCTTCCTGTCTACTATTTATATTTAAGATTTCAGACTTACCAAGGTTTATTTTTAAGTTCGAAATTTCTCCATACTGTTTCAATATCCTTAGCAAGTTTTTGGAATCGTTATCCTTGGGTTTGAGATATAGAAAAGCACGTCATCAGCATACGCTGCCAATTTATGCTCTTCCTCCCCTATCTTAACCCCATCGATGTTTAGGTTATTTTTGAATTGAGGCCAGCAGGGGTTCCAGGGTCAACACAAACAAAAGTGACACCCTGTCTAGTTCCGTTTTCCATTATGAAAGGGGGGGATAACACTCCATTTACCTTCACCATAGCAGGAGGGTGGTCATGCAGTACTTCAATCCAGGGCTCGACAAACCCCGGGCGTCAGGTCGCATTTGCGACTAGAATTAGCAACCTGTCGCCTGGGGCGGCACAGCTGGGGGGTATCCTGTCTCCGTGCGCATCCCCCACGGCGTGATCACATTGGGCCACGCCTGCCGGTAATTGAGGCCGTGGCTTTGAGGCCTTCTGCAGTCCTATGCTTTCTTCTGGAATCTGGCACCCTCTTGTGGCGGCCGTTGGTATTACAACCAGCAATGCTAATGGAGCTTCCAATGCCTGTTTTCAATGCCCGCCCATCTCATTCCCTTTACTTAGAACCCCCAAACATTATATATTTTTTTTATTCTAACACCCTAGAGAAAAAAATGGCGGCCGTTGCAATACTGTCTGTCACACCGTATTTGCGCAGCGGACTTACAAGCACACTTTTTTGGGAAAAAATACTTTATTTAATTAAAAAATAAAACGGTAAAGTTAGCCCAATTTTTTTTATATTGTGAAAGATAATGTTATGCAGAGTAAATTGATACCCAACATGTCACGCTTCAAAATTGCCTCGGCTCGTGGACTGGCGACAAACTTTTACCCTTTAAAATCTCCATAGGCGACATTTAAAAAAATTCTACAGGTTGCATGTTTTGAGTTACAGAGGAGGTCTAGGGCTAGACTTATTGCTCTCTCTCCATCGTTCGCAGCGATACCTCACATGTGTGGTTTGAACACGGCTTTCAAATGCGGGCGCTACTCGCGTTCGCTTCTGCACGCGAGCTCGGCGGGACGGGCGCGTTTACATTTTTTTTTCTCTTATTTATTTCAAACTTTCATTTTAAATTTTTTTCACTGTTCTTTTAAAAAAAAAAATTGTGTCACTTTTATTCCTATTACAAGGAATGTAAATTCCTTGTAATAGAAAAAAGCATGACAGGACCTCTTAAATATGAGATCTGGGGTCAGAGAGACCTCACGTCTCATATATACACTAAAATGCAATTTAAATTTTTTTTTGTTATTTTGAAAAAATTAAATAATAATAAATTGTCCCTTTTAAGAGCTATGAGCAATGACTTGGAGACAGGTGGGGGGCCATCTTCCCCTCACTTGTTTCTCCATGTCAGGCCAGGGACAGGTCCGGATCGCCGTTACCGACCTGGCTCCTAACTTTTTTAGTTGGCTCCTAGATTCCAAGCAAATTTGTCAAGCCCTTCTTCAATCCATTGGATCATTCTTGGGCCTATACCCATGACTTCCAACGTTTTTATCATGAGTCCCCAGTCTTCACTGTCGAATGCTTTTTTGGCATCTATCGAATAGACCTGGGGACCCATTTGTTTTAATAGCCTGGAGAAGGAGCAACGTTCTCACACCGTTGTCCCTCCTCTTCTCTTCCTGGTATGAATTCAACCTGGTCTGGGTGGACCAGGTCGGTCATCCACTCCTTCAACCTTTGTTACCAATACCTTTGCATATAATTTGGTGTCTGCGTTCAAAAGGGCTATTGGCCTGTAATTTGAACAGAGCGTACTGTCCTTCCCCCTCCTTTTAAGATAATCGTTATTGATGCAGACAGTGCCCCCCACCCATTTTGTAGTTCACCCCAGCCCATTCATGTACTGACAAAGCTTTGGGACTAAAATATCTTTATATTTTTTAAAGTAATAGGTTGTAAACCCGTCAGGTCCTGGGCTTTTACCCGGGGCAGAGTGTTTTTTTTAATGCTTTGTGGATTTCCTCCTCTGTCATGGGTCTGTCTTTTTCAGGAATTCTTTCATTTTTCAAATTTTTTTTTTCAATTTTTTCTGTTTCCTGTTGTCCCTTCTGGCCTACAGGATATAGGGTCCCGTAATAGTTCCATAAAAACATTCCCTATCTCATTTGTTGTATATACCATTTCCCCATTCTTATTTAGAATTTTTTCAATGTAGTTAATTTCTTTTTTCTTTTTTAACATACGTGCTAGATGTTTGCTCACTTTATTCCCCCATTGGTGTCTATCTTTTGCAATTCTATTAAATGTCCTTCTTGACTCTTGTTCCATTATGTCCTTAAATTCGTCTCTTATTAACTAATTGGTGGAATAACTCCCGATGTTGTCCCTTGTGTTTTTTTATGTCCTTGTTCTAATCTATGAATCAGTCAGATAGCGTGGATATTTCTATCTTAGTTTCCCTCACTTGGTCAAGTAACCTATGGTCCACCATTATGTAGTCCAGTCTCGAGTATGTCCCATGCACTGGGGAGAAGAAAGTGTAATCCTGTGTCTTAGGATGTTGCACCCTCCACGCATCCATAATTTGAGACTGTCGCATTCTGAGCCTAATCATTTTTAACAGAGCCTTACTTGTCCCCTGTGCCCGGGACATACTATCCAAAGCCGGGCCCATACAAAAATTAAAATCACAAGTTAATATCACCTCTCCAGTCTTAAAATCCATTGACCTACCCAATAACTGTTTCAGCTACCTTATGGGGTTTTTATTGGGGCAATATACATTTGCCAAGGTAAGTGTCCTTTCCCCTAATCTGCCCTTCAGAAAGAGATATTGACCTTCGGGGTCTGTCAACCTATCTTCCAAAGTGAACCTTATAATTTTCGCAAACCCAATTGCCACCCCCTTGGCCCTCTTGGTTGATGAATCCCTGTAAAACCAAGTAGGGAAGTTTTTAGAATATAATTTAATATTCGTTTCCTGAGATAGCTGGGTCTCCTGTAAAAATACCACTTCTGCTCTATACTGCTGGAGTTCTTTTAAAATGTTATGCCTCTTAGCAGGGGAATTTAAACCTTTGACATTATATGTCAAAAAATGTATTTCTGTCATCTATATTTTTTGTTTGTCTGGGATTGTTGGACTCTTTGTGGGGGTACCTTCATACTGTAGGTGCCTATTATTCGTCTCTGCAAGGTGCGTCTCCCCCCCACCCCCCAACCCCTCCTGGGCCCCTTTCTGGCTCTCGAACCAAGCATTCCATTCCCTCCGATGTGGGGGAGGGGGGTGGGTTGGCTGTTCTTGTTGATCTGAAATAGATGAGGTAGCCAATGTGGACGATAGCATTCATAAACTATTCTAGGTTACACATACAAACATTAGGGTTGATTTAATAACACTTGACTAGTGTAGTCCAGATGTACCCCTTATTACCTCTCACTGCTATGACATTTTACTTCAAACCCCCTTTATTCTTCTTAAAATAACGAGACCACACCATGCTTATGGAGTATAAATGGCCATATCAGCCTTTTATTAATCAATCTTGATAAATACCTCCAATATAATCTTTAAATATATAAAATGTAAACATCAGTGAAACATGTTTCAACCCCAATCTGTTGGTCAATGACGGAGCTACCCTCTTCCACCACATATATCACCAGTACACTGCAGGACCTTTTTCCACCATGATAGGCCTTCAGCTGTACCGCTCGGAGACAACCCCCTTCCCGCAGTGTAACCATTCCAGTATTCCGTCAACCTTTTGCTGGAATACACCGGATGGGCCATACTACCGATGAGCCCCCACCCCTTTTACCACATCTGTTTACTGCTACCGTCAATGACCTACAGAAAAACGCAGCCACAGCCCGAAAGGATGAAACCTTATCCTTAAAGGCCCTTCCACACTCGCAGGGCCCGTTGTATCACCTCTTGCAGCCTCATGGCCCACAGATCAATCCCCACGTCTGTGAGGTGAACACCATCTCTACGCAAATAGAGGCCTACATTCGTCTCCAATTCTCTGTGCCGAATTACTATGCCCCCTTGCTGAGCCAAAAACCTCCCCACCACCTTATTGACTCGTATGTGTGCCTTATTGATGCATTCCACGGACCTTGCCTTGCGCCAGGTTGTTCAAGCAACGATGTCGGACCATAGCAGCAAGGTATTAGGAAAAACCGTGCGTAGATATATCAGATCAGACTTGACGTCTGCGATCATCTCCCTGACCGTACGCACCCCCAAGTCATTGTCTCCAGAGTGAATGCCCAACACATCCGGCGGTCTATCTAACCACGCATACCGTTCCACCTCGGTTAACACCCTACCCCACATCATCCCCGGTCTCCCCAACCACCTTATGTATGCCTCTCTACTTGATATGCCCAACTGCCTCCCATCTGGTCTCACATCACCTCTCCTGGCCCCCCAACAAACATAGGAGTGCCACAGTATCCAGACAAGGCGTATAGACCCTCCATCTGAAACAAAAAGACAACAAGGCAAAGGATCAAATAAAATGATTTTGCGCTAAAGTGCATTGAATAGTGTATGTGAGCCAATCTGCGGCACAATTAAGATCACGATAAAAGATAAAGTGCATGTGACAAAAACTATATCTACTTGCAAATATAAATAAATAAATAAGTATAAATGTATACTCCTAAAGTATTAAATAATACAATGTGCATCAAGTGCTAAAAAATCAAAAAATATATATATATATATATATATATATATATATATAAGTGCCAATAATCAATTAATAAAACCTGATATCACAGAAACCACAATAGCATATGGATGGGATAAATATATCAAAAAATGGATGAGTATTACAAAATATTGTAAAATATTAAAAAATATTAAAAAATATAAAAATATTAAAAAATATCTCATAAAATATTAAATGAATGTTTGTATGAATAACGAGTCCAACAAAGAATAAAATGACTGAAGGAACACAATGGTGGTGCCCCCTTTCCCGGGGTGACACTATCAACGTCTCTAAGGAACTTATTTGAATTAACTTCAGATAGTGGGGAATGTGGGTGGTGAGGACCTAATTCAGTATGGTGCTCGCTAGCCTCTCACCTCTCAAATGGTCAAAAAACGCATCTAAGCCAATATGGATGATGAGCTGTAGTTCCAGATCCCTCCTTAGGTGTCGCCCAATCAACTGGTCAGATCCGATCCAAACATAGGGGGAGATGGTGTAACTTCCTCAAAGTAATGGATACCAGGATAAGCCGTCCCTTCCTGGATCTGTGGTAGTAACTGCCTGCAGCCGTAGCTCACTCCCAAAGATCAATGTGGGTGCGGGCACAAGTGGAGGGAAAATACAAAGGGGACCCAATCGTGAAGTATGCCAAAATAATAGCAAAACCTTTAATCAATAAAAATGCGCTTACATGCAAATCGATAAAAACAGCCAGAGAGAAACAAACGTGTCCGTCTGACAGCACTTCCGGTATCCTCCGTCCAGCCAATCCCTACGCGTTACGTCACGTGACCTCGTGACTTCATCTGGGGATGCTGATAGGCTATGTGGACTTGTCTTATATATGCTTTAAACCGGAAGTTGAATAGCGGCCATTTTACCTAGGACCGTCAAAAGTAAACAAAGCGCGGCCAGAGGCTAGCGAGCACCATACTGAATTAGGTCCTCACCACCCACATTCCCCACTATCTGAAGTTAATTCGAATAAGTTCCTTAGAGACGTTGATAGTGTCACCCCGGGAAAGGGGGCACCACCATTGTGTTCCTTCAGTCATTTTATTCTTTGTTGGACTCGTTATTCATACAAACATTCATTTAATATTTTATGAGATATTTTTTAATATTTTACAATATTTTGTAATACTCATCCATTTTTTGATATATTTATCCCATCCATATGCTATTGTGGTTTCTGTGATATCAGGTTTTATTAATTGATTATTGGCACTTATATATATATATATATATTTTTTGATTTTTTAGCACTTGATGCACATTGTATTATTTAATACTTTATGAGTATACATTTATACTTATTTATTTATTTATATTTGCAAGTAGATATAGTTTTTGTCACATGCACTTTATCTTTTATCGTGATCTTAATTGTGCCGCAGATTGGCTCACATACACTATTCAATGCACTTTAGCGCAAAATCATTTTATTTGATTTTTTGTACGGGTTTGTGTTTACTCTCAGATTTTGCAGCTTTTATATAGGAATTTTTCCACACTCAGCATTTTAGTTTAGTTTTATTTTGTTCACATTTTTCACTTATTCATCAATATAGTTTCTAGTTCGTTAAAATAGCGCAAAGGACACCCACACTCATTTTTGTATATCACTTACACTTTTTACCTTTGCTGCTACCATGGACGTTTTTACTTTCATGGAGAACAGATCTATAAATTTAGATGAGATCTTTAATGCACAGGTGAAAATCAGGAATACCGACCTGGAAACCACAGTTAGAAAATTAGGTCACCAAATGGACAAGAAGGTGAGCCTATGGTGGGATACCAACACCTTTGAAAGGTACATCAGAGAGGGTATTGTTCCCAGAAGATTAAGATGGGACATCCCCCCTAATGATGGCCTGATAGACAAAGATTCAATGGAAGAATGGTACGAGTTCTTTAATAGTAGAAGCATAGATTGCTTGAGGCTATTACTTAAGAGGAAACAAAGGAAAACACAAATAATAGAGAAACTGATTGAAGAAACCAAAGCCAAATTGGAACCCTATAAGGATTCCGCTGATTTTAAAAAACTTGCGCTGCAATTGAATAAAGACCTAATAGCAAAAGATCTAGAGGTACAACAGCGCAAAATGAAGAAATACCAACGTGATGTAACTGATTACAAAACTGATCGGGTATTTAAATGGCAAAATAAAAATGAACCAGTATTGCCTGCCACATCATATTCCACACCGCAAAGAGAAGTGAGAATACAAGATCCCACAGCGGTATACCCCAGTAATGGACCTAGATGGGATAACACTATTAGGGATCAAAGCATTCCAAGACCTGGTCAAGACTATGGGTATACTCAACAATATGAGACACCAAGGACATATCAAGATCCTAGAAATGGGGGAGGATACGCACACCAGACCCCCAAAAAAACTTGGAAGAAACCCTTCAAAAAACCTTGGGTCAATAAGAAGGTACATAACAACTGGCAACAGAACCCACAACCACAAAGAGATAACAGAGGCCCACCCTATCATCCACCTCCATATCAACAACCCTATTATCAACAGGCAAGGCAAGAGAGAAGCCCATTTCCTATACATAACAGATTTGAGCCTCTCAGACAACACCAGGATCAACAACAATATTATCAAGATCCATCGAGACAACAATACCAATATGAGGGAAATTATTATGAGAAACCCATTCAGGGTTCTTTTTTAGACAGAGATCGGAGGGACCACTCCACAAGGAGATCACCGAGAGAACTCCACCGCTCACCCAAGACAAGGACAGAAGCACAAAGCCCCGAAGACAGAGAGGCTGTAGAGCGGGAAAGAGACTACAAAAGAAAAAGACACTAATTGGTGAAGGAGTGGTTAACCTTAGCGGTAAACCAATATCCATTGAAGAATTAACTGTATTGGATAAAGGCCTCAAATATGCCCCGACAAAAAATTTGAATAAATTCGATACATATATAGGCATACAGAAGTATGTCAGAAAATTAAACATTAAAAAGTACATTATTGGCAACCCTTTTAAATCCACCCAAACCAAAGTTTTAAATCCAGCACCCCTTGCACTTAGCACTTTACGGAATAATTCTGTTTACAATCCCCAAGTTTTAAATAACCATCACATCGAGGTATTTAAACGACTGGTAGTGGGAGATTTACAAACTATGGAGATTAAGAAACAATCTGATCCCATACATATCCGTAAAGGTATTAAATCATTGCAGCAACGCACAGATATAGTGGTTAGACCCGCCGATAAGGGGGGAGCTGTCGTTGTACAGTCCAAAGAACAGTACATGCAAGAACTGGAAAGGCAATTACGAGACCAGGATACTTATATTAAGTTATTAGGTAATCCAACACTAAAATACAAAAAAGAATTAGAACTGATTGTTAATTTGGGTTTGAAAAAAGATATACTAAATAATAGAGAATCTAAATATTTGATCCCAGAAGCCTGTAGAGTACCAATCATATATACTATTCCCAAAATCCACAAAAATAAAGAAACCCCACCAGGGAGACCCATAGTTAATGGGATAGATTCACTTACTGCCCGGATGGGGGAATATATTG
The DNA here is from genome assembly GCA_028564925.1 of Lithobates sylvaticus. Classification (NCBI taxonomy): domain Eukaryota; kingdom Metazoa; phylum Chordata; class Amphibia; order Anura; family Ranidae; genus Lithobates; species Lithobates sylvaticus. Next base: position 123,832,342 of record CM053037.1, read on the forward strand.
ATTTCTTTATACAACCAGCTGTGCAGAAAACGAGAGCGTATTTAAAAGACACGAAACACGTGCTACAACTACTAGAGACTGTGCCGGTAATGGAAGGACGGACGATCATGGCTACGGCGGACGTATCGTCATTATATACCATAGTTCCTCACCATGAGGCTTGCACAGCCACTAAGTGGTTATTGAGAACACATAGCACTTTATTATGCAAGCACAGAAAGTTTTTAATTAAATGTTTGGATTTTAGTTTGAAATGCAGTTATTTCTGGCATAATCAATCATACTACAAGCAAGCCATAGGAATCGCCATGGGAGCAAAATTTGCCCCAAGTGTTGCCAACGCTTTTATGGCACACTGGGAGGAAGATTCCGTGTATGCAAACATGCCAGCTGAATTATCCTTATACAAGAGGTATATTGATGACTTAATCATAATTTGGAATGGAAGTAAATCATCACTGGAAGATTTTTTAAATAATTTAAATATAAATAACAAAAATATTAAATTAGTGTGGAATATCCACCCAACTTCCATTGATTTTTTGGATCTTAATATTTCCATAGTGTCCAATCAGATCATCACAAAAACGCATTTCAAAAATGTGGATACGAATAGTTATATTTCATTACACAGCTGCCATTTTAAACCCTGGCTTTTTAATATTCCGAAAGGACAGTTGGTACGCATCCGACGGAACTGCACCAGAGACGAAGATTTTAAAATCCAAGCTAACTTAATTGGTGCTAGGTTTCAAGAAAAAGGCTATGAAGAATCTTGGATCAAAAAGCAAATCATCCAAGTGGAAAATATGGACAGATCTAGTATGCTTAAGGACAAACCCAAAGACAAGTCTATTACTTTTAGTGAGGCTCCATGTCTGATATTGGACTATAATGCACAACATAAAGACGTGGCCAAAATCATCCAGAAACACTGGCATATACTGAAGAACGACAAAGACCTCAAAACCATCCTTCCAGAGAAACTAAAAATCATTTATAAACGGGCACCTACAGTGAGAGACCTGGTTGTTAAGAATGTAGTGGAACCACCCCCCAAAAAAGGTTTCTCTTTTTTCTCTGGAAAGGGCTTCTATCCGTGCAGAAATTGCTATGCCTGCCGTAAGGCCAAGAAATTTCAGGGCAAAAGATCAGATTTTACAGCTACGACTACAGGGGATAATTTTATCATCAAAGATTTTATTAGTTGCCGCACTGAGGGAGTTGTTTATTGTCTGCAATGCAGTTGCAACCTCCAATATATAGGGAGGACGAAAAGGGAGTTGAAAATACGCATTAAAGAACACATCCAGAAGATCATCAAAGGCTGTCCTAAACACAATGTCTCTCGACACTTTGCTCTGGCACATAACAAAGACCCCAACCAGTTACAGTTTTGGGGGATAGAACGATATAATGCATCCTGGCGGGGCAGCCACAAAGTAAGGACAATCAGCCAGAAGGAATCAATGTGGATCTATTCTATGCGGACTCTAGTACCTGAAGGGTTGAACGTTGAGTTTGATCTCAATTGTTTTTTAAGCAACTTTTAATCAGGAATACTATAAGATTTTCGAGTTATCTCTCAAATCTATTGACATACACTCAGATCTTATCCCTCATGTGTAGACACTATTTTAATATTTCAATTTCTTAACACCAATGTTTTAACATATTTTTTAACTTTGGAATTTGCATAACATGACATAGATAGCTTTACATATAACCACTATTCATAGGTATATGTTACTATAGTTTATGTTTATATGATTCTATAATGATACAATCCGACATGGCATTTCCGGTAACCAGTCCCAGATGAGGAAATTAGGGGTTTAGATATGTGATTTGATTATAAACCCATTCCTCTGACAAATCCATGACGCATTATCTGCCTAGTTTTGTATCGTATTTTTCATTTATGTCTATTATACACATTACCTCATATTATATCTCACTACTTTTTAATCATATTTTAACTATATTTTAAAAATATTTTTAATATATAGATAATATTTTAGAAGTAACCATAAATCACTGAATATTATATTTTTTACAATATTTTTTAATATAAACATAGGAGTTTACATCTTTTAAGATGAATGGAAATTAGTTTATTCCAGAGTCATCTTATAGTCCATGTTTTATTCTATTTACTTTCAAGCACTGCCTTGCTAGATATGTTTATGGATATTGCCACATATAGGAATAACGTTATCACGTTGCCCCAATGTTTGTCTCTTTACATTATATCGGTTTTGAACCGTATTATTTATAGAATGTTGAGTTAAATTTATTGTTTTTCCAGTTATCTTAATACCACTGACATTAATTGTATTCAGATTGTGGTGATCCTAAATGGTCCGTTTTTAGATGAGAGGGGCATAACATTAAGACAACCAGCCAATTGTCCGTATGCGGTACCCCGATGGGTGCTAGCACCTTCCAAGCCACTTATGAATGGCTATGGCGGGATTGTTTACATTATACTACCCAAATCCATTTATTTATTTTCGGATAAACCATTAACGTTAATCTGATCAATGGACATTCAGTTGTAATCTAGGTTAATATATCACTATTCTGCAGCACAGACACTAAAAATGTCTATCATCTAGAGCGCTATAAGGCCACACAGTAATGGCCGCGCTTTGTTTACTTTTGACGGTCCTAGGTAAAATGGCCGCTATTCAACTTCCGGTTTAAAGCATATATAAGACAAGTCCACATAGCCTATCAGCATCCCCAGATGAAGTCACGAGGTCACGTGACGTAACGCGTAGGGATTGGCTGGACGGAGGATACCGGAAGTGCTGTCAGACGGACACGTTTGTTTCTCTCTGGCTGTTTTTATCGATTTGCATGTAAGCGCATTTTTATTGATTAAAGGTTTTGCTATTATTTTGGCATACTTCACGATTGGGTCCCCTTTGTATTTTCCCTCCACTTGTGCCCGCACCCACATTGATCTTTGGGAGTGAGCTACGGCTGCAGGCAGTTACTACCACAGATCCAGGAAGGGACGGCTTATCCTGGTATCCATTACTTTGAGGAAGTTACACCATCTCCCCCTATGTTTGGATCGGATCTGACCAGTTGATTGGGCGACACCTAAGGAGGGATCTGGAACTACAGCTCATCATCCATATTGGCTTAGATGCGTTTTTTGACCATTTGAGAGGTGAGAGGCTAGCGAGCACCATACTGAATTAGGTCCTCACCACCCACATTCCCCACTATCTGAAGTTAATTCGAATAAGTTCCTTAGAGACGTTGATAGTGTCACCCCGGGAAAGGGGGCACCACCATTGTGTTCCTTCAGTCATTTTATTCTTTGTTGGACTCGTTATTCATACAAACATTCATTTAATATTTTATGAGATATTTTTTAATATTTTTATATTTTTTAATATTTTTTAATATTTTACAATATTTTGTAATACTCATCCATTTTTTGATATATTTATCCCATCCATATGCTATTGTGGTTTCTGTGATATCAGGTTTTATTAATTGATTATTGGCACTTATATATATATATATATATATATATATATATATATATTTTTTGATTTTTTAGCACTTGATGCACATTGTATTATTTAATACTTTAGGAGTATACATTTATACTTATTTATTTATTTATATTTGCAAGTAGATATAGTTTTTGTCACATGCACTTTATCTTTTATCGTGATCTTAATTGTGCCGCAGATTGGCTCACATACACTATTCAATGCACTTTAGCGCAAAATCATTTTATTTGATTTTTTGTACGGGTTTGTGTTTACTCTCAGATTTTGCAGCTTTTATATAGGAATTTTTCCACACTCAGCATTTTAGTTTAGTTTTATTTTGTTCACATTTTTCACTTATTCATCAATATAGTTTCTAGTTCGTTAAAATAGCGCAAAGGACACCCACACTCATTTTTAAACAAGGCAAAGGAGACATCAATAATCAACTCTTTACCCCAAACACAGCATGTGAGACCATACAACCCCCTACATCTTCTTCTTCTTTTTTTTTTTTTTTTTTTTTTTTTTTTTTACTTTTATTCCATTACTAGTTGAGGCCATATGTAGGTGCCGAATCTCTTTGATTACCATCTACCAATCCTCCGCACAGCCGCCTCATCCAACCCGCATCTGGTAGCTTCTGTAGCCGCCCCAATGCGGAAGGAGTGTGAAGTGTAAGCAGTCCCGTTCCGCCCGACCCCATTTAAACATTTTCTAAACACTGCCACAAACTAAAATTTTGACAAGTAGGACCCATCCTCATGCCTCAGGAATGGCCCTCCCCCAACCGGTCTAACCTTTACAAAGTCCCTGACCGCTTCTACAGGGCATATCTTGGATCCCGGCAAGTGAACAGCCACACGTCCACCCCTTTTCCTTTTTGGTCCATTTTGGACCTCCGCAGCCGCAAACACACCCTATCCGTATATGTCCGCACATCCTGTTCCCAAATCCCCCCCCGCAGCACGCCGTGACGGGCTAACCAATTCCCAGATGCAAAATGCCCCAAAAAATGACAGCGAAAACTCCGCTGTAAACAGCAAACACTCGTAACTCGAGGTACACATGGACCCCAACTTCCCACAAATGGACAACAAGTTCCCAAAAGTGACAGGCCTTTGCGGATCTTTCGTCCTATGCCCCTTACGATATCCTTTTTAAGGCTTGCCTGACCCAAAAATCTTCTCCTCCTTGTAACTTTAAAAGGAATGATAAACCCGCCATCTTCTTCTCGATGGACGATACCGATCCCCCTTTCTCCATATTCCTGGACACGAAATACATGACCAACAATCTTACCTCGGACCCATCTCTGCCCGCCACAGCTTCCTGTATTAAACCCAACCATTCCCTCCATACCATAACATAAGCCGCCTCACTGACTGCTGAATTTATCCAGCGGTGACTCCAATGCCAGCTCCCAGATCCAGCCCGGGCAAGGAACTCCTTCCTTCTCTGCTGATGAAGCTAGCTCCCTGAACCTGTCCCACTGAAATGGAGACAGTGAATCAGCCAACGTGTTGCCGATACCTGGTATATGCACAGCATAGATAAAAAAGTTCAATTGCAAGCACCGCAACACCAACTGCCGCATCAGCCTTGCGACAGGTTGTAAAGACGCTGAAGTGCGATTGACCACCTGTACCACTCCCATATTGTCACAGTTCAGTCTCAGCTTTAAGTTCCGGTAGGACTGCCCCCACAACTCCATAGCCAGCACTACCGGAAACCGTTCGAGCAGTACCAGATTATGAAGGAACCCCGCTTCCACCTAATGACTGTGGCCAAGGTTCTGCACTGCATTGCCCCTGTAAAAAAGCCCATACCCAGTGGAGCCCGCCACATTAGTGACTAATTCCATATCAAAGTTACTCACTGGACCAGACATCCACACCAACCTACCGTGGAACTGATACCATACCTTCAGATCCTCCCGGTGTTCCCTGTTAAGCCGAATGAAATGGGTCGGAGCCTACACCCCTGCAGTAGCTGCCAACAGCCGCCTGCAAAAAACCCTACCCATGGAGATGATCCTACAAGCAAAATTGAACTAACCCAACAATGATTGAAGGGTCCGCAACTGTACTTTTCGCATCCCATGGATCTCCCGAATATCTTTCTGCAAATCCTCTAACTTCTCTCTCGGCAACCTGCATTCCATTGCCTTTGAGTCGATCACAATGCCTAAAAAGCTAATCTCCGTTGTCGGACCTTCCATTTTTTTCGGCTGCCAATGGCTTTCTGAACCTTTCTGCAATGTGTTGCAACGTCGAAAGCAAAATCGCACACACAACTGAGGGAGGCGGACGTATACATAGGACGTCATCCAAGTAATGTATGACCGAGTCCAGGCCCGACACGTTCCTAACAACCCACTTCAAAAAGGAAGTAAATGCTTCAAACATGGCGCAGTAAATGGAGCAACCCATGGGTAAGCACTTGTCTACATAAAATTGCCCCTGCCAGTAGCATCCCAGCAGCCGAAAGCTTTCCGGATGCACCGGAAGCAGCCTGAATGCCGACTCTGTCTGATTTTGCCATCAGTGCCCCCTTTCCATAGCGCCTGACCCACCTCACCGACCCATCAAAAGAAGTATATGACACGGTGCATGCTTCAGGGTCAATGAAATCGTTTACCGAGCCCCCTTTTGGGAAGGATAAGTGGTGAATTAGCCAGAACTTGTTTGGCTCCTTCTTTGGTACCACCCCCAATGGAGACACCACTAAGTCCTGCAACGGTTTCTTCTCAAACGGCCCCCCATGTGGCCCAAGGCCACCTCTTACGCCAATTTTTACCCAACCACCCCTGGGTGTTGCAATGCTGATTTTAGATTCCCTGCCATTGGTGGAACCACCTCAAATGAACACGGTATCTTAAACCCCTCCTGAAAACCCAAGGCAAGCAGCAGCGCCGCTTCCCTGTCCGGATATCTACTTAGAAAAGGCTGCATCCTTTCCCCTTTTACCGGCGGCGTCCCTCTTGTGAGCAGGTTCGCCGGTACGCTTTCCCTTCCTGAAGCACCGGGCCAGTGTATGGGCTCCCCCACACCCTGAGCACTCGTGCGTGAATTTGCACGATCCCCTGAACTTACAGGCGCCCTCGTTAAACTGTAAATAAAATAGAGGGCGCTACATGCAAAAAATCTAAATTAAAAATAAAAGATACTGTCATAATATATGTGCACAATGATACATGTGATACATTAGACCAATACACCTAACTGTACATACACTTGACCAAAATATCATGAGATACAATTGTGCCAAATCACATATAAGGTGCTTACAAAGAATGAAAAAATATATATAGAAAAGTCCCAATGGTGTGACCACAACCGTGGGAGATGCCTTCAAGTCTTCAAACTTGAAATATATAGATCTTCTATGTGAGAAAATTTCCTTCACCAAAGAAAGGTAACAACACCCTCGTTAAACTGCCAGCACACCCCCCATTTTTTTCCGGCCGGTAGTCCTGGGGAGTGATTACCCCCCGCCCCCCCTGAAGAAACTGAGACGGGGCCCTCGCCGATGACATAAGTCTCATCCACAGGCTAATATCCTTATGGTCTCAACGCAAAGACGGACGAACCGCTCTGCCTTGCCGAAACTGCTCGTCATAACACAGCCAAGCAGAACCCCCATAAACTCTGTGCGCCTCCCCGATCGTGCCTATATAACAAAACAACGCCGAACAGTGCTCGGGGCTTTTCTCGCCAATGGCGTATAATGGCGAACGCTTGTAGCCAGTTGACAAAGATCCATGGGATCAACCTATATCTCGTCTTATTTCTTGGAGTCATCGGATTTAACCCTATCCAGGTTAAACTTTTCCAACGGCAACAAGGAGAATATTTCCACGTATTCCCCCTTGCAAATTTTTCCCCGCACCTCCTGTTTCAAGTGTACTCCCAGTGGGCCCTCAAAACACATACACCTCGCATTTTGCTGTATCTGCAATCCTCACCATGTCTGTCCTCCCAGTAACCTCTGAAGCCCCTTTTTTCACCTGACTTTTCTTTGTCAGTCCTCATCCCTGTTTTGCTAGCCGGCGCCACTGCCGCCGTAGGGGCCTCCACTCCCCCCCTGTAGTTAATCCCCCCCATCCTCAGATGTCAGGCTATGTGTGCTTCTTTCTGGGGCCACCTGCGGGGGTTGTCCCTGCCCTACCCAAAACGTCCTACCAAGTCCCGCAGGCCCTCCAATAGCCCCTGCAGTTGTCCCCCTGACCCTGAACTGGCGGACCTCGTGCCCGCCAGTTGTTGGTCGGGCCCCTGCCCCGTAAATCGTGGCGAAGGGGCGACTGCCCCTGCCGTACTCTGTCACCACCCCCAACAAGCCTGCAAAGCATTAGTAAGAGACAAGTTATTATTGGACTTACTGGACTTACCGGGCTGACCAGAAAACTTCCCAACAGCCGCCAAGTTTTTCTCCCTCGCCAGTTCTTGCTGGTGTGGCTCCTTCTCCTCATCCGACACTTCGCCTTCCGACCTGTCATGTGCTGGGACCGCTGACGTCATTAACCCCCCAGGAGAAGCGCTCCTAGAGGCCGTATGCTGCCGCTGCCGTGGGGCCTGTTTCGCTCCCGAAACTCTGCCCCCGCTTGTGCTCCGCGCCGCCCTGAACTAGTTACCCCCGGGCCGGCCTGGGCAGCACTCTGTTCGCCATATTGTCTTCTCCTACCCCCACCTTGTGAGCTCCGCCCACCCGCGGTGTCCTCTGAACCACCTCTCCTTGTCCTGGTGGCCGCCTCTGCATTTCTCTCCCTTCTGTCCTCCTCCCTCGGCTCGTGTAGAGCTGCTGGGGGGTTCGCCTGGTCAGTATGTCCTTGTAACGCTGGCGGGGAAGCGGCACAATGCCGGCCCGTGGCCCTGCCCACCGAGCTAGGCCCACGGCGTGTAGTCCGCCCTGGCCCAGCTGCGGCCGTCTGCTGACTCCTCTTTGCCGGTGGATTTGACTGCTCCCCCCTCGGGCTCCGTGCCATGCGCGCCAGTCTTGTCTCGGGCCCTGAAGAATACTGCGTCGGAGACCACAAACTCTGCACGCGCGCCGTCTCCTCATCATCCTGCGCCGATCCACTCGCCTCCCCCTCGATAAGGGCTGCGGCGTGACTGTGAAGCCAGTCCTGTCCCCTGGTAGCTGCCGCCTGTTGCAATTGGGCTAGTATTACGTCGATGTCCGCCATGTTTGTGGAGGAGCAGAGAAAATCTGCCTCCTCCTTCCTCTTCTAGATCACACTTCCCCGATCCAGGCAGCGCCCCTTCCTTAAATACGGCCACTCCCACCACCTTTCTATGTTGACTCCTCCCTTCTTACTCTTTTCTACATATATCTTAACCCTATGTGTGTCATACTAGACACACTGTCATGCCCGGCCCTATGCTACATTCCACTTCATGCCACCGCTCCGTGCTTCACTGGACAATGCTAACTCTGGTGAAGCTCTGCATAGAAACCAATTAGCTTATAACTTTAGCTTGTTCAATTAAGCTTTCACAATAAAACCTGGAAGCTGTTTGGTTTCTCTGCAGAGCTGCGCCAGATTTTGCACTCTCCATTTTTAGTAAATCCACTTTAACCACTTCAATACTGGGCACTTATACACCTTTCTGCCCAGACCAATTTTCAGCTTTCAATGCTGTTGCACTTTGAATGACAATTGCGCTGTCATACTGCACTGTACCCAAACTAAATTTTATATAGGGCTTTTTTTTGGTGGTATTTGATCACATCTGGGATCGATCAGCACAGAGGAGGAGCAGCCGATCGTCTGTCAGACGTGAGTGAGGAAAAGCTGATCAATGGCTCTTCCTATTTACACTGTGATCAGCCGTGATTGGACATGGTTGATCACATGGTAAAGAGTCTCCTTCTGAGACTCTTTACCGAGATTGTAGTTGCGGTGTGTCAGATTGACACACCGCAACGATTGCCACGATGCGTGCCCCCGGGTGCGCGCAGCGGCGTAATATATTGAGGACATCATATGACGCCCAGTCAGGATATTGAAACCACTTTGCCTCCCTCATTCTGCTACATGGCGGGTGGCAAGTGGTTAAAACACAACACTTGACTGGATGATTTCATGGAGAAGTGATTGAAGTATGAGTTGTGTATATGAATTTGGAAAATGGATGGTAATATCTTTTACATGATGATAATGCCTGTGTGTAATGTGTAGATGTTTATGGTGTATCCTGTTTCTTTATATTGGCAGCTAGTGTACTTACCCTGAGGAGTATTGGGCCGCTGTTTTCTGTCAGAAGATGACACTGGAGGGATACGGCTTGGGCTTTCTGTTAAAGACGGAAGAAAAGAGTCAAGGTAATGTTCAAGATAAAGTTAAGTCAACAGCACTATTTTTGCCTGTTATAAGTTGTACAACAACATCAAAGGTATCCCAGATGTATCCTGACTCTTTGAATCATAAATTACTGTATCCCCATCTTATTGCCAACTAGAATTGCCAAAAATATACTGACACAAAGGTTGGAGTAAAATCTCTGTTTTTGGCCCCTTTATTAACAATTATGTAAACCAATATTAACAAACAAAAACATAACACTTTTGGTTGACGATCCTTGGAGGCACTAAGTCTCAAAAAATGTTCCCTTGTATCTGCGTAAACTACTTTCAGGGTCCCTACCGCACTGCACCAACTCGGGGACGAACCACATTCTGCAGATACACCATTGTAACTACCAGTTAATCCACCATAACTGGCATTCCACCGGGGACCCATACCTTAGATGGGTCCCAATCATCTAATCACAGCAAGTTATTTAAAAATGCCTCCAAAAACCCAACACAACAAAAAAGGAAGCATAGAACGAATGTAGGGAGGGTGGGCGGGAATGCTTCTCCTCCTAGTGTACTTCCTGGATGTCTGGTTCCCCCTTGTCTCCCTCACTCCTGACTTTTTGCAGCCACTCCCCCAAGCTGGCTGCCCAATCCCCTTCAGCACCATGTTGCCTGACAACATGTTTTAACCCCAACTTGCCCGTCTTCCCTGTGCTCTTATTCATGCTAGCCCTATGCTATTTTTAATTTTTTTGGCTTCGTGTTATACTCGCTGGGTTGCTACTTGTTACAGTATCCACACATTTCACCCTTCTGCCAGACATCCATTAGACACACTTCTCAGTCAATGAACAGTCTCTTGCTTGTTTTTGTTGTTTTTAACCACTTCCCGACCGTAGGCCATCATATGACGGCCTCCACTTTGCGGGGGTATATCTGAATGATGCCTGTAGCTACAGACATCATTCAGATATTGCCGTTTTCAGCCGGCGATTCCCTGCACCATAAGAATGATCATAGCAGCTGTTCCGCCGCTTGATCGTTCTTATGGGCGGCAGGAGGGGACGCCCCCCGCTCCCGCCGCCCTCCGGTGCCTCTACCGACTCACCGCTTCCATTGGTGAGTCGGACACAGGATCCGCCGGCCCCTGGATGATCACTATAGAGATTTCCGGCGGACCAGATGGTCGCCGGAGTCTCTATGTTCATTCGGAGGCCGGGCGCGATGTTATGACGTCACGCCCGGCCTCTGCATTCAAATAACGGTGCCGCCTCCGCTGGGAAGCGGTGATCATTTTTTTTTTTTTTTTTTTTTTTTTTTAATTTTAGGCTTTCCAGCCTAGAGGTGAGATGTGGAGTCTTATTGACCCCATATCTCACTGTTAATAGGTCCGAACATGTAATATTCCTATTACAAGGGATGTTTACATTCCTTGTAATAGGAATAAAAGTAATCAATTTTTTTTTTTTTAAACTGTCAAATTAAAAAAATAAAAGTCAAATTAACAATAATAAAAATTATTTTTTTTTTTAAAGTGCCCCTGTCCCCGTGAGCTCGTACGCAGAAGTGAACGCATACGTAAGCCCCACATATGAAAACGATGTTCAAACCACACATGTGAGGTATCGCCGCGAACGTTAGAGCGAGAGCAATAATTATAGCCCTAGACCTCCTCTGTAACTCAAAACATGTAACCAGTAAAAAATGTTAAAGCGTCGCCTATGGGGATTTTTAAATACCAAAGTTTGGCGCCATTCCACGAGCGCGTGCAATTTTGAAGCGTGTCATGTTGGGTATCTATTTACTCGGCGTATCTTCATCTTTCACATTATGCAAAAAAAATTGGGCTAACTTTACTGTTTTGTTTTTTTTTAAGCATGAAATAGTTTTTTTTCTGAAAAAAACGTGTTCGAAAAATTGCTGCGCAAATACCGTGCGAGATAAAAAGCAACAAGCGTCATTGTATTCTCTAGGGTCTTTGCTAAAAAAACATATATAATGTTTGGGGGTTCAATGTAATTTTCGAGGAAAAAAATTATGAATTTTACATGTAGGAGAGAAATGTCAGAATTGGCCTGGATGCGAAGTGGTTAATTAGGTGATTGAACTTGGTTGGGGAAAATGGACATGGGATGCCCATAGGATGAATATTGTTTGGCAGAATAAAAGTAACTGCGTCACACTTCTCAGCAGAACAAGACGGCTGACTCTAAACGTAACAGTATTTTACCTCCACCACACTTCCTCCAGCACACTGCTTCACTGTCAAACTTTAGTACTCCTGTCACACCATCAGCACATGACTAGGCCTCACTCTGAATAAGTCCCAGTGTCTTTGCTTGATAGCCCTTTATAGACCGGGGTCTGCAGTAGCAGCAACCGATTTAATTGAGAAGAATAAATCTAGATGGACTACTGATCCCAGCAAGTCCGATTGCAAATCCTGCCTGCCCTCCTGGCTGCAGCGACTTGCAAAACTCCCACAGTCTGGCTCTGGCTCTACATCCTGCTCCCCTGGCATGTCTCTTCCAGAGCTTTCCACTGTGCTTTCAACTCACCGACACCTGCCCTGAATCCTTCCTGAATGACTTTACTCCGGACGTGCTGACCAACTGTCCTTCCAGCTCTTGTTTCAGGACACCTCTCCATGACCGTATGAGAGACTCCCTCCCGGCTCCCAAACTCCTAGCCTGAGGTATACCCCCGCCAGAAAGGGGGTTTCCTCAGACCATGACAATCTAACACTCCATCATTCAGTTCATTCACCCGACAACTCCCCCCACAGCAGGCTGACCATGGGTATATATAGAAGGCCCACCCCCTGCCAATCCTAGTTGGGGCTTGGCAAGGCTCCCACATGCACCCCATGTCACTCCAGCTCTCTGCCCTGCCCCTTTTCCAGAACCTTCTACCTGGAAACAGAGAAGGCGCCCAAGAGCTGAAACACATCAGTCACCTACTGCTATACAAAACCACTCCCCTGCCCCCAGATCAAAACAAACAGGCCTAGCTCATGGCATAGGCCTGCTTGAATTTACCTGCGCTGGCAGCTTACACAAAAACCTACACTAGCACCTACCTACCTAAGGTAGAGGGTGCTACACCTATATTAAGGCTTACCTGTAGGTAAAATTAATATCTCTTAAACCTGTGCGGGGCACAATGACGAAAAATCAAAGCTCCTCGCCAGAAAAAGGACTCCCACGCACATGCGTGGGAGAGATGCCATTGTGGCTCTGGCCACTCACATTGCTGAAGCCCGCGAGGCAACGTGTCAGCCCCCTCAGCGCTGACTGGGTCGGGCTGCTGGGGCCTTGTTCTTGCAGGTTTCTTTTTTTTTTCTTCCCTGGTTTACTACCGCTTTAATTTGCACTGGAACTGTAAAATCTAATCTGAAGTTGCTGATGTGTTAAAACAGATGTTATATTTCTTGGCAAATTTACCAATTAACATTTTTGTGAATAGTCTTTTACATATACTATGCCACAGCCCCCATATACATACTACTATACCTGTCTCTCTTTTATTACACAATCTCATGCTTACTTCAGTTTCCTCAGTCCCCCTTCACAGTAGTGTTCTGATCTGAACCCCCTTCACAATGGTATCTTCTCCCCCACCTTCATAGCACCTGAGCACAGCTGTGTCCTCTGCCCCCCCCTTCACATTCTAACCCCCCCCCCCCCCAACTCGACCCTCCTTCACATCACACCCCCGACATCTGGCCCCTTTCACATTACACAGCCCCCTGCATCTCTGGCCCCCTTCACATTACACAGCCTCCCCACCTCTGCCACATTTACATCCCCATCCTACCTTACTTGGGCACACAGAGCCAGAAACACAGCGGGAGATACAGCAGCACTGAATAGTGGGCGGGAGCAGGAGGTGCTAAAGTTAACCAGCAGTTGATTGGTTGCTAGGGCCACATAGCAACCAATCACCTGCTGGTTAACTTGGAAAGTTATTTTCAACAGCTCTGCGATAGTGACAGCGGCAGAGGCAGGCAGACAGAACCGGCACCTAAATGGCTGGATGGCACAGTGACTCGGTCCACATCTGGCCCACAGTCCGCCATTTAGTGATGCCTGCTTTCAATTTTAAATAGAAGTTAATCATTATACATCCTTTGTGTTTGTGTTAGGTACTCACCAGAATGTCAATGGGATGTACTTGGAGCTGATCGCTCTACAGATGATGTTGTTCGATCTGGAAAACATGAATGTAAAGAAAAACGTAAGTCTCACATGCTTAGTCATAAAAAATAATAGTTAGCTTGAAACAACCATATAACTGCAAAATAAAATGATATTTCATTTTACTCACCAGCTCTCTAATGTGGGCCCCTGCTGCTGACTCCAGGGACATCCTTTGCCAGAAGGCCAAGGCCATCTATCAGCTCTGTCTCCCACTCTTGGAAACTCAACAGGCTTTCCTCTAATGCACTCTCCCCGTAGACATTTCTTCATCTTTTTGTTGACTGTCGACCGACAATCATATAACCTGCACATGAAAAAAACATTATACATATAGTTACATAAATTAGAAACCAAACGGATTTTGTTTTTCTACAACAACCTGCGTTTCACACAGTGATGGTTTTATATATACACATTCAAATATTTCCATGTATGTTAATGTTCTCTTCTGTATGTGGCTGGGCCAAATAAATATTTCTGTAAAGTAGAACTGTTACTTTTTATTGACTACTACACCGTTTATTTTTTACAAATGTGTGTTCTAAGAGTAAAAGAATATTGGAATAATTACCTATGTCTGACGCCAGTGGTGGGCCTGTGAAACTTGGAGACTGGCCCGGATTTACTCCCTTTGCCGCCCCAAGGCCGGGTCCTTCAATGCCGCCCCCCCCCCCCCACACACACACACACACACACCACCACCATTCTCGTCCTTTATCGATGACTGCTACAATAGATCAGTGGGATGGACAGGGGGGACAGTGGGATGAATAGAGGGACAGTGGGATGGGGGTTGCAGAGAGGGACTGGGCGGCCGCTGCTTTGCTCTGCATGCAGAGAGGGACTGAGGGAGCAGGAATTAGGGGGCGGAGCTGAGGTGGACCGAGCATCAGCAAGCGTCATTGGTTGCTAGGACACTGGTCATAGCTGCCAATGACTTCAAAGTAAATAATGCTGGAAGGAGGGGCTGGCAGGCGCATGGCGGGAGAGAAGAAAGTTTGACACAGAGGCGCTGGAAATATGTTGTGCCCGGGTTTCCAGTTGCGGGGGCTATGTTAGTGCGGGGGGGGGGGGTACGAATCCATTCGAAGCACGGTAGTAAACGTTAGTACATTTACATTACGTAAAATGACAAAATGTGTTCCGATTACGAATCAACGAAAACAAAACAATGTTACGAAAGTATATATCCACAAAAAAGGCAATCTCACAAAAGTAACAATTACTAAATTACGTGTAATAAATAGTGTACCGAATAAACGAAAATTATCTAACAAAATTACGAATTTCGAATCAAATAAAATTAGACTAACGGCATTAGGAATAATTTTCTATCAACGAAAATATAACTGTTACGAAAATACGAACAAGTCCAAATATGAAACCTCGTGTCTTATGAAATTACGAATTGTTAGACTAATGGGATTACGAACCATTTTTTATCAACGATAATATAACTGACCAAGAAAACCCCCTAGATGGGACTTTGACAGACCAGCAACACATGCAAAGAAACTATAAAATATAGTATTTATTAATATAAAAAATGATAAAAACAGACGACTAGCATCTGAGCAATGGCAATATGCAATACAGTACAGAACAAAAAAACAATAGAACAATGTAACATAACTTATGCTCTCGTGGGGGTTGGGTACCTCAAAAGCCGACGCGTTTCCAGTTTTACTTGAAAACTTTCATCAGGGGTGGAGAGTAAGATGAAATACAATATAGTAATAGCTCTAAAAATGAGAAAAAGACATGTCAGAAAAGTGAACAACACCCGAGAATGAGTATAGTTAATGTCATATCCCGCATGTCCCAGAAAGGTCAGGCAATACCCCCATACACAGTCGGTCGGATATTCCAATGGAAAAAGTCCAATTGCATTATGTTGTCAGAAAATCCCATCGTGTGTGGGCTCTAGCGGGCCTGCTCTCAAAAAAATTTGAGAGCAGGATCTTAAATTTTCCGACAACAAAATCCGATCAGACTTTTTCCGATCGTGTGTAGGGAATTCCGACGGACAAAGTGGCACGCATGCTCAGATCAAATTACGAGACCAAAGCTATTGGCTACTAGCCTCTACGTAGTTCCATAGTACGCAACAAACGTCACCACGTTCGGAACGATCGGATTTTCCGACAACTTTGTCCGATCGTGTGTATGCAACACCAGTTTTGGACAAAATCCGTCGGACAAAATCGGACGGATTTTGTGGTTGGAGTTTCTGACCGTGTGTACAGGGGCTTAGTCCTATATACCATGATGGAGCCAATCCTCAATAAGAGATAAAAATATTGAATACGGAATCAGCTGGACCCCAGAAACAGGTCCCTAGTGACAACCCTGGATATTAGCACGTCCCTCCGCAAAGAGTGCAAGTTGGTGTGCTGAAATTACAGATCCACTGCCTCCTCTCCGCTTGAGAGGAGGCATGATAACTATCTACAAATATCGCAATGGGGATCCCAGCATAGAAATGTAACTATTCAGTCCTAGGGAGTGTATAAGGACATGGGGGCACACAATGAGAACCTTAAATTTCGTAGGGGGATCTTCACTGTTAGAGGGCTCGACATCCTTATAGCCCTGGTGGTGACAATGGTGAGTATGAATATTTTTAAAAGACTCTTAGACGTACATATAAAAGGACACAACATACAGGGATATGGGAAATCATTATAGACACTGATGCACATACACCTTCACAGATTGAACTGGATGGACTATTGCCTTTTTTCAGCATTACCAACTATGTAACTATGTATCATCTCATAGGGCAGGACTTCATCAGCGTATAGGGAAGCACGTTATACATCCGTCTTAAATAGTAATGCATATTCAACAGAAGGGCGGTGCCACACCCATCGTTATATTTTAAGTACTTCACAACATAGCACTACTGATGATTAATTAAAAAGGCTGTCCCCTTACAGATAATATAAGCCTCAGGAAGTCAATCGTGACCCCACATACTGCAAAACAACAAAATAAAATCTATTAAAGTTGCTAATAATTTATACTACTATCATGATTAACCACTTCAATACCAGGCACTTTCCCCCCCTTCCTGCCCAGGACAATTTTTGGCTTTCAGTGCTGTCGCACTTTGAATGACAATTGCGCGGTCATGTAACACTGTACCCATACAATTTGTTTTATAATTTTCTTCACAAATAGAGCTTTCTTTTGGTCGTATTTGATCACTAGGGATGGGCCCGGTGCTCAATTCGAACCCACGTTCGAATCGAGCACCGGGCGCTCGCTCGGCGAGCCCAGAACTATTTGGGCTGTTCGCATCACATTCGTGTGATGCGAGCGGCCCGCAATGCATTGCGGCCGGCGCAGTGCATTGCTGGCTGATGATTGGCCAAGCATGCACTGTGACCCCGCATGCTTGGCAAATCACAGCGCCGGAAACTAGGAGAGCAATAATTGGCTACAGGCAGGACACCTGTAGCCAATTAAAGCTCAGGGGCTTTAGTACATGCCCCACCATATAAAAGGCCGCCACGCCGTCGGCCCAGGTCACATGTGTTCCGGCTTTAGGGAGAGCAGTCTGCTGATTGATTTGCTTCTTTGCTTGATTGCTATTTCTTTGCTAAACCATTGCTACCTGAGTCATTCATCATTACTGATCATTCATTGCTGCTGATTGCACAGTGAGTGTGATATTAGCTGCTGCTGGGGATTAGTCTGGTGTGTGCGTGCTGTTAGTACAGCATAGCAGTAGCACCAATCGCAGTGCTGTTAGAACAGCATTGCACCCCAACTTCTGTCCCAACCTTCTGTCCCATCCCAGGCAGGGATTTATAGGAGCCATATTGTGTTTGTGGCAGCACACATAGGACCTATAGTGTGTTTGTGTCAGCACCCATAGGACTTATAGTGTGTTTGTGGCAGCACACATAGGTCCTATATGTTCTTGTCAGCAGCACACATAGTACCTATAGTGTGTTTGTGTCAGCACCCATAGGACTTATAGTGTGTTTGTGGCAGCACACATAAGTCCTATATTTTCTTGTCAGCAGCACACATATAGTACCTATAGTGTGTTTGTGTCAGCACCCATAGGACTTATAGTGTGTTTGTGGCAGCACACATAGGACCTATATTTTCTTGTCAGCAGCACAGATATAGGACCTATAGTGTGTTTGTGTCAGCACCCATAGGACTTATAGTGTGTTTGTGGCAGCACACATAGGTCCTATATTTCCTTTTCAGCAGCACACATAGTACCTATAGTGTGTTTGTGTAAGCACCCATAGGACTTATAGTGTGTTTGTGGCAGCACACATAGGTCCTATATTTTCTTGTCAGCAGCACACATAGTACCTATAGTGTGTTTGTGTCAGCACCCATAGGACTTATAGTGTGTTTGTGGCAGCACACATAGGACCTACAGTGTGTTGTGAGCACACATAGGAGCTCTATTTTTTATACAATATACACTACCGACTACAATGGCTGGAAGACCGCCAAGGAGAGGCAGACCGTCCTGAGGCAAGAACACAGGGCAAGCAGGCTCCGTTTCTAGAGACAACAGTGCTGGTCGTGGACGTGGTCATGCATCGTCATCAGCACCTGGCCATGGGACACGCTTGTCTTTGTTTTCGGCAGCTGGACATGTTGAGCCGCATCATGCCGAAGGCTTGGTAGAATGGATGACCAAGCCCTCCTCATCCTCCTCATCCTCTCTCACCCAGGCTCAGGGTACTGGCAGAGCAGCTGCCAACGCGTACTCAATGGCATCATCAGCCACCCCTTCCCTAGACCCACCATGTCCTCCTGAGGAGTCCCCCGAACTGTTTGAGCACAGTGTTGGGTACATGCTCCAGGAGGATGCCCAATGATTCGAAGGCTCGGATGATGATACCCAGCTTGAGGAAGGCAGTAGTGTGCGCGCAGAGAGAGGGGATGCTGAAGGACAGCAATCTGGCAGTAATGTTCCACCAGCTGCAGCTTACTGCCAGGTTTGCTCTAGTGGTGAAGAGGGAGGGGATGATGAGGTCACTGACTCCACGTGGGTGCCTGAAGGGAGAGAGGAGGAGGATGCGGTGGCACATGTCCAACGAGGCAGGATGCCCCCTGGAGGCCAGCTAGAGGCCAGCACACCAACTGTATCACACCGCAGAGCTCCGCCTGTGCAGGGCGCTGCCTCTGCACGTTATCACAAAAGTTCTTTGGTGTGGGCCTTTTTTGAGACGAGTGCATCAGATCGCACCACTGCTATTTGCAATATTTGTCTCAAGCGTATCTCGCGTGGCCAAAACATCAGCCGCTTGGGCACCACAAGCATGAGCAGACATATGTCGACCTGCCATGCAGCTCGTTGAGGAGGAGGAGGAGGAGGAGGAGGCGGCTTTTAGGGATGATGTACAGTCCCAACAAACCAGTGGACTTGTACGTGGCTGGCGATCATGTCGTCCTCAGTGACCCAGAAGACTCCGGACCGAATGCCTCAGCTAACCTACGTTGCATGGCCTCCCTGATCCTGCAAAGCCTACGGAAGGATCTTCGGATTAAGGAGAGGGACCATTACTGGCTGGCCACTCTCCTTGATCCACGGTACAAGGGTAAGGTTGCGGACCTTATCTTGCCGTTGCAGAGGGAGCAGAGGATGAGACATCTCAGGGAGGCCTTGCAGAAAGGTCTGTGCAACGCGTTCCCAGACACTGGGAGGTTACAAACTCCTGGTCCTGGATGACGAGTTGCTGAGGCTTCGGTCAGTAGCAGAAGGAGCGGTGGGGAAGGTGGACGTCTGACCGATGCGTTCAGACAATTTTTTAGTCCGCAGCCCCAAGGTATGATCGGTTCCAGCAACCATCGCCAGCGTCTGATATACATGGTGCAGGAATACCTAGTGGCAAGGTCAGACTTGGACACCTTTCCCACCGAAAATCCTCTGGCTTACTGGGTCTTGAGGATGGACCACTGGCCAGAGCTTGCACAGTATGCAATTGAGCTACTGGCCTGTCCTGCATCCAGAGTTCTTTCCGAACGCACATTCAGTGCTGCTGGAGGATTTGTCACCGATCACAGGGTGCGCCTGTCCACCGACTCGGTTGATCGACTGACCTTCATAAAAATGAATCAGTCTTGGATCACCACCAGCTACCAGGCACCTGAAGCGGATATAACTGAATAATTTATAATGTCACATCCCTTCAAGACTGCCTATGCTGATGCTGAGTGACTGTCCTGTTATGTTCACCGACTATCCTCTTCCTCCTCCTCAATGATCCATTCCTTGATAGCTTGGAAGAACATTTTTGTTTCTGGGTGCCACCACACCAGTGCCTAAAGGCACAATTTTTCAGCCCCTGTATAACAGGGGCGTGTAATTACAATTTTTTAAAAAAATGCTTCAACAGGTAAGACTGCTGTGCTCCAAGTACAGTATCTGTGAGGGGTTGCAGTGTTGTGGCACCAGCACCAATGCCTAAGGCACAATTTTTCAGCCCCTGTTTAACAGGGGCGTGTAATTACAATTTTTTAAGCAATGCTTCGCAACATGTCTGACTGCTGTGCTCCAAGTACAGTATCTGTGAGGGGTTGCAGTGTTGTGGCACCAGCACCAGTGCCTAAGGCACAATTTTTCAGCCCATGTTGGGGCGTGTAATTACAATTTTTAGGCAATGCTTTGCAACATGTCTCATTGCTGTGCTAAGAGTACAGTATCTGTGAGGGGTTGCAGTGTTGTGGCACCAGCACCAATGCCTAAGGCACAATTTTTCAGCCCCTGTTTAACAGGTGCATGCAATTACAAATCTTGATCTAATAGTTCACAGCAGGGCCCATTCCTGTGCCCACCAAGAGTAACTGTGAGGGCTTACAGTCTTGTGGCAACACCGTCCCCCACCACCACCACCAAAGGCCCAATTTTTCTGCCCTGTTCAACAGGTGCATGCAATTACAAATCTTGATCTAATAACTCACAGCAGGGCCCGTTCCTGTGCCCACCAAGAGTAACTGTGAGGGCTTACAGTCTTGTGGCTACACCAACATCTAATGGGGCAAATTTCTGCAGAGTATATACGGCAGGCCCCTACTTTCAAACATCCAACTTGCAAACGACTCCTACTTGCAAACGGAAAGAGAAAACAGGAAGTGAGAGGAAATCTACCCCTATTAAGGGAAATTCGATCCTGTTAGATTTAATTTGGGAAAAAGGTATCTCCTCTCTACTGATGCTTTATCACCAATCCTTGTTTCAATTAAAACCCCACTTTTCCAATAACATTTGTCATTGAGACGGAAAGTGAGGTGAAATGTTCTGAACAGATGTGCAAAGACAGCAAATGTTACAGGGGTGATAACCCCTCCCTATGTTCTCCAAAAAGCTTAAAAATAGATTTTTTGGGGATGGAGCTACACTTCATAATGTACCTGTTCAGATTCTACTTAAAAACAAACCTACAGTCCGTGTCTTGTTTGCACCGCCTGTATACTGCTGTTCAGAGTATATAGGGTTGTAGGTATAGGGTTTTATTTTGGGTGCGGGGTCCCCCTTAATATCCACACAAGACCCAAAGGGGCTGGGGTGGGGGGGGGGGGTGATGGGGTAGCCATGCCATTTTTCGCAAGGATTTTCAGCCATATGGCCAGGAAAAGACATGACATTAAAGCCGCAAGTGGTTTTAAATGGCTTATTTTTTTCATTTACAAATGTCATTTTGTGCAGGGACAGTTCTAAACACGGGAAACACATGCCACTTCACAGGCATACTTTAGACACCCCCCAGGTACCATATTTAAAGGAAAATTTCACTTTTTTTTTCACTTTATGCATCATTAAAATGACTGCTCCCGAAAAAACGTTAGTTTTTAAAAGTTCTTTTTGCATTGATATATGTCCCCTGGGGCAGGACCCGGGTCCCCAAACCTGTTTTATGACATTAACATGCATATTGGCCGTTGTAATTAGCAATTTTGATTTCGAACGTTCGCGTCCATTGTAAAGAATAGGGTTTGAAAATTTGCGCAAACTTGCGGTCCGTTCGAAGGTTCTGGTGCGAACCGAACCCGGGGGTGTTCGGCTCATCCCTATTGATCACCTCTGCTGTTTTTAATTTTTGCGCTATAGTGGCGAGTATGAATATTTTAAAAAGACCCTTAGACATACATATAAAAGGACACAACATACAGGGATATGGGAAATCATTATAGACACTGATAAACAAATAGACCTTTCTTTTGGTAGTATTTCATCACCTCTGCGGTTTTGAATTTTTGCGATATAAACGAAAAAAAGGGCACTGATAGGCGGCACTGATAGGCAGCCCTGACGGCACTGATGGACACTGATAGGTGGCACTGGATTGGCAGCACTGATGAGGAGCTAGTGACAGGCTTTACTGAGTGGCACTGATTAGCACTTTGATGGGGCACTGACAGGCATCAATGATGGGGTGCTGATTGGCACTTTTTTGGGCACTGTTGTGGGCAATGATCTGTACTTTCATGGGCACTCACAGGCTTTATAGAGGGGGGACAGGCTGGCAGGTGATGGGCATTGATTGGCAGCTGATGGCACCTTTTGATGGGGCTGCGCTGATGATAAATGTGACGATTATCAGCACAACCCCCCCCCCCCCTCTGACTCTGACAGGGAGAGCCGCCGATCAGCTCTCCCTGTCAGCGTGTACCGAGGAAAGCTGTTTACCGGCACTTCCTGGTTCACGCGATCATCAGCTGTAATTGATCACAGCCGATCACGTGATATGAAGCCTCTGTCAGGGGCTTCATACCTCGATCGGAGGTGTGGTGTGTCAGACTAACACACCGCACCTCCGATCGCCGCGCTGCGTGCCCTGCACCGGCTCTGTTATCCTGATCACGTCATATAAAATCCGGTCAAGATAACTAAACCATTTTGCCGCCGCCATTTTGCTATATGGTGGGCGGCAAATGGTTAACTAAAACATCAACCGTGGCCATCTTTCACAAATCAATTAATCGCATATTAAATGAAACATATACAGCAAATATTGAGTAAAATATTTTACTTTAGATTTTATATTAATCACATGCGATGTCTGTGTTCCCAATAGTGTGAACCCAGGCTAAAGGCTCTTTTCCTATACTGGTGTCTACCGTTTCTAGATTTTTGTTTAACCACTGGGCACTTAAACACCCTTAATAACCAGACCAATTTTTCGGTGCTCTCACATTTTGAATGGCAGTTACTCAGTCATGCAACACTGTACCCATATGAAATTTTCGTCCTTTTTTTCACACAAATAGAGCTTTCTTTTGGTGGTATTTGATCACCTCTGGGTTTTTTATTTTTTGTGCTATAAATGAAAAAAAACTAAAATTTTGTGGTCGTATAACAGGCCAGGGTTGGTTCCGGAGAAGGCAGAAGTATTTTTAGCTTTAGGCAGAAGCTTGGTCATATAACAGGCCAGGGTGGGTTCCGGAGAAGGCAGAGGTATGTACAGTTCAGTGCAGTGGCATAAGGGGTGTGGAGGAAAATGATAGGAAATGAGAATTACGTTTACCATACTTCCCTAATAATGTAGAGAAGTATGGTAACAGCGGAAACATTGACCTATACAGAGGCCTGGTTGGGAAGGACAATGGGGACAATAAATCGTGGTGTCTCTTCGAATTCCTTCTCTGGAGCACACCCAGCATTTCTTCTGACGTCTGTGGCCTGTTTCTTGGCGGGGCATTTTCTCAGGAAAGTGGCGCTCGTGGAGTCTGCTCACGGAATCAGTGCGAATAGTTGCTGGTGGGCTTTCAGGGTACAAAAGGGCAAAAATAACTTCTTCTTGGTAGTGCAGATAGGGTACGGGGTTCTCTGTAGATTTTTGGTAAATAACATAAGTGTTATACATGGCCAAACTGAAAAAATAAATGGACACTTTTTTATACCAGTGGCAGGATTTTCTTGTGGGAAGGTAGGGTTCAATCATCTGATCGTTGAAGTCCACTCCCCCCATAAACAAGTTATAATCATATATGCAAGCTGGGCTGGGCCGTTTCTTCTGGAGGCTTCCACGTAGGTGTCATTATGGATTGTCGTAAGCATGTGGACGTTTCGTCTGTCCCTCCACTTTGCAGCCAATAGCTCCTGGTTCCGCAAAGATGCCATCTCCCCTCGTCGTAGCCTTTCATTGACAAGTTTTTGCGGCAAGCCCTTTCTATTGGCTCTTACTGTATGCTGGGGTGTCTCTCTGGTGAAGATTGCGGAAGAGGGGCAAGCTAGTATAGAAATTATCCCCATAAAGATGGTATCCCTTTCCAAGGAGTGGATAGACAAGCTCCCAGACCACTTTTCCGCTGGCTCCGATGTACTCTGGGCATTCAGGGGGATGCAGTTGGGAGTCCTTCCCTTTGTACACCCGGAAGGAGTAGATGTACCCTGTGGCTCGGTCACAAAGTTTGTACAGTTTAACCCCATATCGGGCCCTTTTGCTGGGGATAAACTGATGCCAAGCCTGCCTGGGAATTTTACAAGTTACTCATCCACGCAAATATTCTTTTCGATGGTATATAATTGGGGAAATTTTTCAGAGAAATAATTTAGGAGTGGCCGAATTTTAAATAGTTTGTCATAAGCTGGGTCATTTCGGGGAGGGCACTGGGTGTTGTCATTGTAGTGGAGGAGCCGCATAATTATTAGGTATCTGGATCTTGGCATAAGGGATGAGAAGACTGGCATGTGGTGGACAGGTTTGGTAGACCAATAGGAGTACAATTTTTTTTTTTTTTTGAGTGTCCCATTGAAAAAGTTAGGCCTAAGAAAATTTTGAATTCATCTACGGTTAGTTCTCTCCACTGAAAGGGACGGGCGTAACTAGAGCCAGGGTTACGTACTATGTGCTGCTGTGCGTAGAGGTTGCACTGGGCCACAATGGACGATAGTAAATCTTCGGTGAAAATCAAGTGAAAAAAATCAAGCATTGCAAAATCATCAGTGTTCATCTAGACACCTGGCTGGGCGGTGAAAGGGGGGATATTTGCTGCTCCGGAATTAGGGGGAAGCCACAGGGGGTTTTGAAGGGCATAGGGAAGGCTGGCATGGCCCCTATCCCTTTGGGGCTGAGATGACACCCTACTGTTGAAGTGGCTCTGCTCTCGAGGTGGACGGCTCTGCTCTCGAGGTGGACGGCTCTGCTCTCGAGGTAGTAGGCTGCTGCTCCACGCCACAACGCCTTCTTTTCACGGGCACACATTCCTCTTTTCCGATTCTGTATCGGACCCGCTGCTCGTAACGGGTTCATAGGCCGAATCCGTATCAGACTGAGACTCGGAGAGCTCCCCGCTGCTCTCATTGGTAATACTTAGAAGCTGGTAGGCCTCCTCACTAGTAAATCATTTTTTTGCCATACTGGTGGCTGGTGAGGTGGCACTGGTGGGCACAGACGGCACTGGTGGGCACAGACGGCACTGGTGGGCACAGGCGGCACTGATGTGGCACTGCAGTAGCGCAGGTGGCACTGATGGGCACGGGTGGCACTGGTGTGCACTGTAGTGGCTCTGGTGGCACTGGTGTGGCTCTGGTGGCACTGATTAGCACACAGACAGACGGGACTGGTGGGCACAAAGGCGGCACTGGTGGGCACAGGCGGCACTGGTGGGCACAGGCGGCACTGGTCTGGCACTGCAGTGGCGCAGATTGAGCACTGATGGGTACAGGTGGCACTGATGGGCACAGGAGGCATTGATGGGCACTGGTGGCACTGGTGTGGCACAGAGGTGGCAATGGTGTGGCACTGGTGTGGCAGAGGTGACACAGGTGGCACAGATGACAGATGGCACTGTTGTGGCACTGTTTTGTAGCACTATTGGGCACTGCTAAATTATATAGACTCACTGTGTGGCACACGATATCTCTCCTCTCCTCTCACGCTGCATCGGTGTGAGGAGAGCGATAAACTTTACATGACCCTTCATTGTTGACATTTGTGATCGCTCCGTCATTAAACGGATCGATCACGTGGTAAAGGGCCGCTGTCATTGGCCCTTTATCGCGATCCGTGTTGTGCCGGGTCCCGGGGGAACGATTCTCTGGGAGGACGTCAATGTACGCTCTCCCAGAGTTGTACGCCCTCCCAGAGTTAAGAAACTGCCCTGTAGCTGTTATTCGGCTATGGGCCGGTTATTAACTGGTAAGGAGTCTACCGGTCTATTAGTCTGCTGCTTTATTTGACTAAGGGTGTCCTGTGCCCTACCCCTCTCTCTCTGAATTGTTCCTGTAGTGAGTAATTTCCTTTTTGTTCAAGCATAAAAGTGACTGGCGCATATCTTTCTACCTTGCACACCACCCACCATGCCTAGCAACCTGCACTCTGAGGGGAAATGTCAGCCCTCCCTGTCTCTGGGAATCACCACCGTTCTTTGGAGGTCAGGGAGGCGCTACAATAATGATAATTAAATGCAAAAAAAATATGTAAATCACAAAATACCACCATGAAACAAAAGCCGCTAACAGAAAAAAAATAAAAAAAAATAAAAGGTAAAGGCCACATTAAAATAACACAAAAAAAAAAACACACCTGAAAAAAAAGACTGTTTTTTTTAAGGGAAACCTTGCAGCAAAAAACTTTGGAACGCTGACCTCAAATCAACCACATAATAAAATGAAAGACAAATACAGAAGGCCCCAAATATTAGGAAAATAAATAGCAGCAAAAGGGTTGATTTCTCAAAGAGCTAGGAATAAGAATTAAAGTACAGTTTCTTAACTGACCCTACTCTCTCTCTCTCTCTCTCTCTCTCTAGCATTTTCAGATCTCCCCCCTTTGCTTTACCTGCAACAGCTTCCAAGACATTCAGGATACTATGACTGCTGTATCCCCTACCCCACCTAGTGAGCAATGCACATATTACCAGCACAACCAGCATCTTCAAATTACATCCAAATGTTTTATTCAAGATGGTCACATCGCAGCGGAAGAATCCAACATTTCAGAGCCACAAAGGACCCCTATATCAGGCATGTGATCACATCAAAAATAAAAATATTCTTACCAAAGAACATACAAGAACCTTAGCTAAAATTGTGATCATGCAAAAAAAGTATTTCTGATGTGTGCATTTTATTCATATGGAATATAACTTGCTCTAAACATTGCTTTTAAACCTTGCATTTCTTTTTCTTGCAGTGGATCAGGAAAATGGCCTGTTACTATCTTGGACTGCATTTGCTGTTAAATTATAGCAAAATATATGGGCAATGTACTGCAATGTATATGAAACATTCATCCTGGAAGGATTGTTTTTTTTTTTTGCTTATTGTGCTGATGATGACACAGCATTGACGGTGTAGCAGCATGCATGTAAGAGGAGGCGAATGACAGAGGTAAGAGTGGCAGCGTAAGCAGATGCAGCCCCCTCCCCTCCTATTCACATCTCTCCCTGCCCCCTCCCAGACTATTTCCCTGCATCCCAAGGCCTCCAAGATGCTGGACATTTTCATCCTGATGTTTTTTGCCATTATTGGCCTGGTTTTGCTGTCGTACATCATCTATATATTGTGAGGAATAATATTCTTGGCTTGCAGGTAAGTCACTTGTCATTCTCTGTCACTATATGTACTCTGCTATGGCTCCAGTAGATAGCAGGCTACAGCGTTTGCCTAACCCTAACATAGCAGTTATGCTCTACATATATATATATATATATATATAGACACATATACAGAGAGAGAAAGAGTTTGTACCTCGTATCACTTTATTATTAGGAACCTGCACCCTCGTGTTTATTACACAGGTTACAGTGCATATCTTGGTATTATCATCTTTCTATTTATCAAAACCCCCCTTTCCCATATAAATGACCATAAGTCATATGATGTTCATACTCAGGTAATTGTTGACAGAAAGATCCTGAGCAAAATGTTCCAACCTTATGTATACCCGAGTATAGGCATGTTAACGTGCGTATGTGTATATGCATGACGTAAAATTCTTCTTCACCTTCCTCTGTTGCCATTGTTGCAATATACGCGTACAGTATTTACTTGTGTATACATGCATATGCATGCAAATTTTTGCATTCAATTGTAACATTTTTTATTTATATTTAATGGCTCTGTTATGATTGCTGTATTATTGATCTTTATGAAGATGTGTGCTTTGTTCCACCGACAACAAAGCACCTGTATTCAGATCAGTAAAAAAAAATTGTATTTTTTTACTCCCATGTGCAAGAGGCCTAATGTATCTGTTCTCTACAAAAGATGTACTCGTAGTTCATTTGTTATATGAAGCAGTAATTGGCTTGTTTAACTTTTCAAATGCCTGTTAGTGCACTGAGATAATCACTACTGTGCGTTGTAGTGTGCTGCGCTGGAAAAAAAATGCTGCATGTTCATTTGCAGGCACAGGTGCATGGCCCTGAATGCACACTGTCTGCATTCAGGGCTGTGTACCCATGAAGATGCCAAATTGGGAGTAGCGGCTGTGTCTGTGTGGCCACTGCGTTCCAATAGACATTAAAGGGACTGCCTGCAAAGGGATGAAGAGAACACTTGGTAAAGTCGAGAGGCAGCAAAGATGACCAAATCAGTGGGTAACACTGAAAACTGGAATCAAGCTGACTATGATTAAAATAAAGTTAATTAACCCCTTTGTGACCGCGCTATAGCCAAATGATGGCTACAGCGCAGCCGCACTTTGCCGGGAGGCCGTTATATGACGTTCTGCTGTGCTCGTGCTGCCTGCGGTCACTCTGCCGCACGCATCGGCAGCGATCTGTGATAGCTGCATCCTTCAGACACGGCAGATCACAGATCAGGGTAAAGAGTGAATCACGGTGGATCCTTACTACGGGATTACCCGTGTCCAATCACAGCTGATCATGCATGTAAACAGGATTTGCCGGTTGCAATCCTCCCCTCAGGCTGACAGGGCGTCAGTAGAGGGGATCCGAAAATTAGCAAATCCACACAGGGGACATCTGCCCTGACAATCAGGGCATGGATCATCATCAGTGCACACCAGTGCTGCCAATCAGTGCTGCCAATCAGTGCCGCCTATCAGTGCCAACTATCATTGCCGCCTAGCAGTGCCTGGTTAAAGTTATATTAAAGGCTTTTTTTTTTAAAAAGAACAAACATGTCATACTTACCTGCTCTGTGCAGTGGTTTTGCATAGAGCATAAGGGGTGAGCAGCGTGCTGACGTCACCTCCTTTCTCCCGTCTATCCCAGGAAGCGACGGGCAGCAAGTAAGAGAGCCGGCCGGCTCGACAGATTTTAAACACAAACCGCTTATAGATTGTTATGCTACATGTGAGTGTACTACCTGTAGGGGTTTCTTTTTACAAATAAAGGGTATAAAACGTTATTGCGCTATGGTTGTCCCTTTCTCTTTTATGTTAACCCTTTATGATTGAGAGCCAAGTGACTCCAGGAGTGATCTACCACAGTTGAAGAGTTTGGTGATTGTTTGTCCAGAGGAGTTCGGATTAAAGACCCGGGCAGGGGTATATGCCATTTGCCTATCTGGTCTCTCTTAAAACGGAGATCAGATCAGCTGGTAAGCTGCCATTTTTTACTTTCTGGTGGAAGACCTTCATCTTGGCTGTCTAAATCACTTGTTTCGTGGGTGTCTGATGTTACAACACTGAGAACGATCACTAATTGAACCCTAAACCTTGTGGTGGACCCCTTTGCATGAACCGAACTTTCTCCCTTAATTGTTATTAGTCCACATGTTGGACCTCTGTTGTTCTCTATGCGATCATATTTGAACTTGGATTCACTATTATGTATTTCTGTTATTAATAGCATTTCTGTTATTATTTGTATTTTGGATTATACATATATTACACTTGTCACAAAGTGCGCATAATTTAGATAGCTTCAAAAGTTTTTTATTTAAATCATACATTAAGGTAGTTTAAATGTATTAGCTTACACAACAGGAGTGTTTATTGATTCCTATTATTCCAGCGCAGCCAGCTTTTTCTTTTTCTTGTATTTTGTGTGTATCTCACATAAGGTTGCAGCAGGAATCCATTATATATTTTTTCTCACAAAAGACATAAATATGTTTTCACATTAAGTTATTTACATAGTATATGTGATAACTTTTCACTAGTTTAGACAGCGCTGTTACTCCAACAATTATATTTGCATAGAGCATCCCTGATCCTCCTCTTCTCGGGTCCCTGGTGCTCTTGGCATCTCCCTCTTGCCAAGTCCCCCTGGAGAAAGTGGCTTGCAATGGGGTCACCCAATGGCTCCCGCTTCTGTCTCAGGCAATGAGGAGGGAGAGTCCCCGGAGAGCCGAAGTTCTCGTGCACATAGCTGGATCGAGATGGGGCTCAAGTAGGTATTAGGGAGGACTGGGGTGACTGCTGCACAGAGAAAGATTTTTTTTTTTTTACTTAATGCATACAATGCACAAAGGTAAAAAAAAACTTGAGCCTTTAGGACCACTTTAATGCACACAACACCTGTCCAATGCCATAGAAACAAAAATTGAGGCTGGATAGCCACACTCCAAATATTCACCTTTATTTTGTAAAAAGTAGAAATCAAAGCATCATATGTAGATACAGACCAACTGCACAGCTAATGTGTTTCACACCATATATGTGGCTTAATCATTGCCTTGGAGCGGTGAACTCCCACACCTGTCCAATGCCAACAAACCATAAACACAGCAAAAGTGAAAAATAAACGTGACAGCAAAACAAAACCAACAATAGTACATGCATCTGTCCCTAACCTATCTTTTGTAACGTGCATGGGTGTTTTTCTGTGGCAGTTCTCTCTGGTAACGTTTCATGCTTTTATAAAATAGTAGCAATGTGT
This sequence comes from Lithobates sylvaticus, assembly GCA_028564925.1. Classification (NCBI taxonomy): domain Eukaryota; kingdom Metazoa; phylum Chordata; class Amphibia; order Anura; family Ranidae; genus Lithobates; species Lithobates sylvaticus. The sequence goes on from CM053037.1 coordinate 123,863,132, forward strand.
GCTTTGAGTAGAGTTGCTTGTAAAAACAGTGTGATATGAGTGATTACTAGACATGGGGTCTACACTACAGTCTAAAAGCCTGTCATTTCTCCCTATATTTTTTAACCACTTTCAGACGGGACCATTTTGCTGGCTTAAAACCAGACCACTTTTTGCGATTCGGCACTGTGTTGCTTTAACTGACAATTGCGCGGTCGTGTGACGTGGCTCCTAAACAAAATTGACATCCTTTTTTTCCCACAAATAGAGCTTTCTTTTGGTGGTATTTGATCACCCCTGCGTTTTTGATTTTTTGCGCTATAAACCAAAAAAGAGCGACAATTTTGAAAAAAATTTTTTTTTACTTTTTTCTATAATACATATCCCCCAAAATATCTAAAAAAAAAATTTTTTCCTCAGTTTAGGCCGATACGTATTCTTCTACATATTTTTGGTAAAAAAATCGAAATAAGCAAAAGTTAGAGCGTTTACAAATATATATAGCGGACACATCATTTGGCATTGGTCAAATTGATGGATGTGATAGACCGCAACGCAGGCGAAATGTGCTGTTGGCAAACAAATATAAACAAAAGTGATGACAAGTCATTGTCATTATACATAGACCAACACAAAAATACAGAACAGTGGCTGTGTAACAGATAATGAAAAAGAAATTAAAAGAAAAAGATAACTGCAAGTGCTCTAGAAATGAAGGGGAACAAGTCCCACTGAGAGCTATAGCCCGCCTGGCTACTCCACAAAGTCACCACTTCAACAGCCGTCACAAAAGGGATTGAAGATATTGTATCTGTGGGTTCCAAACTCTATTGAAGCCTGGCTAGGTATCCCGCAGGAAGCTAACCAACTTTTCATTGCTCATGATCCAAATAAGCTTATGCCTCATCACTGCCAAGTCTACTGTGGGTTTCTTCCAAGCAGTCGCAATGGCTATCTTGGCTGCAAGAAACATAAAAGAATTTAAAGTTTGAGTGTGTCTGGGCACCTCCGCCACAGGTTCATTGAGTAAAGCTACTCTAGGATCCTTTACAGCGTTTACCATGGTAACTGAATAAATCAGGGCATGAACTCATATCCAGAAGCGCTTGACCTTCCTACATTACCACCATAGGTGAAACATCAAACCCACATCGTCACAGCCCTGAAAACGGAGTGTGAAGGAATCTAGGTACATTTTGGAGAGGTGTTCAAGCACCAAGTACCAACGGGACAGGACTTTAAAGCCTGCCTCTACCAAAAAATATTCATAACTCCTTTGTATGTCCTGGCTGACCAGTCTCTCCAGTCTTCCTCATCAATTTCTGCCCTTAATCCCTTTCTATCAGAAGCGTACTTACCGAGGCCGAGATGCAGAGAGCGGTTCACCCTTGCGACCCAGCGCAGTTTGTCCCCTGGAGATGGAACAGGGAGCAAATGGCACCAAGAGGCACAGGTCACCCCCGTTTGGTGGGCGGAGCTTGCGTGAAGGTCCGGTGGGAGTGAAGACTGGGCCCGGGCAGGCAGACGGGCAACAGGTGTTGTAGGCAGGAGCACAAGAACCAGGCTGGGGGTCAAACACCGGTGGTGACTGTAAGTCCATACAGGCTGAACAGAGGTGTCTGTGAGAGTCACAAGCAGGACCAGGTTTCCCAGGCAGGTAGGCTGGGACAGCAGGCAGATACTCAGAACCCGGCTGAGGGTCTAGCACAATAGTCACTGGGTGTCAGCACAGGCTCGGAAGGGGTGTCTAGGGAGACACAAGGCAAGTCCAGGTCACAGGCAGAGGGTCAGGCAAGGAGACAAGAGGCGGGTCCGGGTCACAGGCAGAGGGTCAATCACTGGAGAAGTGCAGAGTCCGTAAAACAAGCCAGGGAGTCAAGGTCCAGGAGAAAGGCAGCAGAGTCTAAGGCAATCTGGGTCAAACACAGGTAGGCAGATACAGGAACACAGGGTCACAGGTACAGAGCTGAAAGACAAACCAGCAAGGTGCCTGTGCGCCAAGGTGGCATTTATAGGCGCCCAGGGGACGCTAGCCGTGCGCCAGTGCGCACAGACGTGCGCCAGTGCGCATGTGCGTGCGCCGGGCTGCGAATGCGCATGCGCCGTCGCGCCGAACCACCGCGCATGCGCTCAGGAACGCGGCCAGACCGTCCGGGAATACTATTCCCCTGACTCTTTCCTAAGATGGTATATAGGGTAATTTGCCTGTATTGACAAAGAGTTTATACAGCTCAGAAATGCTGCCCCTTCAGTCCTCACCATGATAGCATCTGTTTTCAAAAGCTGTCCGCGTTGAGATAGCAGTGGTAGAATGTTGCACAAAATGGAGATAATGTAGTATTTGTTGTAAGCGGTAAGTCTCGGAGGCTGGCATGTCAAGCTCCTGAGTGTAATAAGAGGAGGGATGTACACCCCTATGGTCGATAAAATGACCAATGCAATGAAGGCCATAATTTAACCACCATTGGACCTCTTGAAGACTGAGGCAGGTGGAAATGCCGGGTTGCGGAAGAGAGGCGTGACAGAAGCGTGCCGTGTTCTGTCCTGTCAGAAGAACATTCATCATAGTATACACCCCTTTACCATGTGATTAGCTGATCACATGTCAACAGACTTGCTGGGTATCGGCAGCCCTTTCCTCCCACGCGGTGTCTGTGTAAGGAAAGGAAAGGAGAGGCGTTAACTGCCAAGAATGTCAGTAAATTGTTTACACTGATAAGTGCTGCCTACTAGTGCCACCTATCAGTGCTCATTTATGTCACCTATTGGTGTCCATCAATGCTGCCTATCAGTGCCGCCTATTAGTGCTCATCAACACAAGGTAAAAAAAAACTTGAGCCTTTAGGACCACTTTAATGCACACAACACCTTTCCAATGCCATAGAAACAAAAATTGAGGCTGGATAGCCACACTCCAAATATTCACCTTTTATTTTGTAAAAAGTAGAAATCAAAGCATCATATGTAGATACAGACCAACTGCACAGCTAATGTGTTTCACACCACCTGTCCAATGCCAACAAACCATAAACACAGCAAAAGTGAAAAATAAACGTGACAGCGAAACAAAACAAAACCAACAATCTAACTATAATACACTATGTACAAATGGAGGCAAGCTGACATAAACAAGGCATGACCAGGACTGAGATTGAGAACATGGGGAGCAGAGATAGGGTAACAGGATACGGAACAAGATATGTAGCAAGCAGGTGTATGAAAGTCATGGTAGGGGTTATATACCTTTCCAACAGCCAGTATCAGGACCTAATTACTGGGATCTGCTGGCAGCTGGCAGACACCCACTGGGGGCCACCTGAACTTCAGCTCTGGGAACCACAGTGCCACCAGAAGCTGTGGGGGTCCTTTAGTCCCCTCCTTCCGACCGTACCCCTAATGAAAATGCACTAACCAGAGTGCCCAACCCCTGCAGGGGTGATGGGCATAAAAGTGGTGATCCTCACGGGTCTGCCTCGTCCGGGTCAGAGGTGTCCTTCTCTGGGGGGTCCGTGCCAGCTGGGTCCTCTTTACTCTGCCGTCCGGTGCGCTCAAATGGAGAGAGTGTGGGGAAGGGATGGACACAGTGTGACTCCGTATAGTTTAAAAATACGAAATTTTATTCGGCAAAAACAAAAACAGTCACCCACCAAGTGGTATGACTAAAGATACCAGGGCTAATAAGCCCTATGCAAATGTTTAAAAAGTAAAAAGTAACAAGGCCGGCTAGTATACACAGCCTTTCCGGGTATTCGGCGTGCGTTCCACGGCCGCGAGAATACCGAAACCGGAAACAGAGGCTGCGCCGGATGTGACGTATTGCGTACCACGATAGTCCTGGCTTACGCGTTTCGTCATTGGACGTCGTCTGAGGCTCGGCCATCTTGGTACACCATACGTCTTAAATACATACAAGGTGTAGCCGCGCCGGCCAATCAGGGGGAGAAAAGTAAATAAGGGAGGAGTGCCCTTTGGAGAACGAAGCTCTGAAATCCTGGCTGAAGAGTCGGCAATGTGGCATAGTAAGAGTGCTTTGCCCACCTGCCCCCGCAGCTATGGACGCGGAGGTCTTATGGCGGATGCAGCAAGTGCTGACTGACCTTGACAAACCTGTTACTGCACAAGACGAGGTTGGATGGAGGAATGTGCCTGTCCAGCAGCATGCCAGAGAATCGGCAGTGGAAAATCTGGAGATTGCCATCCCCAAAGCTGAAATGCTTTGCTAACCTCTGCCCAGCACCGATGGCATCTTCTAGGTTCCACGGACAGATGGTGAACCTCTATCCCCAGACATCAGTTGTAGAGACAGGGGATTTAATAGACTTTTATGCTGAGGAAAAACAACCTGATGAGCCTCCATCAGAAGAGCTGGTATTAGGGCCAAACTTCACTGAGCTCTGCCCAGCACCAACAGCAGTATCCGTAGAGTCACAAGGAACTTCCCCAGCTGAAGCGCTGGTCACCGGGCAGAGGGTCCAAGACCTCTGCCCCACCCCGGTGGCAGTTACGGAGGCTCAGGGTGAGAAGGTGGCAATAACTTTCCAGCAGCAGATACAGGGGGAGAAGGGAGATGAGGTGTTTATCGTCCCTCCCCAACAGTTGGCCAGGGTGGAGAAAGCGATCTTTCCTCCCCAGCAAAGATTTGTGCACCTGGGAGACAGTACCAGAGACATGTTGTCCCAGCAGCCAGATGAGGGAATGGAAAAGGAAGCAGCCGGCTCCCCTTCCCAATGGCAGCTACACAATTTGGGAGTGGAGGAAGCCAGCCTCCTGCCCCAACGGTTAACCAGAGCGGAGGATGTGGAGTCCCCAGCAGAAGTGCTGGCAACAGGGCAGAGTGCTACCCACCTCTGTCCAGGGAGCCGGGGTAGTTGGCCCCTCTCTCCAGCGACAAGCTGAGGTAGTAAAGCTGCTACTCCCAGCCGAATCACTGGCAACAGGGCAGAGCGCCACTAGCCTCTGCCTAGCACCTACAATGTCTCTACAGCTTCAGGAAGCTGGGGCAATCGGTCACACTGTCCAGCAGCAGACGGCGCCCCAGAATGATGACACCAACCCAGCTAAAGTGCTGGCAACTGGACAGAGGGTCCAAGACCTCTGCCCCACACCTGTGGCAGTTCTGGAGGCCCAGGGTGAGGAGGTGGTGGTCACTCCTGAGCAGCACAGTGGTGTAGTGGTTAGCACTCTCACCTAGCAGTAAGAAGGGTCGCTGGTTCGAATCCCAACCACAACACTTCCTGCCTGGAGTTTGCATGTTCTCCCTGTGCCTGCGTGGGTTTCCTCCAGGTACTCCGGTTTCCTCCCACAATCCAAAGACATGCAGGTAGGTTAATTGGCTTCTGTCCAAAAATTGGCCCTAGTATATGAATGGGGACCTTGGATTGTGGGCTCCTTGAGGGTAGGGACTGATGTGAGTGTGCAATGTACAGGGATGGGGACAATTGTAGACACTCGCTCAGGTTGAACTGGATGGACTGATGTCTTTATTCAACCTTACTAACTATGAAACTATGAAACTATGAAACTATGACCCAAGGAGAGAATGCAATCTGCCCTTCACAACTGCAGCTTGAGCTGATATTGGTGGATGGGACTTCAGTCTCCACTGGTATACCCCAGGGATGCTGGGCGGTCGGCCCAGATCCCCAACAGCATGATGGAGTGAGCCCAGTCACCCTGTCTTCTCTCCAGCGGCTGAAAAGACTCCAGGGAGAAGGGCCAGTCCAGGCCTCTCCCCAGCGGCGGATATGTTCTATGAGAGAGGCAGAGGTTGGCTGGGAGAGTAATACTCGGCTTGGAACAATTTGTTTGGGGTACTGTGTGGGTACAGGCATTAGAGGACTGGAACTATGGACTAACTTCAGAGTCAACCCGTCTGGGGTCTCCTCCTGTGTTAGTCTCCTGCCGAAAGGGGAGAAATATGACAGACCTAGCCGGGACAGAGGCTGTTGAAGGGGACTGAATGCGAGCCTATTGCCTTGCGATTATGGGCCCTGGCATTTGGGGGAACGGTGCTCTTTGACCCCTGAGCTGGTGTTACTTGGATTCAGGTCCATGCTGGCCCCCAAGACACAGACTCATTATATGTATTTGGCATATTAGCAAGAGATGCTAATGTCATGAACTCCAGCCAGCCTGTCTGTTGTGTAAATGAGTATAGTCTGGCTTGTAGGAGTGTTTCACCTATTGTTGTGTGTGCTAATTAACCCTGCAATTGAATGAAGGAGTCCAGTGTTGATTAAGATAATTAGCTCATGCTAATTAGGTTAGGTTTTAATCATGTGGCTGTATATATGTGTGTGACATGTCAAATAAAGAGATGATTCCTGATGTACCCTACACTGGTGTTGTCTGGTGACTGGGTGAGCTAAGGGGTCTTGGATTCTGTGGTACCGGACAGAGGAAGCATTAATGGCGGACATCTTGAGTACGGGGTCCGTCACATATATATATAATTTTTTTTCAGCAGAGACACTCCCCACGCTGAGACCACTTTTATATGAAAGACAATCGCGTACTGTAACTAAATATACTGGGGTTATGGCAGCTAGCTGCTGCCATAAACCCAGTATTTAACATCAAAGTAACAAGGTATATTTACAGTTAGGTGGTCGGTAAGTGGTTAATGTCAATTCCGCCATGAGATGAGATTTATTCTCAGCCTGTGGAAAGTTGCACAGTTCTAAATCCCCTATCTAAAAATGTACAGTCTTTATATGACTTAAAGTGCATGTTACCCTAAATATAGATTTTTTATTTATTTATTACAGGTACTTACAAAGCGCTGTCAATTTGCACGCCCCCCCTTAATCTTACCTGAGCCCGTTCCGATCCAGCGAAGTGCACGAGGGCAGCGGCTCTGGTCTCCTTCCTCATTGGGCAGGTTGATAGGGGCAGCCATTGGCTCCTGCTGCTGTCAATCAAATGCTGTGAGGAGGGGGCAGGGCAATAGATGCAGACTGAGCAGCTCGGGAGCGAGACTATAGAATACAGGCACACAGTAATCTAACCCCACCCCCCCCCCCCCCCCCCCACCAGGAAGAAGAGATAAATGGTCAGATGAAAGGCTTTTTTTAACCTTGTAGAAAAGATAACAAAGATCAATTCTGAAACTAAGCAAAAGTAGTTATGGTTGGTGCATAGTTAAAACTGTATTAGAAAGTAGCTTGCTATGGGGGCACCTGAGCTGAGTCACAGCTCCCTGTGTCTATTCAGACACGGAGCCCCAATTTGGCCCCCTCTCTCTCCTGATTGGCTAACTGACTTTTGGCACCATGGCACCGCTGCTGTGCCTCAGCCAATCAGGAGGAGAGTCCCGGGCAGTTGAGGAACTAGTGGACAGCGCTGGAGAGAAATGGGGCTCAGGTAATTATTAAGGGGCCCTGGAGTGGGGCTGCTGCACACAGAAGGCTTTTTATCCTGATTCATAGAATTCATTAAGATAAAAATAACCTTCTGACTTTACAACCACTTTAACTTCCCTATAAAATTTATTGTAAAAATATATATGTATATCAGTCTCTGCAAACACAGACAATACATTATTATTTATATTTATCAGCATGCAATGAAAATAAAAGGGTAAAGAAAAGACAGGGACATTCATAGGTACTCCACACAAATCAAGAATATCTTGTTAAATATTTATTTATTACTGGATTAAGACCTTATGCACACGAGGGTGAAAAACCTCAATATTTTTCAATATGTTTCAATATTTTTATTGGAGCATAGATCAATGGCATTGGTCAAATTGATGGATGTGATAGACCGCAACGCAGGCGAAATGTGCTGTTGGCAAACAAATATAAACAAAAGTGATGACAAGTCATTGTCATTATACATAGACCAACATATAAATACAGAACAGTGCCTGTGTAACAGATAATGAAAAAGAAATTAAAAGAAAAAAAAAACTGCAAGTGCTCTAGAAATGAAGGGGAACAAGTCCCACTGAGAGCTATAGCCCGCCTGGCTACTCCACAAAGTCACCACTTCAACAGCCGTCACAAAAGGGATTGAAGATATTGTATCTGTGGGTTCCAAACTCTATCGAAGCCTGGCTAGGTATCCTGCAGGAAGCTAACCAACCTTTCATTGCTCATGATCCAAATAAGCTTATGCCTCATCACTGCCAAGTCTACTGTGGGTTTCTTCCAAGCAGTCGCAATGGCTATCTTGGCTGCAAGAAACATAAAAGAATTTAAAGTTTGAGTGTGTCTGGGCACCTCCGCCACAGGTTCATTGAGTAAAGCTACTCTAGGATCCTTTACAGCGTTTACCATGGTAACTGAATAAATCAGGGCATGAACTCATATCCAGAAGCGCTTGACCTTCCTACATTACCACCATAGGTGAAACATCAAACCCACATCGTCACAGCCCTGAAAACGGAGTGTGGAGGAATCTAGGTACATTTTGGAGAGGTGTTCAATCACCAAGTACCAACGGGACAGGACTAAAGCCTGCCTCTACCAAAAAATATTCATAACTCCTTTGTATGTACTGGCTGACCAGTCTCTCCAGTCTTCCTCATCAATTTCTGCCCTTAATCCCTTTCCTAAGATAGTATATAGGGTAATTTGCCTGTATTGACAAAGTGTTTATACAGCTCGGAAATGCTGCCCCTTTGGTCCTCACCATGATGGCATCTGTTTTCAAAAGCTGTCTGCGTTGAGATAGCAGTGGTAGAATGTTGCACAGAATGGAGATAATGTAGTATTTGTTGTAAGCGGTAAGTCTCGGAGGCTGGCATGTCAAGCTCCTGAGTGTAATAAGAGGAGGGATGTACACCCCTATGGTCGATAAAATGACCAATGCAATGAAGGCCATAATTTAACCACCATTGGACCTCTTGAAGACTGAGGCAGGTGGAAATGCCGGGTTGCGGAAGAGAAGCGTGACAGAAGCGTGCCGTGTTCTGTCCTGTCAGAATAGCATTCATCATAGTTTACACCCCTTTACCATGTGATTAGCTGATCACATGTAAACAGACTTGCTGGGTATCGGCAGCCCTTTCCTCCCACGCGGTGTCTGTGTAAGGAAAGGAAAAGGAGAGGTGTTAACTGCCAACAATGTCAGTAAATTGTTTACACTTATAATAAGTGCTGCCTACTAGTGCCACCTATCAGTGCTCATTAATGCCACCTATTAGTGTCCATCAATGCTGCCTATCAGTGCCGCCTATTAGTGCTCATCAACACTGCCTATCAGTGTCAAAATTTTGGTGGATAACCAGGTATAGGGCGCAATAAACAAAGAATTAAATATAAAATAATTTATTGAAAAAATCATAATATAATATAACATTTTTGACATCATATGTCTGTGATAACATTTAAAAACAATACATCACTGAATAGAGATGAGGATTGGCAAAGTTTTGTGTTTCTCAACATGTTTCACCCAAATTTGGGCTTCCTCAGGAGAACTGAACAATGTCAAACAATATTCACTGAAATAGAAGAAATAGAATCAAAAACTATACACACATAATTAACACAAACTAATAACCTAATATGACATGGACATCATGTAAAGAATGAGTGGGTGGAGCTAATAAGCTCATAGGCTAACCTGTGTGTTCAGGCAGAACATCCCGCAGTCCACATAAATGCTGAATACATGAGGTTCATTGACTGCGTCATAGAGAGGGAAATAGCAACCAAGACTACATCAGTCTCGGAATCCATCTATTGGGTATATTAATAAAGTTGCTTAAATTACTTTGAATTTAAAAGAAGATAGGAATAGATAGAAAATCCAAAGGACCCACCTAAGAAATCTTTACTTGAAAGTTTGTCTTTGATATTATTAAGGGCATTCAGGAAAATGCTCATGACCTCCAAAAGGAGGAAGACCAAGTTTAAATCTGAGAAGATATATATAAAAAGAAGGAGTTTTTAGTTTATCAGAGAAATACCAAACAGATATAACTTCCATCAAAAGCTGAGAGCCATCACCATAAGCCCCAAACATGTATTTACCTATGTAGAAGGTTTTAATCCACTCATATGCCAGCCAGGATAGAATCTATCCAAGTATAAGGAGGTCCGAGTGAGGTACAGTGGTGTGAAAAAGTGTTTGCCCCCTTCCTCATTTCCTGTTCCTTTGTATGTTTGTCACACTTAAGTGTTTCGGAACATCAAACCAATTTAAACAATAGTCAAGGACAACACAAGTAAACACAAAATGCAATTAGTAAATGAAGGTGTTTATTATTAAAGGTGAAAAAAAATCCAAACCATCATGGCCCTGTGTGAAAAAGTGATTGCCCCCCTTGTTAAAACATACTATAACTGTGGTTGTCCACACCTGAGTTCAATTTCTCTAGCCACACCCAGGCCTGATTATTGCCACACCTGTTCACAATCAAGGCATCACTTAAATAGGAGCTGCTTGACACAGTAAGGTCCACCAGAAGATCCTTAAAAGCTACACATCATGCCAAGACCCAAAGAAATTCAGGAACAATTGAGAAAGAAAGTAATTGAGATCTATCAGTCTGGAAAGGGTTATAAAGCCATTTCCAAAGCTTTGGGAATCCAGCGAACCACAGTGAGAGCCATTATCCACAAATGGCGAAGACATGGACCAGTGGTGAACCTTCCCAGGAGTGGCCGGCCGCCCAAAATTACCCCAAGAGCGCAGCGACGACTCATCCAAGAGGTCACAAAAGACCCCACAACAACGTCCAAGGAACTGCAGGCCTCACTTGCCTCAGTTAAGGTCAGCGTTCATGCCTCCACCATCAGGAAAAGACTGGGCAAAAATGGCCTGCATGGCAGAGTTCCAAGGAGAAAACCACTGCTGAGCAAAAAGAATATCAAAGCTCTTCTCAATTTCTCCACAACACATCTTGATGATCCCCAAGACTTTTGGGACAACATTCTGTGGACCGATGAGACAAAAGTGGAACTCTTTGGAAGGTGTGTGTCCAAGTATATCTGGCGTAGAAGGAACACTGCATTTCAGAAAAAGAACATTATACCAACAGTAAAATATGGTGGTGGTAGTGTGATGGTCTGGGGCTGTTTTGCTTCTTCAGGACCTGGAAGACTTGCCGTGATAAAAGGAACTATGAATTCTGCTGTCTACCAAGAGATCCTGAAGGAGAATGTCCGACCATCTGTTCGTGTACTCAAGCTGAAACGAACTTGGGTTCTGCAGCAGGACAATGATCCTAAACACACCAGCAAGTCCACCACCGAATGGCTGAAGAAAAACAAAATGAAGACTTTGGAGTGGCCTAGCCAAAGTCCTGACCTGAATCCTATTAAGATGTTGTGGTATGACCTTAAAAAGGCCGTTCATGCTCGAAAACCCTCTAATGCAACTGAATTAGGACAATTCTGCAAAGATGAGTGGGCCAAAATTCTTCCAGGACGCTGTAAAAGCCTCATTGCACGTTATCGGAAACGCTTGGTTGCAGTTGTTGCTGCTAAGGGTGGCCCAACCAGTTATTAGGTTTAGGGGGCAATCACTTTTTCACACAGGGCCATGATGGTTTGGATTTTTTTTCACCTTTAATAATAAACACCTTCATTTACAAATTGCATTTTGTGTTTACTTGTGTTGTCCTTGACTATTGTTTAAATTGGTTTGATGTTCCGAAACACTTAAGTGTGACAAACATGCAAAGGAACAGGAAATGAGGAAGGGGGCGAACACTTTTTCACACCACTGTACATAAACCCCTTGAAAATACAATACTGTATTTTCTGGTGTATAAGACTACCTTTTACACCGAAATTACACAGCCAAAAAGCGGGGGTCGTCTTATACGCCGAGTGAAGAAGCCGCCAGATGGATATCAGTCCGCCAGGGCGCTCTGTAAAATTGTAATATGTATACAGTATGCGCCGCTCATTCAGTCCCGGCGGGCGATACACTCTGATGAATACAGAGCCTGCTAAGCCTGCTCGGATTGGGTAACAACCTCTGCCAATCCGAGCAGGCTACATGAGTCAGAGCGGCGCAGGCTGATGTCACAGCCTCTGCCAATCCAAGCAGGCTTTGTATCCATCAACAGATTAGTAAAATACAATGCCTGCCGTGATTGGCTCAGCGGTGCACACTGTCTGCACACTGTATTCTGAAGTGTACCTGGCGCTACTGTACTAACACAGCATCATATACTGTGTGTACTTGGTGCTCTACATATTAACAAAGCATCCTGTACTGCACATCCAGCTCCAGATCTCCCCTAAAATACAGGTATGACTTATGGTGCTTTGGAGGAGAGGATTCATTGTTGCTGCCTACCAATTGTGGGATCTCTGGGACTTGTAGTTCACCTGTTTCCTTTTTCTGATGTTAAGTCTGATGATGTTGTTTTTTTTTTTTTAAAAATGGTGTTGCCTCTGAAGGGGGGTAGTCTTATATGGCCAGTATAGCCCCAAACCTACGTTTTCACTGGGAAAAATAGGGGGTCGTCTTTTACACCCAGTCGTCTTATACGCCGGCAAATACGGTAAATGAGGCAATTTAGTGATCAATTCCCAGAATAAGAAGTGGTAAATTATCTTTGTCTTATTTTATCAAAGCATTATTTCTGGAGGAAACCTCCGCTGAGCTGCACATCTAAACAGCCCAAACACATCCCCTTATATAACCCTCTCCACCGCCGTTTTGGCGCCAAATTTTGGCGCCAAACAGTCAGGTGAGGACAGATAGCGTCACAGCAGGTGCGCCAGCGCACAGGAAATGACAGCGGCGGAACCAGAAGTGATTCCTACAACAGGAAGCCAGATACTGACCTCTATGCTGAAGACACTCAGGACAGTCTAAGATGTAATGCCAGAAAACTGTCAGCAAAGGGGCAAAAAATTAAAGGGAAATGCACTGACAAAGAGATGTCGATTCAATAAAGTTTCAGGGAAAGAATAAACCCTAAAACTGAATTCGGACGATGTTTAAGCTTATTAAAGGTCACAAGGCATGCCCTTTACGGACCCTATTAGAGCAAGGGTAAGTCCCCTCCAAAGGGGGGTCATATGCCTAGTACCTGACTGTACCGTAGAGGGCTACACTGCAAGGGGTGAGTTTCAATCCACCGTTTTCCCAGACTATGGCAGGAAGTATTTTTTAAATGAATACTATATAACACCACAGGAATTTTTGGAAAGGACACAGAAAGAGATGTAAATGTGACATAACAATATATAAACTATAAACTATGTATTATCATATTGCTTGGAACATGTAGGAGGGATCCTACAGAACAGGAACCAGATACAAACCTAAAGGTATAGCCAGGCATGTTGTCTATACTTTTCCTAGGTCTCTCTGTTTTTTTTTCCCCAAGGCTATAAATTTGATTTCTAGGCTTAAGTAGAGAGATACAACTAGAGATAAAACATGTGACACCGGTCAACCTGATACATATGACTATGGAAATTACTAACTGTGTATGGGTGTAGACAGTGTATATATGTAAATAAGTCTCTCACAGGTCATATAGTTCTGGTCTCTTTCCTCAAACCCTTTATCTTTTCTGTTTTTTTTGAGAAAAACAAAACGGTAAATGCCGACTTACAGGCGGAGATTCCCAGCAGGGAGAATGTAAAAGGAAAGAGGGGAAAAAGGAAGAATATATAAAGGGAAAGATATAAAAATTTCAGGCCAAGATAAATATTGTGACCTGAAACACCGCAGAGCCATAAGGAGGAGGATCCGCTCACCCCTCCCCCCCCCCTTTGTTTTCTTTATTGTTTCCTTTTTTTTAAAGGGGAAAGGAAAAAAAAAAAAAAGAGAAAAAAAAAAGGAAAAAGAAAAAAGCCCCCAACATCTGGGGAATTCTCAGCAAATTCCTTTTTACAAGTTCCAATATAAAAGCGTAAGAACTGGGATATTTATCTTCAGCGTAATAATAGGCCTAGGGACTGGCCTAAGGCCTAAAGGCTATAGCCTGAAGTTCTCCATCTGTTTAGAAACTATCTACGTAACCTACATATATATTAAAGGGGGCATCTAGTATGAAAGGCAAGACCACAAAAGGACCCGAACCTAAAACTCCTAAAGACAAAGCAAATACAAGTACAATTACACATTACATGGTAAAAGGACCAAGCCTGAAAAGTCCAGGCTTAGGTCCAGGACCTGAAAAACAACAAATGAGTAAACAAGCTAAGAAAAAGGAGGCAGCTAAAAAAAAAGAGGTGACTGAAGCCTCAGGTGGGGAGGTCACCCTAGAATCCGAGATGGATAGAAGCACTCCAGAGGAACAAGCTATGAACCCCCAGATGCCAACTAAAACGGAAATGTCTGAGATGCTATTGAGAATGGAAAATTCAATCAAAAAAGATATCTCAGCACTTAGATCAGACGTAGGCCACCTACTAAATCGCATAGAGGAAATTGAGAATAAAACTGATAAGTATACCCAGGAGATGATTAAGATACAAGAACAGCTTAGGGAGACAAAGCTGAATCAAAGAAGATTGAACTATAAATTAGAGGAAATTGAAAATCAAAATAGAAGACAGAATTTAAGAATACGCGCACTTGCGGAAGTAAACGGTGAAGATCTTAGGAAAACAATAAAAGAGATTTTTAAACCGGTCTGGAATAAAAGCCCTGAGATGGAACTGAGAATAGACAGGACATACAGAATCAGGAAACCCCAACATATTCCAACTGAAAGCCCTAGAGACATTCTGGTAAAGTTTCAGAACTATGAGGACAAAGCGGCAATATGGAACAATCTTAGAGGAAAACCCCCATTAAAAATCAATGGAACAGAACTGCAAATTTTCTTAGACCTGGCCCCGGAAACGCTGGCCAGGAGAAGATTACTTAGACCTCTATTAACACAACTGAGAGTTGATAATGTGAAATAAAATTGGGGTTTCCCGGCCTGCCTGGTGGGCTACAAGGAGGGCAGATCCGCGAAACTTAGATTTCCAGAAGAGCTCCCAGAATTCTGTAAAAAATTAGGAGTACAAGAGACGGAAATTCCAGAATGGTCGCAAAGAGAGGGGTTAGGTTAGATTGTTTAAGATTGAGGGATAGGCCCTCCCTTTCCTTTTTTTTTTTTCTCAGGGGAGCGAGAAAGGGCCGGGGAGAGAACCTTGTAAAACTGAGGGAGAAGAGCTTTGCACCGTACATTGTACGGGCACTCCACTCCCCTCCTGGGACTAGCCCGTGGGAGGGGCGCAGAGTGTTAGATGGGCTCAGAACCACACCTCGAGGTGTGAAGACCCGGGACAGGAGTGAGATTCGTTCCAGCCTACGGTCTAGGGGTCAGTATTGACCGAGAGGAGGGAGGGGGGGAAGGGAGGATGGGGGAGAAGGGAGGGGGGAGAGGGAGCAGGAGGGGGGGAGTGGGGGATGGGGAGGAAGGGGGGAGAGAGATAAGTAGATTAAAGAACAATACCTCTCGGCTTTTTTTTGATAAGAAAAAAAGAAAAATTTAAATAAGATTAAGTTTCTGACATATAATGTCCGAGGACTAAACACAGCTGCCAAAAGACACAAGATTTTAAAAGAGCTCAAATACCATCATGCAGATATAATCTTTCTTCAAGAGACCCACCTTTTTTTAGGAGGTAATATAAAACTATATTCCAAGGAACATCCTACCTGGTTTTACGCTGATTCAACGACCAGTAAAGCTAAGGGAGTTGCAATCGGGTTCTCAAGAGAAACAAGATTCAAAGTAGAGGAAAGGCTTACGGACCCAGAGGGGAGATTCCTCTTCTTAAGAGGATATATAGGTGAAACAGAATGTACTCTGGGTAATATATATGCCCCAAATAAAAAGCCAGCAGAGTTTATAAAAAAAATGATAGGGACCCTTGCACAGTTCAGGAGAGGGATAGTAATAATGGCAGGCGACCTTAACCTATGTCTGAACCCAAAAGAGGATAGCACTTCCCAGGTACAGGGGACGGGACAGATGCCCCTCAAAAAATTGAAACAAAAATTGCACCAAAACCAACTGGTGGATGCATGGAGAGTTTTACATCCTAAAGAACGAGACTACACCTTCTTCTCCCCTGTACATGGGACGTATACACGCATTGATTACTTTTTAACTGATCATAACACATTGTCTAAAGTGACAGACGCTGAAATAGGTATTGCTACCCTCTCAGACCATTCCCCAGTAATGTTGACTATAGAAGAAATAAAAACACAGAGACCAGCTTTTAACTGGTCATTGAACGAAGCACTACTTAGTGAAAATCAAGATGTAGAAAAAATAAGCGAAGAATTGATCCATTTCTTCGAAATTAATGACACACAAGATATTTCACACTCCACTCTATGGGAAACGCACAAGGCATATATAAGAGGTATATTAATATCCATGGGGACGGGGAAAAAAAAGGCGAGAGAAAGGGAAACAAGAAACCTAACAGAGGAAATATACGAGTTAGAACGGCTACACAAAAGACCAGACGGGGGGCAACAAGAAATATACCATCAACTTATATCCAAAAGAGAAGAACTAAAAGATCTATTAACACAGGACACAAAAAGGGTTTTTAATAGAATTTTGAGAGGAAAATACCTGAGTGGTAACAAAATTGGGAAACACCTGGCAAAGACCCTGAGGAAGGAAAAGTCGAGAAACTACATCGAAAAAATTCGAAATAAACAAGGAGAAACAGTCTATAAAACAAAAGAGATAGCAGAGGTTTTTCGAAACTACTATAGTACACTCTATGATGTCAAGAAAGGCAAGGAAGAAAAAGGTAACGCAACTATAATAAAGCAGTTTTTAGAAAAATCAGGTATTCCACAATTAAATCTAAATGACAGCGAAGACCTAGAAAGCCCTATCACGGAGCAGGAAATTAAAAAAGCTATCCTAGAAACACCAACAGGGAAAAGCCCAGGCCCGGACGGATTCTCCATGAAATATTTTCGAAAATTTGAGGAAATCCTGCTACCCAGGCTCTGTAATTACATGAACGGACTCAGGGTAGATTACGGGCTAAGTTTAGAAGCACAGAGAGCACAGATAACGGTACTTTTAAAAGAAGGTAAAGATGAAATGCTATGCCCAAGCTATAGACCAATTTCTCTCTTGAATTGTGATACAAAACTTTATGCAAAAATCCTAGCGAACAGACTGAGAGATAAAATGAGTGAATTGGTCCATATGGATCAGGTAGGCTTCGTCGCAGGAAGAGAGGACCGTGACAACGGAGTTAGAACACTCCTCTTGATGCAAGAAATGAAAGTTCACGGGCCCCCAGGTCTATTTCTGTCAATTGATGCTGAGAAAGCATTTGACAGAGTAGACTGGGGGCTCATGATGGCGACATTGAAGCATATGGGCCTGGGCGACAGGATGATGCAAAAAATTAGGGTACTATATGAAGCACCGACTGCAACAATAAAAATTAATGGAGATCACTCAACATCTTTTATAATGAGAAATGGGACGAGACAGGGTTGTCCCCTATCTCCACTTCTTTTTGTGTTATCACTGGAACCTCTTCTAGCAACCATCAGAGCAAATAAGGATATCAGAGGAATAAAAATCGGTGACGTCGAGCATAAGGTTGCGGCGTTCGCCGACGACCTTCTGTTCTACGTCTCTGAACCCAATAATACAATGCCACGATTGATTGAAACACTACAACAATATGGAGAAATAGCAAACTTTAAAATCAATCTGAATAAATCGGAAATCTTGAACATAAATATGGAAGATAAAGAGGCACATGCACTACAAGAGGAATATCCATTCCCTTGGAAGAAGAAAGGTTTAAAATATCTGGGGATCAAATTAGCAAACTCAGTAGAACGATTATTCAGCGAGAACTATATTCCACTATTGGACAAAATCAAAAAGGATACTAAAAAATTATCCCTCAGGCCCCTGTCATGGTTCGGCCGGATCAACACTGTTAAAATGGTACTTTTGCCTAAAATCACATACAAATTCTCAATGTTACCAATCCCTCTCCCAGATTATTACTTTCAAACTTTGAATTCTATAATAAGTAGATTTATTTGGCAAAACAAAAAACCTAGGATCTCTCGCAACACTCTGAAGCAGAATAAAGACCTAGGTGGAATGGGTGTCCCGGACCTAAAAAAATATTACTATGCGGTCACGGTGTCACGGGCAGTAGAATGGGCAAGGGAAACAGAAGACAAACACTGGGTGAACATGGAGAGTATTATAAGTGAAAAAAGTTTAAGAAAGGTAATTTGGATTCCTTCACATTTAAGAGTTTTAGGCACTAAGACACAAAAAATAACAAAAAATGTATTTAAAATATGGGACTTACTACACAAACAACACAAGTGGAAGTATAATTCACCGTTAATGATTTTAAGTGATAATGAGTATTTTCCGCCAGGAAAAAGACACATAGGGGGTCATTGGTTAGGGGAAAACACGCAATTGAAAGATATAATAGATAAAGGAAGATTAAAAACATTAGCAGAATTGCAGCACAATGAAGCACAAATAAGAATAAACGAGTGGCGATACCTACAGTTGTCCCATTTTGTAAGAAGTCTTCCCGCCCGGATGAGATCAAAAGAAAACTATACAGCTTTGGAAAAAATTTGCGCCGAAACGGGGACAAAAAGAAAGAAAACAATATCTCGGCTCTACAGAGCGATTCTTGCAGAGGAGAAACTGGAGATACCGCCCTTTTTTTCAAAATGGGGCACGGAACTGGGGGCACATGATTATATGCACAAAATTAAAAAAATACTACAACTAACCCACAAATCAGCTATTGATACTTCGACTGCAGAGATGAACCTCTCCAGATGGTATAGGACACCCGATAAACTTAACAAATTTCACACAGACAACTCACAGAACTGCTGGAGGGGATGTAATAAGCTGGGCACAATGGCTCATATCTGGTGGGAGTGCCCAAAAATAAAAACATTTTGGAGAGAGATTCTAAGCCTCATAAAAACAATCACTGATGTTATCATAAAGGAAGATCCTTGGATATGCCTATTTCACGGGACCAATGATCCAATCAAACAATATACAAAAACACTGGTTCCTCAGATGTTAAATGCAGCTAAAGGTCTTATCCCGAAAAAGTGGCAAAACGAAGAAGCACCAACCAAAAGGGAATGGGCTCTAAGAATGGAGGAAATATATCGCCTCGAAAAGTTGAGACATAACGGAGAGGAAGAAGAGGAAGACGATCTGAAAAAATGGGAAAATTGGCAGACATTTAAACAAACTTGGAAATATGTCGAAACGATTATATAAACCGAAGGAATTAAAAAAAAAAAAAAAAAAAAAACGGTTGAGATAAAGAAAAGACGAGAGGTATTGGGAAGAAGGGAGGGGGGGATTAGGGGGGAGGGGAGAAAAGGGAAAAAAGAAGAAACTTTTACATATTATAGAATAATAATGAAATTTAAGAGAGATTAAAATAAATACTATATGATAAGCTTCATGACTTAAAATTCTTAGTAATAAAACTCCACAATGATGTAAAATAAACGAGAGATATAAATGAACAAGAAGCTGAACAATAATCTCTTGAAAATTGCTGATGTGGAAAAAAAAAAAAAAAAAAAAAAAAAAAAACAAGGCATGCCCTTTTCCCCACCTTATTTCCAAGAACATATATAAATATGTAACAAAGAACGGCTGTAGTTTTTGGCAAGGTGTTTAACCCTGAAGTGACTGAACGGCGCCACCGAGAATCAAAAGACTTATAGAGTCTGAAGCCTCTCAGGGACGCCTTGGGTGTCCATATGAGGCACTCAACCTCATTTAAAAACATTTTAACTTCAAAAATATGTGTATAAAGCAGAAAATATTGCTCTTTAAAAAGACCATCGCCTAAATATGGCCACTGGGAAAGAAATATAGTTAACACATTGAAGTTTGTGGATACAGCCTATCAGTGCTGCATTTTTAGTGCCACCTATCAGTACTTATCAATTCCGCCTATCAGTGCCCATCAATTCCGCCTACCAGCGCCCATAAATGTCGCCTATCAGCGTCCATCAGTGCCACATATTAGTTCTGTTTATCAGTGCTCAATGCCCATCAGTGCCACCTATTAATGCCCATTAATTCCGCCTATCAGTGTCGGTTATCAGTGCTTATCAATGATGCCTATTAGTATCACCTATCAGAGCTTATCAATGCTGCCTATCAGTGCCACCTATTAGTGCCCATCAATGCTGCCCATCAGTGCAGCATATCAGTGCTCAATGCCGCCTATCAGTGCCCATCAGTGCAGCCTGATGTGCTCATTAATGCCCATCAGTGCCGCCTATCAGTGCCCATCAATGCTGCCTATCAGTGCTCATCAATACCCATCAGTGCCACGCTGCCTATCTGTGCCACAGATCATTGCTCATCAATGCCACCCATCAGTGCTGCCTATCAGTGCCCATCAATTCCTCCTATCAGCACTGCCTATCAGTGCAGCATATCAGTGCCCATCAATGCCTCCTGTCAGGGCCACTTTTTTGTATGTAGGAAGAGCCTTATTTTAATTAGGGGTGGGGCATTCATTTGTAAGCGTGGTTTAGCCATGAGAAAAAATGTGTTGCCGAGATGGTAGAGGAGACTGTCAGAGAGGGTGTGGAGATGGTACAGGAGAGGGTGTGGACATGGTACAGGAGGGGGTGAGAGGGTGTAGACATGGTGGGTGAGAGGGTGCAGACACGGTACATGACTTGATGTGCACCTCCAACACAGCACTCTGTACCCTCCTCCCCGAACACACAGAACATGCAGAAGATCACCTGCAACATCCCCCCTGCACCTTTGGCTGTCAACTCACTGAGAATTGGGGGGGAAGCTCTGCGGTGCCCACAGGATCTCCATGCGTCCAGCAGGTCTCTTCCGTGGGTACAGTGGACAGCTAATCGGACACGGACAGCTAATTGGCTGCAGTGTACAAGCGAATTGCTCTGCTTGTACACTGAAGAGAGAAGCCGATTAGCTGCCCGAGGCGGAGACTCCCCTCCCACTGTACACACGGAAGAGACCTGCTAGCCGCCTGGAGATCCCCACATGGCCATGTTTTCCTAGCCGGGAGCTGTGGGCGGTGGTTGGCCGGTGACAGTTTGCCAGGACAAAGCCGATTTTCCTGTGATTTTTTTTCCCAGGACGTGGACAGACCAGGACAAGGGAAAATTGACTGTTGGCAGCTATGCTCCTGCTGGCTATTAGTGGCTTCCCCCTGTAAGTTGGGGAGGGGGGCGGGCGTCTATCTGTGTTGGGAAAAGTGATGGAGATTTAGGGAGGGGAGATATGTGCTAGGAGGAGGGAGTTGGGGGGAGGTAGGGGGTGGAGGGTTGAACCAGGAGAGGGGATGCTTGTGCTGGGGGGGGGAGATTTTGGTAGAGAGGGAGAATTTCAGCTGGGAAGTGTAACTTATAGAGGGTTGTGCTAGGAAGAGGGATTTGTGGGAATTTGTCCTAGGAGGGGGATTGAAGTACGAAGATTTGTGCTGGGAGGAGAGATGGGGGATTTTGTGCCAGGAGCAGGTGGGCTAATAGGAGGGATTAGGGGGGATTTGTGCTGGCAGTGGGGATTTGGGCGAGAAGGTTTGTGCTATGATAGAAAGGGGGGGGGGCCATCAGGTAGGCTGTACGGGGCGCCCTAATTCCTAAAAGCAGCCATGTCTGATCAATGGCCAAGTGAATTTGGTTAAATGCTTGTCTGTGCAGAAGGAAGCCGACTTTATGGATGTAGTTGGCGATAAAGCCAAGTCTGTGTTTATCAAAGAAATTGGCTTGTAATTAGCCACGTTGCTGGGGTCTTTGTTGGGCTTGGTTATGAGACTGATAAAGGCTCTGTTGGAGTCCGTGTCCAGTGGGCCACCCTCCCGAAGGAGCCACACAGAAAAGAGTGAAGCGCTATCTAACTGCAGTAATTAAAAAGCATTTATTAAAACTTTGGTAATAAAAACCTACAAGATGGTAGATAAATAAAAGAAAAAAAGAAACTGCGCTACGGAAAAGCACACCAAGTGTGCATACAAAAGTGTCGTGGACCTAAAAAGGCCTAGCTGGAAGCTGCGACTCTACTGCAAAACATAACTACAGTGAAACGTGAATGGAAAATAAAAAGAGCAGCACTAAACCAAAAATAAACAACTAATGAATAAACATCCAATAAATAAACAGTGCTTGTTACCAACCCTAGTCAGTAATATATATAAAACACCTGTGGAAAAAAATGTGGTGGTGTGACCCTCCTCAAATTAGAATAAATGACCTAAATAAATAATAAAGACCATATAACACTCTGTGGCTTCCCCACTCACTTGTGAATGTCACATATAAGCATTATTAAGCATAAACAGGAATACAATGCTGAATGCTGTGAAAAGAAAAAAGGGGAGGAAGTAGTTAAATAATGTTTCCACCCGTGCAACATAAAAATAATATTTGTGAAATAAATCAGCAGAGTATCAGTCCATCTAGCAATCTTCAGATTCCAAGTGATCCACCACCAAGGGAAGCAAGATAGGATTTACTTCTTACCAAAACGCCATGACACACCTATGCGCTGACGTCACCTCTATGCTGTATTGGGATTCCAGGAAGGACGGGTCTGTGTTGTGTGCGTCCGGCCGGCGCAACATACTTAAGGCTTAAGAATTCCGTTTTAAATGTAAGTGTATTTATTTCCGTTTTTTGTACATTAAAACCTTGGATTTTACACTATTGGAGCCCCTTCTTTTTTTCATGGGCATTGACATACACCGCTGAGCCTTCACTGAGGGGGTTATCAAAGAGTGTGGAGTGGTCTGTCTAGGCTGTGGGAGTCTGCTATACCATCCAGGACCCGAGGAGTGTCACTTTTCTGCTCAGGCTTACCATGACACTCTGTAATGGTGTGTCATGGCGTTTTGGTAAGAAGTAAATCCTATCTTGCTTCCCTTGGTGGTGGATCACTTGGAATCTGAAGATTGCTAGATGGACTGATACTCTGCTGATTTATTTCACAAATATTATTTTTATGTTGCACGGGTGGAAACATTATTTAACTAGACTCAGTATCTAGATTGGGTTTTTTTTCCTCCCCTTTTTTCTTTTCACAGCATTCAGCATTGTATTCATGTTTATGCTTAATAATGCTTATATGTGACATTCACAAGTGAGTGGGGAAGCCACAGAGTGTTATATGGTCTGTATTATTTATTTAGGTCATTTATTCTAATTTGAGGAGGGTCACACCACCACATTTTTTTCCACAGGTGTTTTATATATATTACTGACTAGGGTTGGTAACAAGCACTGTTTATTTATTGGATGTTTATTCATTAGTTGCTTATTTTTGGTTTAGCGCTGCTCTTTTTATTTTCCAAGATGGTAGATATACAGTACATCAAGTAGAGCCTCTGTATTCCAATCCTGTATTTTCCTCCTGCAGAGGTGGAAAGGCTGACGGTGGTGCAAAGCCGTGTCAGGGACGCTGAAGGGATTGCGGAACTGCCTCTGACCAGCGGAAGGTACACACCGAAAAGGAGATGATGTCTGTGACAGGGGGTAGTCGGTAGGCTGCTACAGGCTATGTTTTCGGAGCTGAGACGGCTCCTTCTACTGGCCTGGATAATTATCGTGCAGGCAGGGCCGCTGATAGAAATCATGGAAATCATAGAATATCATACAGCCTACCTGACGGGGCCCCACCCTCAACCCCACCCCTGCCCTAAGATCCAGCGAACTGGCTGAGATGGGTGGCAAGGGGTTACTGATGCCAGGCGGTGACCTATCCTGGGAGAGCTGGAGGGGAGGGGGGATGTGAATTGTGAACTTTTTACACAGGATGTGCCTGTCTCAGGCTAGTGCATGAGATATGTAAATAACCTGTCACTCACAGCAAGGGGAGGGTTTTAACAAAGTTTTTGTGAGTTTGTCAAGATTTCTCTCACTGAACAATAAAAGACGATTGCGCAGAGCTTGATTAACTCTGTGTGGCAAGACTGGGCTCAAATGACAGGAAAGCTTATTTTCTACATTATGACATCAAAAAATTTTTTTTTCGGTTTACATCCACTTTAAACAAGTGTGATTTAACTGTACTTCTGTTTCGGTCTGACTTCATGGTTTCTGACAGTAGGCGAAGGACATGAATTCAGAAGATACAGTCAATCCACTTGTTGGTAATATTTTTTCCAGATTGGATGAGCAAGACAAATGCTACTGAGTCGCACGGGTCACCTGGAATCTCCCACTGTGGCTGCTCCGGTACAACCTGAGTTGTAGGCCATCCCTGCTGCTATGCCAGTCTCTGTGCAGGCACCCGCATCGAGTATTACCTCTATAAGAGGTATGTCTGGTTCCGCTCCACTTTCCCAACGATTTGGGGGCGATCCAGTTCAATGCAGAGGGTTTCTCAACCAGGTTGAGATATACTTTGAGATGCTGCCCCAGGTGTTTCCCATGGACAGACGCAAAGTAGGTTTCATGATATCTTTGCTTTCTGAGAGAGCCTTGGCCTGGGCAAATCCTCTATGGGAGATGCAAAAACCTGTTGTCTTGAGTTACCCTTAGTTTGTGACCTCCTTTTAAAAGGGTATTTGACATTCCCGCACGCTCCTCTTCTGCTGCCAAGTGCCTCATGTCCATCAGAGTATGAGAACTACGCCATTGAATTCCGAACTCTGGCAGCAGAAGTTGCTTGGAACAATGAGGCCCTCGTGGCTGCTTTTTTTTTGTGGTCTCTCGAATACCATCAAGGATGCGATAACAGCCCGAGATATACCCACTGAGCTGGAGAAGTTAATCACGTTTGACATCCTCATTGACTCCAGACTCAGAGAAAGACTCTCTTTTAAGGAGCGCTTGCCTCCTCTACGTTTGCCTCCGAGCTTTGCAGTCCCACAAGTTGCTCCCTCACCTCCCATGCCTCGTGGTACCGAATCGGTCAGTGAAGATGAACCCATGCACTTGGGCTTCACGCGTCTCTCTGTGGATGAGAGAACCTTTAGGAGGAGGAATGCGGCGTACACACGGTCGGAATTTCCGATGGAAACAGTCCGATGGGAGCTTTTCATCGGATTTTCCGACCGTGTGTATGCCCAATGGTCTTTTTCTGTCGGAATTTCCGACGGACTTTGAATTGAGAACCTGTTCTCAATTTTTCCGATGGAAAACCTTTCTATCGGATTTTCCGATCGTGTGTGTGCAATTCCGACACGCAAAATTCCGACGCATGCTCGGAAACCATTCGACGCATGCTCGGAAGCATTAAACTTCCCTTTTATAGTGCTGTCGAACGTGTTTTATGCCGCTGTGTTATTGACCCTCGGAATTTGGTGTGATCGTGTGTAGGCAACACAGCTTGAGCGGAATTCCGTCGGAAAAACCGTCAGAGTATTTTCCGAAGAGAATTCCGATCGTGTGTACGCGGCAGAAGAGATTATGCCTTTATTGTGGCCAGGCAGGTCACTTTTTGAAGTCCTGTCCCACCCGTCCAGGGAACGCCCAAACCTTGAGGTCCTGTCACGGACAGACCTTAGGTGGCTTTGTTTCACCCCCAGTTATCCAGAAGGATAAGCCCCTGGTTTCGGTCACCCTTTCTTGGGCTGAGCTATCCATCGAGATTCAGGCTCTAATCGACTCTGGGGCTGCAGGCCTGTTCATTGATGCTGCCTTTGTATTGAAGCACTCGATTCCACTACAGCTGTGTGACACTCCACTTGCCACTGAGTGTCACGCTCGGGGTATGGCGGGAGACAGGAGGTGGATCCCCTATGCCAGTGAGGCGATAGCACGGGTTGTATTGGAGGACCGGTTCTAATGTTGCTACTGGTATTCACCAGAGCCCGCCGCAAGGCGGGATGGACTTGCAGCGGCGGTAGCAACCAGGTCGTATCCTCCAATAGTAACTCGACCACACTGACAGCTGAGAAAGGCGAGGTACACAGGGATAAGGCAGAGACGAGGTCAAACGTAGCAATAGGTCAAGGCAGGCGGCAATGGTTCGTAGTCAGGGGCAACAGCAGATATCTGGATACACAGGCAGGGGCAACACAACGCTTTCACTGGGCACTAAGGCAACTCAAGATCCGCCAATGACAGGAAGGGGAAGTAGGTTAATAAGGGAAAGGGTGAAGCATGATTGGGCCAGGCACCAATCAATTGTGCACTGGCCCTTTAAGAGGAGGAAAGAGCCGCGCGCGCCTGGGGAGAGGAGGCGAGCGCGCATGGGGAGGCAGGCGGCAGAGCCGACAGGGACGAACCAGCAGAGCGGGATGCGATCCACGGGCGGACCGGGGGCGCCGCGTGGATCGCATCCCAGAGACAGAACAGCGCCCACGGCCAGGGGAGCTGCAGGAGGACAGACGCCATGAGCGCTCCGGGACAACAGGAGGTATAATGTGTTGTACAGGGGCCTCGGACTCAGAAGAATCGGTGGAACGTGACAGGGCGTCGGCCCTGACATTCTTGTCCGCAGGATGGAAATGGATCTCAAAGTTGAAGCGGGCAAAAAACAAGGACCACCTAGCTTGGCGTGGGTTTAACCGCTGGGCCGATTGGAGATAAAAGAGATTTTTGTGATCCGTGAAGATCGTGATGAGATGAACGGATCCCTCAAGAAGGTGTCTCCATTCCTCAAGTGCTAGCTTAATAGCTAGCAACTCACGGTCTCCGATGGAATAGTTCTTCTCGGGAGGGGAAAAGGTTTTAGAAAAAAACCCACAGGTGATGTTCTTGCCCTTGGAGTCTTTCTGAAGAAGCACAGCTCCTGCTCCCACAGAGGAGTCATCGACTTCCAGGAGAAACGGTTTGCGAGGATCGGGCCTGGACAAAACGGGTGCAGAG
This sequence comes from Lithobates sylvaticus, assembly GCA_028564925.1. Lineage (NCBI taxonomy): Eukaryota > Metazoa > Chordata > Amphibia > Anura > Ranidae > Lithobates > Lithobates sylvaticus. Next base: position 123,889,853 of record CM053037.1, read on the forward strand.
GCAAAGACAGATTTGAGGTGGTTAAAGGCCTCCTCAGCTGGAGGGGGCCAGGACCTAGGATTAGCATACTTTTTGGTTAATGCCACAATAGGCGCAACAATGGTGGAGAAGTGAGGGATGAACTGGCGATAGTAATTGGCGAATCCAAGGAAACGCTGGATGGCCCGTAGTCCGGTAGGACGTGGCCAGTTCAAGACGGCAGAAAGCTTCTCCGGGTCCATTTGGAGACCTTGTCCAGAGACCAAGTAACCTAGGAAGGGAAGACTGCAACGTTCAAAGAGACATTTCTCTAGTTTGGCATAAAGATGGTTCTCCCGAAGCCGTTGGAGCACTTGACGGACCTGAAGACGGTGTTCCTCCAAGCTGGCGGAAAAAAATCAGGATATCATCCAGATAGACAATGACACAGGAGTATAGCAAGTCTCTGATCTCATTCACGAAGTCTTGGAAGACCGCCGGGGCATTGCACCAACCGAAGGGCATGACGAAATACTCGAAGTGTCCGTCACGGGTGTTAAAGGCGGTTTTCCACTCATCGCCTTTACGGATACGGATGAGATTATATGCGCCCCGGAGGTCCAATTTGGTGAAGATTCTTGCTCCGCGCAAACGATCAAAAAGTTCCGAGATAAGAGGCAGCGGGTAGCGATTTTTTACCGTGATCTTGTTAAGACCACGATAGTCAATGCAGGGACGTAAGGACCCGTCCTTTTTGGCAACAAAGAAGAATCCTGCTCCAGCAGGGGAGGAAGACTTGCGGATGAAACCTCTTTTGAGGTTCTCCTGGACGTACTCTGACATAGCTTTTGTCTCCGGGATGGAGAGAGGGTAGATCCTGCCACGGGGCGGCGTGGCCCCAGGAAGAAGATCGATAGGACAATCGAAGAGTCTATGTGTCGGCAAGATCTCAGCTTGTTTTTTGCAAAATACGTCAGCAAAGTCCCAGTAAGGTTTGGGGAGACTAGACCGAGAGGTAGCAATGAAAACTTGCTTAATGGGTACCGCTTTGAGGCAATGCCTGTGGCAGGAGGGACCCCAACTTTTGATGTCCCCCGAGGTCCAGTCGAGGGTAGGGGAATGTAGCCGGAGCCAGGGTAGGCCCAAAAGGATCTCATGAGGTGCAGTTGGGCAATACAAAAAAGTCTATCTTTTCATGATGGAGAACTCCAATTCTCATGAGGAAAAGTTCGGTGCGGTAACGCACGACACAGTCCAGATTTTGACCATTTACCGAGGTGATAAAAAATGGCTTGACAAGACGAGTGACTGGAATATTGAATTTGTCGATGAGTGAGGCTTCAATGAAGTTTCCTGCAGAACCAGAATAGAGCAATCCTTTAGAAAATGGTCAGGACTGGCGCAATACAGGACTGGCGCAATACAGGCACAGATTATGGTCACGACGGCGAGTCCTCTCTTGTGAGGTCAGGCGTGACCGATCCACTTGCATCGCCTCCTCGGCGGGAGGTACAGGAACAGATTGTAGAGGGTTCTGAAAAAGAGGTGCCAGGCGAGGAAACTGCTTGGCGCGACCAAGGTCCTTTTCTTGGCGTAGCTCTAGGCGTCTTTCAGTATAACGCATGTCAATACGGGTGGCCAACTGGATGAGTTCAGACAGGGTGGCAGGAATTTCTCGAGCAGCCAGCACATCTTTGACGTGGCTGGATAGACCCTTTTTAAAGGTCGCGCAAAGGGCCGCATTGTTCCAGGAGAGTTCGGATGCCAGGGTGCGGAACTGAATGGCGTAATCGCCCACTGAAGAATCTCTCTGGACCAGGTTCAGGAGAGTCGTCTCGGCAGAGGAGGCCCGGGCTGGCTCCTCGAAGACACTGCGAACTTCAGAAAAGAAGGTTGGAATAGAAGCTGTGGCAGGATCGCCACGGTCCCAAAGCGTTGTAGCCCAGGCTAGGGCCTTATCAGAAAGCAGGCTAACCACGAACGCCACTTTAGACCGTTCGGAGGGGAACTGGTCAGACAACATCTCCAGATGGAGGGAACACTGGGATAGGAACCCTCGGCATAGCTTAGGATCCCCATTGAACTTGTCAGGAAGGGACAGGCGGACCCTAGCGGCAGCAACTCGTGGAGGAGATGTAGGAGCTGGCGGTGGAGGCGGTAGAAGCTGCTGTAGCATAGCAGTCAACTGCGCCAATTGCTGTCCCTGTTGAGCGACCACCGTGGTCAGATCCGAGAGGCTTGGCAGAGGGACTTCAGCGGGATCCATGGCCGGATCTACTGTCATGCTTGGGGTATGGCGGGAGACAGGAGGTGGATCCCCTATGCCAGTGAGGCGATAGCACGGGTTGTATTGGAGGACCGGTTCTAATGTTGCTACTGGTATTCACCAGAGCCCGCCGCAAGGCGGGATGGACTTGCAGCGGCGGTAGCAACCAGGTCGTATCCTCCAATAGCAACTCGACCACACTGACAGCTGAGAAAGGCGAGGTACACAGGGATAAGGCAGAGACGAGGTCAAACGTAGCAATAGGTCAAGGCAGGTGGCAATGGTTCGTAGTCAGGGGCAACAGCAGATATCTGGATACACAGGCAGGGGCAACACAACGCTTTCACTGGGCACTAAGGCAACTCAAGATCCGGCAATGACAGGAAGGGGAAGTGGGTTAATAAGGGAAAGGGTAAAGCATGATTGGGCCAGGCACCAATCAATTGTGATCTGGCCCTTTAAGAGGAGGAAAGAGGAGGCGAGCGCGCAGGGGGAGGCAGGCGGCAGAGCCGACGGGGACGAACCAGCATCGGGGGAGCCGCGTGGATCGCATCCCAGAGACAGAACAGCTGCAGGAGGACAGACACCGTGAGCGCTCCGGGATGGACGGGGCACCCGGAGCGCTCGGCGTTACACTGAGGCTCTTGACGGGAGTCCTCTACAGCCTGCCCATGTGACTCATGAGACGTTTCTGTTGTCCATGGCCGAAGGGCCTCTTCACCATCAGATAATACAATTCCAAGTTATTTCCTCACTTAAGTTTCTGCTGGTTATTGGTTATCCTTGGTTACAGAGGCACAACCCCTCTTTTGATTGGCTCCGTGCTGAGGTTCTCTCCTGGTCACCAGAATGCAGTGAGACATGCTTTCAGAAGGTAGCCAAGGTCCTGTGCACCTCTTCACTCTCCTCCCTGCCGGAGGAGTATCGCGATTTTAGCGATGTTTTTGACAAAGGTCAAGCCGGTAGTTTGCCTCCACACCGGCCGTATGATTGTGCTATTGACCTTCAACCTGGTGCCATACCCCCCTCGTGGCCGGATTTACCCTTTGTTGGTCTTGGAGGATAAGGCCACGGAGGAGTATGTTGCAGACGCACTGTCTCGAGGTTACATAGTTACAAATCCTCATCTCCTGCTGGTGCTGGTTTCTTCTTTGTGAAGAAGAGGAGTGGTGAACTGAGACCTTGTATTGATTATAGGGGTCTTAATCGTTTCACGATTAAGAATGTCTATCCGATTCCGTTGATTACTGAGTTATTTGACCGCCTCAAGGGAGCAATGGTTTTCACAAAGCTATATTTGAGAGGGGCATACAATCTCGTGAGGATTAAGGAGGGCGACGAGTGGAAAACTGCGTTTAATACCAGAACAGGCCATTATGAGTACCTCGTAATGCCTTTTGGCCTTTGTAACGCCCCAGCAGTTTTCCATGAATTTATTAACAATGTCCGCAGTTATGTGTGGTGGTTTATCTCAATGATATCCTCATATTTTCAAAGTCCCTGGAGAGCCACCACACAGATGTCTGTCATGTGTTTCAGAAACTAAGAGAGAACAATCTCTATTGTAAACTGGAGAAGTGCGAATTCCATCGTGAACAGGTTAAAGTCATGGGTTATGTAATTTCCACTGCTGGTTTTTCGATGGACCCAGAGAAACTTTCAGCAGTCCTACAGTGGCCCGACCCGTGGGTTTACTTCCTCTGCATCCTTTTCTTGGCTTTGCCAACTATTTTCTGAAGTTTATTTGTAACTTTTTGTCTCTGGTAAAGCCCCTGACTGATATGACCAGAAAGGACGGTAACCCGCAGAGTTGGTCTCCTGAGTCTATTAAGGCCTTTGAGAGTCTCAAGGCTGCCTTTGTTTCTGCTCCTGTGTTGGCACATTCTGATCCTATGTTACCTTTTATCCTTGAGGTTGATGCTTCTGAGACTGGTGTTGGCACCCTTCTGTCTCAACGTCCCTTACGAGATTGGTGACAGAGAGCTGTTGGCAATCATTTTAGCCCTGAAAGAGAGCTGTGAATGTGTGTGGGTGGGCAGAGGAAGGAGCTGCAGGAGTGTTAGGGGACAGCAGGACAGAGAGGGGAGGAGAGAAGCTGGCTGCCCATTACCAGACTACATTCATATGTATGTATTTATCTCACAGTATGTTGTGTCAAGTGTATTTATGCCTGTTTGTGTGTATCTGAGTGCATGTATGTATCTCAGTGTGTGTGTATATGTATATAAATGAGTATATGTGCAATATATATATCTAAGTGTGTGTATGCATGTATCTGAGTGTGTATATATGTGTGTATGCATGTTTCTTAGTATATATATATATTTCCTGGACCTCCCCATGTCAGCCTACTATGGGTCAGCTCCGCCCCCTCTGACCCCTCCAGGACCACCTTTTTTCTAGCCCATAAAGGGCGCCTGTCTGCCCACACCAGTGTTCTTTTTTCGTCCTCCCTCCGGACGCCTTTTAAAGTTTAATTTTAGTTAGTTATTCATATATTTATTTTTATTTTACTTATTTTTTTCTCCATCCACCATCCATCCTGTCCGGGTTAAGCCTCTCCCGGATCAGAAGTCCCCCCCAGATGGGCTGTAAATCTCCCGAGGAGTGTGGGTTCCTGTGGTGCTGGGATTGTATGGTACAGTATAAATGACTGTGTATTACTGGCAAGGTCACAACGGTATAAATTACTGTATACACCTTCGTTAGGCAGGTGCTGGCATTCATGCAGTGGTTTGGCTCGCTGGGACTTGCAGTTCACCACCTCCACATGTATTCCTTTCAGGAAGCTCAGAGTTCAACAGGTGAGGTCAGAGGTAGCTTCCTCTTGGATTGCTTAGCAAAACACCAGAAGGATCACTACTGATTTGAAACAGGCTGTGTCCTCTAGGCTTATCCTCAGTCTCCAGCTGATCAATCTACTACTCTGCTCTGGTAAGCCTGACGTCTGTTACTAACTGCTGTGTTACTTGTCTGGACTGTTTTTATTATCCTTGGAGTTTTGCCTGCCTGCCTAACTGCCTTAGCACTGAAGATTCGGATGGAGAAGTTTATTTTATTTTATTTATTTGGTAGTTAGTTATTTATTTATTTTTATTTTAAAAAAAAGAGAGCACATCCTCTGTTTTACAGAGAGAAGGGCTCAATGCGCGCTAAATGCCCGCAAAGAGGTTCCTAATCGGCACTCCAGCCTCAAAGGAGTAAAAAGAAGACTGGACATGACAAATCGCAGAGTCGCATGCAGCTGGATAAACGCCTGTTGTCGCTGCATTCCAGATCTCCCTCACCCTTACCTCACTTTAGTCGCGCTAAATGCCCGCAAAGAGGTTCCTAATCAGCACTCCAGCCTCAAAGGAGTAAAAAGGAGACGGGACATGACAAATCGCAGAGTCGCATGCAGCTGGATAGACGCCTGTTGTCGCTGCATTCCAGATCTCCCTCACCCTTACCTCACTTTAGTCGCGCTAAATGCCTGCAAAGAGGTTCCTACTCAGCACTCCAGCCTCAAAGAAGTAAAAAGGAGACGGGACATGACAAATCGCAGAGTCGCATGCAGCTGGATAGACGCCTGTTGTCGCTGCGTTCCAGATCTCCCTCACCCTTACCTCACTTTAGTCGCTCGGACTGGAGCCAAGAGAGGTCAAGACATCAGAAAGCCTCTAGAAAGAGCATATCTGGGCGCAGACAGAGAAGAAGATCCTCTTCTTTGGATAGATCTTCATCGCCAGCCCAGGCAGAAGAAGGATTCTGTTGGGCCTGCTCAGCTGAGGTCATCAGAGGAAAGTAGGTTTGTGTATCTTGCTTCAAGGAGGCGGCTCAGGACAATGCTGCAAATGCACGCCAGGTTAAATCCTACATTAAGGACACAGTCAAGGAAGGGTTAAACAGCCTTTCAAGGAATCCTGCTCATCCTGCTGTATCTTTAAGCATCTGCAGTTTCAGATCATGTGTTTTCACTGCGTTTTAACTCTGAAGTCGATAGCGATTCGGATCCATCTGAGGCTGTGATGGTCTCGGAATCGCATACGTTTGATTTTTTCGCACTGGTTCCCCCCCTGGTGGAGGCTGTTAAGGATACGATGAAGTGGCAGGGAGAGTTGTCACCTCCAAAGAAACAGCAGAGATACTACCCGTATTTAAAGAAATCATTACCTTCCTTCCCATTTATTTCTGAGATTAAAGAAGTATTTGATGATGAGTGGGTGGGGCCTGAGAAGGGGCTCAATGTGCATAATAGAGTATCGAGGCTGTAACCCTTGGGACACTACGCCTAAGTTGGATACTTCATTGCGAAGATTCGCTTGCCACATTCCACTTCCGCTGGAGGATTCGGATGCCTTTAGGGATCCTATGAATCACAGAATAAATGCAGACCTGATAAAAAAAAAAAAGGAGAAAAAAAAAAAAAAGGAAGTTGTATAGTTTGGCCGGAGCAGCCTGCAGGCCAGCGGTAATGCTCACTTCTGTGGCAGAAGCACTTGGGGTGGAGTCGCACCTGTGAGTTTTTTATTTTTATTTTTTTAATTTTGGTGCTTTTTGCAGTACCATTTATTTACTGTGGTGCTCCTAAGGCTTCAAATAGGTCCTTCTGAAGGTGTCTCCACTTGACCCTCTCGAGTAGGAGCAAGACTCAGGGAGTATGTTCCCCTCTGTTTTTGGTCCCAGAGGCTTCAGGGGGTTTCGGAATTCTTACATGAAGGTACCACGATTCAAAATTGAGTCATTGGACTCAGGAGACTGGATGGTTTCCATCGATCTGGTGGTGCGTATCTTCTTGTTTCCATAGACGCATCTCTCCATCGATTTCTCAGATTTTCCGGGGAATGCTCTAATTTTCAATTTTAATGTCTCCCATTCGGTCTCTGCATGACTTTGAGAATGTTCTCAAAGCTACTGTCTGCTGTCATCGTGACTCTCAGGGTCAAGGGAGTGCAAATATTCCATTATCTAGACGACATGCTACTTCTGGGTCCGTCAAATGAGCTCCTTCTACTTCATGTGAATTTCACCTGTAAAACAATAGCTTGTTTCGGTTAGTTGTTCAACTCTCGGAGGAGCCAGATGCATCTGACCCAAATGTTGGACTATTTGGCAGTACAATTCCACACGGATCATGGTGGTGTTTCTCTTCCTCAGAGGAAGGTCCAGGAGATTCAGTCTAAAGCCCCATACACACGGTCGGATTTTCCGATGGATTCAGTCCTATCGGACAATGTTGTCGGAAATTCCGACCGTGTGTAGGCACCATCGGACAGTTTCCATCGGATTGTCCGACGGACAAAGTTCTATCTTCTGCTCTATAAATATTCCGACAACAAAGTCCGATCATACCAATTCCGATCGTGTGTAGCGAATTCCAACGGACAAAGTGCCACGCATGCTCAGATCACATTACAAGACCAAAGCTGTTGGCTACTAGCCTCTACGTAGTCCCGTCGTAGGCAACAAAGGTCACCACGTTCAGAATGATCGGATTTTCCGACAACTTTGTCCGACCGTGTGTATGCAACACCAGTGTCGGACTAAATCCGTCGGACCAAATCCGATGGATTTGGTGGTCGGATTTTCCGACCGTGTGTATGGGGCTTTAGACAAAAGCAGTGATAGCCAGGCCGTCTATGATGGTGAAGCAATGCATGCAGTATCTGGGGGTTCTATCAGCCACAGTTCCAGTAGTCCTGTGGGTCCGGTGGCGCAGAAGGAGGTTTCAATGCAACTTTCTTCTTCAGTGGGATCGTCACTCCTTGTTCCAGAAAAATCTATCTGCCAATTCCAAGAATCTGGTCCCTGGTTTGGTGGTCAGTACATCGCAATCTTTCCCGCGGACTTCCATTGAAGGCCTCAGAACCAATAGTGGTGACGGCCAATGCCAGTCTGGCAGGCTGCGGGCAGGGTCAGATTAAGAACATCATGGGCCTGGTGCTGAGGATTTTGGTGGGGCCTTTTATAAACAATAAATTAATAAATAAAAATGCAAACAATTTTTTGTTATAACAAATTTAATTAATGAGAGAGAGAGAGAGAGAGAGAGAGAGGGAGAGAGAGAGAGAAAGGGGATGAAAGAGATGTGAGGGGTAAGGGAAAGAGGATGATCGAGAAAGGAGGGATGAGAGAAAGAGGATGCACATGAGCATGCATGGGGATAACATCAACGCAGCCCAGCCAAGGCAAGTGACCGAAGGCACAGAACCCAGAAAGAAGACCGGGTGAAGATGGAAGCGCCCGGGCCCCTGCCGGATTGATCACAGCACAGCACTGGAGGGCTCAGTCTGACAATTTAAGTGTACCCTAATGTGCTAATATGCAGTGCATACTTGTACATTATGGCATAACCTACGTCAGGGCCACTAAAAAATAGTAATGTTAGAAAAGTTTACTACCGCTTTAATATCATTGGAACCCAGGAGCCTCTCATGGGGCCCCCTACTGACCCGCATAGTTGCCAACATTTCAAAAATATTTTCAGGGACTCTTTTTTTTACAAGTGTTATATTTAGAGTAGCTGACATCCCCTATGTTCATCTATACATCACAATAGTAATTACAAAATTAAATAAGTACTAATAATGGGGCAGAACAAATATTAGGACTGAGATTTCCTTTAGTTGAACTAACAAAAGTGTGCCCATTATAGAGCTGGTAACATTGAGGATATTCAGTATAATTTTAAAGAACTGTTTTTGTGGGTAAGAGGCATAGAGGAGATGAATGGATGGTATAAAAGTGGGAAGTATGTGCAGGTGAGGGAGAGGAATGTGGAGGGTCTAACAGTGGGCACTATGTACATGAGAGGAGTGCGGAGGGTATGACAGAAAGCACTATGTACAGGAGAGGAGTGTGAAGAGTATGACAGTGGGCAGTATGCACAGCAGGGGAGTGTGGAGGGTATGACAGTGAGCAGTATGTACAGGAGAGGAGTGTGGAGGGTACGACAGTGGGCACTATGTACAGAAGAGAAGTGTATGACAGCGGGCACTATGTACAGGAGAGGAGTGTGTAGGATATGACAGCGGGCGCTATGTATAGGAGAGAAGTGTGGAGGGTATGACAGTGAGAGGATGTACAAGAGAGAAGTGTGGAGGGTATGACAGTGGGCACTATGTATAGGAGAATCTGGGAAGGAAAAATGTAAAGGTTTGTGGAGGATGTTAAGGGACTGTGTAGTGGTTAAGCGGGCCATACATGGATTGAAATTATACCAATTAAGCAGAGACCAGCCATAGTCGATCTATGTATGGGCTACCTGGTTTTACACAAGTCAACCTATTAACCGACTTGAGTACAACCAGCCTGTCAGGTTTTTCCCAAAACAATCAGTGCTGTCAGCTATAGTTAGCAACACTGATCATTGTATTCACTGGCAGAACACAATAACACTGCAGGAGTAATTCCCCCATTCACAGGTCAGCAGGTGAGAGGGTGTGTGGGGACAGACTGGGGAGAGATACTAGTCAGTGGCTGGGTAGGCACTGGCTAGTATCAGAGCCAGATACACACAGGTTACATATGCCACAATCGTTAGAGTGAGAACAATAGCAAATATCGTGTAACATAAAAAGTTGCACAGACAACAATTTTATTCCATAGGGTGTCTGCTAAAACAACATATATAATGCTTGAGGCTTGAGTAATTTTCTATCAAAAAAAAAATGATTTTTACATGTAGGAGAGAAGTGTCAGAATTGGCCTGGGTGCCAAGGGGTTAATTATCATAAGTAATATGCAAATAATTATTATAAGCACTGTGATCTCATCCTCTCAGTCTGCTGCAGAGTGTGCCAGCTTGTATTTAAACTGGCCACTCTGTATGTAGCTTCTGACCGACTGCGCAAGCAGCCCCATATCTCCGGAACCATAGATATTATTTTAACCAGTGCTGGGGTAGGTCTTTAGCTACCAAATGTGGGGTCTCTGTGACTCCTGATCGCTGAGCTACAACACTCGAAGTCAATCTTTATTTTATTTATTTTTTTATTTTTTGGGGCAAATAGTTCTATCTTGAGAAAGGGGCCTGGAGCTGCAGCTCCAATAGCCTCTATGTTAATCCGGCCCTGGCTGCGGGGCACACTGCCTGGGACAGCAGGTTCAAGGCCGATGGAACTTTTGTGGGGTGAAGAGTTCAAGTTTCCTGGGATTGGATGCTGTTAGACGCGCTCTCTTAGCATTCCAACCTATGTTGCGAGGTCGAACTGTCAAGAGTCTTTGAACAACTACGGGAGCTTAGGTGTCTCATCAAGGGGGCACAAGAAGTCGCCCTCTCCTTCAGGTGGCATGTCAATCGTCCTATGCGCAGAGAACAATCACGGCTCTCTTACTTCATCTTATCTCCCAGAGCCTGGGAATGTTTTAGCAGATCACTTGAGTCAAGTCTTTGAGGATCACAACGAATGGGGCCTCAATCGATAGATAGATTGCTTCTCCTCCCGGACCTGGCATCCACAGGCGTTGGGTCTGGGTGCTCTGTCCAGGCCTTGAAATTTCCCCTTGGTATATGTGTTCCTGCCGCTTCCATTGGCTCTCGAAATCCTGCTGAAGATTCAGCGAGAAAGGATCACAGCAATAGTAGTCTTACCTTACTGACTCAAGCAGCCGTGGTTCCATCTTGCTTTGCAGGATAAAGTTGGGCTCACCAATTCCACTGCCTCTTTGTCAAAATCTCCTTTTGCGGAGTGGGGCCTGGCACCCGAACCGCAGGAGGATGAAGTTTAATAACTTGGAAGTGAGAGGGAGGCTTGAGCTGGCTTGGGTCTCTCAGGCAGTATAGTGGAGACATTATTATAGGCTCATAAGAGGTCCACGATTGTGACCTATTACCAGATCTGGAATACTACAGAAAGGGTAACATTTTGGAGTTTCTGCAGAGTGGTCTCTTAGGGTTAGCTTATAATTCCCTGAAGGGTCAAATCCCCGCTTTGTCGGCTATGTCATGTACAAGATATGCTCTACATCAGTTGGTGATCCAATTTTTAGGGGCAGCCATAGAAATTTGACGTCCATTGAATTGTTTTTTCCAAAAGAGGACTTAACACTAGTCTTGGGAACATCGCTGTTTTTTTTCGTTTGATCAAGCTTTCTCTTGTTCATTTTTACTTTTAACAGTTTATTTGTTTTGTACTAGCCGTTGCCTCGGCCAGAAGAATCTCCGTGTTGTGCGCCTTTTCATCCAAAGAACCATATTGTTTGGTGCTCCCAGACAAGGCAGTCCTTAGGCCGATACCAAGCTTACTACCTAAGGTTGTCATATAATTTCGTAGGAACTGGGAGGTCATTCTCCCAGCCTTTCCGGCGGATACAGCTGATGAGTGGAGTAGGTTAGACCTGGCCTCTGCGGTTTCAACCTACCTGGAATGGATTAAATGCAGATCAGCTGTAGTTTTTCCCAATGGGCCCTAAAAGGGTATACAGGCAACTTCCAGAATTGTGTCTTCCGGATTTGTCAAAGACCATACATATTGCATACAGAATGCTGGGCCTTCCTCCCCCTTTAGAGATCGGGGCACATTAAATGAGGGGTATGGCAGCATCCTGGGCAGCATACGCAAAGGTCGCCCCTGTGGTAGTTTGCAGAGCAGCAAGCTGGAGGGCGCCCAACACCTTTTATTAGGCATTACAGGCTTAATTTGGCTTGTCCACCTGAGGAAACATTTGGCTCTATGGTTATTACGGCGGCTGTTGCCAATTAAAAGTTTGAGTACCATTGCATTGAGGGTTTAGCTGATTTTTTGTCTTCCCTCCCTTTTTAATGTTGCTTGGTACGGGATCCCAAGGGTGGCCTGACTTCCGCTTCCGCTGACGCGACCGGATGTGACGGTCGGACGCGGCGTTCGGATGTGAACTGCGGGAGGTTTGAGATCAGCCTGAGTCTCCGACAGTATCCTGAATAGTCCCTGCTACCGAGACCCTAAGTCCACGAAAACGAACGCTTGGTGGTGCCCGAGTCTCCTACGGAACCCTGATCGGCCTCTGCTACTGAGACTTTAATCTCGTGAAACCCGTGAAAACGATCGCTTGGTGCGATGAGCAATAGTAAGCAGTCGGCGGCCGATCGTCTTAAAGAATTTGCTCGAACGGATAAGCAAGACGGCGGGCGTAGCCCCCCACAGACACGGAGTGGTGGACCATCAGCGCTGGAAACCCAGAAGCTTAATACGCCCCAGCCGCAGTCCAGGAAATCAACAGAAAAGCAGGAGAAACATCCCAAACTGACCCTGGAACAGATGAACTCCCAGATAATGGAGGCCATCCATTCGAGTAATACAGCCCTAACAGGTAAAATGGATGAGATTATAAATGATATAGGACTGATCAGGCATGATATGCAGAGTATAAGAGAGAGAATGATGGAAGTGGAAAATAGGACTGCTTTATTGGAAGATACTGTTACCCCTATGCCAAAAAAGATAGTCACGATTGAAAAACAGATTACCCTGTGGCATCAAAAATCTGATGATTTTGAGAACCGTATGCGCCGCAATAACTTAAGAATAGTCGGTTTACCAGAGAAGGCAGAAGGGTTTAATCCTGGTGACTTTATAGAAAAATGGCTGAAAAATGTATTCCCAGATATGGAGGTATCAGCAGCATACGCAGTGGAGAGAGCGCATAGGGTCCCGGCAGTAACACCTAAACCAGGGTTTCCCCCTAGACCCCTGTTGGCACGACTACTAAATTGCAGAGACAGAGACACAATTCTGCGGAAAGCAAGACAAAAAGGAGAGATTCGCTATGAAAATAGCAAAATATCAATATTTCCAGACTTCTCTCTGGAGCTGCAAAAACAACGGGCAACATTTTATGAAATAAAACGAAAAATGAGAGAGGCAGGAATTGAATATTCTATGGCTTATCCAGCCCGATTGAGAGTGGAGGAAGGGGAAGACTTTGTTCTTCAGTGCACCTGAACAAGCTAAAGACTGGCTGGAAATAACCAGGCCTATGCCTCGATAGGAGAAATAGAGAAGTCCTGAAAGGATAAGAGACACCAAGAAGATCGGGACTTGGGGGGGGGGGGGGGGCGGGGGGAGGAGGGGGGATGAGAGGGACACTCTCCCTACTTTATATCTGTTTTTATTTCCCCCTTTTTTTTTTTTGGGTTAAAGGAAGAAGTTTTAGTAGTTTATAGGTTTGGTTTTCTCTTTCTTTTTTGGTGTGCTTTGGTTTTTTTTTTTTTTTTTTTTTTTTGGTTTTTCTCTCTTTTCTTGTGCTTTGCCCTTTTCGTCTTGTTCTTTATCTCCCCCTTTTCCTTCTCTTCTTTTCTTTTTTTTTCTGAGGGGAAAAATGGGAAAAGGTAAAATATAAATGGTTATTTGTGGGTTCTTTTTTTGATAGGGGAGCGGGAGGGATAGGGAGGAGGAGGGGTAAAGTTGAGGGTGATGGGGTGTGTATAAATAGGAAAATGGAGCTAAAATCACAGAGAAACACATTGAAATAAAGCACTCGCTATAAGGGGAAGAGAGGGAAGAGTGAGAGGAAATCTCTCTCTTGCCCCCTTTTTTATGTTTTTTTTTTTTTTTTTTTTTTTTTTTACATACAATAACAAGGGAAGGTTAGGATAAGGCAAAGAGACACGTTATAAACACTATAAACACAAATAAATGGGGGTAGGGGGAGGGATGGGGAGGGAATGCGCACAAGGAAGGAGGAAGGGAGGGGGGAGTGAGGGAGGGGTGGGAAGGGAGAGAGCAAGAAAAACATTTTTTTATTTTTTTTTTTTCCTTTCTGCGGTGTAACGTTTTTTTTTTTTTTTTCTAAAAGGGAGGGAGAGGGTGAAAGGAGGGGATGCCTTCTCCTCCCCCCACCTTGGCGGCCCCCCCCTCGCCCCTTATATTCCCGATTAAGCGGACAAAGGGCAGGAGCAGACAGGCTGAAATTGAAATAAATTACCTATATAAGAGCAAAAATGCAATATGTTGGTAATGCCCTAAAAAAAATGTTATGGATGAATGGAACGGAATGGATGAATGAGAGGAGAGAGGTAGAAAAGAGAATGGTCACGGAAAGGAAAAAGGGACATAGGATTTATTTTTCCTCTTCTTTTATTTTTCGGGGGAACAATGGCTAAAATAAAATATATCAAATATGAGTAATCAGCATACATTTTTGTCATGGAATGTGAGAGGTATGGGAACGCAATTAAAACGAACACAGGTTTTCTCAGAAATTAACAAGGTGCAGGCAAAGATCATTTGTATCCAAGAAACACATATGACTAAAGAGAGATTGAAATACCTAGAAAAATCTTGGATACAATGGTCAAGCCACTCATGTCATACTACATATTCGAGAGGGATTTCTATCTTGGTCCATCGAGGGGTAACATGGGAGTGCATTAGAGAAAAAAGAGATCCCGGTGGAAGATATGTCTTTGTCTTTGCGTTGGTGCACGCACTGCCTGTTGTAATCATGGGGATTTATAACCCCCCCCCCCCCCCCCCCCCCCCCAGCTACAATGCGAGTATTGAAAGAGGCAGTGATATTTATGTCAGAATATCCAGAGGCATATGTCATATGTATGGGAGATTTCAATATGTGTCGGAAGAAATAAGCATAAAGGAGGGGAAGGGTCGAAGGTGTTGGAGAAATTTATGAATGAAGTAGGATGGGCTGACTTGTGGAGGATTAGAAACCCTGGGACCCGGGCTTATTCATGGCATGCACCTGGGAGAGGGCGCATGTCTAGAATAGATATGGTAATGGGAAACGAAAAGATCCTGCCAATGGTTCGGTCTGTGGCGTATATGACAAGAGGGGTGTCTGACCACTCTGGATTAACCTTTGAGCTAAAAATAGGCCCAAAAAGAATAAGACCGGGGTATAGGATACAGGCTCAATGGTTAACCCAGATAGGATTAAATGATAGAATTCCAGAGCAAATGGGAATGTTCCTAGAAGCACATGGCAACAGGAAAATAGATGGAGTACTCTGGGATACATTTAAGGCATACTTGAGGGGGATAACAAGATCAACAATATCATACATTAAACGTACTAATAGACAGGAAGAGGAGGAAATGGAACAATTATGCGCACAGGCAGAAAATAGGTTTATAGAGGACCCCTCAAATATAAACCAAATAAGATGGGCAGCCTTATCACGGCAATATAAGAACCAACTAATAATTAACGCTAAGCGTAAGAAACTCCAATATGCACAAAAAAACTTTGAACAAGGACAACAATATAATAAGATGCTGAACTTTATGATAAAAAGACAAACACCATCACTAGCAATATCAGAGGTGAAAAACGAAAAAAGAGAGGTGGTAAACACATTAGATGAGATACTTGAGACATTCCAAAAATACTATATTAACATGTATACATCAACACTGACCTGTACTCAAGAAGATATAGAGGAATATCTGAAGGATTTGAACTTCCTTAAATTAACAGAGGAACAAAAAGAGGAGTTAGAGAGGGATATAGAGGAAGAGGAAGTACGAGAAGCTATCTTCTCTCTGGGAAAGGGTAAGTCTCCAGGACCAGATGGCATACCACTGGAAATGTACCAGCGATATGCAGAGATTATGGTACCAGTTATGACCAAAATGTATGGAGAGGCGTTCCAAAGGGGAGAAATGCCTGTTTCCATGTATGATGCTACAGCCATATTGATACCAAAACCAGACAAAGACAGAACTGAGTGTGGATCGTATAGGCCGATATCATTATTAAATATAGATTATAAAGTACTGGCAAAAGTGCTTGCCAAAAGGCTCAATCAGGTAATCTTGTCTATAATAGCAGAGGATCAAACTGGCTTTATGCCAGGGAAATCCACATCAATTAATATTAGAAGGACGCAATATATGACACAAATGAGAGAGTTTATCCCGGAAACAAGTGCCTTGGCATCGCTGGATACAGCCAAGGCATTTGATTCTATAGAATGGGAATTTCTGCAGACAGTCCTGGAAAGGAATGGATTTGGGGAAAAATTTAGAAAATGGGTGAGAATAATCTATAAACAACCATGCTCCAATTTGCTAATAAACGGTATATTATCCCCTACAATAAAACTATATAGAGGAACAAGACAGGGCTGCCCAATGTCACTGCAATTGTTTGCGCTGGCAATTGAGGCACTGGCAAATAGATTCAGACAATCAGATAAATATAAAGGGATTAAAGTAGGAGAAAAAACCGAACACATAGGCTTATATGCGGACGATATTATATTATATATGGGAGATGCGCAAGCTTCTCTGATGGAAGCAATGAGAATAATAGAAACATACGGGAGGTTCTCAGGGTTAAAAATAAATTGGCAAAAATCCGCACTGATGCCTCTGGGAACAGGTAATGAAAGGAGAGCGCAGACCCCATTAAAAATAGTTGAAGTTTTTAAATATTTAGGAGTAAATATTACGTTGAAACACGAAGACGAGATGGAAGCTAATATACTCCCACTAGTAGAACATGTGAAGAGAAAATTGGAAATATGGGTAAAGCTACCAATATCAATGGCAGGCAGAATTCACCTGATAAAATCTATTATATTACCCAAGTGTTTATATGTATTTGCACACTCCCCAGTAAAAATACCAAAACAGATATTTAAAAAATTAAACTCGCAGATGACTCGGTTCATTTGGGCATATGGAAGATGTAAATTAAAATTTAATAAACTACAAAGACCAAAGACAGAAGCTGGACTGGCCCTCCCGGATTTATATTTATATTATTTGGCAGGGCAATTGAAACATCTAAGATCATGGGTAGGACAGGAAAAAATAACAAGGATAGAGGAATATCTCCTTAGTAAAATGCAAATAGATGACTTAATGACGGGATTAGAACTAAAAGATTTGAGGAGAGTGGGAGTAAAAATTCCCCTTTTGAAAGTGGCAAGGACAGTATGGAGAGAGGCTAAGAAACTGACGGGATTTGATGGAATCCCAACAGAAACTGCGCTTTGGAACAATCCAAAATTTGAACAACTGGAAGCCTTCGAGGATAGTAAATTTTGGAAGCAGAATAAGATAACAACTTTTGGTCAGCTATATGACAAAAATGTGATACTAACCTATGAAAACCTATGTAAACAATATAATTTATTGAGTAAACCGTTTTACAGATACCTTCAGCTGAGGCAGGTGCTACAGACACAGTTTAGAAGAGAGGAATTAAAAATATCTAAATATCCCCTTATAGGCATCCTGAGATCACAGGGACCTAAGGGACTGATAGCAAAGATTTACACACACCTGTTACAGAAGAAAATAGAAGGAGAGCCATTGAAAATAAGGGATAAGTGACAGGAGGCTATCCCAGACATGAGCGATCATGAATGGGATGAAGCCTGCAATTCCCACTGGAAGGTATCCCCTGCAATGAATAACAGGATAATACAGATGAATATAATACATCAGACGTACTTGGCTCCAAATAGATTGCACAAAATGGGGAGGATGACTGAACCAAGATGTACTAGATGTGGGCAGGGGGGAGCAGACTTCCTTCATGTAATGTGGTACTGTGGTAAAATAGGAAAATATTGGAAACAAGTAGCTAGGAAAATAGGAAAAGTCCTGAATAAACCCTTTATAGCTACGATGGAATTATGTTTGTTGGGGATATTGAGGGAAGAGAGAGATAATAGAGATAATAATACCTTCTTAAGGGAGGTACTGTTTCTGGCAAGAAAACAAATAATAGAAAAATGGATTCAGCCATATCCCCCGACAGTAACCCAATGGGTGAGAGCAGTAAACCAGGTCCTACCCTATGAAAAAATAATGTATGAACAAAGGGGAAACGGGCGAAGGTATGAAAAAATATGGGCAAAATGGAATAGAACATGGCTAACAGTGGATAGAGGAATATCTGAAAATATAGTATTAAGTGACCACAGAGGGTGAGAGAGGAAGGAATGAAAGGAAGAGTAAATGTAATTATAATTTGTATTATATAAAGAAATGTAAAAGTATATAAAAATGTATAATGTAAATTATTATGTAATGAAAAATTTGGAATAAAGAGTTTTGAAAAAAAAAAAATGTTGCTTGGTACATCCCATAGTAGGCTGACATGGGGAGGTCCAGGAATAAGGAAAATTGTTGCCCATACTTACCGTAATTTTCCTTTCCTGGATCCTCCCCATGTCAGCCGGAGGATTCCCACCCAGTTTATCCGTCGCAAGGCGAATATTTTTTGAACACTGGTGTGGGCAGACAGCCGCCCTTTATGGGCTAGAAAAAAGGTGGTCCTGGAGGGGTCAGAGGGGGCGGAGCTGACCCATAGTAGGCTGACATGGGGAGGATCCAGGAAAGGAAAATTACGGTACAATTTTCCTTAATATATATATGTTAGTGTTTCTTTACAGTATGTGTGTATGCATGTATCTGAGTGTGTATATATGTGTGTATGCATGGTTAGAAGGGTTAATCCTGCGCCAACACAACGAATAGTAACTAAAGGAATGCTGCGCACACTTAAAGGAAATGTCTGAACCCAAGTGAAGTAAAAAGTAAAAGATAGTGGTGCGCAAAATTAAACTAAATAATTAATATAAAAGACAGGAGACTGACGGATAATAGACCTGGAAATGTCAGTTAAAAGCTCTGGGTAAGTACTAAAGCATACATATGATAAAAGATGTCCAGCAATAGTGCATAAAGTGGTGTAATAAAACCAAATCATGTGATTAAAAAACAATCCTGGTTAAAAATACATCATAAAAAGTCGCATGGTGCGACTGGATAAAATAACAGTGCATCCAAGTGTATATAAAATCAGTGATGTGATAAACAAAACGTGGTGAAGCTCATTAAAAGCATATGGTATGTATCCAATAAATAGTGAGGGGGGGGGTGATCCAAACGCATGAAATAAATATATATATCATAGGGTGATATAAAGACTTAAGTGATATAAAGTGCAAAAAGGCAAAGGAGACTAAATAATCTCGGATGCCAGAGTGAAAGAGAACTTATAATAGTAGCAAATATGTGCCAACTAAAATGTAGTGGCAGAGTGAATAGCGATTAAAAAATCGCAAGGAAGGAGAGTCCAAATAGGAAGTCCATATGTGACATAAATATACAGCGAATTTTGTATCTTCTATCCAACAATAGGCAAGGTGTCTGTGCTGGGGTGTCCAGTGGTGATAAGGGATAAGCGTATGAATCCTGTGCAGTGATCCCTGTGTATTTCTCGTGCAATCCTAAGGGGATATGGGTGGCCCCTTACCTTACAGCTGTAAGGTTACAGCAGTATAGTGTGGGTCTTTGTGGTCATGGAGACCGTCCTCTCAGGGATGTCCTCCTGATTTTCCAAATATCGGTCCCAGGTGGTCCCTGTCTGTGTGTTCCTTGTAGTTCCCTTCAGTTTGTCCAAGCGGGGATATGGCGGGGGTGGGAGGTGGTGGGGGGTTGGTTTTCACCTCAGTAGCACATAAAATAAGAATGCCTCATAGTGTAGTATGTAGATAAAAACAAGGGCATTTATTACAGTTAAAGCAATTATACAAGTAAAAAATGGGTACTCACATTAGACAGTGAAGTCACGTGACCAGTGACGAACACGCGTCGGGACACGTAATCTACCGGAAGTGACGCCACCGAGCTCGAAGCTCGTCTTTTCCCTGCCTTGGTATTCACTGTCTAATGTGAGTACCCATTTTTTACTTGTATAATTGCTTTAACTGTAATAAATGCCCTTGTTTTTATCTACATACTACACTATGAGGCATTCTTATTTTATGTGCTACTGAGGTGAAAACCAACCCCCCACCACCCACCACCCCCCGCCATATCCCCGCTTGGACAAACTGAAGGGAACTACAAGGAACACACAGACAGGGACCACCTGGGACCGATATTTGGAAAATCAGGAGGACATCCCTGAGAGGACGGTCTCCATGACCACAAAGACCCACACTATACTGCTGTAACCTTACAGCTGTAAGGTAAGGGGCCACCCATATCCCCTTAGGATTGCATGAGAAATACACAGGGATCACTGCACAGGATTCATACGCTTATCCCTTATCACCACTGGACACCCCAGCACAGACACCTTGCCTATTGTTGGATAGAAGATACAAAATTCGCTGTATATTTATGTCACATATGGACTTCCTATTTGGACTCTCCTTCCTTGCGATTTTTTAATCGCTATTCACTCTGCCACTACGTTTTAGTTGGCACATATTTGCTACTATTATAAGTTCTCTTTCACTCTGGCATCCGAGATTATTTAGTCTCCTTTGCCTTTTTGCACTTTATATCACTTAAGTCTTTATATCACCCTATGATATATATATATTTATTTCATGCGTTTGGATCACCCCCCCTCACTATTTATTGGATACATACCATATGCTTTTAATGAGCTTCACCACGTTTTGTTTATCACATCACTGATTTTATATACACTTGGATGCACTGTTATTTTATCCAGTCGCACCATGCGACTTTTTATGATGTATTTTTAACCATGTGTGTATGCATGTTTCTTAGTATATATATTGTGAACTTTGGGGACAATAGCTCCACGGGATTAAGTGCATAAATCGTCAGATTTATAATAAAAGACATTTATTTGTAAGAAAAAATCAAAAATAAGGCTTTCTTCAGCGCACAGGCAAAATACAAAAACAAAGTCCGCTTATCTTCAGCATAACAGAAAATCAGCTTATCTTCAGCACAAAAACAAAGTTAAGGAAAACACATACAGTTTTGCAGCAGGTTCTTTAGCAGCCTCCAGACATCCACACAGCTCAACCGACAGGTGTAATCACCTACTCCTCCTCACACCAACAACTCTTCCCTACTTCCTGTCTTATGAGCTGTCTTCCTGGAGGCCCTTAACCCCCTGTGTGCTGAATCCCTGTGGTCAGGGAGGGAGGCTCTTTCCCACCCGAATATCTCTTCAGAGCCTCCCAAATTCCGGGTCCCAAATAACTTACTATTAAACATAGAGAGGACTGCGAGTCAGTCCTCTCCTGCTTGGCTACTCCTGGACCCCTCACCCATTTTGGGTGACCCCCTGAGCAACGCTGCGACTCCTTTAAAGGGACCACAGCCCAAATACTGGTGCTATATAGCACCCGTCCAGGACCCAACCTTGGGGCCTGTACATATCCCCCCCTCTGCCTCAACGCGGAGGTGTTGGAGGCACCACTCAACATCATACAGTGGACCCGGGAGAGGGCATCGGCGTTCTGATGCTGTCTCCCTGGTCTGTGCTCTACCACAAAATTTAACTCCTGGATAGAAAGGAACCACCTTGTCACCCTGGCATTGGTGTTTTTGTTTTGTCTCATCCAGGTCAGTGGGGCATGGTCGGACACTAGGAGGAATCTTCTACCTAGGAGGAAATACCGTAAAGAGTCTAAAGCCCACTTGATGGCAAGACACTCCCGCTCCACCACCGCATAGTTTTTCTCCGCTGCCGTCAGCTTCCTACTTAGAAAAACTATGGGGTGCTCTTCCCCATTGATCACTTGAGACAGGACTGCTCCTAACCCTTCACTTGAAGCATCTGTCTGTACTACAAAATCCTTAGAAAAATTCCACTGTACCATCACTGACTTTATGCCTTTGGTCAAGTCCGTCAATGGTGCAGCAACGGTGGCAAAGTTGGGGACAAACCTCTGGTAGTAGCCAACTATGCCCAAAAACGCTCTGACCTGCTTCTTGGTTAGGGGACGGGGCCAGTTCTGTATGGCTTCTACCTTACTCATTTGGGGCTTCACCAGCCCTCTACCCACAATGTACCCTAGGTACTTGGCTTCCTCTACCCCAATCGCGCACTTCTCCGGATTGATGGTGAATCCTGCTCTTCTCAAGGAGTCTACGACTGCCTGAACTCGATGGGAAGATGGGACTCCCAATCAGTGCTGAAAATGACTATGTCATCTAGGTAAACCGAAGCATACCGTTGATGTGGAGGCAAAGTTTTGTCCATGGCCCTTTGGAATGAAGCGGGGGCAGAGTTTAGACCAAATGGCATTCTTTTGTACTGGAAGTGGCCTTCCAGGGTAGAGAAAGCTGTTTTCTCCCTGGCTTTCTTGGTCAGGGAAATCTGCCAATACCCCTTTGTGAGGTCTAGGGTGGTTATATACCTGGCTGGACCTAACCTCTCAATTAGCTCATCTACCCGTGGCATTGGATAAGCATCAAACTTGGAGAATTCATTAAGTTTTCTAAAGTCGTTGCAGAAGCGGAGGGTGCCGTTGGGTTTGGGTACCAACACGATTGGACTCGACCACTCGCTCTGCGACTCTTCAATGGCTCCAAGCTCGAGCATTCTCTTGACCTCTTCAGACACTGCCACTCTATGAGCTTCTGGGATACGGTAAGGCTTTAACCGGATTTTTACACAGGGTTCCGTCACAATGTCATGCTCGATCACGTTGGTGAGACCCGGCAACCCTGAAAACATGTCCCTATTTCTTTGCAGAAACTCTTTTGCTTGCTGGGTTTGGGGCCTAGTTAGGGTAGCAGCCACCTGCACCAGGTCGATTCCTGCATGGTCCCCTGACTGTACCGCTACCACAGCGGATACCTGTTCTCTGTCTCTCCAGGGTTTCAACAGATTTACGTGATAGATCTGGTATGGTTTTCTTTTCCCTGGCTGGTGTACCTTGTAGTTCACCTCACCCACTTTTTCTACTACCTCAAACGGGCCTTGCCACCTGGCCAAGAACTTGCTCTCCACTGTGGGTATTAGGACAGCCACCCGGTCTCCTACTTGAAACTGTCTAATTTTAGCCGATCTGTTATACACCCTTCTTTGGGCATCCTGAGCCTTCTGCATGTGCTCCCTCACCAGTGCCATCACCTTAGCCACCCTCTCTCACATTTGAGAGATATGCTCTACCACGGTCTTGTGCGGTGAGGATTCACTTTCCATGTTTCTTTTACTAGGCCAAGCAACCCCCGGGGCCTTCGTCCATACACTAACTCAAACGGTGAGAAGCCCGTGGACGCTTGTGGAACCTCCCGGATGGCAAACAAGAGGGCAGGGAGTAACATATCCCAATCCTTCCCGTCTTTCTGGACCACTCTTTTTAACATGGACTTTAGAGTTTTATTAAACCTCTCAACTAGGCCATTGGTCTGCGGGTGATAGACGGATGTCCGCAACTGCTTAATCTAAAATAGTCTGCACAAGTCGGCCATCACCTTTGACATAAAAGGGGTGCCCTGGTCTGTAAGTATCTCCCTGGGGAATCCAGTTCGTGAAAACATTTGGAATAATTCCTTGGCAATGGCCTTAGAGGAAGCTTTCCTCAAAGGAACTGCTTCTGGATACCTGGTTGCGTAGTCTAGGATGACTAATATATATTGGTGCCCCCTTGCCGACTTTACCAGGGGTCCCACGAGATCCATGGCGATCCGCTCAAATGGAACCTCAATAATCGGCAAGGGTACCAGAGGGCTTCTATAGTGTGGCCCTGGGGCAGTTAACTGGCAAATGGGACAAGATGCACAATATCTTTTAACCTCGGCCTTCACCCCTGGCCAGTAAAACCGGTCGGTTATCCTGGCCTCCGTTTTCTCTGCCCCCAAGTGTCCTCCCAGTGCGTCATTGTGGGCTAATCCCCCCTCAGAGGTCAACTCGGTATTGAGGCCTGAAACAGAAACATTGTCATTCAAATTAACATTCTCTGCAAAATCCTTATCAGTGACAGGTATCTCTGTTTTAGAGGGGTGTTTTGTGGGGGTTTCAGGCCTAGACCCCTCAGACGCCATCTCTTCCAGGCCCAGTGTCCCCAGTTCTCCTGGCAGCCCCATCTGTGCCTGGTTCCACAGTTTGAGAAATAGCGGACAGTCCCGCCCCACTATAATATCATGTATTAAACTATTTACTACCCCAACCTCTTGTGTCACTGAGGTACGTCCATAAGAAACCGTCACAGGAACCAGGGGGTACTCCCTGGTATCCCCATGGATACACACTACGCGCAGAGTTTTATTTACGGGGCCAAGTCTCCCAATCATCCTGGCATGTACCAGTGTTACCATGCTCCCGGAGTCTAGTAGGGCCCTGGCAGGAAGGTGGTTCACCCACACTTCACACTCGAACCGTCCTTCAGCCAGATCAAGATGAGTGGTACACGCTCTTTGCACATAGAAGGAGCTTCTCTGACCAGTCCCGCAATCCATCGGCTCCTCCTGAAGTGGGCATTGTGCCCGGGTATGCCCCCAGGACCGACATCGCCAACACTGTAGGCCTCCCATCCTAGGGACAGGAACCAACCTTCGAGGTTCTGCAGAAGATGGTGCAGGGTTGCGGGTTCCAATGTCTGGCAGGGCTTCTCTCCTAGGTGCTGTGGCCGGTCTTGTTGCCCTTGGTGTGGGTTCCCGACGTTTGGCAGGCCCAAGCAGGTCCTCCACCACGGTGTACCTTTCAACCAACTCAACCAGCTGGTCAGCGGTTGCAGGGTCTCCATGGCTTACCCAGCGCTGTAGGTCATCTGGCAGGGACCGCAGGTACCAGTCCATCACCACCCGTTCCACCATTTGTGGGCCTGACAGTTTTTCTGGCTGCAGCCATTTTTTAACCAGCTGTATCAGTTCATTCATTTGGGACCTGGGTGGTCGGTCAGGTTTGTACCGCCAGCGATGCACCCTCTGAGCCCGGACAGCCATGGTCACTCCTAGGCGGGCCAGGATCTCTGCCTTCAGACGCTCATAGTTGCTGATATGTTCAGTTGGGAGGTCAAAGTAGGCCTTTTGCGGGTCACCGGTGAGAAAAGGAGAGATAATGCCGGCCCATTGGTCAAGGGGCCACCCCTCTCTCTCTGCTATCCTCTCAAAGGTGGTGAGAAAGGCCTCTACGTCATCGCTGGGTGTCAGTTTTTGTAAGAAATGGCTGGCTCTCACAGACACTTGGTTGCCAACGGCAACGAACGCTTGTTCTCATCCCTGAGCCAGCCGCTGCACTGCCTCCTGTAAGGCAGTCACCTGTGCTTGAGTGGACTCCTGCTGAGCAGTAAACTGGGCGGCTAGCAACCATGTGTTTACCTGCTGTGCAGCTATAGCCTGTGCCAGGGCCTGCTGCTGCTGAGCCATCGCTTCCTCATGGCGACGGTTTGCATCTGCTGAAGCTTGCTGCTGGGTCACGGTGGCTTGCGCCAAAGCCCTGATGACCTCCTCCAAGTCTTTACCTGTTGCTTGCAGCGTCTGAGCTGACTTCACCCATGATATGCCATTTGTACACTGTCTCTTTAAATGTCAGTTTAGTTTTAAACGGTTTTTGCGGCTGCAAATGCACTTTTGCCAGCATCCAAGACACCAGTTGTGAACTTTGGGGACAATAGCTCCACAGGATTAAGTGCATAAACCGTCATATTTATAATAAGACATTTATTTGTAAGAAAAAATCAAAAATAAGGCTTTCTTCAGCGCACAGGCAAAATACAAAAACAAAGTCCGCTTATCTTCAGCATAACAGAAAATCAGCTTATCTTCAGCACAAAAACAAAGTTAAGGAAAACACATACAGTTTTGCAGCAGGTTCTTTAGCAGCCTCCAGACATCCACACAGCTCAACCGACAGGTGTAATCACCTACTCCTCCTCACACCAACAACTCTTCCCTACTTCCTGTCTTATGAGCTGTCTTCCTGGAGGCCCTTAACCCCCTGTGCGCTGAATCCCTGTGGTCAGGGAGGGAGGCTCTTTCCCACCCGAATATCTCTTCAGAGCCTCCCAAATTCCGGGTCCCAAATAACTTACTATTAAACATAGAGAGGACTGCGAGTCAGTCCTCTCCTGCTTGGCTACTCCCGGAACCCCTCACCCATTTTGGGTGACCCCCTGAGCAACGCTGCGTCTCCTTTAAAGGGACCACAGCCCAAATACTGGTGCTATATAGCACCCGTCCAGGACCAAACCTTGGCGTCCTGTACAATATATATATATATATATATATATATATATATATATATATATGTTAGTGTTTCTTTACAGTATGTGTGTATGCATGTATCTGAGTATACATACTCATATATATACACAGTATGTGCATGTGCTGTATGTAATTGAGCATATGTATATATCTGAGTGTGTATGTATATATCTCAGTATCTGTATGCATTTGAGTGTGTATGTATGTTATTAACTGAACATATTTCTATATCTGAGTATGTAATTTACTAATATATACAATATATATAGAATAGTGTGTTAATTGTTTTTAAGTTGGGGAGCTACAGCTACTGATTAGCATTTTCTTGACAGGGTCTAGTGCTGCTGTCGGAATCCAATAGGGAGGTTCCTCCATCTACAGTACTTCATTTGCTTGGATCTAGTATTTTTTTCGTTCAGCACTTTGGCTAAATGAAAAGTAACTGTGTATGGCCAGCTTAACAGAGTCCTGCACTTTTCACACTATTGTACATTACATACTTATGACCAAAGTGATCATTGTCTCCACAGTTGCTGGTTGCTAATCAGTGGCTGACTATTTTAATGAAGTTCTTCTTTAAGTTAGGTTCGAAGAGTTAGCTGTTTGTTAGTATTCAGTGCACATAAAATCATATGTAATGGTAGCGTTTAATTTTTTCCAATGATAGTGCTGATGGGTATGCATATCTGTGAGACTATTTCTTGTGGCAAATAGGGATGGGCCCGGTGCTCGATGCGAACCCATGTTCGCATCGAGCACCGGGCGTTCGCTCGCTCGGCGAGCCCAGAACTATTTTGGCCGCTCGCATCACATTCGTGTGATGCGAGCGGCCCTGCAATGCATTGCGGCCAGCGCGGCCGGCGCAGTGCATTGCTGGCTATGATTGGCCAAGCATGCACTGTGACCCCGCATGCTTGGCCAATCACAGCGCCGGAAACTCGGAGAGCCATAATTGGCTACAGGCAGGACGCCTGTAGCCAATTACAGCTCAGGGGCTTTAGTACACGCCCCACCATTTAAAAGGCCGCCACGCCGTCGGCGCCGGTCACATGAGTTCCGGCTTTAGGAGAGATCAGGCTGATTCTGTGTCTTTGCTAGATTCATTCAGATAGAAAGATTTGCTCTACTTTGCTAAACCATTGCTACCTGTCATTGATCGTCAATTGCTGCTGGTTAGTGTGTTTTTAGCTGCTGCTGGGGATTAGTCTGGTGCGTGTTTTACTGTTAGTACAGTATTTCAGTAGTACCAACCACAGTGCTGTTAGCACAGCATTGCACCCCAAAAGTACCCATAGGACTTCTAGTGTGTTAGTGGCATCACACAGAGTTCCTATATTTTATTCCCAGAAGCACCCATAGGACTTGTACTGTGTTAGTGGCATCACACAGAGTTCCTATATTTTCTTCCCAGAAGCACCCATAGGACTTGTACTGTGTTAGTGGCATCACACAGAGTTCCTATATGTTCTTCCCAGAAGCACCCATATGACTTCTAGTGTGTTAGTGGCATCACACAGAGTTCCTATATTTTCTTCCCAGAAGCACCCATAGGACTTGTACTGTGTTAGTGGCATCACACAGAGTTCCTATATTTTCTTCCCAGAAGCACCCATAGGACTTGTACTGTGTTAGTGGCATCACACAGAGTTCCTATATTTTCTTCCCAGAAGCACCCATAGGACTTCTACTGTGTTAGTGGCATCACACAGAGTTCCTATATTTTATTCCCAGAAGCACCCATAGGACTTGTACTGTGTTAGTGGCATCACACAGAGTTCCTATATTTTCTTCCCAGAAGCACCCATAGGACTTCTACTGTGTTAGTGGCATCACACAGAGTTCCCATATTTTCTTCCCAGAAGCACCCATAGGACTTGTAGCAGAAGCACCCATAGGACTTCTAGTGTGTTAGTGGCATCACACAGAGCTCCCATATTTTCTTCCCAGAAGCACCCATAGGACTTGTACTGTGTTAGTGGCATCACACAGAGTTCCTATATTTTCTTCCCAGAAGCACCCATAGGACTTCTACTGTGTTAGTGGCATCACACAGAGTTCCTATATTTTTCTTCCCAGAAGCACCCATAGGACTTGTACTGTGTTAGTGGCATCACACAGAGCTCCTATATTTTATTCCCAGAAGCACCCACAGGACTTCTAGTGTGTTAGTGGCATCACACAGAGCTCCTATATTTTCTTTGCAGAAGCACCCATAGGACTTCTAGTGTGTTAGTGGCATCACACAGAGCTCCTATATTTTCTTCTCAGCAGCACCCACAGGACTTCTAGTGTGTTAGTGGCATCACACAGAGCTCCTATATTTTCTTCTCAGCAGCACCCACAGGACTACCGACTACAAATGGCTGGAAGACCGCCAAGGGGAGGCAGAGCGTGCAGAGGCAAGAACACAGGGCAGGCAGGCTCTGTTTCTAGTGGACGTGGCCGTGGCCATGGACGTGGTCGTGCATCGTCATCAGCACGTGGCCATGGGACACGCGCGTCTTTGTTTTCGGCAGCTGGACATGTGGAGCCGCATCATGCTGAAGGCTTGGTAGAATGGATGACCAAGCCCTCCTCATCCTCCTCATCCTCTCTCACCCAGGCTCAGGGTACTGGCAGAGCAGCTGCCAACGTGTACTCAATGGCATCATCAGCCACCCCTTCCCTAGACCCACCATGTCCTCCTGAGGAGTCCCCCGAACTCTTTGAGCACAGTGTTGGGTACATGCTCCAGGAGGATGCCCAACGATTCGAAGGCTCGGATGATGATACCCAGCTTGAGGAAGTCAGTAGTGTGCGTGCAGAGAGAGGGGATGCTGAAGGACAGCAATCTGGCAGTACTGTTCCACCAGCTGCAGCTTACTGCCAGGTTTGCTCTAGTGGTGAAGAGGGAGGGGATGATGAGGTCACTGACTCCACGTGGGTGCCTGAAGGGAGAGAGGATGAGGAGGAGGAGGAGGAGGATGCAGCGTCACATGTCCAACGAGGCAGGATGCCCCCTGGAGGCCAGCTAGAGGCCAGCACAGCAACTGTACAACACCGCAGAGCTCCGCCTGTGCAGGGCGCTGCCTCTGCACGTTATCAGAAAAGTTCTTTGGTGTGGGCCTTTTTTGAGACGAGTGCATCAGATCGCACCACTGCTATTTGCAATATTTGTCTCAAGCGTATCTCGCGTGGCCAAAACATCAGCCGCTTGGGCACCACAAGCATGAGCAGACATATGTCGACCTGCCATGCAGCTCGTTGGCAAGCACACATAAAAGACCCACACCAAAGAACTAAGCGGACCTCTCCTTGCTCCTCATCAGCTGGGATCTCCATCCCCACTACATCTTCAGTCCTCTCTGAAAGCTGCTCTGAGAGGACTGAAGGTGTAGAATTAGGCGTGTCACAACCAAGTACTTGCAGTACACCGACGTCCGATTCTACCAGGCAAAATTTCCCTGCCCCAGCTGCTGGACCGTCGAAAGAGGTACACTCCCAGCCATCCACATGCCCAGCGGTTGAATGCTTGCTTGGCTAAATTGCTAGCACTTCAACTGCTGCCTTTTCAGTTGGTAGACTCGGCCCCCTTCCGTGAGTTTGTTCAATGTGCGGTTCCTCAGTGGCAGGTTCCCAAACGCCACTTTTTCTCACGGAAGGCGATTCCGTCTCTCTACCGGCATGTGGAAGGCAATGTCCATGCCTCGCTGGACAGGGCGGTCAGCGGTAAGGTGCATATTACCGCTGACTCATGGTCCAGCAGGCATGGACAGGGACGTTACCTTTCTTTCACGGCCCATTGGGTCACTCTATTGGCAGCTGGGAGGGATGCAGGACAAGGTGCAGTAGTGTTGGAGGTTGTTCCGCCACCACGCCTCCAAAATGCTACTACTGCTACTGGTTGTGACACACCTCTCTCCTCCACCCCCTCCTCTTCTTCTTCCTCCAGTGCTCTGTCCTCGGAACCAGCGGTGCTCCGTAGGCGTACAAGGGGCTACGCAAGTACACAGGCAAAAAGATGCCATGCCGTGCTTGCGCTGGTGTGTTTGGGGGACAGGAGCCACACTGGGCCAGAGGTTCTGGCAGCTCTGCAGGGGCAGGCCGAGAGGTGGTTGACGCCACGCCAGCTTAAGCCAGGAATGGTCGTTTCTGACAATGGCACCAACCTCCTCTCCGCCCTGCGACAGGGGCAGCTCACCCATGTGCCCTGTATGGCTCACGTCCTCAATCTGGTGGTGCAGCGGTTCTTGGGCAGGTTCCCAGGCTTACAGGATGTCCTGAGGCAGGCCAGGAAAGTCTGTGTGCATTTCCGCCGATCTTATAATGCCAGTGCTCGGCTGACTGAGCTGCAAAAGGAGCTGAACCTGCCCAAGAACCGCCTAATATGTGACATGCCCACCAGGTGGAACTCAACGTTGGCCATGCTGCAGCGACTGCACACGCAGCAGAGGGCCATGAATGAGTACCTTTGCGACTACGGCACCAGGACAGGGTCAGGGGAGCTTGGTTTTTTTTCCCCACGTCAGTGGAGCATGATCAGGGATGCATGCACTGTCCTCTCACCATTTGAGGAGGCCACGAGGATGGTGAGCAGTGACAGTGCATGCATCAGTGACACTGTACCTCTTGTCCACCTGTTGGAGCATACGCTGCGTGGGATAATGGACAGGGCACTTGAGGCAGAACAGAGGCAGGAAGAGGAGGACTTCCTTGCCTCTCAAGGCCCCCTTTATCCGGACAGTGTTCCTTCTGTCCCACCCATCACACAGGAAGAGGATGAGGAGGAGGAGGAGGAGGAGGATTGTGTGAGCATGGAGGTGGAGCCTGGCACTCAGCATCAGCAGCAGCAGTCTTTTAGGGATGATGTACAGTCCCAACAAACCAGTGGACTTGTACGTGGCTGGGAGGAGGTGGCTGGCGATCATGTCATCCTCAGTGACCCAGAAGACTCCGGACCGAATGCCTCAGCAAACCTACGCTGCATGGCCTCCCTGATCCTGAAAAGCCTGCGGAAGGATCCTCGTGTTCTTCGGATCAAGGAGAGGGACCATTACTGGCTGGCCACTCTCCTTGATCCACGGTACAAGGGTAAGGTTGCGGACCTTATCTTGCCGTCGCAGAGGGAGCAGAGGATGAGACATCTCAGGGAGGCCTTGCAGAAAGGTCTGTGCAACGCGTTCCCAGGAACTGGGAGGTTACAAACTCCTGGTCCTGGACGACGAGTTGCTGAGGCTTCGGTCAGTAGCAGAAGGAGCGGTGGGGAAGGTGGACGTCTGACCGATGCGTTCAGACAATTTTTTAGTCCGCAGCCCCAAGGTATGATCGGTTCCAGCAACCATCGCCAGCGTCTGATATACATGGTGCAGGAATACCTTGGGGCAAGGTCAGACTTGGACACCTTTCCCACCGAAAATCCTCTGGCTTACTGGGTCCTGAGGATGGATCACTGGCCAGAGCTTGCACAGTATGCAATTGAGCTACTGGCCTGTCCTGCCTCCAGCGTTCTTTCCGAACGCACATTCAGTGCTGCTGGAGGATTTGTCACCGATCATAGGGTGCGCCTGTCCACCGACTCGGTTGATCGACTGACCTTCATCAAAATGAATCAGTCTTGGATCACCACCAGCTACCAGGCACCTGAAGCGGATATAACGGAATAATTTATAATGTCACATCCCTTCAAGACTGCCTATGCTGATGCTGAGTGACTGTCCTCTTATGTTCACTGACTATCCTCTTCCTCCTCCTCAATGATCCATGCCACCACACCAGTGCCTAAGGCACAATTTTTCAGCCCCTGTTTAACAGGGGCATGTAATTACAATTTTTTTAAAAAATGCTTCGCAACACGTGT
The DNA here is from genome assembly GCA_028564925.1 of Lithobates sylvaticus. Taxonomy (NCBI): domain Eukaryota; kingdom Metazoa; phylum Chordata; class Amphibia; order Anura; family Ranidae; genus Lithobates; species Lithobates sylvaticus. The sequence goes on from CM053037.1 coordinate 123,921,774, forward strand.
GACTGCTGTGCTCCAAGTACAGTATCTGTGAGGGGTTGCAGTGTTGTGGCACCAGCACCAGTGCCTAAGGCACAATTTTTCAGCCCCTGTTGGGGCGTGTACTTACAATTTTTTTTAAAAATGCTTCACAACACGTGTGACTGCTGTGCTCCAAGTAGAGTATCTGTGAGGGGTTGCAGTGTTGTGGCACCAGCACCAGTGCCTAAGGCACAATTTTTCAGCCCCTGTTTAACAGGGGCGTGTAATTACAATTTTTTAAAAAGATGCTTCGCAACAGGTGTGACTGCTGTGCTCCAAGTACAGTATCTGTGAGGGGTTGCAGTGTTGTGGCACCAGTGCCTAAGGCACAATTTTTCAGCCCCTGTTGGGGCGTGTAATTACAATTTTTAGGCACTGCTTTGCAACAGGTCTCATTGCTGTGCTAAGAGTACAGTATCTGTGAGGGGTTGCAGTGTTGTGGCACCAGCACCAATGCCTAAGGCACAATTTTTTAGCCCCTGTTTAACAGGGGCGTGTAATTACAAATCTTGATCTAATAGTTCACAGCAGGGCCCATTCCTGCGCCCACCAAGAGTAACTATGAGGGCCTACAGTCTTGTGGCAACACCGTCCACCACCACCGCCAAAGGCCCAATTTTTCTGCCCTGTTCAACAGGTGCATGCAATTACAAATCTTGATCTAATAACTCACAGCAGGGCCCATTCCTGTGCCCACCAAGAGTAACTGTGAGGGCTTATAGTCTTGTGGCAACACCGTCCACCACCACCACCACCACCACCACCAAAGGCCCAATTTTTCTGCCCTGTTCAACAGGTGCATGCAATTACAAATCTTGATCTAATAACTCACAGCAGGGCCCATTCCTGCGCCCACCAAGAGTAACTGTGAGGGCTTACAGTCTTGTGGCAACACCGTCCACCACCACCACCACCACCAAAGGCCCAATTTTTCTGCCCGGTTCAACAGGTGCATGCAAGTACAAATCTTGATCTATTAACTCACAGCAGGGCCCATTCCTGTGCCCACCAGTCTTGTGGCTACACCAACATCTAATAGGGCAAATTTCTGCAGAGTATATACGGCAGGCCCCTACTTTCAAACATCCAACTTACAAACGACTCACAAACGACTCTTGTCCAACTTGCAAACGGAAAGAGAAAACAGGAAGTGAGAGGAAATCTACCCCTAGGAAGGGAAATTCTATCCTGTTAGATTTAATTTGGGAAAAAGGTATCTCCTCTCTACTGATGCTTTATCACCAATCCTTGTTTCAATTCAAACCCCACTTTTCCAAAAACATTTGTCATTGGGACGGAAAGTGAGGTGACATGTTCTGAACAGATGTGCAAAGACAGCAAATGTTACAGGGGTGATAACCCCTCCCTATGTTCTCCAAAAAGCTTAAAAATAGATTTTTTTGGGATGGAGCTACACTTGATAATGTACCTGTTCAGATTCTACTTAAGAACAAACCTACAGTCCGTGTCTTGTTTGCACCACCTATATACTGCTGTTCAGAGTATATAGGGTTGTAGGTATAGGGTTTTATTTTGGGTGCGGGGTCCCCCTTAATATCCATACAAGACCCAAAGGGGCTGGGGTGGGGGGGGGGGGTGATGGGGTAGCCATGCCATTTTTCTCAAGGATTTTCAGCCATATGGCGGCCAGGACAAGACATGACATTAAAGCCGCAAGTGGTTTTAAATGGCTTCTTTTTTTCCTTTACAAATGTCATTTTGTGCAAGGACAGTTCTAAACACGGGAAACACATGCCACTTCACAGGCATACTTTAGACACCCCCCCCAGGTACCATATTTAAAGGAAAATTTCACTTTTTTTTTTTCACTTTATGCATCATTAAAATGACTGCTCCCGAAAAAACGTTAGTTTTTAAAAGTTCTTTTTGCATTGATATATGTCCCCTGGGGCAGGACCCGGGTCCCCATACCTGTTTTATGACATTAACATGCATATTGGCCGTTGTAATTAGCACTTTTGATTTCGAACGTTCGCGTCCATTATAACGTATAGGGTTCGAAAATTCGCGCGAACTTTCGGCCGGTTCGAAGGTTCTGGTGCGAACCGAACCCGGGGGTGTTCGGCTCATCCCTAGTGGCAAAGCATCCCTTCCTCCGTTCGGCCCCGCCCCCTCCGTCTGCCCTCCAATCCGGTTTACAGTCACTCCCCACTGAGGGTACAAAAAGCCCATCTCCAATATGGCCATAACCAAAGCCTGACGAAGGGGCACGCATGCCCCGAAGCGCCGCCCACGTGACCCGTACCCGGAAGTGTTTGCTGCAACAACATCGCTGCTCAACACTCAGCTACTCACTGTCCGCACAGCCTGTTATCCAGACATCCGGAGGCACCGAGAACCCACAGCGCCACCGGATCTCCACTGGACCACACAGGACGCCTACATCTGACAGCTGCTTTGATGACATCACCTCATCCGGGATCCAAACACGGAAGACCATCTAAATCTCATATATGCCTATATGACACATTTAATGTGTGAGTGTTCTTAATCTTCTTTTATATTAAATTGATTTTAACTTGCTGCACTTAGAGGGCGCCGTCTCTCTCTCCTTTTTTTTATTTTATTTCAGAGCTCCTTCTTGCTTTTATGGACTGGCAGCCTTCTCATGCTCAGCAAATATGTTTTAAATCCTAGTATGTGTACATGGACTAATATCTAATTCTTGAACTAACACATACGTTATTTCCCCCTCACCAAACCCCCCCCCCCCCCCCCCCCCCCCCCCCCCCCCCCCCCCCCCCCCCCCACCCCCCCCCCCCCCCCCCCACAGCCATCTGCCATATGCATTGTAAAAGCTATTTTCCTATGTGCGCCATACAAATCCCCCTTGTTTGTCTGTCTTGAAAGAAGTACTTGTATATGTGCAGCCATTGGATCATAGCGATCTGTATTACTTATGTATTTTTTAACATATTTTTCATGTACCTTTTATGTATATTTTAAGTACATTTTAAATCCATCTTCTTAATCTCCTATAAAATACTTGTGTTTTACCGCCCAACCTCTTTTTACCGCCCCACTACACCCCCCCTCCCTGTACCCTTCTACGTTTCCCCCCCCCCCCCACCCTCCCCCCCCCCCCCCCCCTCTTTCCCATCCTATGGTAACCATGGAAATTATACAGAAAATAGAATCTGTAAAGTACACCATCTTAGATGACCTATACGAGCTTTTTCCAGAGAATTATTTTTTCCCTTCCTCTACTGTCCCCCGTTTAACCTATAAACATACATGTGCCAAGTTCCGTAAAATTGAAGACACCATTAATAGTATTAATCAACAATGGTGGGACAAGTTTTTTCTAGAGTTATATTTAAATTATAAAATTTCTCCTAGAGGTCTCAGAAACCTAAAAACCTGCTCATTTCTGGGTGCAGACCTAGCCTCCGAATGGTCAGCCATTTCTGAATTCTGCACCCAGAAATGGATGGAAATAATCACCAAACAAAGAAATCTGCAATATCATGCACTGTCACTAAAACTGACTAACCTGATTGACGATCTAAAATTACACATTACGTCATTACCGACCTCTTGGTATAAAAAACTTAAATTAAATACAAAATACCAAGAGGATTGCCTCATTAGTGATAAATTACATAAAATTCGCAGAGATTTCGATGACTATAACTCCAATAGAATTTTCTGTTGGAAAAAACCCAAACAAAACAGTCCTAATGCAGAACCTCCTGATCCACAGATTGAGTCACATGTTCCACCTCACCCCCACACCCCCATCCCACTGATGAAGTGTGTCCCTAGGCCTACTGCCTCTTTTCTAGCACAGCCTAGGCCCCTCCTCTCCTCCACACAAACACGCCACTCTCGTACAAAACTCCCTCCCCCCCCCCCTGACAAAGGGTTATGCTCATTGCCCACCCATCTTGTCAAATCCTCCACCCATCATTAAAAAACCCAAATTACAGACTACCAAGTTTCCAAAAAAGATCTATAATCTCAGTATCCCCACCCCACCCGCTTCAGCCCCCACGTTCAGGACCCCAGATACCCATGATGCTAGTAATAATGATGGTGATGGGAATCCCACCCCTACCGACATCAACATCATTTCGTCAATGAATCCAGATACATCTGACTTGATCACACAAACATTAGAACATCCCGCATCTTTATTATCCTCCCATGCCAATTTACCCATGGCATCCACCAACAACCCTACCATTTCTACCAGTAACATCATTACCTCTCCTTCTTTTTTAGTGATCACCCCCCTACACTGCCCAAAAAGAAAGCTCATAGACGAGGCAGAAGAGGGGGGAGACACAGACACAAAAAGGAAGGACAAGTTGCGCAAACTGTAAAAATCTTTAATCTTTCAGATCACACCCTCACACAATCAGAACAATCCCTACTGGCACGTGGACTTACCTTTGCCCCTACAGCATCCCCAAATCCGTTCACATTATTCTTAGACCTCAATAGATTCATCAGAAACATTACAGTTAAACGATATTTCAATATCCAGGCCCACAAAAAGAACCTGACAATTTCCAATAGTAATAGTAACTCCTCTATATGTAATACCTCCATTGAGGACACTTCCATATTAGGACCAGCAGAACTCCAGGCCCTAGATCAGCTAGAAGACCTATACACAGACGACTTTATTGAATCACTCACACAACACCTCCCCACCTCTCCACCTATCCAACACACTACCTTCAAACCCAAATCCATTTTTTATCCCACATTTTCCAAAGGACCCTATGTCCAAACCTTCTACCAAGTTGTCTATGCCGACATACTCAGGATGTGTGAATCATCAAACTCCAAAACACATCGACAGTCCAACCTAACCTCAGCAGAACTAACATCACTCAAAACACTCACTGATAAAAAATCACTAGCTATTAAGCTAGCAGACAAAGGTGGTGGCATTGTCGTCCAAAACCGTACAGATTACATGCTAGAATCTGCCAGACTCCTATCAGATAGCACCACATACAAAAAACTCCCAAGAGACCCGCTACCTGAATTTATTATTGAAGCCCATGATATAATCAACCAAGCAGCCACAGATGGTATTCTAACAGCACCTGAGGCCGCATTTCTCAAACATGACTTCTACCAAAGGCCGTACTTTTACCATTTACCCAAGATCCACAAAAATCCCACACACCCACCCGGCAGACCCATAGTTGCAGCAATGGAAAGCGTGACCAGCTATTTCTCCATTTATCTAGACCATTTCCTACAAAACATAGTACAAAACTTACCTTCATATATTAAAGACAGCATCCAATTACTTTCCACATTACAACACTACTCCTGGGAATCTACTTATCGCTGGCTCTCCCTAGATGTCGTTTCACTGTACACATCCATCCCTCACAATATAGGTATTCAAGCTGTACAACATTATCTCAATAATGATCCACTCCTTAACCCACGTCAGAGCTCATTCTTACTGGAAATCCTGAAATTTTGTCTAACACACAACTACTTTGAAGCTAATGGTGAGTTCTATATTCAGACACAAGGCACAGCTATGGGGGCCAATTTTGCCCCCAGCTATGCCAACCTCACCATGGGTCTATGGGAACTAAAACATATACAAAACAACAACCCATATGCAGAAAACATCATCTTCTATGGTCGCTATATCGATGATGTTGTAATCATTTGGGACGGTCCAGATACCCTCATTTCTCCATTTGTACAACATTGTAATAATAATACTATGGGCCTCTCCTTCACTTCGGTTACAGACGAAAATAAACTCGCTTTTCTAGACCTAGAACTCTTCCATCAAGACACCACAATATGCGCTCAAAATTTCACCAAACCCACCTCCGGAAATTCATATCTACACTTTAACAGCTGCCACCACCCACGATGGGTCAAAAACATCCCTAAAAGTCAATTCTGCCGACTAAAGCATAATTGTACTAGACTACAAGACTATGAAACACACGGCAAAAAGCTAAAAATCAAGTTTAAAGAAAAGGGCTACCCTGACCAGATCATAGATGAGGCCTTCAGCCATTACCATCATGACAATACCACAACCACCACCCACACTGACAAAACTAACTCTACCAATACCACCCAACCCATGAGATTCATCACCAAATTTCACAATCGTTTTAAGAAAATGGAAAACATTCTCAAAAAACATTGGTCCATCCTGCGGGAAGACCCACATTTACAACACACTTTACCAGACAGACCTTTAGTGACATATAGAAAAGCAAGAAACATCAAATCTCAAATAGCACCCAGTAAAATTTCATCAACACGTTCATTTGCCAGCACATCATTGACATTTTTTAATATTAAAGGTATGTACCAATGTAAGAAACCCCTGTGCCTTACCTGCTCCCATGTGACCCATAGACAAAAAGATTTCCATCATAAAGGAAAACAATATATTATCCCCGATTTTTTTAACTGTAGCTCCAATTATGTCATTTATTGCCTCTCTTGTCCCTGCGGCCTACTATATGTCGGTCGCACCATAAGAACCCTCCGTAAAAGATTTGGCGAGCACCGCAACCTGGTAGAAAAAGGTAAAGACAAACACAGCGTACCCAGACACTTTAAGGAACACCATGAACAGAGCTCATTGGGCCTATGCGTCTGGGTACTAGAATCCATTTCCAACTCTCTCCCTACCGCAGAGCGATACAAGCGCCTATGCGAGAGGGAGAACTATTGGATATATAAATTAGACACATTATCGCCCGGGGGCCTTAACGAGGGGATTGAAATTAATATCCTCCTCTGAATCTCCTTTTCTGGTACAGTCCCCCGCACGTCACTGACACTTCACGATACCACCCTTATATGATTATGACAATAGCCTCTATATCCAGTTCTATTTGTGTTTGTTTATATGATTTTTATGTGTATGTATAATAATCTTCTTATATATATATATATATATATGTTTTTTATATGTATACATCTATATATACATATAGATTTTATATCTTGCATAGATATAGATTTTCACATGTATCTTTATATATAAGTGTCTATATACACTTTTGATGTTTATCTATATGCTGATCGGCAGACATATCTTGTACGTTTAAGCGTACGTTGATGTTCTCTTATTATCCCCTCTTGTGCCACCAACCATTGTGAAGGCACCCCCTAATACATAATCTCCCGTATTTTCTCTATCCGCTACCTTCCCCACAGCTCTCCATCTTCCAAAATATTGACATCTTCTCCAGCTATCCTTCTCCTAATATACCCACCACTCATAAATACCCCCCCCCCCCCCCCCCTTATTTTCCCTTCCCCCACCCCTCATCTTCACTTTCCATTTATTTTCTCCCCAAAAACCCCCTTTCCCCCCCCCCCCCACCTTCTCCTATTGTTTTTCCCCCCCTCCCCAAAACCCCCCCCCCCCCCTCTCTCTCACCCTTTCTCTCCCTAAAACCCCCCCCCTCCCTCTATTTCCCCCATCATCTTACTCAATCTGTTAATTAGTATGCAAGTACCTAATAACACCACATGATATTGTATAACGTTCTCCTTTTATTTTCTATATATATATAGATTTCCTAATGTCGCCCCCACATAATGAATCAAATTGGCCGTAAGTATACAATATATAGTCCATAGTCGTCAGTATAACCTATATGCCTCATTATTGCCATTTATACATGTTTGTACATATCTTATCATCCAATAATACCCCCCTATGGCAGGTTTGCAGGTATTCTAGTACTTATATACATATATATAATTTTTTTTTTTTACATATAATTTTTTTCATATTTCTTTATATATATATCTTTTTATGTTTTTATTCCTTATGTAACAACTCCATCACTGCCTTTTCCCCTTGCAACATTTAATTAATATAATCATGCTACCCAAATAAAAGTTCACACTACATTGTTTTTAATCACCTACCTCCCCTTTATAGTCCTCTTTAATACAGTCACCCAGATCCATCACCCACCCTATCTCCATATATATCCCGCCTGATAACTCGCTCGTCTATATGGCCATCTCCAGTTTAGTTTAAAACACATTTCTTCCTATTAAATCGCTGGCCCGGTTCCCATGGTAACCATCCCTTCCTCCGTTCGGCCCCGCCCCCTCCGTCTGCCCTCCAATCCGGTTTACAGCCACTCCCCACTGAGGGTACAAAAAGCCCATCTCTAATATGGCCATAACCAAAGCCTGACGAAGGGGCACGCATGCCCCGAAGCGCCGCCCACGTGACCCGTACCCGGAAGTGTTTGCTGCAACAACATCGCTGCTCAACACTCAGCTACTCACTGTCCGCACAGCCTGTTATCCAGACATCCGGAGGCACCGAGAACCCACAGCGCCACCGGATCTCCACTGGACCACACAGGACGCCTACATCTGACAGCTGCTTTGATGACATCACCTCATCCGGGATCCAAACACGGAAGACCATCTAAATCTCATATATGCCTATATGACACATTTAATGTGTGAGTGTTCTTAATCTTCTTTTATATTAAATTGATTTTAACTTGCTGCACTTAGAGGGCGCCGTCTCTCTCTCCTTTTTTTTATGCAAAGCAAACAAAGCCTATTTTATGAGTTCACAAAGGTTTGATTTATTAAACCATACTCATTTAAGCCCATTCACTGTTCTCTGTATTTGGGTCAGCACCCAGTGTTCACCGTGATGTGCTGTGCATGCCACATTACTGCTTAAGTTTGGGTGCCCAAAGGGTCTTGTATAGTTCTAGCAACACCCCTGTATTATACCCAGGCCATCCCCAATGACCACCAACCCCATAAGGTACACAATACTTCACTCCTGGGCTGATTTAACCTAACATTTAAACAGACTGTTTTCAAAGTATTCATTGAAATTTTTTTAGAAGCATTGTCCATCTCACTACCCCCTGTCCACTCACACTCCAATGTCTTTAACAATCCTATTGTCTATAGTGTATACTAAAAAAAAAATGCTGTGCGACAGTAAAGTGTTCGGGTTTGACTTGAAGAAAATGGGCAACCCTAGTGCTGATGTAACTGCATTTGTAGCTGCCTGTTCCATGTGTGCTCAGAGTAAGACTCCACGACACCTTCCAGTGGGCCTCCTACAACCCATACCCAATGGAGAGAGGCTCTGGCCCACCTGTCTATGGATTTCATTGTGGAGTTGCCCAACTCCCAGGGCAACGCAGTTGTCCTCATGGTGGTTGACCGGTTCTCGAAAATGTTCCATTGTATTCCACTTAAGAAGTTGCCCACTTCTAAGGAACTGGCTTCGATTTTTGCTTGGGAGATCTTTTGCTTACATGGGCTACCTAAGGTGATTGTCTCGGACAGGGGTAGTCAGTTTCTGTCCCGGTTCTGGTAAGCCTTTTGTGCACAGTTGGAAATTCAGCTTGCTTTCTCCTCTGCGTATCACCATCAGTCCTTGGAGCAATTCCTACTTTGCTTTATTTCTGACCATCATAACAACTGGTCAGACCTATTACCGTGGGCAGAGTTTGCTCACAACAGTGCCTTGAATTCTGCTTCCCGATTGTCCCCATTTATGGCCAATTATGGTGTGACAGACCTAGCCAGGACAGAGGCTTTTGAAGGGGACTGAATGCTAGCCTCTTACCGACTGATCATGGGCCCTGGCATTTGGGGGAACGGTGCTCTTTGTGAGCTGTATGCCTGGGAACCCTTGAGGTGGTGTTACTTTGGATTCAGGTCCATATCCCCCCAAGAGACACAGACTCTTGGAACCCTGTATTTGCCATATTACAAATAGTGACTGATTCATACTGTTGGGACACATACTGTTAAGCCCCATACACACGGTCGGACTTTTTCATGGATTCTGTCCGATCGGACAAGGTTGTTGAAAAATCAGACCGTGTGTATGCACCATCGGACAGTGTTCGTCGGTTTGACCGACGGACAAAGTCTTATCTCCTGCTGGAAATCTTTGCCATCAACACGGTCCGATCACACCAAATCCTATCGTGTGTACGGTTGTCTGACCGGACAAAGTGCCACGCATGCTCAGATCACATTACAAGACCAAAGCTATTGGCTACTAGCCTCTACGTAGTCCCGTCGTAGGCAACAAACGTCACCACGTTCAGAATGATCGGATTTTCCGACAACTTTGTCCGACCGTGTGTACGCAAAACCAACATCGGACAAAGTATGACGGACATGGTCCGACGGACCTGGTCCGCGGATTGTCCGACCGTGTGTATGGGGCTTTAGATGCTAATGTCATCAACTCCAGCCACCAGTCTGTTGTCTTCTATAATGTAAATGAGTCTAGTCTGGCTTGCCACAGCTTCTAAGAGTATTTCACCCATTGTTTTAATTAACCTTGCTATTGTATGAAGGAGTTTTGTGTTGATAATGTTGATTGTGTCTTCTGAGCTACAAGAGACGGCAAGTCTGTCCTAAAGGTCATGTCTCTTAGTCACTTAGGCTGTCTAAAGGATTAGATAATTAGCTCATGTTAATTAGGTTTCTGGTTACAGTTTATATCTTTGTGTGAAATCTCAAATAAAAGGTTATTCCTGATGTACTCCAAGACTGGTGTGGTCTGATGTTTTACCCTACACTGAGCTACGACTAGTGAATGGGAAAGCTAAGGGGTCTTGGATTGTGTGGTACCAGACAAAGGAAGCATTTACGGCGGACATCTTGAGTATGGGGTCCGTCACATATGGTTTCCAACCTTCCATGTTGTCTGACTTGTTTGTTCCGCAGAGTATTCCTGCATTAGGGGAGCATCTCCGTGGTCTTTGTTTCACTTGCTATATCATGCTATATATTATCAGACTCCATGCTGACCGCAGACGCCTGCCTGCGCCAGGATCTGGCTGTCATCTCGCAACCTCCAACTTCGTGTTCCTACACTGAAGTTTGCACCTTGGTTTATTGGGCCTTTCCAAGATTAACCCTGTGGCTTACGCATTAGACCTTCCTTCTAATATGCGTATTTCAAATGTATTTAATGTCTCCTTATTAAAACCTTTGGTCTGCAGCCGCTTTACCACCCCGGTGCCACGTCCTTACCCTGTACAGGTTGAGAACCATGAGGAGTATGAATTACAGTCCATTGTTGACTCCCGTAGGTTCCGTGGGCGCATACAGTACCTGGTCCATTGGAAAGGGTAGGGTCCGGAGGAATGCTCTTGGGTCTCATCCTCGGACGTACATGCCCCTGTCCTCCTCCGAGATTTCCATAAACGTTTTGCCCTCAAGCCTGCTAGTCCTTTGAGGGGGGAGGGGTCGTTGAGGAGAGGGTACTGTCAGGGCTGGGCTCAGCCCTTCCTTCTCTGAGCTGGCTGCTCAGCTGTCGGCTAATTGCCAGCTCCCTTCTCTCTCCACTGTTACTCTGCTGTTGATGATCCTTCTCGTCAGTCTTGCCTACTTCAGCCGTCCAGTGCAGAGGAGCTCTGCCTTCGCCTTGGTCACATCACAATAAACTATCTCCTGTGTTCCTGTTTAAAGACTGGCTTGGCTGACTATCCGTTCCGGTTACTGAACTTTGGCTGTTTTGACTACGTTTGTTCTTTTTACGTTTATTATTAAACAAGTGTGATTTAACAGTACTTCTGTTTCAGTCTGATTTCATGGTTTCTGACAGGATGTTTGTTACTAGTGGCAACTACACCGCTACATTTGGAGGTCCCAAGCTTGTTGCCAAGTGTTATTACCCATAGAAATCATCCGGGATCAGCGCTGCCATCATGCCCCTGCACCTAGTTGTTTCAATGGACACTACAGCAATAAGCCCTAAAACCAGTGAGTGTAACCATGTGCTATCACCCATGGCAACCATGGCGAGCGCTCGCACTCTGGATAACAAATATGTACAGCGCTCTGTATAGCGTGAGCATTACACACTGTATTGCAGAAAATCCAATTGACTAATCCTGCTTAATACAGTAAAAGGAGTTGTGAATGTCTGCTGTTGCCCTAGTAATGGAATGCAACGAGGGGGTGTCTATGATGGGATGCTGCATGGTCAGTCACACACAGTAGGATGTTACAGGAGAGACTTTACTATGTTAATGGTGATCGCTGTATAGTTTGCCTGCCTTCAGTCTCCAGCTTCTGTGACACAGTTTTACACCACAGCGCACACTGCTTGAAGCCTGCTTACAGTTCCTCGCACGCTGAACCAACGAGCGTGTGGGCGGAGTCACACCCCAGCAGAGAACAGCGAAGGAGACCAACATGCTGCGCACACCAACGAGGCAGATGAAGATGGCGGAGGGCAGTCGGAGGATGCCGCCATGCAGGGGTTGCCTGAAACGCAGGATCAGATGCTGGTCGACACCGGCATCTGTTTGGAGCTCTGTGGAGGACTTGCCTTTGGGATGATCGGAGGAGGGGAGCGATTGTGTGTGCTATGCCCAAGTTGCCATATAACCATGATCGGGGTCAATGCCTTGGCCCAGTGTGCCTATTGTGGAGAGCCATTAACCCGCTTAGGGCCGGTGCAGTGGGAATCGAGGTATTAATCTATCAACCTACCCACAGGACACTGCATACTGCAACCGCAGGAAGCTTGGAGAGCCGGAGAGGGCCCGGAGGTTGCAGGAGTCAGTGTGCAGCCTCCAGTTGATATCCCTGAAGAGCCAAGTAAGACCCTTGCTGTACCCATCCTGAAGGAGCTCATGCTGCGGGAGGAGGGAGAACCCTCAGGTGAGCTGGATGAGGTGAGCGAGGGACGGGTCATAGACTGGGGTTTGCCCAGAGTGCTGGAACGGTTCGGATCAGTGGAGAAGCTATTCTCTTGGTCTTCCTCAGAAGAGGACTTCAGTGAGGAGTGGGAGACAGGAGATTCCCCATCTGCAGGTACCCCATCGGAAACCATGGAGGAACCACAATCCCCAGCATGGACCCCAGTGCAGACCAGCAGACTTTTTGTAAATCAGCCCACCACTACCCTGACCAGGGCACCCGCATACAGGCAGTGGGTCATCAAGGCTCCAGATGCCTGCGTCCTGCTTGGAAGAGGAAAACCTAAAGAGTTGCCCTGGCTCTACCGTTTCCAGCGGGAGGTACAACGGACGGTTGTCTTGGAGTGGGGCTTGGATTACCCATATGTCCCAGCCCAAACCATGGATGTCATTGAAGATTCACGGGGACAGTGGGAGGATGACCTGGTTTGGGACTATTTGCATGTGCCCAAGCCACTCCGGGTGCCAGAAAGTGAGTTCTGGGCCCGGTTTAAAGACATTCAACAGGAATGGAAGTTGGGCTGTGCCATCTACAAAGACTGGGTCCTGGTTGTAAAGACGGGTCGGCCTACCAGGAGCCACTCGGTCTCCATCAGAGGAGAAGTGCTTAGCCGTAGAAGGTTGCCAGATCCGCGCTTTTTTTTTTTTTTTAACTTTATGTCTTTATTTCAAAATTTTTTTTTTTTTTTACAGATACACTTTATACACAATCTCAATCATCTTTCTTACAAAGATCATGCTAAGCAAAAAGAAATCATTAAATGTGCTTGGGTGGGATCTAACTCATTCACACCGCCTTGCTTTCACCCCCCACCTCTCGCATCCATCCTCTCACTCTCTGCCAGTATTCGATTCATCCACTTAGTTCTTTTCAGACTAATTTGGTTTGGTTGGCACTATCTAAGGCATTCTCATGTTCCTTTCTCAATCCATGGATTCCATAGTAAATGGAATTTAGCAAGGCTCTCTCGTTTTATGTATGTAGTTCTCTCCTTCATGATCACTCTATCCATATTTTGCTCCCACTCGTCGACTGACGGAGGGGTAGAGGACTGCCATCTCCGAGCAATTAGCAACCTGGCCTGAAAAAAACAGCGCAAAACCGCAATCTGAACCTCCCCAGGCTTGCCCCCTCCCTCTCCTCCCCCCAGAACACATTGGATGGGGTCCAACTCGAGGTGGGTATTGAATATCTGGGAGACCTTGTCCACCACCTCTTTCCAATATCCATATAGTTTTGGACATCTCCAGAACATGTGGACAAGATCTCCCCCCAGTCTCCCACATCTAGGGCATTTATCATCTTGCCTACGACCAAACCTAAAGAGCTTGTTTGGAGTATAATAAGCACGGTATAATAGAAACAGATGTGACATCTTCTGAGAAGGGGAGAGTGAGACCATTGGGGCAAGTTCCAGTATCCTTTCCCATTGGGGGGCTGAGATGGTTCCCACGTCTCTCTCCCACTTTGCTTTATGTGGACATAATTGTGTACCTTCCCTGTTCCCCTTATATAGATGTAAATATAGATTGGATATCATCCCCTTACGAGATCCTGTCCCTGCTACACTCTGTAATACCTGCATATTAGTCCACTCTGGTGGATCACCTTTAAACTGTACAGCCAGGGCATGTCTCACCTGTAGGTATCTAAAGAAAGACTTCCTGGGGAGAGAAAAATGTTCTCTGAGGTCCTGGAAACTTCTGATCATGCCCTCATGGTAGATCTGAGCGATATATTTTAGGCCCCTTCTCTCCCACTCTCTGACCGTCCCCATCTTTTGAATTTCGCGCAAATTAATATTTTCCCATAACGGGGAAAAAACTGTAAACCCTCCATATCCCATCATTTTTTTTGCAGTACCCCAAACTTTAGCCATCAAGACCTGGGTAGGGAGCCCCTTCTGGAAGGCCCCTGCCTCCAGAATCTCCATCAGGGACTTATGTGGGGATTTGTAGAGAAGGATCTTCCACTCTGGCCCCTCTTTCTCAACCTCGCATCCCCCGATATGTTGCAGCTGAGCCGCTAAAAAATATCTAAAAGGATGCGGCAGGGCAACTCCTCCTGACCCAATTGGAAGTTGTAATGTTTTAAGACTAATCCGGGAGGTCCCCCCTTTCCAAACTAATTCTCTAAATATGGTGTCCACCCTGTTAAACCACTTTTTATAAATCCATATTGGAGAGTTGTGAAGAATATATAAAAGTTGTGGCATAAGCACCATCTTTATTAAATTACACCGACCTGCTGCAGACAGGGGGAGTTTTTTCCAAATTTGGGTTTTCCCTTTAAATTTGTTCAAAAGTGGGACCAGATTTTCTATGACAAATTGTTTAGGGTCTCTTGAGATATTAATACCCAGATATTTGATTTGCTGAACGATTTGGAGTTGGATTGCCTCGTGTGGAAGGGGGAGGACTATAGGGTCTATGGGAAGTAGATGTGATTTGTCCCAGTTGATTCTCAGTCCTGATAGGAAGCCAAAGTCTTTGATTTTACCCATGGTCTCGCGTAGTGACTCCTGAGTGTCGTTAAGCAGTAAAAGAAGATCATCTGCATAGAGAATCACTTTTTCCTCTGAGTCTCCTCGTTTAAACCCTTTTATCTCTGGGGATGATCTCAGGGAGAGAGCCAAAGGTTCGATTGCGAGGGCGAAGAGGAGGGGCGACAAAGGGCACCCCTGCCTCGTCCCCCTCAGCAATCGAAACCTGGTAGAGTGTTCATTATTTACTTTCACTCTTGCCCCCAGAGAGCCGTATAGGAGCATTACCCATTTAACAAAATTCGGGCCCACCCGAAATTCCGATAAGGTTCTCCAGAGATACTTCCATTCAAGGGAATCAAAAGCCTTGGCGGCATCCAAGGAAAGGACAGCCCTGTTGCCTCCATCTTCCACGGGTAGTTGGAGGTTTAAAAAAAGGCGTCTAATATTTAAGCTAGAAGACCTACCAGGAATAAATCCTGATTGGTCTTGATGCACCAATTTGTGAATAATTTTATTTAACCTGGCTGCCAGGACCTTTGCTAACACCTTAATATCTGAGTTCAGGAGCGCAATAGGTCTATATGAA
Source organism: Lithobates sylvaticus (assembly GCA_028564925.1). Classification (NCBI taxonomy): domain Eukaryota; kingdom Metazoa; phylum Chordata; class Amphibia; order Anura; family Ranidae; genus Lithobates; species Lithobates sylvaticus. Next base: position 123,937,571 of record CM053037.1, read on the forward strand.
GCGGGGGAGAGTGGGTTCTTATTCTCCTTAGGGATCACGATTATGGTCGACTCCATCATTGATTTGGGTAGCTCGCCTTTCAGTGCCAAGGCATTAAAAACCTCTAACAATTGGGGGAGGAGCACCTCCCCGTATTTACGATAAATTTCAATGGGAAGGCCATCCGGTCCTGGGGACTTCTGGCCTGCCATTTCCCGGACGGTCCGCTGTATCTCCTCCAGGGTGACAGGGCCATCTAACATGGCCCTGTCCTCCTCAGAGAGACAGGGGACCGTCAGCCCCTCAAAGAATGAATCCATTTCCTCCTTCATATCCACCTGTTCAGAGTGGTATAACTTCTCGTAGTACTCCCGAAAAGTATCCACAATCTCAGGTGTGTATGTAGATGTCCTACCCGCCCCTGTGTCAATCAGTGGAACCATCGATGAGGGAGAATTGGTTCTAATTAAATGAGCGAGCATCCTACTAATTCCTTCTCCCTCCCCAAAGGCGACCTGTTTTTGAAAGATGTATTTTTGTTCTGCTTTACCCAACAGGACTACACGATAGACCCCTTGTGCCTCTGTCCACGTTCTAAAATTTACAGATGTTGGGTTACTTATGTATGCTGTTTCTGCAGATATTAGGTTGTTCCCTGCTATTTCCTCCCCTTCTCTTGACAGTTTTTTTATTTTTGATATCTGCTGGATCAACAAACCCCGAAGGATAGCCTTGACTGTGTCCCAGACTACCCCCTGGGGGGCTGAGCCTTTGTTCCACTCAATACATTCCCTCAAAGCGTCCAGGACCTCTTGGGGGTGTCCCATTAGCTCCAACCAGGAGGGATTGATTCTCCACTCACGATAGGTACTTCTCATCCCCACCTCCATTGAAGCTGTCACAGGAGAGTGATCCGAAAGACCTCTTGGCCTATACCTAATATCATCTACCATGGCCATCATTTCATCGTTGCCAAGCAACATGTCAATTCTCGACAATGTGGAGTGTGTGCTGGAGAAGCAGGAGTAACCCCTAATCCCAGGGTTTCTCAGGCGCCAAATATCCTTCAGGCCCATTTGCCCCAAGAGACGACGGAGACGGCTATCCACTAGCCCACTCCGTTGGGTCCCCTGGGGGAATCTGTCTATTGTTGGGTCCAGGACCATATTAAAGTCGCCCATAACCAATACCGGAAGACCCGGCCTCTCCAGCACAAAGTCCACAAGGCCGAGAAGGACCTCTAAGTTAAAAGGAGGGGGAACATACACATTAGCAAGTAGCACCACTCTATTCTCTATCTTACAATGTAGGAAAATGTACCGTCCCTGGTCATCGATCTTACTTTGGATACAATTAAAAGTAATCCCTGAGCCGATCAAAATACTAACACCTCTAGAAAAGGATGAATGAACCGAGTGGAATTGAGAGGCGAATTCCCCCCATCCCAACCTAGATAAAGAGGCATTGTTAAAATGGGTCTCCTGGAGACACACAATGGAGTTCCCATAGGACCTAACCATGGATCGTACTGCAGCTTTCTTCCCTGGATCTCCCAATCCCCTTACATTCCAGGAGCAAATAGTGAGCTTTTTTTTACCCTCTTGTGTAGTACTAATCATATGTGATAAGTGATTGCATTAACAACGTTAAACTTTAATCTCGTGCTTATTATAGTGAACCATATAATTCTTGTTTTTGATACTTGTGGAACCTTACTGTCCCATCTTAAACTGTGAACGTGAATTTTTACCTGCAAAACAATTTTCCGTGCATACTTATACCTTGTGAACATATTGTACCTCACCCATTCACCCACACATTCACCACTGTCATACCCAACCCTCTGTTTGCATCTCTCATACTTCACCTTACTGTCATAACCAACACTCTGTTTACACACCTCATTCATTACCTCCCTAGGTTTGGCCGGGGGCCTACTATTGTGACCTATCCATACACATCTATTTTGGAACAAACTTAATGTCAAAAACTTTACATCTTCCCCATCCCTATCCCACCCCTCCCCCCAAGTACAAAAACTACTCACCCTCTTTTAACCTCTTCCCCCCGTGCATTCCCCCCTCGTTCCTCCACCCCTCACGAGAAGTGACACAGCAACTCAAAGAATATAAAACACAAACGAGAAAAATAACAAAGAATAATTAAAATTGGAGGTCACTATGCTTCACTATAAGTCGCCTCTCACTCCCCTTCCCTCGCTCCGCTAAGTATATAATAACAGCTATATCCAGCCCCCCAAAAAAACAAAAAAAAAAACGGGGGGTGAGAAAAAAAAAAAAAAGGCAGAAGAGAAGAAAAAAAAAAAAATCAAGTCAACAAGTTAAGATGATCTTGGTCGACTAGGGACGCTCCTTAAATTTAATAAGCCAGTCTTCAGCCCCTTTAGGGGAGTCAAAAAGTAGAGTCCCTCCAGGCGCCATTATTCTAAGTTTTGCTGGATATAATAGGGCGTAGTTTAGATTGGCTTGGCGCAAATTTCGTTTAATTTCTCCAAATTTCGCACGCCTTCTTTGGAGGTCTGGAGAATAGTCAGGATAGATTGACACCCTCATGCCATTGTAAAAAATATTTCCTAATTCCCTTGCCTTCCGTATAATTATTGCTTTGTCCTTAAAGAATAGGAATTTTGCCAATATGGGCCTAGGAGGGGCCCCGGGTTGGATGGGTCTGGAGGGAACCCTATGGGCTCTTTCCACCGCCAAAAATGAAGAGAATGATTCCTGCCCAAAAGTTTCAACCAGCCACTTTTCCAGGAAAGCGGCAGGATCAGGGCCCTCAGAGTGTTCCGGGAGGCCAACTATGCGGATATTTTTCCTTCTCATCCTGTTCTCCATTTCGTCCATTTTATTAAGCTGTATGTTGAGGAGGTTTTTAATATCGCTCACTTCATGTTTTAAAGGGGTCAAGTCATCTTCCACTAGGCTCATCCTATTCTCAAGGGTTGTAGTCCTTTCTTGTACCATTTGTATCTCAGTCCTTACATTAGCAAGTTCCGCCTGTATTGTCTTCAGTTGGTCATGCATGTCGGTCAGAGAGGCCCTGCAAGAATTAACCGCCTCCAATATCTCTTTTAAAGATGGCTCCCCCCCAGGTATACTGTCTACCCCCCTTTCTGGAGGTAGGCCCTCCACTACCTGGGTCCGGGGATCTATTTCACCCCCCTCCACTGTTGTTCTCTGGGGAGTCTGTAGAGATGTTTGGCTCAGTCCCTGGCTTTTCCTTCCTCCTGTGGCCCCTGTCACTCCTCCTGACCGATTAGGCTGGGGCTGCTGATTTTGGTTTTGTGTGAGGGTTTTCTGGGGGGACAGAGCTGGTCCTTGGTTTGGGGTGTGCGCAAATTTCTCCAGTTTCGCTGCTGCTACTTGGCTAGCCGCCTGGCTGGCTTTAGTAGTGCGCTGTGAAGGCATGTTTACTTAATGGTTTTAGATATTCTTTCTCTTCTATTTCCCCCCCTTCCTTTCCCCGTGAAGTGTTGTAGGAGCTTCCCCTGGCTCGGTGGATGGTACTGTGGTCTCTATCAAATTTAACACAGTGCACTGCACTGCTCCGGATGATTTATATAGAGAAATCTGGTAGAGAAGCTATTGTGTTAGGAGAGTGCAGCTCTCACTACTGCATACTCCCCTATATGTCCGAAGAGATATAACGTGCCTCCTCAAAGATAACAGTGTGGTACAGTATCATAAATCAATCCATTCATATACCATTTATCCTGCAATATAATGCACCCAGTCTTTTTGAGCTCAGCTCAGCGTAGTAAGGGCAGAGTAGCTTGTACAGTTAGGCAGGCTGGTCAATACATTCAGTGAGAGAGATAGAGCTACATATATTACGTAACTCACCCTCCTCCGGCAGCTCCGTGAGCTGGGATCCAGGCGCCGCTGTGCAGCTCAGTGCAAGCGTGTCACGTTGCTAGACTCTCCACTCTCTGTGTTCTTACCGTGTCCTACACTGCTGCCTCAGTTATTCAAGCGCCGCTGTAGTTTCAGGAGACTTACAGTTGTTCCCAGGGTTCAGGCTGTGCGCCCAGTAACAGGGTAGTTGGTGGTCATTCAATGTCCAGCGTCCGTCAGACTTCTCCCTTTGCGCGCGTCGGTAGATCTCCCTTCCCAGGGGAGAGACAGCAGGAGTCTCTCACACCCCTCACCGCCTCCTCCTGAATCAGTCAGACTCCAAGAACGTGGTGTTTGCGCCCACGGAGGTACGGATGCCGGGCGTAATCAGTCCATCAATCACACTGGGGCTCACAACCACCACTGTGGAGGAGAACAGTGGCGCTGATTGTACCAATCTCCCAGACGCCGGCTCACTTCCCGGTCCCACACAGCTCTGTATCTGTGTCCAGTACGGACACTCAGCTACCCCCGCCGTTTAAGCAGCATAAGCGGGCTTCGGGCATCAATTGCAGGGTAGTAGGTAGAGCGGGGGAGAGGGGAGAAGGAACGCTGCACGGGCTCTCTCCACTCACACTCTCATCTGCATCCGGTCACGCCCCCCAGATCCGCGCTTTTACATGTGAGGAGGACTGCTGGGTTGTGCAGCCCACATAAAAACGGCCACTGACAGTTCAAATTCTTTTGCAGGGACAGTCCTTTGCCTGCCACCCAGGGTGCATGATGGGAGGACAAGTGCATCATGGACACTAGGGTGTGCTGTCCCTGCCAAACCTTTTTGCTGCCTAACCTTCAGGAGGGGCCCCTCCACCCAGGAGCAATCAGAAGGTTTTATTGCACATCGGCATGTATGTTTTGACTGTATCCACCAGGAGGTTCCCTTAGATCCCTCCTGAGGGAGTGACAGAGAAACAGGGAAAAACATGCCACCCCTTGTAAAGTTATGAAGCCTGTGTTTCTTCTGTCACCACGTGGAGGACTATAACCCCCCTCTCCTGGTGAAGTGATGTAAAGTTAGTTTGTATAGATAGGATTGTATGTTGTTTGTGTCTTCTTTTAGGGACGCCAGGGATGTGACGGCTGTCCATCTCCACCGCAGGAACAGATTATGACCTGTGATAGGCAGAGTATTCTTCCTCAGGGAGCAATGCTCTGGCTTCACTTGTATGTGTCTAGCTGCAGGGAGCTGCTGTAGTTAGGATGTCTATGCCCAAATTGTACAGTGTGAATATATATATAGAGATTGTACATATTATATTTTTGTCCTTTTGTACTTAATTTATTTGTGCATAGCCCTGTCCAAGTTTCCACCCTTTCCCCCATCCAACCAATTGATATGGGATGCCTTTACTCCTGGGCCCAGGAGGTACTTTTGTAAAAAAAAGTTTTTTTCCAGTACTTTAGTTCTGAGGCGCCTCCCCTGCTTCCAGTGAGAATGTTCTGGAAGAGGGGCAGGGCCTGGAACTGGAGTGGCAGGCAGCTAATGTGAGGATCCCTGACCAATCCCCAACTGGTATTGGCAGGGGGCAGGCCTCCCATATAAGCTGAGGTAACAGGCCACTGGGAGAGGGAGTTGTCAGCTGGGAGAAGTGGAGAATGGAGTACTAGACAGCAGCAGGAGAGCACCCCCATCTGGGGGGGGGGGTGCGCCGATTGCAGGAGGAGGCCCGGGAGAACTGTGAGGGAACTTCACCTTTACATGGTCATTGGTGAAGTCTTCATCATTACACGATCATTGATGAGGAATTCCTGGAGCAGAGGGGCAGGAGAAGCTGTCGGAACATACGGTCCGGTTAACTTCTCCATCATGGACTCGGGGCAGAAAAAGGTTGGTGAGTGTACCACAGTGGAGGGCTGGATGTGGAGACATGCCAGGAAGTCTGTGAGGGAACTTCACCTTTACACGTCCATTGGTGAAGTCCTCATCATTGCACGGTCATTGATGAGGAGTCCTAGATCAGAGAAGACTGTGGTGAATAGTGTCAAATCGATGCGGCTCAAGGGCGTAGGATTTGGAAGCTAGGCACAGTAGTCCACCGCTCCACACATGCTTTTAAACTACTAGGCCTCCGGGGAAAGGTACTACAGACCTCTGGCCTAATAGCAGCAACCAGAGTCAGCATTAGAGACTATTCAGAGTGGGATCTTTTGCATATAGAAGAAAATGTGACAAGAAATGAATGTGCTACAGTATAAGTTTGTGCAGAAGGGAAGGATTCCTGGGAGCTTCACCCTTACACGGCCATGGGTGAAGTCCTCATATTTACACGGTCATTGATGAGGAGTTCCCGGGAGCAATAGTCTGCAGGAGTTACACAGAGGAGGATTAATAATCTGCATGGTGATGCAGGGAAAAGACTGTAGATGTGCGCATCATTTCTTCAGGCTCAAATTAAGTTATAATCTATAAATATGATGGCAAAGTAATTTGATCTATGGGCATCCCATATACTCTTTTCCCAACCAAGTTATACCCCCCAACAAACAAAATCAAATCAAAACAAAGCAAATGACTGTTCATTGTCTCGGATGTTATATATTGAGGTCGGGCAGCAGGGTGATATAGTGTATGTTTGTTACTAGTGGCAACTACACTGCTACACTTACAATCTGTTTATTTATGTGCATTATATTAAAGTATGCAGCAAAGACAGTATAACTGGCAGAAGATGGGGGGGGGGGGGGGGGGGGGGGAAGAGGCGGTCCTCTGTAAGTTTACCGAAAAATCCCCAGGACAGATGGTCCCGGCAGGGAGCCTAGGTTCTTCTCCTCCACTATGCAGAAAAAAAACTGAGCTGCAGGAAGCAGGCTAAGGGGTTATTACCATGTATTACATGTTCTGCCTAGTCCTCTCCTGAAGGTGGTGTAATAACCCTACGGTCAAGATTAATGGTGCTGTGTCCATCAATGAACGAAAGAGAAATCTAGCATTTAATGGTCTTTATTAGGTTTATTTCACAAAAATTAAATACAAAAGGATAGGACAACAACATCAATATCTGTTATACATATGTCAAATAATCACTTAAATGGTTACCTTAATCTCAGGTCACTCTTTAACTAAAGCAATGAGGTAGCTCCAGGTACTCATCTCCCCTTGGTCATGCATTTAGTGACTCAGTCTGGCCGAATATTCATAGTACAATATCAATCTCTGTCCTTCTCCTTTGCTTACTCTAACCTTCCCACATATAACAAAACAAGGACACTACAAGACAGGACAACAAAACAAAACAAGACAAAATTAGCCAAAAAATAAATAAAAATAAAAATAATAATAATAAAAAAAATAAAAGAGGGATGGGGAACCCCCCTTCTTCCCTCCACATCCCCACACCTCTCTCCCTCCCACCTCTCTCATCCAAGGTATAGCATTCCTCTATACTGATTGCCTGAGCATCTCCCCCTCCTTTGAATTAATAAAGAGATTCCATGCGGACCATGTTTTCCGGTAAGTCTCGCCTTTCTGTCGAGCTGTCCATACTAGTTCTTCCATTTGATTAATTTCCTCTACTCTCTTAAGCCAAAGTCCAACAGATGGGTGTTGTCTTTGCTTCCAAGAACAAGGTATACATGCTCTAGCTGCATTCAGAAGGTGGCAAACTATCGATTCCTTACATCTCTTAACTGGCATTTTGGAATCTTGTAATATAAAAAAGTCCGGATCCTCAGGGATCTCACCTTCCCAGAACCGTTGACTAATTCTCTGCACCTCTTTCCAAAAGCTCTCAATTCTAGGGCAGGGCCAAAGGATATGCAATAGCGTCCCAGGTTCCTGACAGCATCTTCAACAGATGTCAGAAACCTCTGGGTAATATCTGTGAAGAAGCTCTGGGGTTCGGTACCACTGAGAGACAATGTTATAGTTTGTTTCCTGCATCCTTGTACACATTGAAGATTCAAATATATTATATATTATACTAGTACGCTGTTCTTCTGAAAAGGTTTTACCTAAGTCCGATTCCCATTTGCCTAGAAATGGCAACTGGAAATCCTCTGAAGGTCTAATCAATAGGTCATACATCTTTGAGAGAACATGCGAAAGCACCCCTTTCTCATTACAATATTCTTCAAATCTTGTTAGTTTCCGTGTAAAATTACCCGATGGAGGTAAGGTCTGTACGAAATGTCTCAATTGTGCTGCACACCAGAAATCTAATTGGTACGAGTTAGAACTAGATATTAGTGTTTGCAAGGTGGACCACGAGTCTGCTTCTAGAAAATGGGAGGCCTGATATAGCCCCCTCTCTATTAATCCCCCAAAGGGCCCCTTCCGCAATCCTGGTGCAAATTGTGGATTCCCCAAAATGGGGAATAGTGGGGACTCAAATGATGATAACTTCCCTTTAGAGATAAATACATAGCACGTTCTTATCGTATGGCATATCAGTGGGTGTGTCTTGATCGTAGTAGACATGTGCACAACAAAAAAATTTGTTTATTTTCGTTTCGTTTTTTTGGTTTCCGTTGATTCGTAACGATTCGTACATTCGTAAGTCGTCGGTGTTCGTATTCGTAACGATTCGTACATTCGTAAGTCGTCGGTGTTCGTATTCGTAACGATTCGTACATTCGTAGGAGTTATTTTTTCGTTGATTAGTTTTTCCGTTAGTTTCATTTTTGTTTATTCGTTTATTCGAAATTCGGACGCATTCGTATTTATTCGTACATTCGTAACATTCGTACATTCGTAGATTCGTAATCGGAGCATAATTCATAATGTTATGTAATGTGTATGCTATTATTGCATTTTAAGAGACACGGAAAATTACGAATCGAAAAAAAAGTTATGAATGTACAAATTTTTTCGTTCACTCCATTCGAAGCACGTTAAGCAGCGCCATTGTAAGAGACACGGAAAATTACGAATCGAAAAAAAAAAAAAAAGTTACGAATGTAAGAATTTTTTCGCTCAATCTATTCGAAAAACGTTAAGCAGCACCATTGTAAGGGACACGAAAAATTACCAATTCAACAAAAAAAGTTACGAATGTACAAATATTTTCGTTCATTTTCGTTGTTCCTGTTTTCGTTTTTCGGATTTTCTTCATTCGTACATTCGTTGTTTCTAATTTGTTTTTTTCGGATTTTCGTTATTTTCGGATTCGTTAGATTCGAACGATTCGTTATTCGTTAAAATTTTTAGCGAATCGTTCGTTCATTCGTACGAAAACGAATATTAGTGTATTAGTCTGTTTGAAATATTGCCTAGGGATAGCAATAGGTAATGCCTGAAATAGATATAGAAACTTTGGTAGTATGTTAATTTTAAGTATTGTGCCTCTTCCGATCCAAGAGTGAAATCCCTTATGCCATCTCTCTAAGAGACCCCGAACCCTTTGTAAAAGTGGTGTAAAATTGAATTCGAACGTACGAAAGAGAAATCTAACCTTATCCCACCCTAGTGGATATTGTCAGTCAGCAGAACAATAGACAGAGTCCCCATTTCACATCAGAGTCCCCTCCATCACATCAGAGTACCTCTCAACATCAGTCCCCATTTCAGTTTGGTGGGGGGAGGGGGCCCCTAAGGAGGTGTTAGGATCGTTGACATTACAAAAGGTTTCTGACTGTCTGTGAGTCTGTGCTATCAGGTCAGATGAAGTATCAGTGTGCCTGTTCTAATCTGTTCCCATATGAGAGAATTCTCCTGCACAGCAGCGTGTCTCTTACCTCAGAAGCTCCTGTCCCAGGCTGCTAATCCTCTGAGCCAAAATTCAGACTTCTCTCCTCCAGTCAATGAGAGCAGCGAAGGGGTGTGGTCTGGGGTCTGGGAGAAGGCAAACTAGAAGCTCTGGACTGGGGTACAGAGCTCAGCTGGGGTCCTGGGAGACACAAGGTGGATCGGACCTGGATTCTGTTTCCCGGATTTTGTGATTGAAAAATCCAGTGTGTACAATGAGAGCAGGGAAAGATTGGTGTAAACTCTGCGCCAATTAATTATTGAATTATTAGGTTGCTATATAATTGTTAAATTGATATAGTGCTGCTCCCCTGAAAAGAGTGATGTGCTCCTATTAATGTGTATATAATGTATAAGGGGGCGCTAGTTGGTTATAAATATCACGTGATTAAGATACTGTATCAACACGAGCTTAATGTAAAAATAAATTTAAATTATAACTACTAATATCTTAATAAAATTATACAGTGATACATGATTGTGATAATCAGAAAACTATTAAAAATTCAAAAAAGAAAGTCCATGAGAAGAACTCTAGTGACAACAAATATTAAAAAATTAGAAATAAAGTCCCATAAAAATAAAAATGTGTCCCAATATATGAATTCTTAAAACGTAATTTGTGATTCCAACACAAAAAAAAATGGCGATGTGTCTTTTCAGCAGGGAAATAACTCCAACAACATTCTACGTGATCCTTCACCACAGCCTAGGTAATCACCACCCAAATGTGACTGTATTTAAGTTCTGCTTACCAGATTTTATTGACTACTTTAGTAAAAAAGATAGTCAATAATCACTTGTGCAGGATTGTGCCTGCTCACATTGTGCCTGCACTGGAGATGAATTAAACCTTCCTCCTCATTGATGTATATGGGATATGAAAAACAGATAGAGAGCCTCCATAGCGTAACACAGTTTTTTATTAATTTTTATTAAAAGATTCTTAGCCAAGTGGCGCCTTTTCCCGGCACTGGGGCTGCTGGCTTTAACAGAAACAAAAAACTGTGATATAGAACCCTTGCACTCTCCTCCACGTATGGCGTGCATTCCACACACTTGCGCTGCTCTAGCAGCTCTAGAAGTACCGTTTCCTGGGCCAGCATTGGACCAGTGTTCTGTCCATCATAGAAGCCAGTCCAGGAGCCGCAGAGTAAACAGGAGATTCTCGCTGTATGTAATCTGACGGCGCTCTTCCCGCCCCCCCTTCCTGTCCCCTCCGAGGCAGCAGTAATCTGAGGTGAGGCTGCAGATGGGCATTGATCAGGCTGCATGGCTCCGTGGCCGAGCCCGACTTGAACAGAGCGTGTGTGATGCTGGTGCTTGTGGGCAGGAGGCGGAAGTTAAACACAGGAGGAGTCCTGTGTTTAACTTCCGCCTTCGGCCCACAAGCACCAGCATCACACACGCTCTGTTCTCCACCCGGGCGGCGCGGCTGCACACTGTCCTCTCCAGCTGCCGCCCGGGTGGTTTTAATTAGCCTAGTGGTGGGGGGGTGGTTTGTCTAGGGGGGTCTATACCAATGTGGGGGGGGGTAGTTTGTCTAGGGGGGGTCTATACTAATGTGGGGGGGTTTGTCCTGGGGGGTCTATACTAATGTGGGGGGGGTTTGTCCTGGGGGGTCTATATCAATGTGGGGTGGGGGGAGTTGTCCTGGGGGTCTATACTAATGTGGGGGGGTGGTTTGTCCTGGGGGGGTCTATACCAATGTGGGGGGGTGGTTTGTCCTGGGGGGGGTCTATACTAATGTGGGGGGGGGGTTGTCCTGGGGGGTCTATACTAATGTGGGGGGGTTGTCCTGGGGGGTCTATACTAATGTGGGGGGGGGGGGTTGTCCTGGGGGGTCTATACTAATGTGGGGGGGGGTGGGTTGTCCTGGGGGGTCTATACTAATGTGGGGGGGGGGTTGTCCTGGGGGGTCTATACTAATGTGGGGGAGAAATGTGTAGGCTAAGCAAAAAAGTACACAGGGGAGTATGTTATACTCAAACGGGGAATATTTTTAGTTTACGCCACATCCTATAATAGAAAATCAGGAAAAAGGGGGTCCCCTAAGGGTTGGACTTTAAAGGCGTGCAATTTGTTACCCCAAATAGAATAGAATTAGTTGTATATATTGAAAACTCATTTATTACAAAAAAAGTTAACACATAAAAAACAGTAGAAGATTACACATAAATATAACGATGTAAAAACACCTGAAGACAGTTACAGCGAAAAACTTTATAGTACAAACTATGAAATGCGTTTTATGTCGTTTTCTCACGCTGACGCGTTTCGGATATAAATGCTTTCCTCCTTCCTCAGAAGTGAGACTACAACATCATTCCTATTATATAGAAAAGTGTCAATATCAGGTGGTGTGTGCAAATCTTCATACAGTAATTGCATTTCAAATCAAAAAAATACATTTGAAAACAGATTTTTATAATAAAGAACTCACATAGGGGGTACATCAAGTATGGAGACGTTCCGGTGTGGTTTAAAAGAAAGACGGCTGGGAGGAGGAGCTTCTTCAGTTTTACAGCCTTCAAAGAGGTCAATTGTGTATCAAAATGTATATAGATGTTTATTCAGCTGACTGGAGCTTGGTAAAAACCCCAATAGTTGAACAAAGTGCATCTATCCCAGAAAAGGGTTGATCGTTCAGGGGGCGCCTGTAGAGCACACTGGGGTCGGAAACTGTCAAGAGAAAATCCTATAAGATAGAATATATAAAAATATACATTAGGTGGTAAGAGAACTTTTTTTCTGGTAACAATATGGGCGTATGACGCCGCTAATTAGTACCTGTTTAGTGGGTTTTAGTTTCAAATCCTCAATGCTCCCGTTGAAAAGTCCCCAAGTTCAAACAGTGTCAGCTGCTGACTCTAGAAAGGAGATTTATCACAGGTAACGTTTGATGAGGTAGAATGTATGGGCGGTGAGTCCCCCCGCACACATATGACCCATATATCCCTATGTTCTGGTAATAGATGAATTTAATAGTATATAGAGTGTATGTATATATGGGACATGAAAGTCCCCCACTATAAGGGGGGAAAAAAGAAAAATTATCCAGAAAATGAGGGGGATTACATTGAACGTGGGAGAAGGGTAGATATTTTACTTATATGTAGGAGGCTTTGTTTCAATACTAATGTATTGGTACAGGCGATACATATTAGAGTCCCCATATGTGGCAGATCGGGGCTGGATTTAAATCGGACAAAGCCCCATAGTTTGCATTGAGAATGTGAGATACAATTGGAAAAAGGGCTTACCTTGTATTAGCATCACGCTGTTCACCTCCTCCTCAGACTGACAATTGCAGGTACTGAGTGGGGTAGAACAGCGTGTATATATGTGAATTCCAGCCCCCCGGCCAGCTGCATCACATACAGCTGATTGCCGGAGGGCATGGAAATTGAAGGATCTCCCTGAGTCCGGCCCCCCGAGTGCTGCGCGCGCACCCGGGTCCCGCGCACCAATGAATGGCTGCGCAATGTGACCCGGGCACGCCCACAGCTCCCGCCGGCACGCTATGCTTCTCCGGCGAACAGCGCATGCGCGCCGGAGGAGCAATATGGAGTCCCGGCGTCATGAGACGTCGGAGACTCCTCTATTGCCGTCGCGTCCATAAAGGAATGGGCGGGACGGCTGGGCGTGCCGGGCGGCCTACTAGGCGTGGTCCCGCGTTCATACGATCAAGGTGTTTGCAGTGGAATGTACATAGTGAATTGAAGCTCATTCGTCCAGGCGTCACACACCGGGGGGTACAATCTGGAAAGAACAGGGAAGGAAGGGGAAAAAGAGACATCATTTATGTATAAAAAATGAACGGTACAGATCACTAGGTAATCTCATAGGTATTATGGTATATCACATAGTATATACAGGGAAGAGGCAGAAATGAATGTTTACATGTGAATAGGGAGCTTTATATAGATTAAAAAGCTCCTATGTTATTAACAGAGTATAAAAATAAAAACACAAGAGAAAAAAGCTTTTCAATGTATATTATCATAGTGGAAGAGGTTGTGCAGACACATTTGAGAACGGTATGCAGACCATGTAAGGGTCCAGGTAGTGGTGATAATGTGTGTTGTTCACATGGGGTGTAAAAGTGTACCCCAAGTCTCAAACATCAGTTGGGACCAAGGGGACTTTATTGATGTTAAAATGTATTCTCATAGGGGATACGATAGCCGTATAGAGGTTATTTCTCCATCCCTCCTGATGAAAAACCCTCAAGGAAGGGTTTAAACCAAATTGCCTCATTCAAGCCGGGGGCCTGATTGGCCTTTAGCTTGAAAATCCAACGTGATTCTAGTTGGAGAAGAATTTTATTCCAATCCCCTCCCCTCGGGTTGGGGTGGATACGGTCTAGAATGAGGAATTTGATTTTGGGGAATTTGCCCGCGTGGACAATGGTTGTGTGCCTCCCAAGTGGGAGGTCAGGGTTACATGTCTGCATACTGTGGATGTGTCTGTACGCCCTCCTCCAAAATTCTAGTTTTGTCTTTCCTATATAGAAACATGAACATTCACACTGCATTAGGTATATGACTCCTAGAGTCTTACAGTTCGCAAAATGCCTTGCCCTGAAGATGTTACCATCGGGTAATTTCGGATTTTTTTCCACCCACATAAATTTGCAATATCTGCAGGATCCACATCTAAATGTGCCTTTATATTTACAGTGAACTTTCCTATCAAGGTTAAATTCACTGCTGGTAATCTGATCCCTCAAAGAGGTGGCTCTTTTAAAGGTGAATAGGGGATTATCCGTGACATATGGACCTAAGGTGGGATCTTCAGTAAGGAGGTGCCAATACTTCTGTACAATTTTCCTAATTTGTTGTTCCTGGTTGTTGAATTTTGTTATAATTCTAAGGGGATTAATTTCATCTTTAGATTTTTTTGAAAATAGTAATTGACCCCTATCGCGTATGCAGGCTTGGTGGTATGCCCTCTTTAGGGAGGCGTGTGAATAGCCCCTTTCCAAGAGGCGATCCCGTAGATTATCTGCAGATAATCTACGGGATCGCCTCTTGGAAAGGGGCTATTCACACGCCTCCCTAAAGAGGGCATACCACCAAGCCTGCATACGCGATAGGGGTCAATTACTATTTTCAAAAAAATCTAAAGATGAAATTAATCCCCTTAGAATTATAACAAAATTCAACAACCAGGAACAACAAATTAGGAAAATTGTACAGAAGTATTGGCACCTCCTTACTGAAGATCCCACCTTAGGTCCATATGTCACGGATAATCCCCTATTCACCTTTAAAAGAGCCACCTCTTTGAGGGATCAGATTACCAGCAGTGAATTTAACCTTGATAGGAAAGTTCACTGTAAATATAAAGGCACATTTAGATGTGGATCCTGCAGATATTGCAAATTTATGTGGGTGGAAAAAAATCCGAAATTACCCGATGGTAACATCTTCAGGGCAAGGCATTTTGCGAACTGTAAGACTCTAGGAGTCATATACCTAATGCAGTGTGAATGTTCATGTTTCTATATAGGAAAGACAAAACTAGAATTTTGGAGGAGGGCGTACAGACACATCCACAGTATGCAGACATGTAACCCTGACCTCCCACTTGGGAGGCACACAACCATTGTCCACGCGGGCAAATTCCCCAAAATCAAATTCCTCATTCTAGACCGTATCCACCCCAACCCGAGGGGAGGGGATTGGAATAAAATTCTTCTCCAACTAGAATCACGTTGGATTTTCAAGCTAAAGGCCAATCAGGCCCCCGGCTTGAATGAGGCAATTTGGTTTAAACCCTTCCTTGAGGGTTTTTCATCAGGAGGGATGGAGAAATAACCTCTATACGGCTATCGTATCCCCTATGAGAATACATTTTAACATCAATAAAGTCCCCTTGGTCCCAACTGATGTTTGAGACTTGGGGTACACTTTTACACCCCATGTGAACAACACACATTATCACCACTACCTGGACCCTTACATGGTCTGCATACCGTTCTCAAATGTGTCTGCACAACCTCTTCCACTATGATAATATACATTGAAAAGCTTTTTTCTCTTGTGTTTTTATTTTTATACTCTGTTAATAACATAGGAGCTTTTTAATCTATATAAAGCTCCCTATTCACATGTAAACATTCATTTCTGCCTCTTCCCTGTATATACTATGTGATATACCATAATACCTATGAGATTACCTAGTGATCTGTACCGTTCATTTTTTATACATAAATGATGTCTCTTTTTCCCCTTCCTTCCCTGTTCTTTCCAGATTGTACCCCCCGGTGTGTGACGCCTGGACGAATGAGCTTCAATTCACTATGTACATTCCACTGCAAACACCTTGATCGTATGAACGCGGGACCACGCCTAGTAGGCCGCCCGGCACGCCCAGCCGTCCCGCCCATTCCTTTATGGACGCGACGGCAATAGAGGAGTCTCCGACGTCTCATGACGCCGGGACTCCATATTGCTCCTCCGGCGCGCATGCGCTGTTCGCCGGAGAAGCATAGCGTGCCGGCGGGAGCTGTGGGCGTGCCCGGGTCACATTGCGCAGCCATTCATTGGTGCGCGGGACCCGGGTGCGCGCGCAGCACTCGGGGGGCCGGACTCAGGGAGATCCTTCAATTTCCATGCCCTCCGGCAATCAGCTGTATGTGATGCAGCTGGCCGGGGGGCTGGAATTCACATATATACACGCTGTTCTACCCCACTCAGTACCTGCAATTGTCAGTCTGAGGAGGAGGTGAACAGCGTGATGCTAATACAAGGTAAGCCCTTTTTCCAATTGTATCTCACATTCTCAATGCAAACTATGGGGCTTTGTCCGATTTAAATCCAGCCCCGATCTGCCACATATGGGGACTCTAATATGTATCGCCTGTACCAATACATTAGTATTGAAACAAAGCCTCCTACATATAAGTAAAATATCTACCCTTCTCCCACGTTCAATGTAATCCCCCTCATTTTCTGGATAATTTTTCTTTTTTCCCCCCTTATAGTGGGGGACTTTCATGTCCCATATATACATACACTCTATATACTATTAAATTCATCTATTACCAGAACATAGGGATATATGGGTCATATGTGTGCGGGGGGACTCACCGCCCATACATTCTACCTCATCAAACGTTACCTGTGATAAATCTCCTTTCTAGAGTCAGCAGCTGACACTGTTTGAACTTGGGGACTTTTCAACGGGAGCATTGAGGATTTGAAACTAAAACCCACTAAACAGGTACTAATTAGCGGCGTCATACGCCCATATTGTTACCAGAAAAAAAGTTCTCTTACCACCTAATGTATATTTTTATATATTCTATCTTATAGGATTTTCTCTTGACAGTTTCCGACCCCAGTGTGCTCTACAGGCGCCCCCTGAACGATCAACCCTTTTCTGGGATAGATGCACTTTGTTCAACTATTGGGGTTTTTACCAAGCTCCAGTCAGCTGAATAAACATCTATATACATTTTGATACACAATTGACCTCTTTGAAGGCTGTAAAACTGAAGAAGCTCCTCCTCCCAGCCGTCTTTCTTTTAAACCACACCGGAACGTCTCCATACTTGATGTACCCCCTATGTGAGTTCTTTATTATAAAAATCTGTTTTCAAATGTATTTTTTTGATTTGAAATGCAATTACTGTATGAAGATTTGCACACACCACCTGATATTGACACTTTTCTATATAATAGGAATGATGTTGTAGTCTCACTTCTGAGGAAGGAGGAAAGCATTTATATCCGAAACGCGTCAGCGTGAGAAAACGACATAAAACGCATTTCATAGTTTGTACT
Organism: Lithobates sylvaticus; assembly: GCA_028564925.1. Lineage (NCBI taxonomy): Eukaryota > Metazoa > Chordata > Amphibia > Anura > Ranidae > Lithobates > Lithobates sylvaticus. Next base: position 123,954,940 of record CM053037.1, read on the forward strand.
ATAAAGTTTTTCGCTGTAACTGTCTTCAGGTGTTTTTACATCGTTATATTTATGTGTAATCTTCTACTGTTTTTTATGTGTTAACTTTTTTTGTAATAAATGAGTTTTCAATATATACAACTAATTCTATTCTATTTGGGGTAACAAATTGCACGCCTTTAAAGTCCAACCCTTAGGGGACCCCCTTTTTCCTGATATACTAATGTGGGGGGTTTGTCCTGTGTTTAACTTCCGCCTTCTGCCCACAAGCACCAGCATCACACACGCTCTGTTCTCCACCCGGGCGGCGCGGCTGCACACTGTCCTCTCCAGCTGCCGCCCGGGTGGTTTTAATTAGCCTAGTGGTGGGGGGGGTGGTTTGTCTAGGGGGGGTCTATACCAATGTGGGGGGGGGGGTAGTTTGTCTAGGGGGGGTCTATACTAATGTGGGGGGGGGGGGGGTGGGGGTTGTCCTGGGGGGGTCTATACTAATGTGGGGGGGGGGGGGGGGGGGGGGTTGTCCTGGGGGGGGTCTATACTAATGTGGGGGGTTTGTCCTGGGGGGTCTATACTAATGTGGGGGGGGGGGGTTGTCCTGGGGGGGTCTATACTAATGTGGGGGGGTTTGTCCTGGGGGGTCTATACTAATGTGGGGGGGGGGGGTTTGTCCTGGGGGGTCTATACCAATGTGGGGTGGGGGGGTTTGTCCCGGGGGGGGGGGGGGTCTATACTAATGTGGGGTGGGGGGGTTTGTCCTGGGGGGTCTATACTAATGTGGGGGGGGGTGGTTTGTCCTGGGAGGGTCTATACCAATGTGGGGGGGTGGTTTGTCCTGGGGGGTCTATACTAATGTGGGGGGGGGGGTTGTCCTGGGGGGTCTATACTAATGTGGGGGGGTTGTCCTGGGGGTCTATACTAATGTGGGGGGGTTGTCCTGGGGGTCTATACTAATGTGGGGGGGTTGTCCTGGGGGGTCTATACTAATGTGGGGGGGGGGGTTGTCCTGAGGGGTCTATACTAATGTGGGGGGTTTGTCCTGGGGGGTCTATACTAATGTGGGGGGGTCTGTACTAATGTGGGGGGGGGTTGTCCTGGGGGGTCTATACTAATGGAGGGGGTGGTTTGTTCTGGGGGGTCTGTACTAATGGAGGGGGGGGGGGTGGTTTGTTCTGGGGGGTTTGTACTAATGTAGGGGGGAAAGGTTTGTCCTGAGGGGGGGTCTATACTGATAAAGGGGGGTGTTTTGTCCTGGGGGTCTATACTAATGGGGGGGGGGGTCTGTCCTGAGGGAGGTATTTATACTTAGTGAAGGGTCTGCACTGACGGAGGGGGGGTCTATACTTAATGGAGTGGGGTCTGTACTGAGGGACGACTATAGTTGGTGGAGGGGGTGATACCATGTTTTACTGCACCAGGTGACACCAACCCTAGTGATGCCACTGCAGCTGCGGGCTCTTATTTCCCCTCTCCCTCACCTCCTCGTGCGCTGCTGTACTAGTGAGCGGCGCACTATGTTTCTTCCCCCGCCTTCATAACGGCCAGGGAAGAAAAAACAAAGGAGCAAAGAAAAGGATTGTGGGACATGTGGTCCCAAGGACTGGCAGCCCCACTGTAACACGGAAACTGCAGCCCAAACAGCATGCTCAGCTGAATGGGAGAGAGAAAGCCAGGAGCCCGGGGAAGCTTTCAGGGAAGGGCACCCAGGACTCCAGAGGGAGAGGACAGTGCTGAGAGGACACCATCAGAGAGAGAAAAAGCCACACAGCCTGGCGCCATCCCTGGTGGAGGAAGGAATAGAGTCATTGCAGGAATACAGGTCTGGGCTCTACCCAGCGGAGTCGCCACGGGCAATTCAGAGTGAGCTGACTCCTGATCAGAGGAACCGTTGTTGCTGTATCGCTGGGTCAGGTGAGAGGGCCGATCGGCCATTATTTACTACCATCTCTTGTAACATGTCTGCAGTCTCTGACCATCTCCTGTATTGTGTGCAGCCTGACCATCTCCTGTACTATGATTGCAGTCTCTGACCGTCTCTAGTATCATGTCTACAGTCTCTGACCATCTCCTGTACTATGTCTGGGGGCTCTTTCTAATAGACTCTCTAACAGAAGCCCCCTCTGTGTGCATCAGAGACTCCCCTCCAGGTCTCATTATTGTACGCTCTTCCTGTATTTTATTTATTGGTAAAAGATCATGGGAGGATCCCAGGGTAACGAAGACTTCTTACGGGAACATCTCTGTGTTGAAGTCGTCATAGAAACATTTGTAAAGGGGAGGAGTTGGTAAGATGACCACGCCCACGTGGGGGCGCCAGAAATATTTCTGCACCCAGGCGTCTGTGACCCTAGGATCGGCCCTGCTAGAGAGTGACATTTTTGCCCATGAAGATGAGATTGACTCTTTGGGTTTGGACATAATCTTGGCCAAGCACACTGAGTAAGTACTTGTACAGGCAGAATTTAAAAGGAAATCTAAAATGTTTTCCCCTTTTAGTCCAAAGACGATATTTTGGCATTTGTAAATCAAGTAGTGGAAGGCATTGAAAATATTGCACTCTGGCCCAAGAGTGTGGATTTGTTTTAGGAAATAATCCTGAGGGGTTGGACAAGGGGGGAAACGTGGTAATTTTAAAAAGTTATCTATATGGGGCATGGCCTGACGCAGCATGGAGTAAGACGCGTGTGATCTGAGCTTCGTCCATTACTCCTGCTTTTAATTGATCCTACTCTCCGGCAATCTCCTGAAGCCGTCTGAAAGGTCCCCATGGGGACCCTGCACACATACAGAGGCTTCCGGCCAGGCGGTGGTCCGAGAAGAGCGACGCTCCTCCACACGGCAGCCGCCTCAGTTCCAGACCGCGGCTTCGGCCAAGGCTCGGAGACTGGCGTCCAAATTACTCCTCCCGGACTCTCTGCCAACACTATACCCCGTCCTCCCGGCTCCCTCCTCACACGGTGCCAGAGGACGACCAGCTTTATCACCGCTCCCTACAACCCTCACAGTGACATTACCATATACAGGCTTGCGGGTGATTCCTCGTTCCAGCACGTGATTAGCAGCCATCTTGCTGCACCCTAGTGGGTGCCCACAGCCTCCTCGTCTCCCCTGGGCCCGATCCGAATCCCTCCTAGCCACTGGAACACCTTGGCCTGCTAGAGCACTATCCCCGGCTGGCTACACCCCCCTACAGTGTCTATATTCAGTCCTGGCCCTCATGCTCCCCCATTGCTCGACTCACTCCTAGTACTGACATTAATACTACTCGACCTGTTCAAACTCCCACCTCTTTTTTACAACCATGATACAGACGAAACTTAAGACAGATGTGGCTGCCAAGCTGGACAAATACCACCGACATGAGAAAGACAACCTGGAGGAAGATGGCGGAACCGTGCTGGAGGGGAGGGAGATGGCGGGGCAGACACGGACAAGGTACTAGAGCAGTGGTTCTTAACCTCAGTCCTCATTACCCCCACCAGGCCATGTTTGCAGGCTTTCCTTTTCCCTTGCACAGGTGCTTTAAATATAAGTCAATGGCTTGGTATTTTGGACAGCTATTTTATCTAAGGGAAATTCCCAAAACATGGCCTGGTGGGGGGTAATGAGGACTGAGGTTAAGAACCACTGTACTAGAGGCTATCTCCACACTACAGGCCACCCTCATGACTAAGATTGAGGAGGTGAAGGTGGATATCTCCCTGGTCCGACAGGACCTCCACAAGCTCAAGGAGCGGGTTAAGACCTCTGAGACCAGATTGGGGGAGGTGGAAGACTCAATCCCGTCATTACAAAACTCCTCTGAACACATGCAGTACCAGATCAACCAACTCCTGGTAAAACAGGATGACATGGAGAACAGACTCTGCAGGTGCAATCTCCACTTTATTGGTCTGCCAGAAGGGACTGAGGGAAAAGACCCATCTACATTTCTAGAGCAATTACTGATCACCGCTTGAGAGGCCTTTTCAGCCATATTCGCAGTTGAAAGAGCGCACCGTATGCCCGCTAGGCCGTCACCACAGGGTTACCCTCTGCGCACATTTATTGCTAAACTACTGAATTACTGTCAGGGCTGGGCTCAGCCCGTCCTTCTCAAAGCTGGCCGCTCAGCTGTTGGCTAATTGCCAGCTCCTTGCTGTTTGGAGAAATTGCTGTGGTGAAAGTGAAGTAAAACTTCTGTGACAATTAATACGGCCGGAAAAGCGGCCAACCATTAAAAAGTAAAACAAGTAAAGTAAGAGTCACCTGTCAAAGTAGTGGAACTCAAGCCTTGGGACCTGGATTAATGATCCCTTCTAGCCCTCCTCGAGCTAGGTGGGAGAGAAGGGGCTACGGCCGTAGCGGATATATCGGGTGTCAGAGGCAGCATTTCGGGCCGATGGTGATCTGCGGTAGCCGGGTCCGGCGTCTTGAGCCTCCATAGCTTCCGTTGGCGGTATGTCCCTTCTGACCGCAGAGCGGCGAAAATCTGCATACCAGTCAGGAACCTCTGTCAACGGTATATCCAATGTGCGGTAGAAGTGCTGGAGGTCTTCAGGTACCTTCAGGAATGCTGTACGGCCGTGTGTGGTGGCTGTCAGACAGAATGGAAACTTCCATTTGTAGGCAACACCATTGGATCAGAGGACGTCCAGCAACGGTCGCAGGTCCCTACGGTGCTGTAACGTGATGCCGGATAAATCTTGGTAGATTTGCACTGGGGTGCCATCATGGGTGATTTGTTGCTTCCCCCTGGCTTGCTTGAGGATGTCTTCTTTGAGCCTGAAATCAGGCAGGCAGCATACCACATCGCGTGGTGGATCCGTGTCCTTCCCCCTGGGCCGCAGAGCACGGTGATTTCTATCCATAGAGATGGGGGTCAAAGGAGGCCTATTCAGTAAGCCATTAAATAAGGCTGTGACAGCAGGCAGGAGTTGAGGGCTCTCTATGGCCTCTGGAAGACCTCTCACCCTCAGGTTGTGGCGTCTGCCCCTATTGTCGAGGTCTTCCAGGTGCCGCTGCATGTCCTGTAGCTGGAGGGTGTGAGTGTCCACATGATGAGTAGTTTTTTGCAATTGAGAATGCTGCCGGTCCACGGTTTCCTCGATCGTCAGGACCCTATCATTGAGGGTGCAGATGTCCAGGCGGAGCTCCGAAATGGCCGCCGACAGGGTATCTTTTATGTCCGCGGCTATGGTCTGGAGGTTGTGTATATTGAGATCTGCATTGCCAGTGGATAAGGGCGGCAGGGGAGAAGGAGGTGTGCCGACATGCGCGGGAGTCTGGGTCTGAGAGACTCCGTGTGGAGCGGGCGCCATGTTACCTAGTGGAGCGGAACATGTCCGGGATGTTACTGGCAATACTGGGATTTCTGCGGGGAGAATGGGAACGTGAAGCTGAGGAGTTCCATGAGGCAGTCCCCATTAGAACCGGAGGTTATCAGGCGGTTTTACCTCGGATAGTCAGATGAGAAGTCGTGAGGCAGCAGGAGCTCTAGGATTAACCACCTGATAACTTTGCACTTAAACCCCCCTCGTGACCAGACCAATTTTCAGCTTTTGGCGCTGACGCACTTTGAATGACAATTGCGCGGTCATACAACACTATACCCAAATTACATTTTTATCATTTTTTTCCCACAAATAGAGCTTTCTTTTGGTGGTATTTAATCACAACTGGGGTTTTTATTTTTTGCTAAACAAACAAAAAAAGATGGAAAATTAAAAAAAAAATAAAAAATCATGTTTAATAGTTTGTTATAAAATTTTGCAAACAGGTAATTTTTCTGCTTCATTGATATGCGCTGATGAGGTGGCACAGGTGGGCACTGATAGGCTGCACTGGTGGGCACTGATAGGCTGCACTGGTGGGGACAGATAAGTCGGTACTGATGGGGACAGCAAAGATGGCACGGATGGGTGGCACGGATGGGTAGCACGGATGGGTGGCACCGATGGGCACTGATGGGTGGCACTGATGGGCACTGATGGGCACTGATAGGTGGCACTGATGGGCACTGGTAGGTGACACAGATGAGCACTGGTAGGTGACACTGATGTGCAGCACTGGCACTGTGGGCACTGAGAGATGGCACTGAGAGATGGCAGTGTGGGCACTGGTAGGCGGCACTTTAATGGGGCAAAGGTGGGCACAATTGATTGGGCACATTGCAGTGAGAGGGACTGATGTCCCTCTCACTGCCGCCGGTGATCGGCTTTTTTTTTTTTTTCTCCTCGCGCTGTCAGCGCGAGGAGGAAAAAAAGCTGATTACCGGCTCTGTCATTGGCTGACAGCTGATCACGTGGTAAGGGGTCTCACAGACTCGCTGATCACAGAGCGCGCCGCGCGCGCCCTTCAGGGGGCATGCAGGCAGCTCGTGACCGGGACGACGTCAATAGACGTCGTCCCGGAACAATAGATCCGCGCTGTAGCCGTCATTTAGCTATAGCGCGGGTCTAAGGTAGTTAAGCGTCCATCTTCATTCTAGGTCAGGCCACGCCCCCCACGCCCTTTGTATCTACCACTGAAATATTTCAAAACCATAGATGCAATTCTCAAACCCTTTGTTTGGGGGAAGAATAGACATAAATTGGCATGGTGATTACTCAAAAAACCCACTGATCTGGCCGGTACGGCCTTACCAGACTTTAGTTTATACTACTTGGCATCCCAATTACACCAATTGTTCCATCTAGACAAGACAGACAGGAAGACATTTACCTTACTCCTATGCCCTGAGCTCAACTGACATCTGACCCCATCTGCGCTATAGCAGCAGGCATCGAGAGTGTTACAAAAAAGAGGAATGCAACTCCCTCCCTAAACCACTATAGGAAGATATGGAGATTGGCCTCGCTCAAACTGAACATACCTTCACATAACGACTATTCTCCCATCAGGCATAATAAAACACGCCAAGAATTTTTGACTGTGCCAGACTTGGAGGCCTGGTGTAGAAGTGGAATTTTTTACCTCTCGCACTTACTGCTGGCATATTAAAAACATTCGATGCAAAAGCGATGACCCCCATAAATTAATATCAATATTCTATAACATGCTACATACTACCTCATCAACGAAAATGGCCTACAATATAAAATCACAATGGGAAGGAGACATAGGGAACCTCGAAGACGAAGACTTGAATGAGGCACTCGATACATGCAAAGCTGTCTCGCCCAAACTATCTGACAGACTAACCCAAATTTACATTCTACACCGCACATACCTCACACCTGTAAGAATGGCCAAATTTAATCAGGGGCAACCCTCCAAATGTCTATTATGTAACCGAGAAACAGGCACATTCTTCCACCTCCTATGGTCTTGTCCATACATACAGGGATCCTGGAAACAGGTGGTGGATTTCCTTCATGACAACATGGGGTCTCCGCTGACTCTAGTTCTCAAATTGTGTCTACTGGGTATTTTTCCAGACGCTGACACTGACAAATACACCGAAACCTTTATGCATGAGACTCTATTTTCCGCCCGGAAAACAATAGCTAAAAATTGGATGAGACAGGCTCCCCCTAGATTATCTTACTGGAAGACTGATGTCAATACCACATTGCCCTATAAAAAATGTATTTACATTAAGGCCCCTTTCACATGGACGGACCGTTCAGATCCGCCTGTCAGTTTTGACGGCGGATCTGAACGGGCGCTCCATGTTAGCCTATGGAGCGTCGAATGTCAGCAGAGACATGTCCGCTGACATCCGACCGGTCCGATCCGCCAAAAGCAGACGTATGGCCCCACATCCAGATCCGTCGGATTGGGTAAGATCTGATGAAAACAGACACACTGTCCGTTTTCATCCGATCTCTCCATAGAGACCAGCGGCGCTCGCAAGCCCCTCCCCGCTCAGTGAGCGGAGAGAGCGGAGCGGAGCGGAGAGAGGCTTGTCATCCGCCGGCTCAGCGGAGATCAACGGATAGATCTCCCGCTGAGCCGACGGACAGAGGCGGGCTCCGTGCAAGCGGAGTCCGCCTCGTGTGAAAGGGGCCTAATAGAGGGTGCCCTGCAAAATACAATAAAGTTTGGGATCGCTGGCTTAATGCATCTGTAACACTGCAGGGCACATCTCCCTCCTTCACGTGCGAACCAGCTGGGTCCGGGTCATATATATCACTCTTTCCAAATTTAAATAATCGCAAAACAGTAAAAAACAGTAAAACTAGGAACTTTTATGTATTACCTACGCAAGCCTCATGTGGAATGACTGTACTGGACAAAGAAAAATGCTTGTGCATTGGAAAACTCTACATATTTGTGGGAAATAAAAACTAAAAAAAAAAAGTTATCTATACAAGAACATACTGTATGTAAGCAAAGCCTAGCCAATAAGCATTGTTATAAAAAAAGTTCAAACACTAATCTGTGAATTCCAGCTGGAATTCTATGGAATAATTGATACGGCCCTTAGCCAAGAAATCATATCTAAACTGGACTGGAGAATTTCTGAGAATTGAGTACCCCAAAGTAAACACCTTTCACACATAAAAAATATTTGATGCCCTCCTGAAAGACTGATTTAATCGGGTCATGGACATTTAACTGAAAATGAAAGTAGAAATAGTAGATACAGTATCTCACAAAAGTGAGTACACCCCTCACATTTTTGTAAATATTTTATTATATATTTTCATGTGACAACACTGAAGGAATGACACTTTGCTACAATGTAAAGTAGTGTAAAGTAGTGAGTGTACAGCTTGTATAACTAGTGTAAATTTGCTTGACTCGTGTAGCCTAGTAAAGACCACCCCTTATGTTGTGACCCCTTTATTCCAAAAACCCCCTTTTTGCTACCCCTCTTAAATAATGGGCCACACCGTATTTCTTGTGGAGTAAATGGCCACAACAGCCTTTATTAAACTTAACTCCAAATATAAATAACCATATAAAACCGTATAAAATAACCATATAAAATTAACCATAAATAACCATAAACATTTTCTTGTAAACATAAATAACCATCGGTTATACCCTCTTATGTTGGTCAGTGACGGGGCTAACACTTGTAACACAACCATTTTAATTAACCAATATATATATATGACTATATATATATCTACCACCAGGGGGCACTGCAGGATTTAACCGAACCAAGTAGGCCTCCATTTTAACCGCCCGGAGACAAAACCCTATCCCGCAGTGCACACAGAGTAATCATCGACTTCGATGTACTACACCGGAGGGGCCATCTCATGACGAGCCCCCCACACACTCACCAACTACATCACTGCCACCGTCACTGACCAACCTAAACACCGCCACAGACTGAAAGGGTGACCCCTTACCCTTGAAGGCACCTCCACACCCGCAGGGCCGTATGTATCCCCTCCTGTAGACCCAACGACCACAGGTCGATCCCGACATCCGTCAAGTGAACCCCATCCCTCCTCAAATAGAGGCCCACATTTTTCTCAAGTTCCCTGTGGCGAACCACTAAACCCCCTTGCCATGCCAGGAACCTCCCCACTACCTTATTTACACGGATCCTCGCCTTGTTAAGGCGATATACTGATCTAGCCCTCCTCCAGGATGTTCTAGCGACCATATCTGACCATACCAACAGCGTGTCTGGATATGTCTCGTGCAGGTAGGTCAGATCCCTCTTTATGTCAGCAATAAGATCCCTTACTGTCCGCATTCCCAAATCGTTCCCGCCCGCATGTATGACCAGGACCGCCGGTGGCCTGTCCAACCACGCGAAACGTTCCATTTCGGGCACCACCCTCTCCCACAACATTCCCGGCCTGCCCAGCCAACGTATGGTGGCCTCTCTCCTAGACACCCCCAACTGCATCCCCTCTCCGTGCTCCCCAACACACATATGAGTGCCCCAGGATCCAGACGAGGCGCGGAAGCCCTCCATCTGAAATGACAAACATAGTGTAATTGACCAGCACTATAACTTAACTACTAAGGCCACCATACTAACCATTACAAACTATAACAACACAGTAAAACTCCCCCTTTTTTTTTTTTTTTTTTTTTTTTTTTTTATATCTATCCCCATTACTCCTGAATCAACAGTGGTCTAACGTAAGTCCGAAATCGCTTCGATTCCCACCTCCCCATTTTTTGCACATCCACCTCATCCAACCCACACCTGGCGGCTTCGGTGGCCGCCCCAATGCGGAAGGAGTGTGAGGCGTAGGCAGAACCTTCTAAACCCATACTATTTAGGCATTTCTGCAGAACCGCCCCAAATTGGAATCGCGACAGGTATGAGCCGTCCCTGTGCACCAACAACGGGCCCCCAACCTCCGGTCTCACCCCCATGAACTCCCCTACTGCTTTTACTGGGCATACCGCGCAACCTTGTAACCTATGCAACGAAATCAGAACCCCCACACCTTTTTGATCAGTCTTGGACTTTTTTAAATTCACCAACACCCTGTCACCCAAAACTTCCACGTCCCCCAACATTAAACCTCCCCCTTCCTTTTTTGATGGGCTAACCAACTCACCAATCCGAAATGCCCCGAAAAACGCCAAGGAAAAAGCCGCTGTAAATAATAGCCCCTCGTACCCATCTTTGCACACCCCACTCAACTGCTCCCTTAATGCCAGAACATTGGCAAAAGTAATCGGCCGCCTCTCATCCCTTGTCCTGTTTGCTTTGCGATACCCTTTTACTGCCTGTTTCACCCAAAATTCTTTTGTCCAATCCACAATGCCTTGTAACTTGAACAAAAAGGCCAACCCTGCCAACCGTTTTTCAATGGCGGACACTGACCTGCCTTCCTCCATATTTCTGGACACGTAATACAGCACTAACAGCCTAAATTGTGACACGTCCTGCCCCACTCCCGATTCCAGCAGCAACTTACCCCACTCCTTCCAGACCTTCTGGTATGCCAACCAAGACGACATACTCACCGACTTCTGGATCCATCCCGCTGCTACCCTAGTGCCAAGTCCCAGATCCAGGCCGGGCAAGGAACGCCCTCCTGCTGAGCCTCCGGTGCCAGAGTCCTGAATCTGTCCCACTGGAACCGAGACAAAGAATCAGCCAGCGTGTTCTCTACCCCCGGGATGTGTACCGCATAAAGAAAAATATTCAATTGCATGCAGCGTAACACTAGCTGTCGCATCAGCCGAATGACAGGTTGTGAAGACGCCGACATACTGTTGATTATTTGCACTACCCCCATATTATCACAGTTCAATCTAAGCTTTAAATTTTTACAGGCCTTGCCCCACAGCTCCAATGCTACCACCACCGGAAACAACTCCAATAGTGCTAAATTCTTTGTAAACCCCGCCTCCACCCAGGATCGTGGCCATGGTTCCGCACTCCAACACCCTTGGAAGTACGCTCCGTAACCTGTGGATCCTGCGGCATCAGTTACTAGCTCGACATCGAAATTGCTAACTGGACCTGACATCCAAACCGACCTCCCATTAAACTCCTGCAAAAACCGATGCCACACCTCCAGATCATCCCTGTGCTCCCTCCGAAGCCTAATATAATGTGTGGGAGCTTTCACCCCCGCCGTGGCCGATGACAATCGTCTACAAAAAATCCTTCCCATAGGAATGATTCTGCATGCAAAATTCAACTTTCCCAACAGGGATTGTAGCGTGCGCAACTGCACTTTTTTGCACCCATGAATCTCCCTAATTTCCTTTTGTAAGTCCCTCAACTTCTCTTCTGGTAACCTGCATTCCATAGCCATGGAATCGATCACTATCCCCAAAAAACTCAATTCTGTGCGCGGGCCCTCCGTCTTGTCAGGTGCTAACGGCACCCGAAAACTCTCCGCAATGTGCTGCAACGTGGACAACAGTATCGCACACACATTGGAAGCTGGAGGGCCCACGCAGAGGAAGTCATCCAAGTAATGGATGACGGAATCAATGCCTGTCACATCCCTAACTACCCATTCTAAAAACGAACTGAACGCCTCAAACATAGCGCACGATATGGAACACCCCATGGGCAAACAACGATCGACATAAAATTGGTCTTGCCAACAGCAACCCAGCAAATGAAAACTGTCTGGGTGCACTGGCAGCAGTCGAAATGCGGATTCCACATCAGACTTTGCCATCAGTGCCCCTCGGCCATATCGCCGTACCCATCGCACCGCAGCATCGAATGACGTATACGATACCGTGCATGCCTCCGGGTCAATAAAATCATTTACCGATCCCCCTTTTGGGAAAGATAAATGATGTATTAAACGAAACTTGTTGGGTTCCTTTTTGGGAACCACCCCAAGTGGCGATACTACCAAGTCCGTCAACGGCTTAGCCACGAACGGCCCCGCCATCCTACCCAACGCCACCTCCTTGGCTAATTTCTCCGACACAACCTCTGGGTGCAACAATGCTGACCTCAGATTCTTTGCCACCGGAGGAATTTCCGTCAATGTGCACGGGATCCTGAAACCTTCCCTGAACCCCGCACTGAGCAAACCCGCCGCCGCCCTGTCAGGATACCTATTTAGGAAAGGCCGCATTCTTACCCACATCACCGGCGTCGTCCCTCTTGCCAGGCTCTCCGGCGCGCTTTCCTTTTTTGAAGCATCGCGCCAAAGAGTGTCCCCCTCCGCCGCAACCTGAACACTCGTGCTTAAACTTGCACGTGTTTCCAAATTTGCAGGCTCCCTCGTTGAACTGCCAACATATTCCAAATTTCTTTCCGGCTGAGGATCCCGAGGAGTGGCTACCCCCAGCCCCCCCGAGAAATGTCTGTGCCGGCGTCTTCGCCGAAGCCATCAATCTCATCCATAAGCTAATGTCCTTATGGTCCCATCGCAATGCTGGGCGAACCGCCCTGCGCTGCCTAAACTGCTCGTCATAACGAAGCCAAGCTGTCCCTCCATAGACCCTATGCGCCTCCCCTATAGCGTCCATATAGCAGAATAACGCCGAGCAGTGCTCGGGGTTCTTCTCCCCAATTACCCCGGCCAATATGGCGAACGCTTGCAGCCAGTTTGCAAACGTCCGTGGAATTAACCGATACCGCCTCTTCTCCTCATCAGCTTTTTTGGTGTCATCCGGTTTCACCTTGTCTAAATTGAATTTCTCCAATGGCAACAGGGAAAAAATCTCCACATACTCACCTTTCCAGATTTTTTCCCTCACTTCCTGTTTTAAATGGGCCCCCAGGGGGCCCTCGAAGCAAACGTATACTTCACATTTTGCCGCATCTGCCATCCGTACAATGTCGGCCCTTACCACTTGCTCATCCCCACTCTTCTCTGGCGTACTCACCTGCTCTCCTGCGCCCACCGAAGTCGATGCCTCTCCAGCTGTTGTGACCGAAGCCCCGCTTGGGGGGTTCGCTACCCCACCCGCCTTCTCAAAACGCCCCACCAGGGCCCTTAGGCCCTCCAACAACTCCTGCACCTGACCCCCCGATGGAGACTCACTCCCAGCCCGCGGTTGGTCATGGCTTGCCACCAGCGGAGCCGGAGGCCCTAATTCCCTCCCCCCCCCTGGTACAATTCCCAACAAATTCTGTAAAGCAGTTGTAAAAGCGTTATTACTACTGGACTTACCGGGCCGTCTTGGCACCTCCACCGGGATTACCGGCCTGACATCAACCGACACTTGTGGGCGGCTGGGCACCTCATCTTCTTCGGACAGCTCGCCTTCGGACCTGCTGAACTCCTCCTGCTGAGAGAAAGACGCTGTTCCCCTCGGGGAGGGACTCCTGGACAACTCCCGGCTCCTTCCGATCACCACCCCCGATGTTGCTGCACCCCCCCCCCACCCCACCTCCCTGGTTCCCCACGTCCTGAGCGGACAGGCCGGATCCGGCACTGCTCCTGCCCACTGGCCTTCTCGCTTCACTTCCTGGTGGCGTCCGCCTACCCTCTGCTGTGTTGGCCCTTCCGGCGGCCCGTCGCGCTGTACTAGCAGACATATGCACCCTACTGTCCTCCCCCCTCGGCTCGTGCAGAGCTGCTGAAGGGTCCGATGCCGCACTCCTCCGGGGTGTATTACCCCCCATCCTGGCTGTTCCTCCAGACTGAGCTGACCGCCCCCCCCTCAACTCGTGCAGAGCTGCTGGGGAGGACGCCGCTGTGGGAAGGGCTGATGTGCTTCCTGACTGCCCCCTCTTCCCGGCTCCCGTCCGCTGTGACCTCCTCTCCGCTGGTTGTCCCCCCGGTCTGTGCAGATCTGCGGGGGCTGGTGGGTCCTGTGAGGGCCCCCTTCTAGCTGCTGTGGATGGAACTCTGAGTAGGCCCGAAGCCCCGCCCCCCGCATGGCGCCCGCGGCGTGCGTTCCGCCTAGGCCCCATCGGGGTCTCTGTCTGGGCCCTCTTGGCAGGTGGTGTGGATAATTCCCCCCTTGGGCTCCTGGCTGGTCTGGATGGGCCTGCAACCCCCCCTGGAGAGTACCTCACAGGTGCCCTGGGCACCCGGCCGCGTGATCGGTCACCACCATCCGCCGAACGTCCTTCCGGTCTTCTGCTCTGTCCTCCATCCCTGGATGCTGCTCCAGCCAGTATAGCTGCCACCTGTGCCTGCAGCCATTCGGCCCCATTCGTCTCCGCCGCGGCCCTCAATCGCTCCACGAGGTCGCTGTCGGCCATTTTAGCTGGTTGTAGAGGAGCAGTGAGAAAAACTGCCTCCTCCTGTGATTTCCATACAACGAGTGTTCCCGCTCGGCCACGCCCCCTTTTTATAATGCCGCTCCCCCCGCCTCCTATTTGCTGCCCCTTGCTAACCCCTCCCTGCTACATTCCTTTTTGGTGTGTCACTAGACACACAGTCATGTCCGGCCCTCCCTATCCTCATTGCACTCGTTCCGTCCGGCCCTCTCTGTCTCCTCAAAATAACTCAACACACAGCCAATAATGTCTAAACCGCTGGCAACAAAAGTTAGTACACCCCTAAGGGGAAATGTCCAAATTGTCAATATTTTGTGCGGCTACCATTATTTTCCAGCACTGCTTTAACCCTCTTGGGCCTGGAGTTCACCAGAGCTTCACAGGTTGCCACTGGAGTCCTCTTCCATTCCTCCATGACATCAGGGATCTGGTGGATGTTAGAGACCTTGCGCTCCTCAACCTTCTGTTTGAGGATGCCCCACAGATGCTCAATAGGGTTTAGGTCTGGAGACATGCTTGGCCAGTCCGTCACCTTTACCCTCAGCTTCTTTAGCAAGGCAAAGGTCATCTTGGAGGTGTATTTGGGGTCATTATCATGTGGAATACTGCCCTGTGAACCAGTCTCCGAAGGGAGGGGATCATGCTCGGCTTCAGTATGTCACAGTACATGTTGGCATTCATGATTCCCTCAAAGAACTGTAGCTCCCCAGTGCCGGCAGCACTCATGCAGCCCCAGACCATGACACTCCCACCACCATACTTGACTATAGGCAAGACACACTTGTCTTTGTACTCCTCACCTGGTTGTCACCACACACGCTTGACACCATCTGAACCAAATAAGTTTATCTCGGTCCCAGGACTTGGTTCCAGTAATTCATGTCCTTAGTCTGCTTGTCTTCAGCAAACTGTTTGCAGGTTTTCTTGTGCATCATCTTTAGAAGAGGCTTCCTTCTGGGACGACAGCCATGCAGATCAATTTTATGCAGCATAAGGCGTATGGCCTGAGCACTGACAGTCTGACCCCCCCCCCCCCCCCACCACTTCAACCTCTGCAGCAATGCAGGCTGCACTCATACATCTATTTTCCAAAGACAACCTCTGGATTAGGGATGAGCTTCGAGTTCGAATCGAAAGTAAGATCGACTCGAACATCGGCTGTTCGATCGTTTGACAAAGATCGAACATTATAGGCCGTTCGTGCCAAATTTGAGCGGCGTGTCATGGCCCATAATGCACTGCGTCATCGCAGGGCATTGCTGGCTGATGATTGGCCAAGCATGCACTATGACCCGCATGCTTTGGTCAATCACAACGCCGTAAGCAAACGGAGCCATAATTGGCCAAAGACAGGGTGCCTGTGGCCAATTATGGCTCAGGGGGTTAAGTACATGCCCCACACTATATAAGGCCGCCTGCACGACGATCGCATGTAGTGTGTTGGTGGCATTTGTGAAAGAGCGAGACAGAGAGACTGTCATTTCATTTAGTTTCAGCATGCAGGCAATCCCTTCCTGGTGTTCTGTTGCTAATATACTTCAGGCAGGCAAGACAGTTAGATAGCGGCAGTGTATTGTGTGTATATATACATCCCGGCTTTGTATATATATACCGTATTTGCCGGCGTATAAGACGACCCCCTATTTTTCCAGTGAAAACTTAGGTTTGGGGCTATACTCGCCATATAAGACTACCCCCCTTTTCCGAGGCAACACCATTTACAAAAGAACATCAGAAACAAAAAAAAAAAAAACATCACACTTAACATCAGAAAAATGAAACTGGTGAACTACAAGTCCCAGAGATCCCACAATTGGTAGGCAGCAACAATGAATCCTCTCCTCCAAAGCACCATAAATCATACCTGTATTATAGGGGAGATCTGGAGCTGGATGTGCAGTACAGGATGCTTTGTTAATATGTAGAGCACCAAGTACACACAGTATATGATGCTGTGTTAGTACAGTAGCGCCAGGTACACTTCAGAATACAGTGTGCACCGCTGAGCCAATCATGGCAGGCATTGTATTTTACTAATCTGTTAATGGATACAAAGCCTACTCGGATTGGCAGAGGCTGTGACATCAGCCCACGCAGCTCTGACTCATGTAGCCTGCTCGGATTGGCAGAGGTTGTTACCCAATCCAAGCAGGCTTAGCAGGCTCTGTATTCATCAGAGTGCATCGCCCGCCGGGATTGGCTGAGCGGCGCATACCGTATACATATTACAATTTTACAGAGCGCCCGGCGGACTGATATCCATCTGGCGGCTTCTTCACCTGGCGTATAAGACGACCCCCGCTTTTTGGCTGTGTAATTTCGGTGTCAAAGGTAGTCTTATACGCCAGAAAATACAGTATGCTGTATACATTTTAGCTTCCTCTGACTGCAGACCTTTCTTGGTGTACTGTCGCTAATATACTTGAGGCAGGAAGGCGAGACAGCTGCAGTGTATTTAGTGTATATATATATATATATGTATATATATGTGTATATATATATATATATATATATATATATATATATATATATATATATATATATATATATATATATATATATATATATATATATATATATATATATATACACATCCTGTCTTTGTATAATATATATATACACACACACATACACTGTAGCTTCATTTCACTGCAGACCGTCCATGGTGTATCGTTTCTAATATACTTCAGCCAGGCAGGTGACTCACTGAGCTCAGTGCATTTAATATATATATATATATATATATATATATATATATATATATATATATATATATATATATATATATATATATATGTCTAGCCAAGCCTATACCTGACTAGGCCATTGCCTGAGTGCGTGTTCAAAGTCACTTTCAGCCAGGCAGGCGACTCACTGAGCTGCCAAGCCTATACCATACTTTAGGCCATTCCTGGTGTACTGTTTTTAGTAAACTTCAGGCGTTGTTTTGCTAATCTAATTGTACAGTATGTCTGGAAGGCCACCAAGGAGAGGCAGACACTCACAGGCCACTAAAAGAGGGCAAGCAGGCTCGGTATGTAAGGAGGTAGTCCTGCGCTGTATCTTAGAGGTATAGTATATCAGTACCAAAAAAATTAATAAATATAAAGTGCTTCAAGAGAGTGAGTAATAGTGCATAAAGTGCAGCGAACTATTCAACAACTCAAATAAAATCGCATATGTAGAAAATAGCTTGTTAGTGGTAAAATATAAAGTGACTCGTGTGTTGTTAGGATAAAATTCCTAAAAATACATAGTATAAGAATCAATGCAAGAAATTTGTATAAATTCCATAAAGTGACCAGTGTGCTACTTTAGGTAGGGTGATTCAACATATGCAGATAAATACGGATAAAATCACGTATCATCGTATATAGTCGCATAAAATTGCATATAATCGCATAAAGTTTCAGAGATCGCATAGAATTCCAATAAAGTGCATATAGTCACATAAAGTGTGTAAAATCGCATGGAATCATATAAAATTGCATAAAAACGCACAGTAAAAACTTTAACGTAAAAGAAGGTGAGAAGTAGTGAAAAATATATAAAAGCACAGAGGTGTAGGTCCGTGAGATCAGTCCTAGCTCAACATGACCTATAGTGCAATATATAGTGACTTCAGTGTCGAAGAGACACGTTTAATAGTGAATCAAGGTGTTATTGCTGGTGTTTTATTCTCCAAGGTGGTGGTGCATTCGGTGATCTAGTGGTTTTTCCTCCTGGTTATATTATGGGTGGCCCCTTACCTCACCGCTGTAAGGTAACAGCGTTAAACGATGTATGGGCTCCAGGCGGGCCTCTGCTTCTCCCTGGTGGCGTTCTCCTATTGGGGTCCCGGTCCTAAGGGGTCCTGCTCCTAGTGGGGGTTCTCTCTGGGAAAGGTCCCTCTGCTGCCTGGTTGCTCATAAATGTACCTCACAGGGTAGGGTGGGGTGAAGAGAAAGCGCTCAATAGTGTAGTAGTTTATAGTAAAAGGTTTTATTTCACAATGGTATATAAACAAGAAACTCATCACATTTAGTATAGGTTGCTGTGCATATAAAAACGAGCGCCGAGCTCGTACCTCGCTTCCGGTATCTCAAGTGTCTGTGACGTCCCGACGCGTGTTTGTCACGGTCACATGACTTCATCAGGGGATAGTTTGAGATACCAGAAGTGTCCTTATATGTGTGTATGATAATCAATTGATGGCGGCCATTTTCTTGGAGCCGCGGGAACCGGAAGTGTTCCGGCGGACATTTTTTGATATATACTGACGCCGGACATCAGTCGGCGGCCATTTGTTTGGTGGTTCTGCATTAATAGGATGTAAACAACCGCTCGGCGGCCATATTTATTTCGAATTTGTCGCCGGAAGTAGTGCGGTGGCCATCTTTTAGGAGAGAGACAATAGGCATCGGCTATTTGTTATTATTATGTTATAAAATGGCAATGTCCCCAGTCTCATTATATTAGAAGGGGGATGGGCATCCGAGAAATGTTCGTAGGTGACTCTCACTATAGAGAGAAAGCACATAGATGGGAATAAAAACGGGTTATAATGACTGTCTATCTTTAAAAGGGGAAATTAATAAAAATATTAAAAACAGAATGGAAGTTATTCTTCTTTTTGGCATCATGGGAGATCTTTTTTATTTAAAAGAGGGGTGATGAGTGTATCTTATAAAAAAAGGAAGGAAGGGGTATATACATAAAACCAGATGTGTATGTATGTATATATATATATATATATATATATATATATATATATATATATATATAAAATACTCTTTTTAAAATAGATATTTAAAATTCCTTGATACTGGAAAGGACGTACTGTCTCGTATATACATAATAAATAATATAAGACCATACATGAGCATGTTTCAGAAATGAAATATCAAATACCGTACAGTTATAAAAACACCATATGACAATAAGACCAGATAAAAAATGGTAGAACAGATAAAACGAATAAAACTGGTGGTGGAGAGGGTGCAGGTGAGACTCATAGTGTACCAAAAGAGTTAAAAATTGCTGATAAAACAATTCAAATCAAAGTCTATATTGAGTCCTCGAGGTGCGAAAGTATCTAGTGTGTGTATCCACTTGGATTCTAATTGGCTCAGGGTTCTAACTTTGTGCCCACCCCGCCAATGTCTTTTATATGCCTCTATTCCCCAAAACTTCATTTTTGAGGGGTCTTTGTTGTGGTGCGTCGCAAAGTGCCTGGATACACTGTGCTTATCGAATCCCTTTTTAATATTTTGCACATGCTCTTTGATTCTGATTCTCAATAATCGCTTAGTGCGGCCTATATATTGTAGGCCGCAATCACATTCTAGGGCATAAACTGCCCCCTCTGTGTTGCAGCATATAAAGTCCTTGATCTCATAGGTCTGTCCTGTACTGGTTGCAGTAAAAGCCTTCTTTTTTTCCTTTGGTTGTTTTGTTTTGGTACAGGCAAAGCACCGTTTGCATGGGAAGAACCCTTTGCCTGTGAAGAAGGAAAAGCCTCTCTTATCTGGGGGTTCCGGAATGCTCTTCACAATCTTATCCCGTAATGTCGGTGCTCTCTTATAGATACATTTTGGGAAGGAAGGAAGAATGTCTTGTAGCTGTTTGTCGGCCAATAGGATGTGCCAGTTACGCTTAATAATTCTTTCCATTTGTCTGTGCTGTATGTTGTAGTCGAGAACTAACGGTACTGCATCTTTGGACATTTCACGTTTCGGTTTGTCTTGAATAAGGGTTTTGCGGTCCATGTCTGCCACTTCTGCGATTTTTTGGCTGATGTATTTATTCTCATAGCCCTTTTCTATGAATCTCAATTTCATGTTGTTGGCTTGGTGCTTGTAAGTTTCTTTATGGGTACAGTTTCTTCTGAGGCGCATAAGTTGGCCCTTAGGTATATTGAAGAGCCAGTTCTTGTGGTGGCAGCTTTCGAGAGGCAAGTAACTATTTCTATCAATGTTTTTGAAATGGGTTCTAGATAGAAGCATATTATTTTCTTGTAGTATTTCCAAATCTAGGAAAATTATTTTCTCTTGACTGATTTCCCATGACAGTTTAATGTTTCTATCGTTTAGGTTTAGTTCTTCTAGAAATGTTGTCAGTGTTTCTCTCTCCCCTTTCCATATTATAACTACATCGTCTATATATCTTCTGTACGTATGTAATTCTTCTGGGGTGTCAGAGAAGACCTGTTCATCTTCCCATCTCGCCATGAAGAGTCCGGCCACGCTAGGTGCGAATTTCGCTCCCATAGCGACTCCTGTCTTCTGGAAGTAATATTTGCGGTTGTACCAAAAGAAGCTATTTTTTAGGCAGAAGTCCAGACATTTTACTAAATATTTTCTTTGGCTACAAGGTAGTGTTAAAAAATTTCTAAGACCCCATTTGACGGCCTCACATGCTTGATGGTGCATGATTATGGTGTATAACGAGGATACGTATGCTGTGGCTAACCACCAAGGTTGGTTAACTTTTTAGGTATATTGTCCAGGATTTGCAGCATTTGTTTAGTATCTCTTAAATACGCTTTTGTTTTTTGTACCGCAGGCTGTAAAAAGTGGTCTGTATTGCCCCATCCTTGCCGTGAGGGAGTCAATCCCATTAACTATCGGCCTTGGGGGGGGGGGGGGATTGGTACTATCTTTGTGTATCTTAGGGAGACAGTAAATGATAGGTGTCCGACACGCTTCTGGGATTAGGAATTTCGCTTCTTTTTTGTTTAAAATTTTCCTTTTCATACCGAGATGCACTGTTTGCTCTACGGCTTTTCTGCACTTGAAGACAGGGTTGCTGGGAAGACATTTGTATGTTTCTTCGTCTTCTAGCATGGTGTTCATACATGCATTATATTGCTCTTTTGAGAGGATCACAATCCCTCCTCCTTTGTCTGCTGGACGTATTACGAGATCTTTTCTCTTCGTAAGCTTTCGAATTCCGCTTTTGATGTGTTTGGGTTCTTCTTTCTTCTTGATCTTCATTCCTCTCAGTTCTTCCAGGACGACTTTTTTAAAAACTTCAATGTGTTTATTATCTTTTGCAGGTGGATTAAAGATGGAGCTGTTTCTTAAAGTGCTGTGCATAATGGGATTTGTATCAATCATTTTAGGTTTGCAGGGATTGCTGCTAATATATTTTTAGATGTTGAGCTTCCGGATGTATTTCAGAATCCCAATGTAGGTTTGAAATTTATCAAGGTTTTTTATTGGGGCATATTTGAGGCCTTTGTCTAATGTGCCAATCTCTTCATGAGATAGTGGTTGCTGGCTCAGATTAAAAATTCCTTCGCCTTTTACACTCTTTTTCTTTTGGGCTCTCTTTCCTCCTCTGCATCCCCTCTTCTTTCTGGGGATTTCCTTGGGTACCTCGGTTCTTCCGTCAGTCGTGTGGGGTATATTTCCCGGCCTCTCTCTAAAAAAGATCTTTCATAGTCAGTGTCAGAATGCCTATGTATGTCTGACCTGTCTTCATCTGGTCTATTACTCAGGGGTGCATAATAATTATACGTCGGGATAGGGCTCCTCTCATGTTGACGGTGGGGTCCCTGTGTGTGTGGTGGTTGATAGGGTGGCCCCCGGTATTCTCCATCTCTTCTCTCATGACATCTTTCTGGGGATCTTGGTCTTTGGCCATATCCTTTGTGTGGGCGGCTTCTGTTTTCTGTGGTTGCACCTCTTTGGTTGTATGGGAGTGTTCTATTATCGCGTTGTTCATAGGGTGGTTTATGCCAATTATTGTGGCCATTGTTTTTCTTATAGTTATTTTTCCAGAAAGGTTGCTTCCACCCATTCTGTGGAGTGCGTTCTTGCTGTTGCTGAGGTCTTCTGTCATTCCGATACGGGGTAAGCTGGTACTGGTGATTATAGTTGCTTTGCCTATCTTGGTAACCTTGTTGCCTAGGGGTGTCTCTCCTATTCCTATCTTGTGATTCCTGTGGTTTATGATTATTTTCATTGTTGTTATATTGAGGATGCATTCTCACTACCTTGGTGTCGAGTAAGTAGAGATTGGATCTGTAAGATCAAGTTGGCTCTGCCATTTGAATGTGTGATCTGTTTTAAAATCACTCCATGTCTCTACTATACTTTTTACTTTTCTTTTGTTGGACATCTTTGTCCTTTTTAGTGAGATCTTTATTTAATTGGGATGTTAGAGTAATAAATTCAGCTTTGTCTTTATACACTTCGAGTTCCTCTTTAACTTCTGCTATCAGAATATCGATTGCTTTTAGTTTTTTCCTTTTTCTTTCTAGTAAGAATGCTAGTAGTTCTAAACCCTTGGTATTAAAAAATTTGAACCAGTCGTCAATGGAGTCATGGTCTGTGAGTCCATCATTTGGCGTTATATCCCATCTTAGACGTCTAGGTACAATGTTATGTTTCAAATACTGTTCAAAGGTCGTTATGTCCTACCACAAACTGACCTTTTTTTCCATATGGTGCCCTAATTTCCTCATCGGGCTTTCAATATCGCTATTTTTCTTTTTTGTGGGAGTAATTATATTAAAAACCTCCTCTAGGTTGAGTTGTCTCTTATCTAGGAATGCAAACACATCCATGGCGGCAGCAAAGATTAGTGGGGAAAAAAGGATAGTCAGAAATTGGTAAAGTGATTATCTCTGCGCTGCCTTTCTAAATCGTAATATAATGGATACTGCGGCAAACACTGAGAGGGATTTTCCGGTCCAGATAAAAGATATGTAAGGGGGTAGTGCTGCGCTGTATCTTAGAGGTATAGTATATCAGTACCAAAAAAATAAATAAATATAAAATGCTTCAAGAGAGTGAGTAATAGTGCATAAAGTGAAGCGAGCTATTCAACAACTTAAATAAAATCGCATATGTAGAAAATAGCAGGCTCGGTGTCTACAGCAAACAGTGCTGGTCGTGGACACGGTGCATCCTCAGCACGTGGCCATGGGGCACGTGTGTCCTTTTTTTCGGGAGCTTGCCATGTTGAGCAACAACATGCAGAAGAGTTGGATTGCTTGAGGAAGGCAGTTACGTGAGCCCAGAGAGGGGGTGCCCAAGAAGGACAGACAACTGGCAGTCATGTTCCCCCAGCTGCAGCATACTACCAGGTTTGCTCCAGTGATGAGGAGGGAGGGGATGATGAGGTCACTGACTCTACATGGGTGCCTGATAGGAGAGAGAAGGAGGAGGAGGAGGCACATCTCCAACGAGGCAGGATGCCCTCCAGGGGCCAGCTTAAGGGTAGCCAACTGACTGTATCATACCGCAGAGCACCGCATGTGCAGGGCGCTGCTGTCTCTGCGTGTTATTCCAAAAGTTCTTTGGTGTGGGCCTTTTTTGAAACGTGTGCAGCAGATCGCACCATTTCTTTTTGCAACATATGTCTGAAACGTATCTCGTGTGGCCAAAACAGCAGCCGCTTTGGCACCACATGCTTGACCAGACATATGTCGACCTGCCATGCAGTCCGTTGGCAAGCATACATAAAAGACCCACACCAAAGAACAAAGCGGACCTCTCCTTGCTCCTCATCAGCTGGGATCTTCAACCCCACTATACCTTCAGTCCTCTCAGAAACCTGCACTGAGAGAAATGAAGGTTTGTCACTGCCAAGTACATGCGGGCAATCTGCTATTGGTACACCAACGTCCGATTGTACCAGACAAATTTCCATGCCCCAGCTGCTGCACCGCCGAAAGAAGTTCCCTCCCAGCTATCCACATGCCCAGTGGTTGAATGCTAGCTTGACTAAATTGCTAGCACTTCATTTGCTGCCTTTTCAGTTGGTAGACTCTGCCCCCTTTCGTGAGTTTGTGGAATGTGCGGTTCCTCAGTGGCAGGTTCCCAAACGCCACTTTTTTTCACGGTAGGCGATTCCGGCTCTCTACCGGCATGTGTAAGGCAATGTCTTGGCTTCGCTGGACAGTGCGGTCAGCGGTAAGGTGCATATTACCGCTGACTCATGGTCCAGCAGGCATGGACGTTACCTATCTTTCACAGCCCACTGGGTGACTCTGCTGGCAGCTGGGAAGGATGCAGGACAGGGTGCAGTAGTGTTGGAGGTTGTTCCGCCACTACGCCTCCAAAATGCTACTAGTGGTGATTCTGACACACCTCTCTCCTCCACCCCCTCCTCCTCTTTTTACTCCATGGCCTCTTCCTGTGCTGATTTGTCCTCAGTACCAGCGGTGATCTGTAGGCATTCAAGGGGCTGCGCAAGTACGCAGGCAAAAAGGTGCCATACGGTGCTTGCGCTGGTGTGCTTGGGGGACAGGAGCCACACTGGGGCAGATATTCTATCAGCTCTGCATGGGCAGGCTCAGAGGTGGTTGATGCCACGCCAGCTTAAGCCAGGAATGGTGGTTTGCAACAATGGCACCAACCTCCTCTCTGCCCTCCGACAGAAACACTTCACCCATGTTCCCTGTTTGGCTCACGTCCTTAACTTGGTGGTTCAGCGGTTCTTGGGCAGGTACCCGGGCTTACAGGATGTCCTGAGGCAGGCCAGGAAAGTCTGTGTGCATTACCGCCAGTCATATAAGGCCAGTGCTCGGCTGGCTGACCTCCAAAAGGAATTTAACCTGCCCTAGAACCACCTAATCTGTGACATGCCCACCACATGGAACTCAACGTTGGCCATGCTGCAGCGGCTGCACACGGAGCAGAGGGCCATCAATGAGTACCTGTGCGACTATGGCACCAGGACAGGGTCAGGGCAGCTTGTTTTTTTTTTTCCCCACGCCAGTGGGCTATGATCAGGGATGTATGCACTGTTCTGTCACCATTTGAGAAGGCCACGAGGATGGTGAGCAGTGACAGTGCATGCATCAGTGACACTGTCCCTCTTGTCCACCTGTTGGAGCACACACTGCATGGAATAATGGACAGGGCACTTGAGGCAGAACAGAGGGAGGAAGAGGAGGACTTCCTTACCTCTCAAGGCCCCCTTTATCCAGACAGTGTTCCTGCTGGCCCGCCGATAACACAGGAAGAGGAGGAGGAGGAGGATTGTGTCAGCATGGAGGTGGAGTCTAGCACTCAGCATCAGCAGCAGTCCTCAAGGGATCATTTACAGTCCCAAGAAACCCATGGACTTGTACGTGGCTGGGAGGAGGTGGCTGTGGATCATGTCGTCCTTAGTGACCCAGAGGACTCCGGACGAATGCCTCAGCAAACCTACGCTGCATGGCCTCCCTGATCCTGCAAAGCCTGCAGAAGGATCCTCGTATTCGTGGTATTAAGGAGAGGGATCATTACTGGCTGGCAAACCTCCTTGATCCACGTTACAAGGGTAAGGTTGCAGACCTTATCTTGCCATAGCAGAGGGAGCAGAGGATGAAACATCTTCGGCAGACCTTGCAGAAAGGTTTGTGCAATGCGTTTCCAGAGCCTGGAAGGTTACAAATTCCTGGTCCTCCTGGACAACGTGTTGCTGAGGCTTCGGTCAGTCACAGAAGGAGCGATGGAGAAGGTGGCCGTCTGACCGATGCGTTCAGACAATTTTTTAATCCGCAGCTCCAAGGTATGATCGTTTCCAGCAACCATCGCCAACGTCTGATTTACATGGTGCAGGAATACCTAGGGGCAAGATCAGACTTGGACACCTTTCCCACCGAAAATCCGCTGGGTTACTGGGTCTTGAGGATGGATCACTGGCCAGAGCTTGCACAGTATGCAATTGAGCTACTGGCCTGTCCTGCATACAGCGTTCTTTCGGAACGCACATTCAGTGCTGCTGGAGGCTTTGTAACCGATCACAGGGTGCGCCTGTTCCCCGAATCGGTCGATCGGCTGACCTTCATAAAAATTAATCAGTCTTGGATCACCAGCTACCAAGCACCTGATTCTGATGTAACATATTTTTTTTTTTAATGTGAGATCCCTTCAAGACTGCCTATGCTGATGCAGAGTGACTATCCTGTCATGCTGAGTGACTATCCTCTTCCTCCTCAATTTTCATGCTGATAGCTTGAAAGAACATTTTTGGTTCTGGGCACCGCCACCAGTGGCTAAGGCCAAATTGTTCTGCCCCTGTTTAACAGGGGAGTGTAATTACAATTTTTGATGCAATACTTTGCAGCAGGGCTCATTCCTGCACTCCAACTAGAGTATCTGTGAGGGGTTGCAGTGTTGTGGCACCAGCACCAGTGCCTAAGGCCCAATTTTTCTGCCCCTGTGTAACAGGGGCATGTAATTACAATTTTTGATCTAATAGTTCACAGCAGGGCCCGTTCCTGCGCCCACCAAGAGTAACTGTGAGGGCTTACAGTATTGTGGCAACACC
Organism: Lithobates sylvaticus; assembly: GCA_028564925.1. Lineage (NCBI taxonomy): Eukaryota > Metazoa > Chordata > Amphibia > Anura > Ranidae > Lithobates > Lithobates sylvaticus. Next base: position 123,981,728 of record CM053037.1, read on the forward strand.
AACATCTAAGGTCCAAATTTCTGCAGAGTATATAGGGCAGGCCCCTACTTTCAAACATCCAACTTACAAACGACTCCTACTTTCAAACAGAAAGTGAGAGGACTCTACCCCTAGGAAGGGAAATTCTCTCCTGTTAGAGTTCCTTGTTTCTCTAAAAACACCAAATTTTCAAAATCCAATTGTCATTGGGACAGAAAGTGAGGTGAAATCTTCTGAACAGGTGCGCAAAGACAGCAAAACAAAGGTTACAGGGGTGATAACCCTTCCCTATGTTTTCCAAAAAGCTTAAAAATAGATTTTTTGGCTGGAGCTACACTTTAAAAACGTACCAGTTCAAAATTACAAACAGATTCTACTTAACAACAAACCTAATGTCCCTGTCTTGTTTGGACCGCCTGATACTGCTGTTCGGAGTATATAGGGCCTGGGGGCCCCACGCCTTTTATTTTTTTTAATTTGGGTGCGGGGTTCCCCTTAATATCCATACAAGACCCAAAGGGGCTGGTTATGGGCGGGGGTACCCATGCCTTTTTTCTCAATGATTTTCATCCATATTGCCGGGACCAGACATTACATTAACGCCGCAAGCAGTTTTAAATTACTTTTATTCTTTTAAAAATGTCATTTTGAGCAGGGACTGTTCTAAACACAGGAAACACACGCCACTTTACAGGCATACTATAGACACCCCCAAGCACGATATTTAAAGGAATATTTCGCTTTTTATTTTTTCACTTTAAGCATCATTAAAATCACTGCTCCTGAAAAAACGTCCGTTTTTAAAACTTATTTTTGCATTAATACATGTACCCTGGGGCAGGACCCAGGTCCCCCAACCCTTTTTAGGACAATAACTTGCATATTGGCCTTTAAAATTCGCACTTTTGATTTCCCACGTTCGAGTCCCATAGACTTTAACGGGGTTCGAAAGTTCGCGCAAACTATCGGTCCGTTCGCAAGTTCTGGTGCGAACCAAACCGGGGGGTGTTCGGCTCATCCCTACTCTGGATATGACGCTGAGCACATGCACTCAACTCCTTTGGTCGACCATGGCAAGGCCTGTTCTAAGTGGAACATGTCCTGTTAAACCGCTGTATGGTCTTGGCCACCGTGCTGCAGCTCCATTTCAGGGCCCTGACAATCTTCTTATGGCCTAGGCCATCTTTTTGTAGAGCAACAATTCTTTTTTTCAGATCCTCAGAGAGTTCTTTGCCATGAGGTGCCACGTTGAACTTTCAGTGACCAGTATGATAGAGTGAGAGCAATAACACCAAATTTAACACACCTGCTCCCCATTTACACCTGAGACTTTGTAAAACTAACAAGTCACATGACACCATGGAGGGAAAATGGCTAATTGGGCCCAATTTGGACATTTTCACTTAGGGGTGTACTCACTTTTGTTGCCAGCGGTTTAGACATTAATGGCTGTATGTCGAGTTATTTTGAGCGGACAGCAAATTTACACTGTTATAAAAGCTGTACACTCACTACTTTACATTGTAGCAAAGTGCCATTTCTTCAGTGTTGTCACATGAAAAGATATAATAAAATATTTACAAAAATGCGAGGGGTGTACTCACTTTTGTGAGATACTGTACATGTTTGAAACCGCATGTTAGGTGTCTTTCTTCTCACATTAAGGATAGAGTTCCTCTCCTTCAGATCATTGAAGATTTATATGTTCCAGATGAGGTTTGGTTAGTGGCAATTAATGTTGATTTTTTGTTGACCCGGGGCACGAAAAGCCTCTTTTGCTGGCTCTCAATTCCCTCCCCATCAGCAGAGCAGCACAAGGAAGTGTCAGTGAGACACTAATGCATTCCAATTTCAGAATTCCCCACGCCGCACCGGCACTGAGGGGGAGGCACTGTGCCCCCACACATTATGAAAGATGGGAAACATTGTTTGGTTCTCTAACTTTGCAACTTTGCTGTAGCTGCGATCGTCAACTTTTGTGATGGGAAAGAGATTGGGTGCTGCTGGGGGGGGGGGGTCTCCCTGTTTCCAGGAGTAGGTATACTTTCATCATTTGTCACTGCTAAAGCCAATCATATTCCTGTTAGCCCCGCTCACCATGTGGAGGAAGATTACTCACTTGGTTGCCACTACCATTCTCAGATAGAAGGTATTTCACAATGATTGAGAAAACCACAATCAGGTGACAGTTTGTGGAATTACTGTTGAGCTTCTGGGAACTTTGTTGAAATTATTCCTGAACCTTTGCGTTACTTACTACTGAACCCCTGCACTCTGTGTCCCTTTAAGCCACAGCCAGTATTCGGCGCAATGAAAACCACACCTAACTTTTGCTTCGGCTCACTTTTTCTCAGCTGCGGGGTCCCAACCTATGATCCTGCACACAGGCCCACTGCTTTCAGAAAATGCCCCCTGACCTGAGCTCATCATTGCGCATCCATTTCAGATGCTTGTATGTGACATACTGTACATCACATACAAGCACGTGGGTTGGATTCAAGAAGTGGATCAGCAAGATGAGTGTGCTAGGACAGGTGGCTGTGTCTCATCTCTGCTTCCTTTCGCCACTCTGCATATCACACATATTATAGATGAGAAGAGGGTGTACAGCGGTGGAGCAGATGAGCAGGAGGGTACAGCGGTGGGGAAAATGAGCAGGAGGGATTCAGAGTTGGGACAGAAGAGCAGGAGGGTACAACGGTGGGGCAGATGTGCAGGGAGGTACAGTGGTGGAAGAGATGAGAAGGGGGTTCAGCTGTGGGACAGAAGAGCAGGGGGGTTACAGTGGTGAGACAGGTGAGCAGGGGGTTCAGTGTTGGGGCAGATGAGAAGGTGGTTCAGTGGTGGGACAGAAAAGCAGGGGGGATAGAGCAGTGGTCTGAGGTGTGGAGTTGCAAGAATTGGGGCTGATCAGAGGTGTGAGTGCAGGATGTCAATTTTCTCAATTTCTGTCTAATCCTTTTCCTGATTGAGAGTATAAAGTTGAAATTTTTTTGTTATAAAATCGGCATGCTCAATTTCTTTGAAATTTTTTTTGCCACACTGTGATCAAAAGGTTGCCTACCCCTGGCTTACCATATTCAAAAGATTTAAATACTGTTGGGACTTTTTACAACCGAATGCACAATTCCATTTGGAGTATAATGCCTTTTTTATTGACCTTTTGGAATTAATATTAAAGCAAAATCTGTTCACAATTGGTGTCCACCACTACCTCCAGGTGCAAAACATAGCAATGGGGATGTGTTATGCCTCATGCTACGCCAATTTGTACTTGGATGGGGTGGGAACAGGATGTCTTTTTGAATGACATCTTTCCAATGTACCTGTGATATGTTCTTTCATGACACAGGTACATTGATGATGTGTTCATCATATGGGGAAGTAATAGGTCCCAAATAAAGTAATTTTTATATGGCTGAATCACAATTAGGGATGAGCTTCGAGTTCGAGTCGAACTCATGTTCGACTCGAACATTGCCTGTTCGGCCGAATAGTGAACAATTTGGGGTGTTCGCGGCAAATTCGAAAAGCCACAAACACCCTGTAAAAGTTTATGGGAGAAATCTAAAGTGCTAATTTTAAAGGCTTATATGTAAGTTATTGTCACAATAAAAGTGTAATATTCCTTGAAATTTGGTACCTGGGGGTGTGTATAGTATGCCTGTAAAGAGGCGCATGTTTCCCGTGCTTAGAACTGTCCCTGCACAAAGTGTAATTTTTGCAGGAAAAAAGCTCTTTAAAAGCACTTGCGGCTATAATGAATTGTCGGCTCCCCGTAATACAGAGAACAGTCTTTGAAAGTCATTGATAAAAAAAAAGCGTGGGGTTCCCCCCAAATTCAATTACCGGGCCCTTCAGGTCTGGTTTGGATATTAAGGGGAACCCCACATCAAATAAAAAAAAAATGATGTGGGGTTCCCCCCAAATATCCATACCAGACAGTTCAGGTCTGGTATGGATTTTAAGGGGAACTCCACGCCAAATTTAAAAAAAAATGGCATGGAGTTCCCCACAAAAATCCATACCAGACCCTTTATCCGAGCACGCAACCTGGCAGGCCGCAGAAAAAGAGGGGGGACGAGAGAACGCCCCCCCTCCTGAACCGTACCAGGCCACATGCCCTCAACATTGGGAGGGTGCTTTGGCGGTAGCCCCCCATAGCAGCTTGTCCCCATGTTGATGAGGACAAGGGCCTCATCCCCACAACCCTGGCCAGTGTTTGTGGGGGTCTGCGGGTGGGGGGCTTATCAGAATCTGGAAGCCCCCATAACAAGGGGACCCCCAGATCCCGCCCCCCGTTTGAAATGGTAACTGGTACATTGTACCCCTACCATTTCACAAAGAAAGTGTAAAAAAATTGTAAAAAAACACACTGACACCGTTGGGATAAGTCAAAAAAGAATAATAAAAAAAAAGATTCCAGCGGTGGTAATCCACTCTTGGTATCCAGCGATGGGTGATCTCTTGTACGGGGTCCAGCGATGGGTGATCTCTCCCGATGACATCCAGTGTTACCGGTCTCAAAATGTGAATTAAGAGAGCCGATGATTGTAGACGCGATGAGATAAGGTGATCAGCTTGGCGGAGACTGCAAAGAATCACACAAACAGCATGAGATATGACCACTGACTTTATGGCTGGAAGTAGTTTCACTTTTATACAACGAAACATCTTTTACATTTTTATAATCACATGTTCATAACCATTAACAATATATAATACAGATTTTAAGTGAAATATTTTAAAATGTAGTTACAACAATGAACATTATTATTTTAATAACATATATATTTTCCTGCAGATGAGAAACAAACAACCACCGCTCCAAGACTCTCCTTCCCAAGCGAATGCTCCTGCTCCTGTGTGGGAGCCCCAGGTGCTGGCTAATAGCACAATGATTGGAAATCAAAAAAGGAAGAACTCCGGACAGCCGCACACCGAGAAAATAAAATCCAAAAAGTTTATTTAAAAGCAAAAAACACTGCAATCCATACACAGCAAAAAAGGGGGGTACAGAGCTGACGCGTTTCGCACCACAACTAGTGCTTACTCATAGCTGTCCGGAGTTCTTCCTTTTTTGATTTCCATATATATTTTCCTGTTATTCAGTGTTGTAGATCAGTGGTCCCCAACCTTTTTGGCACCGGGGACCGGCTGCGTGGAAGAAAATTGTGGCAAGGCACGGGGCGGGGGGGGGGGGGGGGGTGGTCGGGGTTAGCACGCTGGGGGTAAGCGATTTTTCGCGGGCAATTTGTCAGCGCATTATTTCTATTATTACATTGTAGTAATAAATGAAATAGTTCAACTCACCATAATGCAGAATCAGTGGGAGCCCTGAGCGTGTCATTTGCCAAGTCACCTGCCACCAGATGCGGAATGTCACTTGCCATGCTGCCTGCCACCAGAAGTGGTAAGGCCCCCACAGATGAAGGTAGACCCCCCAACAGATGAAGGTAGTCCCCCCCTCCACAGATGAAGGTAGTCCCCCCCCTCCACAGATGAAGGTAGTCCCCCCCCCTCCACAGATGAAGGTAGCCCATCCCCACACAGATGAAGGTAGTGCCCCCACTAGGCCCTGCTTACTCCATGCACACAGGTGACCCCACTCACACTGTCACTGGTAGTGTTGTCGTACTCGGCTGAGGATTAGCAGCAGGTAAGTATATGGAGGGATCAGAGGGGAGGGGACGGCTCCCTGCTCTCCCGGAAGAAGTATGCACTCGTCTCCTCTCAGCTCTATCCACCCCCAGCCCCGTTACTAAGGGACACCAGTGGCTTCCCTGCTACTGTGGGCTGTCCTGCGGGACGAGCTCAGTGAGAAGGGGGGACGTCCATTCACATCGTATGGGGAGTGCCCGTGTGCGAGACGGAGGGAGGGGCCACGGTGCATAACAAACAACACACAGCGCTCAGCAATAGACAACACTGAACTGCTGTGTACAGGAGGTGAGGGAGATCACGTGACCACACCAAGCAATGGAATGTGCGCTTCACTCTCACCTTCCCCGACATTGTTCATCTACTCTGAGGAGCCCGCCCGCCCGCAACCGCGGCCCAGCTGCAGAATGGCCACGGCCCGGTAGTGGGCCGCGGCCCGGGGGTTGACGACCCCTGTTGTAGATAATTATCTTTATGGTACATTTTAACTGTGCAATAATCATACTGGCAATGCATTGCTTTAATACAGACATTATTTCGGTAGTACCTTTTTTTGACCAGTAGATGGTGCACATTGCCTATCTGTATGAAGCAATGCATAAGCTTTACATACAATAGGTTTTTTATCCATTTTAATATCAGTTTTCAACATGTGCTTTCTAACTTTATGGAACTTGCATAAATCAGGTTTAAATATACCTATTTAGAACGGTTTAGTGCTTATAATAGACATTTGTTCTGACTAATGCAGTATTTTCATGTTTTTATGGCCTTTTCACTTGTTTCTCACACATGCTGTTCTAAACATCTAATTACAGCAAAACTATCGCATCAAATCTGCTGAAACTTTTCCTGCATCTTCTCAAGATGTTCAGGAATATTTCTATTACAGTTTAACACAGGTTAGGAATGATTTGAAGAACATACCTGCAAAGAATCACACAAACAGCATGAGATATGACCACTGACTTTATGGCTGGAAGTAGTTTCACTTCCAGTCACATGGTGTGTGGCCTTATATAGACTCTGTTTGTGTACCTTCTCTGCCATCTACTGGTTATTAATAGCATAGCAGGAAGGTATTTCTTTGCTTAGAAAAAAATATAAAAAAAAAATGAATATGTACTTTGGGGTGTCTGTTTTGTGGCCATATAAACCCCAGTCCATCACACTAGCGCAGCGCATTCTGTCTCCACAGAGAAACTGCAGGAATCCCGGAGCCTGACAGGTCTTAGCTGAGGAGGACGGGGCCACCTGTCATCTGACCCCTCCCCCCTCTGACGCAAGGGAAAAGCCGGGCTTCCCCAGTGATGTGCGGGTGACCCCACCCCCCTCTGATGTAACGGAAACCTGCGTTACATCAGAGGGGGTCGGGGTCACCCGCACATCACTGGGGAAGCCCGGCTTTCCCCTTGCGTCAGAGGGGGTGGGGTCAGGTGATGGGTGGCCCCGTCCTACTCAGCTAAGACCTGTCAGGCGCCGGGATTCCCGCAGTGTTTCGGTGGAGACAGGATGCGCTGCGCTGGACGACATTGGGAGAGATCACCCATCGCTGGACCCCGGAGAAGAGATCACCCATCGCTGGATAGCAAGAGTGGATTACCACCGCTGGAATCTTTTTTTTTTTTTAAATAAAGGACTTTTCCCAACGGTGTCTGTTTTTTTTTTACAATTTTTTTACACTTACTTTGTGAAATGGTAGGGGTACAATGTACCCGTTACCATTTCAAATGGGGGGGCGGGATCTGGGGGTCCCCTTGTTAAGGGGTCTTCCAGATTCAGATAAGCCCTCCACCCGCAGACCCCTACAACCACCACTGGCCAGGTTTGTGGGGATGAGGCCCTTGTCCCCATCAACATGGGGACATGGTGCTTTGAGGGGTCGCAGACCCCCAAAGCATCCTCCCAATGTTGAGAGCATGTGGCCTGGTACGGTTCAGGGGGGGCGCTTTCTTGTCCCCCCTCTTTTTCTGCGGCCTGCCAGGTTGTGTGCTCGGATAAAGGGTCTGGTATGGATTTTTGGGGGGAACTCCACGCCATTTTTTTTTATTTGGCGTGGATTTCCCCTTAATATCCATACCAGACCTGAAGGGTCTGGTATAGATATTTGGGGGGAACTCCACGTAATTTTTTTTTTAATTTGACGCAGGGTTCCCCTTACTATCCATACCAGACCTGAAGGGCCTGGTAATTGAATTTGGGGGGAACCCCACGCTTTTTTTTTTTTATCCATGACTTTCGATGACTGTTCTCTGTATTACGGGGAGCCGACAATTCATTATAGCCACGAGTGCTTTTAAATGACTTTTTTTCCTGCAGAAATTACACTTTGTGCAGGGACAGTTCTAAGCACGGGAAACATGCGCCCCTTTACAGGCATACTATACACACACCCCAGGTACGAAATGTAAAGGAATATTACACTTTTATTGTTTCACTTTAAGCATTAATAAAATCACTGCTCCCGAAAAAACAGACGTTTTTAAAACTTTTTTTTGCATCGATACATGTCCCCTGGAGCAGGACCCAGGTCCTCAAACCCTTTTTATGACAATAACTTGCATATAAGCCTTTAAAATTAGCACTTTTGATTTTGAACGTTCGAGTCTCCTAGACTTTAACAGGGTTCTAAAGTTCACACAAATTTTAGGTCTGTTTGCAGGTTCTGGTGCGAACTGAACCGAGGGGTGTCCGGCTCATCCCTAATCACAATATATTTAATAGAAAAGCATGGTCAAAGCTTTTTTGGCCATACCTTTATTGTGGGTCACAGGAGTGCACTTCTCCCTTCTCTCCTGCGACCCAGAATCAGCTGACAATGGGCTAAATCCTGCTGGCAGTTGACGTCAGAGACTCTCCATGATTGACGGGATCCACCCAAATGCCTGATCAGCAGTGGGCTCAGCCTCTCAGTGTACCACTGAGAGCCTGAGCCAACCACTCTTGCCCCCTCTTCAGCCTGACACTCCAGTAACTGACAGTCACCTCTCTGCTCAGAGCTGATTGAGAAGTGAGTGATCAGTGGTCATGTGATTGTTCAGTTCTCAGGCTTAGAACTGGTGGGGGACAGCTGCAGCGTTACACAGATCCTGCAGCAGGGAGGAGAGTATAGATGTTTGTTTTTTATAGTCCCACATTTCTCCTTTAATTTAAACCTGTGACCAGCATAGAATCTTCTTTCTACTGTAGATGTTTACATTTTTGTGATTATAGATAGAACATTGGCAAGCAGTCTACACTTTAGGGTCATATCAGGGAATGCCATCCTGCTGGCCAACAGCACACATCCCATCCCTTTGATTAGATTACTACAATATGGGCAATATTTACACGACAGGGTCAAATGAAACAGAGGGAGACAGATGCATTAATGGACAGACTAATACGGCGTACACACGGGATTGTCCGCCGGACTTTCCGAACGCATGGACTTGCCCACACATGCCCGGACTTTTCCGGCGGACAATCTGCCAGAGTTTTGGCCAAAGTCCGTGGGACTTTTGAAATGAACGGACTTGCCCACACACGGAGGAAAGTCCGTTCATTTAGAACGTGAGTCCAGGTAGACGGGACTAGCGCCCCTCCTGAGCCGTACCAGGCCGCGTGCCCTCAACAAGGGGATGCCCTGGGGAAGCTGCCTTTTTTGTCATAGCGGCTGAGGTCCTTGGATGGGTGATAATTAGGTGCAGAAATGTACATTTGTAGAGAACCGCCTGAGGTACGGCTCCCATTATTCTGGCTGGTGGTACCTGGGGTGTTGGTTTGTCTCCAAGCCAGTGCTTTTTGCGTCTGGAGGCCAAAAATGGTGGTTATGCAGGTACTTGGAGTTCATGCCCACAAGGACCTTGGGGCCCCTGGAATACTGTCTGATGTTCATGTTATTTATATATATATGGTTAATAAAAGGCTGCTATGGCCATTAAACTCCAGTCTGTGTCATGTTTGGTTAATTTTATTATAAGTGGTCGTGGAGTGGTGGTCAGGCACTGGGAAAAAAGCCTATTTGGTACCCTAGTTATGAAAATGGGGACTCTTGATCTGGTCTCTCAACCCCCTAAAATTTCAGAAGAACATGAGCAGACGTTTACACTTCGCAGTAGGTAAAACCAGCATAGAAATATTGGATTCATCTTTTCAGGATACTGCATACTTGGTATACAAATACTAGGTAAGTAAACTGTACATGTATACTGCGGTGTAATCCCGAGTGTGGCTCGGGGGTTACCGCTTTTGGTACTGAAAATTAACCCCGAGCCACACTCTGGATTACCGCCAGGGAGGTTAAGTAGTGGCTGTCTATGGGTTATTTATGGACAATAAGGACATGATTGTCACTTTAACCACTTGCTTACTGGGCACTTAAACCCCGCTCCTATCCAGACCAATTTTCAGCTTTCGGTGCTCTCGCATTTTGAATGATAATTGCGCGGTCATACAACACTGTACCCAAATGACATTTTTATATTTTTTTCCCACAAAAAAGAGCTTTCTTTTGGTGGTATTTGATCACCTCTGCGATTTGTTAAAAAAAAATAAAAAAACTGAATTAAAAAAAAAATATGTTTTTTTTTTTTTTTTTTTGTTATAAAAATTTTAAATGGATAATTTTTGTCCGTCATTGATGTACGCTGATGAGGCGGCAGTGACGGGCACCGATAGGTGGCAGTGATGGGCACTGATGGATGGCAGTGATGGGCACTGATGGGTTACACTGATAGGCAGCACTTTTAGGTGGCACTGATTGGCAGCACTTGTGGGCATTGATAGGTGGCACTTGTGGGAATTGACAGGTGGCACTTGTGGGCATTGACAGGTGGCACTTGTAGGCATTGACAGGTAGCAGTTATGGGCATTGACAGGTGGCACTTGTGGGCATTACATGAGGCATAATTGCCTCTGACTTTTCGGGACCGATGTCCCTTTAAAATGAGCCGGTGATCGGCTTTTTTTTTCTCCTCCGCTGTCAGCGTGAGGAGAAAAAAAAAACGATCACCAAGGTTTTGTTTTCATCGTGTGATCAGCTGTCATTGGCTGACAGCTGATCACATGGTAAGGGGCCGGGATCCGCCCCTTACTCGGATCGGTGATCATTCGAGTCTCAGAGACTCAGTGATCAAAGCGCGCGCAGGGAGCGTGCACAGGGGAGGCCGTCATATGAAGGTTATGAGGAAAGGTTGCGAGTACTGAACTTATTCTCTCTGGAGAAGTGACGCTTGAGAGGGGATATGATTTCAATATACATATATCATACTGGTGACCCCACAATAGGGATAAAACTTTTTTGCAGAAGGGAGTTTAACAAGACTCGTGGCCACTCGTTAAAATTAGAAGAAAAGAGGTTTAACCTTAAACTACGGCAAGGATGTGGAATTCCCTTCCACAGGCAGTGGTCTTAGTGGGGGGCATTGATAGTTTCAAGAAACTATTAGATAAGCACCTGAACGACTGCAACATACAGGGATATACAATGTAATACTGACATTTAATCACACACATAGGTTGGACTTGATGGACTTGTGTCTTTTTTCAACCTCACCTACTATGATATTATATACTTTTTCATTCAATGGCTCTTTAAAACTATCACTCTTTTGCTGGCCCTCAACTTCAAAAATTCTGGCTGCATCAATTTCAAGACTATCCTCTCTGAACTCCTTGCTGGTGGCATGCATGGCACATATACAGTATATGAGCACATGTTGAGATTTACTACCAGTGTGGGGAGTCAGTGCCACGAAAGACAGAAGCTGAGTCACTACACACCATATGAAATTGTGGTTTTAAGGAGAGACTGATTTGTGATTCTTTGCACAGTGGTTATATACTGTATTATTTTTGAACACATTATTGATATTAGGTATTTTATGTATGAGCACTTATTGAGCCCCATCATTTTATCCTTTTGATGTTTTTTTTCTATTTTTTAATTGTGTATTCACATCACATTTTAGCACATTGCACAGATTGTAGAGTAATTTGGCATTAAGACAGCAGCACAGCAATATTTTTTGTACTAATCAGTTTTATTAGTGGGAACACAATTGGTGTTAGAAGCAGCTGAATATACTGTAAGCAGTTCCTTAAGGTTTTTTTACACTATTATTGGGGTTTGTTACTGGTAGCGCAGTAGTTACACTTTTTATGTAAATACATTGCACTTTGCATAGAAAATGGAAATGCTTGTTTTGTCTCAATCTGATTCACTTTGTATGAAATCTTCAGCCTTTAGGTGAATGGATGTGTCAAAATGAACAAGCCAATGTTGTGAGACACAATGCTCCTTAATCCACTGTGGACCAGAGAGGACTCTTTGAGGGCAATGACAGATGTAGGATGCCAAAAACACGAGCAAGAAGACGCTATCAAGGAGTTTTTCGTGTGGAGACACCAGAGCAAAAAAGGAGAAAAACAGTTACATTACCGATATCACAGTTAAAATGTATATTTTATTTATAAATATTGTGGGTCAAAGAAACAAAATAAAAGACTGCAACATGAATGTTATATATGTATTTCACCTGCTATCATTTTACATTTTGAGCTATATTAATAGATTTTTTATTAACATACTGAAATGTAATTTTTTTTGCTATTAACATTTTAAATTTGGTTTGGCCAGCTTTTATCATGACCAAAAATAATATGAACAAAAACATTGGCTCACATATGTAATGGAAAATAACGTTTAAGAAATCATATTTTTTCACCCAAATGCTCAAGTATGCCTTTACTGTGTTTTGCAACAGAAATGCAGCTGAAAAGTTTCTTATATTTCTTCATTCTAATGATAATGTACCTTGTTGAGGTTAAGAGACTTACATGCATCAGGTAAAACTAAAATTTATGCTGCCTGGAGTTTTAATTCCTGTTATGCCCCGTACACACAAAGGGACTATCCCGCGGATTATCCCCTGGACTCAAGTCCAGGGGATAAACCCCTCGTGTGTGGGCCTCCGACGGACTTTTTTTCAAAAAGACTTTTTTTCAAAAAGTCCGGCGGACTAAATTTTTAAGTTTTGTTTTAAAATTATCCGCTGGACTTGGCAGGCCAGCGGACAATCCCGCCGTTAGTAGGCTAGTCCGCCGGACTTTTGAAATGAACAGACTTGCCGCTCATCGGAAAGTCCGTTCATTTAGCCCGTGACTTCAGGTACGTAGCTAGCGTAGGCAGTAAATGCCGGTGCGCAAGCTCCGTCACCTGGCATGGATTTAAAGGGACTCCCCAAATCCATCTCAGACCCTTATCCGAGCACGCAGCCCGGCAGGCCAGGAAAGGGATGGGGACGAGCGAGCGCCCCCCCCCCTGAGCCGTACCAGGCCGCGTGCCCTCAACATGGGGGGTGCCCTGGGGAAAGGGGGGCCGTGCGCCCCCCCCCACCCCAACGCACCTTGTCCCCATGTTGATGAGGACAAGGGCCTCTTCCCGACAACCCTGGCCATTGGTTGTCGGGGTCTGCGGGCGGGGGGCTTATCGGAATCTGGGAGCCCCCTTTTATAAGGGGGCCCCCAGATCCCGGCCCCCCACCCTATGTGAATGAGTATGGGGTACGATGTACCCCTACCCATTCACCTAAGGTGTAAAATGTAAAGTAAAAAAACACACTTTTGAAAAAATATTTTATTGCACTGCTCCGGGGGTCTTCTTCCGTCTTGGGGGTCTTCTCGCCGGACTCCTCCGCCATCTACCTAGCTCTTTTACCGAGCGGAGAAGTCCGGCTACCTTCTTCGTCGTCGCCGCCGTCGTCTGGGGGTCTCGATCCGCCTTCGGGGGTCTTCCGGGGTCTCTTCTGTTCTTGCCGCTGTCGTCGCTTTCTGCGCCGCCTTCTTCTTCTTCTTCTTCTTCTTCCGATGTTGACACGTCGCTCTCTCTGGCCGGAATGCCAGAGCCACGCTGTGCTGGGACTTATATAGGGACAAGGGGACAGGGTCACATGCTCATGTCACATGGTGACCCCGCCCCCTTGTGATGTCACAGTCCCGGAGGATGCTGGGACATCACAGGGGGCGGGGTCACCATGTGACATGAGCATGTGACCCTGTCCCCTTGTCCCTATATAAGTCCCAGCACAGCGCGGCTCTGGCATTCCGGCCAGAGAGAGCGACGTGTCAACATCGGAAGAAGAAGAAGGCGGAAGAAGAAGAAGAAGGCGGCGCAGAAAGCGACGACAGCGGCAAGAACAGAAGAGACCCCGGAAGACCCCCGAAGGCGGATCGAGACCCCAAGACGGCGGCGGCGACGACGACGAAGAAGGTAGCCGGACTTCTCCGCTCGGTAAAAGAGCTAGGTAAATGGCGGAGGAGTCCGGCGAGAAGACCCCCAAGACGGAAGAAGACCCCCGGAATAAAATATTTTTTCAAAAGTGTGGTTTTTTACTTTACATTTTACACCTTAGATAAATGGGTAGGGGTACATCGTACCCCATACTCATTCACATAGGGTGGGGGGCCGGGATCTGGGGGCCCCCTTATAAAAGGGGGCTCCCAGATTCCGATAAGCCCCCCGCCCACAGACCCCGACAACCAATGGCCAGGGTTGTCAGGAAGAGGCCCTTGTCCTCATCAACATGGGGACAAGGTGCTTTGGGGTGGGGGGGGCTGCACGGCCCCCCTTTCCCCAGGGCACCCCCCATGTTGAGGGCACGTGGCCTGGTACGGCTCAGGAGGGGGGGGGCGCTCGCTCGTCCCCACCCCTTTCCTGGCCTGCCGGGCTGCGTGCTCGGATAAGGGCCTGAGATGGATTTGGGGGAGACCCCCACGCCGTTTTTCGGCGTGGGGAGTCCCTTTAAATCCATGCCAGGTGACGGAGCTAGCGCGCCAGCATTTACTGCCTACGCTAGCTACGTATACCTGAAGTTACGTTCTAAATGAACGGACTGCTCCGTGTGTGGGCAAGTCCGTTCATTTTCAAAAGTCCCGCTGACTTTTTCCCGCGGATTGTCCGCTCGGAAAGTCCGGCGAAGCCCCGCTGGAAAGTCCGGCAGATTGTCCGCCGGACAAAGTCCCTTCGTGTGTACGCGGCATTAGGGTCGCCTATGGCAGATGGGTTTTTAGCAGAGATGCCAGACTAAAAACTACCACCTATTTCAGGCAGAAGCAATAAAACAGGTTGTCAGGTAATCATTGAAGGAGGTGATAACAGCAAAGACATTAACCCAAACCGGATGAACAAAGGCAATGACAAACCACTTCTGTACGTAACCAAGAAAACCATATGGATAAATACAATAGAATGTTAGGATAGTGACAGAAGATGGGCTCCACAAGTCAGAAGGCACTCAACATACCCCTGAGCTAAGGATTTTTCAATGTGTATGTAAATGACAGGAGTAGATTAAAACTTTTGGTTGTTGTGTGATTAAGAGAAAGCACACAGGACCATACATGCAGGTTTTTTTATTGAGGGGGTTTTGGCACATAATAGAACAGGAAGGGCCAGCAAAAATTCTAACAGAGGTCTGGGCGAGCCACCCAGCAATCCAAAGCCAACTCTGTTTATCTACTTGTCTACCAAGGTACGTTTATAAATGGCATGGTGGACAAGTGGTAAATCAAGTTCACAACTGCTACTGTAGCTGTGAGCTTGACATTGACCTTATGATGATAGATTTTCGATAAAGGTCATCGGGCAGCTCTAAGCCACCTGATCACTTTTATTATCTTCTCAAAGGGTGTCCCTCCCACTGGCGTTGCTAGCAACACCCACAGTGGTTTCTGGGCTCTCCCGTTCCAACAGGGTGTGCAGGACTAGGACTGCGTAAAACTGCTTCCCCGTTAAAGAAGGAGGATCTGTTCCCAAATTTCTCATGCGACTGACCCCAGAAGTAATGTTTATTACGTCATTTCCAGGGTTACAACTGTGATTCCTTGGCTAATATAGCCATGAATGCATCTATTCCAGCACGGTCTGTGCTGGAATGGTTGTATTGCAGGGTAGGGGAGACATTGGGGGTCTAACAGAGGACCTATCTCTGGTCTGATAGAAATCAAGAGGACCTGTCACCTGCCCATGCTATCACATAGGGGGATAACAACTTTGCTTCACATATGTGAGGTATTGTCGCAAACATCAAAGTGAGGGCAATAATTCTAGGGCCATAGTTCATGGTTAACTCTAAACTGATGACCTGTAAAGGCTTTTAACTACTTCCCACCCGGCCACTGCACATATACGGCCGGGTGGGAGCCTTCTACTTCTGATAGAACGTTCCTGAACGTCCTTCAGAAGTAGGGGGATTGCGCGCTTGTGTCACCCGGACACGGCGCATCTCGGATCGGCAGGAGGGCTCTGTGATTGGCCCTCCTGATCACATGACGGCCTTGTCCAATCACAGCCGTTATGTGATGTAAGCAAACAGCCGGTAGCTAGGCAATCGCCTCTCCTCTCCTCACATGGAAGTCGTCGCTGAGGAGAGGAGAGCGGATCGCTGCAGCCGGCTGGTGATCAGTGAGTATGAGCTGTTTTTTACAGCTTTTTACTCACTGATCACCAGTCTAGTGTAAACACACATGTCCCCACACATGTCCCCAAATAAAAACACATGTCCCTGCTATGACTAATTTCTGATTGGGACTCTAAAATAAAAGTTAATACTGCAGCTGCAGGAACAGATTCACAGGAATCAATCACTCTGTTTAAAATGTCCGTTCAGTGACAATTTATTATTACATGTTATTTTATACACAGATAAGAAAGGGGTGGTGTGAGATGTTATTAAAAACTAACAAATAGAAATACGTTATTAAAAGCTAACAAATAGAAATATATTATTAAAAGCTAGCGAATAGAACAATTTCAAAAGTAAAACATGGATAGGGGAGGGGGAGTAGAGAGTTTCTAGAGGAGATGTGTCTGTGTGTTAGGTGAAGGTTACAGAACACATTTCAACAGTGAGAACAAAATGGAGTCTCTTGTGCTTAAATGAACAGTACAACGAATGTCCATGTCATTTCCCCCCTTTTGTTTATTTGACACCATTATTCTCCGCGTTACATTCAGCCGATTGCTGGTAACTCCTGTTACATTGGCGCAGAGAGACGGCGTCCTGTTCAGTTCTCTCCTAGCTTTCTCACAACAATGGGTTCATCAGGGCTGGTGGACCATTTGTTGATACAGCGGGTAGTCACACAGAAGCACAGCCTGATGAGGAAGTAAATGACAAATATGAGAAATAGGAACATCACAATGTAAGCGCCTAGTTTCTGTAACCATGTTGCTATGCCATATAAAAAGTCACCAACACCTCCTAAACCCTTAAAGGGGTTCCATCCATCTTTAGCAATATCTCTAGCCTGAGTTTAAGGGGCTTGGACTCGACCAAATCAGTAGAGGTCCCGGTTAGGCCAAACCCAGAGATAACATTTGTAGATAATAATCCTGGAGGTAAGTCCTCTATATTAAAAACACTTCGGCTTGCACCAGTATCGATTAAACAGGTTAATTCTGTTTCTCCTCCAGGATAGGGGAGTTCTTGTAAAAATACTTTTACTCTGGTCTCGGGACCATTGTCTCCTCTATTTAACATGATTGATACTGGTATGCCATTTTCCTATGCCTGATCCACTGCTTTTGTACTGGGATCAGCATGAGGTGCTTCTAAGCTCTTTTCTAGTCTACGGTCAGGAAGATGGCAGAATTTAGCTATGTGTCCTTCCCCATCACAATTGTAGCATATGATTGTTCCCCGATCGCCATGATTTCTGAAATTGCCTTTGCCTCTTCCTCTCTGCTTCCCCATGTACATAACCTTGGGTTTGCTGTCTTTTTGGTTAATCCTGTTTTTTATGGATAACAGGATAGGCAGGACATCTCAAATAGACATATTGCCTGCCTCAGGCCTTGCTGTGAACAACTTCTCTTTCAACTGGGGTATTAAACCATCAAGAAACCTTTGTTTCACCAGTTGCGTAGATGGACTTGCAGTTTCTCCCACCTTCTCTTCCTCTATTTTAATGCCTGCTTCCTCAGCCATATCGCTTAACCGCCTCCAATAAGCCCCTGCTGCTTCCTCTTTCCCTTGCTTAGCATTTATAAATTCAGCATGTCTGGTTTGTCCATATATTTGGGGCAATTTTTCTTTCAATTTCCCACAAACCTCCCGTCCACTAACCATCTTACCTAGATTTTTGATGTCTACACCACATTCTTTAAGTATATAGCCAGACATGTTGCTTCCCACTGCTTTAATAAGAAGCTGATGAATGTCAGTAGCAGAAGCCTCATATGCTTCCTGTGCAGCACTAAGTTTGTTTGCAAAACCAATTGGATTCTTTCTAGGGTCTCCCAATCCCTCTAATATGGCTCTCATATCTTGGGGACTGAAAGGTACATGCCATTTAATTTGAGACTTACTGTCAACAGCATTACCTTAAAAAACTAATTGGGTTCTGACAGGATAAACTGAAACAGATTGCTCTGTGACTGGGGCAGAATCTCTCTTCCTTCTCTCTTCATCTTGCTGCCACAATTTGGAAATTATGGTTTGCCCTGGAAGTTCAGACTCTATCTCTCTTTCTCTGGCCAAAGCCTTAAGTTCAGAGAGATCTAGTTTTGCATATGTGCCTTTTCATTTATGCTAATCATCCGTTTCTAGGCTATGAGCCAAATCCCTCTTTGTAGGTTGATATGAAGCTGTTAAACCTCTGCTCTCTACTATATTGCCCAGCTCATCTTTTGTGTGTTCCATGTAATCTAATTCTTTTGCTTTTGTGCGTGGACCCCTTAAAGCCAAACTGGCAGCCACATAAGGTGGGGGGTCCTCTTCTACAGAGTCTTCTGGCCAAAACTTAGTAAATTTGGGCAGTACTTTTATTAAACATCTCCGTCAAGCCAGTTTGATTTGCTACTTTAGCTTTTGTCTCCCATGTGCAAGCTATTCTCCACGTTCCGTCACTGCACAGTAGTGGGCCATAATCGTGCAGAAAAGTTTGCCATACTTGTAAATCAAAAGTCCCTTCAGATTTTAAAGGTTTAGCTGTTCCCTTTGTCCATTCTACCCATTTATCTAGGGGCTCAGTATAGGCAGAACCATACCTTCGGTTCATATATTCTCTAGCGCTCATCTTGCACTGGGCATTATCTGAAGGCCTCTTACCCTTCATTCCCTTACTTAATTTAATGCCCACAATGACTGGCTAGTCTTCTCTACTAGTGCCTATACCCTCTTGCCTCTAAAACAAATAGTACAGCAAATCTGCAGATTTACAAGAATAGTCTACACTTATCTACGTGGATAGAAGGGGTTTATGACAATAGACGAAACACTCATTAAGAGACCCTCCTCGTCTCTTCTCTGTAAGTTTTATCTGACCCTACCATGCGCCTCTGACCCAGGTCACCCACAAGGAGTCAACGCAGGGAACTGCAGAGGATTCTCCCTATCCACACACAGTCCAACCCGTGAAGGGGGACACAAACACATTCACACACACACGTTACCCAACCAGAAAGGTCCAAGAGTGGTCTGGTTTCCTTGAGAACCGACAGATAGGATACATAGGAAAGGCAGAAATATAGCAAGCTTAAGGACAGCTTACCTAGCCGGCATTTAGAGGTCTGCGTTCCCGATGAGCCCGATCGAATCGCGGTTCCTTCTGGAAACTCTGCCAAATTCCTAATATCTGACTCGCCAAAACTGTTATGACTAATTTCTGATTGGGACTCTAAAATAAAAGTTAATACTGCAGCTGCAGGAACAGATTCACAGGAATCAATCACTGTGTTTAAAATGTCCGTTCAGTGACAAAATGTATTATTACATGTTATTTTATACACAGATAAGAAAGGGGTTGTGTGAGATGTTATTAAAAACTAACAAATAGAAATACGTTATTAAAAGCTAACAAATAGAAATATATTATTAACCACTTCCCGACCGCCCCATGTAGATATACGTCGGCAGAATGGCACGTACAGGCAGAATCACGTACCTGTACGTGCCATTCTTCAGGCGGTTGGGGGGTCCGATCGGACCCCCCTCCGCCGGCGGGGACGGTCGGGATCGTGTCAGGAGCGATCCGGGACGAGGGGACGGCCAGTGGTTTCTGGCCACCCCCTCGCGATCGCTCCTGGCCAATGAAAAGCTTCCCCTTCCTGTCTATTGTATAGACAGGAAGGCGGAAGTGATGTCACGCTCGGTGCGCCGGTCTATGTGACCGGAGACGCCGAGCGGCGAACATGTAAAGGTTAGTGCACAACAGTACACTGACACCAGTACAGTTAGGCACATATTCCACCCCCCTGTCACCCCCTGATCACCCCCCAGATCACCCCCTCCCCCCCCAGTCACAGTGTCACTAATTGCAGTGATCATTTTTTTACTGATCACTGCATTTAGTGTCAGTGTGACTGTAATAACTGTCAGGGCAGTTAGTTTTAGGTCCAAGGTAGCCCCCTACCCCCCCCTAATAAAGGTTTAACCCCTTGATTGCCCCCCAGGTAACCCTTTCACCCCCTTTTGCCAGTGTCACTAAGCGATCGTTTTTCTGATCGCTGTATTAGTGTCACTGCTGTCGCTAGGTAACCATTTTTTTTTTTTTAGGTAACCGCCATGTTTATATAGGT
The DNA here is from genome assembly GCA_028564925.1 of Lithobates sylvaticus. Taxonomy (NCBI): domain Eukaryota; kingdom Metazoa; phylum Chordata; class Amphibia; order Anura; family Ranidae; genus Lithobates; species Lithobates sylvaticus. Next base: position 124,001,928 of record CM053037.1, read on the forward strand.
TCATAAATAGTTTTATAGGTCAGGTACCCCCATATTACAACCTAAATAAAGGTTTTAACCCCTTGATTGCCCCTAGAGTTAACCCTTTCACCAGTGATCACTGTATAACTGTCACTGGTGACGCTGGTTAGCCAGTTAGTTATTTCGTTATTTAGGTTCCCCGTCAGGTTTTTATATAGCGTCAGGTACCCCCATATATTACCTAATAAAGGTTTTAACCCCCTGATTGCCCCTAGTTAACCCTTTCACCCCCTTTTGCTAGTGTCACTAAGCGATCGTTTTTTCTGATCGCTGAATTAGTGTCGCTAGGTAACCATTTTTTTTTTTTAGGTAACCGCCATGTTTATATAGGTTCATAAATAGGTTTATAGGTCAGGTACCCCCATATTACAACCTAAATAAAGGTTTTAACCCCCTGATTGCCCCTAGAGTTAACCCTTTCACCAGTGATCACTGTATAACTGTCACTGGTGACGCTGGTTAGCCAGTTAGTTATTTCGTTATTTAGGTTCCCCGTCAGGTTTTTATATAGCGTCAGGTACCCCCATATATTACCTAATAAAGGTTTAACCCCCTGATTGCCCCTAGTTAACCCTTTCACCCCCTTTTGCCAGTGTCACTAAGCGATCGTTTTTCTGATCGCTGCATTAGTGTCGCTAGGTAACCAGTTTTTTTTTGTATTACTGTTACGGGTGACGCTGGTTAGTTAGCTTGTTTTTTATACTGTCAGGGCACCCGCCATTTATTACCCAATAACGGTTTAACCCCCTGATCGCCCGGCGGGTGATATCAATTAGGTTTTAGGGTCAAATAAGGTCTGCGTCGCCCCAGGTTAGTGCCAGTACCGCAAACACCCACGCACAAAGCATACACCTCCCTTAGTGGCACAGTATCTGAACAGATCAATATCTGATCTGATCAGATCTATACTAGCGTCCCAGCAGTTTAGGGTTCCAAAAAAAACCGCATTGTTAGCGGGATCAGCCCAGATACCTGCTAGCACCTGCGTTTTCCCCCTCCGCCCAGCCCAGCCCACCCAAGTGCAGTATCGATCGATCACTGTCACTTACAAAACACTAAGCACACATAACTGCAGCGTTCGCAGAGTCAGGCCTGATCCCTGCGATCGCTAACAGTTTTTTTGTGGTAGCCTTTTGATTCAGTCGCTTCAGTCAGGAGCTTTTTTACCTGTGAATCTCAAAAAAATAAAAAAAAATAAAATAGTTGTCGTTTTATTGTTCTCTCTCTCACTCTATTCTCTCTCTATTGTTGCTCTTTTTTTACTCCATTCTATTCTGCAATGTTTTATTATGTTTTATCATGTTTTATCATGCTTGCTTTTCAGGTATGTAATTTTGTTTACTGTGTTTTAGTGTTAAGCATTTTTTGTTTTCTGGTGCGCCATTCAGTTGCACCGCGGATTTATTTATCTTGACAGCAACAGCGTTTGCTCCCACGATACATAAAGACGCGACTCCAACACTGTAGGAGGTGATTTCACCACCACAGTTAAAAAAAAGAGCATATATGCCGAAGCATGGGGGCAGCAGGGGGGGGGAGGAGCGATTGGCTCCTAATGCCACGTACATACGGTCGAAATTCCGACCATGTGTACACGGCATAACTTTTGCGGGAGGATGCCCCCATGCATCGGCATATATAAATGGTGCATGTATGCCCATCATTAGAAGTGGGTGGATGAAGGGAGGTATTCTAATGGTGGGCATACCCACCAATCAATCTCTTTTTTTCGTTCAGCCAAGAGGCTGCATGAAAAAAAAAAAGATTACAATATATGTCCAGTATGTTGCTGGACTTTGAATGGTTATACCAGAATGATGCCTGCAGGTTTAGGTATCATCTTGGTATCATTCTTTTCAGCCAGTGATCGGCTTTCATGTAAAAGCAATTCTAGCGGGTAATTAGCCTCTAGACTGCTTTTACAAGCAGTGGGAGGGAATGTCCCCCCTCCCGGATATAAACCGCGCCATTGGGAAATTGGGAAAGCATTTTATCACACCAATCTTGGTGTGGTCAGATGCTTTGAGGGCAGAGGAAAGATCTAGGGTCTAATAGACCCCAATTTTTTCAAAAAAAGAGTACCTGTCACTGCCTATTGCTATCATAGGGGATATTTACATTCCCTGAGATAACAATAAAAATCATAACAAAGAAAAAAAATGGAAGGAACAGTTTAAAAATAAAATAAAAAAGCTAAATAAATAAAAAAAAAAACAAAAAAAAAAAAAAAAGCACCCCTGCCCCCCCCTTCTCTTGCGCAAAGGCGTACACAAGCGTTGGTCTGGCGTCATATGTAAACAGCAATTGCACCATGCATGTGAGGTATCACCGCGAAGGTCAGATCGAGGGCAGTAATTTTAGCAGTAGACCTCCTCCGTGAATCTAATGTGGTATCATGTAAAGGCTTTTAAAGGCTTTTAAAAATGTATGTAGTTTGTCGCCACTGCGTGTTTGTGCGCAATTTTAAAGCATGTCGTGTTTGGTATCCATGTACTCGGCCTAAGATCATATTTTTTTTATTTCATCAAAAATTTGAGCAATATAGTGTGTTTTAGTGCATTAAAATAAAAAAAAGTGTATTTTTTCCACAAAAAAATGCGTTTGAAAAATCGCTGCGCAAATACTGTGTGGAAAAAAAAAATGCAACACCCACCATTTTAATCTGTAGGGCCTTTGCTTTAACATTATATATAGTGTTTGGGGGTTCAACGTAATTTTCTTGCAAAAAAAAAATATGTTTTCATGTAAACAAAAAGTGTCAGAAAGGGCTTTGTCTACAAGTGGTTAGAAGAGTGGGTGACGTGTGACATAGGCTTCTAAATGTTGTGCATAAAATGCCAGGACAGTTCAAACCCCCCCAAATGACCCCATTTTGGAAAGTAGACACCCCAAGCTATTTGATGAGAGCAATGTTGAGCCCATTAAATATTTTTTTTTTTTTGTCCCAAGAGATTGAATAATGAAAAAAAAAATATATATATATATTTTTTTACAAAAAGTTGTCACTAAATGATATATTGCTCAAACATGTCATGGGCATATGTAGAAATACACCCCAAAATCCATTCTGTTGCTTCTCCTGAGTACGGGGATACCACATGTGTGGGACTTTTTGGGAGCCTAGCTGCGTACGGAACCCCAAAAACCAATCACCGCCTTCAGGCTTTCTAAGGGTGTAATTTTTTTATTTCACTTCTCACTGCCAATCACAGTTTCGGAGGCCATGGAATGCCCAGATGGCATAAAACCCCCCAAAATGACCCCATTTTGGAAAGTAGACACCCCAAGCTATTTGCTGAGAGGTATTGTGAGTATTTTGCAGATGTCGCTTTTTGTCACAAAGTTTTGAAAATTGAAAAAAAAAAAAAAAATTTTTTTTTCTTTACTTTCTTCATTTTCAAAAACAAATGAGAGCTGTAAAATACTCACCATGCCTCTCAACAAATAGCTTGGGGTGTCTACTTTCCAAAATGGGGTCATTTGGGGGGGTTTTGTGCTATTTTGGCATTTTATGGCCTTCGAAACTGTGATAGGTAGTGAGGAGTGAAATCAAAAATTTGCACCCTTAGAAATCCTGAAGGCGGTGCTTGGGTTTCGGGGCCCCGTACGCGGCTAGGCTCCCAAAAAGTCCCACACATGTGGTATCCCCATACTCAGGAGAAGCAGCAAAATGTATTTTGGGGTGCAATTCCACATATAACTATGGCATGTGTGAGCAATATATCATTTAGTGACAACTTTTTGAAAAAAAAAAAAATCTTTTTTATTTTTGTCTTTATTCAATCACTTGGGACTAAAAAAAAAAATATTCAATGGGCTCAACATGCCTCTCAGCAAATAGCTTGGGGTGTCTACTTTCCAAAATGGGGTCATTTGGGGGGGTTTTGTACTTCTCTGCCATTTTAGCACCTCAAGAAATGAAATAGGCAGTCATAAATTAAAAGCGGTGTAAATTCCAGAAAATGTACTCTAGTTTGTAGACGCTATAACTTTTGCGCAAACCAATAAATATTACGCTTATTGGCATTTTTTTTACTAAAGACATGTGGCTGAATACATTTTGGCCCAAATGTTTGACTAAAATTGAGTTTATTAGATTTTTTTTATAACAAAAAGTAGAAAATCTCTTTTTTTTTCAAAATTTTCGCTCTTTTTCCGTTTATATCGCAAAAAATAAAAATCACAGAGGCAATCAAATACCATCAAAAGAAAGCTCTATTTGTGGGAAGAAAAGGACGCAAATTTCGTTTGGTTACAAAATTGCATGACCGCGCAATTACCAGTTAAAGTAGTGCAGTGCGAAATTGAAAAAAGACCTCTGGTCCTTTGGCTGCCAAATGGTCCGGGGCTGAAGTGGTTAAAAGCTAACGAATAGAACAATTGCAAAAGTAAAACATGGATAGGGGAGGGGGAGTAGAGAGTTTTTTTATAGAGGAGATGTGTCTGTGTGTTAGGTGAAGGTTACAGAACACATTTCAACTGTGAGAACAAAATGGAGTCTCTTGTGCTTAAATGAACAGTACAACGAATGTCCATGTCATCCCCAAATAATAAAAACACATGTCCCCCACATGTCCCAGTAAAATCACATGTCCCAATGATTATCTGTACACATATGTCCGTGATCACCTGCACACATCTGTACATGATCATTTGTGTACATATGTCCGTGATGACACAAACCAATTATTATACACTTAACAGAATTTTTTTTACTAAAAACATGTAGCAGAATAATTTTGGCTTATATTTATGACAAAATTCGATTTTATTGGATTTCTTTTAAAATAGAAAGGAGAAAATATAGTTTTTTTTCCAAATTTCCACAATTTTTTCGCTTATATCGCAAAAAATAAAAAACAAAGTTGTGAATAAATACCACCAAAATATAGCTCCATTTGTGCAAACAAAATGATAAAAATGTCATTTGGGTACAGCGTAGCATGACTGCGCAATTGTCATTAAAAGTGCGAGAGCGCTGAAAGCTGAAAATTGTGCTGGGAAGGAAGGGGGTGAAAGTGCCCTGTATTGTAGTGGTTAAAGAGTCGACTATGGAGAATTTTGGTTACCATAATTGTTTGCAATTTCCTGGGCGTGTGCTATTTTAGGATTTTACATTTTTGGTACCTATTTACTCCATACAACCCCATCTTTTATATTTTGCAAAAAAAAAAGCATTCATAAGATTGCGTTTGTGTGCATTAAAATTATTTTTTTTGTATTCTTCCTGACAATATGCATTTGATAAATAACTGCACAAATATAATGCAACATAAAAAAATTTAAATACCACCATTTCATTCTCCAGGGTCTCTACTTTCAGAAAATATATACTGTACATTTTAAGTGGGAGTTTGCAGTAATTTCTATCAAAAAATGCAGATAACATGTGTGCTAGAAAAAAAGAGCAGTACAAGTCCCAGCAGCACCAGTGTTTAGACAGAAGTGTAAAAAACAACATACAGATTTGGTAGAGTGGATTTGCGCTAATTCTGGCAATCATCTAATTGCTACTGGGAAGGGAACAAATGGGTTAGTGGAAGGTACGGGGGAGATAAAACTTTGGGAAGGGAAAAAAGCACAGGTGAAGGATGGGCCAATCAAACTTGCATGTGAATTGTCACCAAAATAAAAAAGCAATAGCTTAAAATATTGTTCTGTGACAGTCCATGTCATATGGTTTGGAGAATAATAGCAGCAGTTTTTAGAAGGCAGCCCAGTTTGAAGATCTAAGAAGCGGCAAAGAAATCCATTGGAGGTACTGGGAAGAGAAACAGAAGGCGCCACTCTAAGTGCAATAAATAGTGGAAATCTTCAATGTAAAGGGTTAAAAATAGCTGTACTCACAAAAGTACTATGTCCAAGGGCGTGTGAAACTGAGATGGTGAGCCGGATGTCCATGGAGGGTGTAGAACAAGCGATTTCCGTATCCTGGAGGTGCTGTCTTGTTGCTAAAAAAAGAGCTGGGGCATCCACTGCTGACACTTCCTGGTCAGTGGAGCGCACACCAGCAACCAGGTGGATCGGTTTACTTCCGGGGGCAGGAGCCGGTCTCGTCAAATAGGCAAACGTTTTCAGCGCATGCGCTCTTTCCTCAGGCCTGAGGAAAGAGCGCATGCTCTGAAAACGTTTACCTATTTGATCCTGCCCCCCGAAGTAAACCGATCCACCTGGTTGCTGGTGTGCGCTCCACTGACCAGGAAGTGTCAGCAGTGGATGCCCCAGCTCTTTTTTTAGCAACAAGACAGCACCTCCAGGATACGGAAATCGCTTGTTCTACACCCTCCATGGACATCCGGCTCACCATCTCAGTTTCACACGCCCTTGGACATAGTACTTTTGTGAGTACAGCTATTTTTAACCCTTTACATTGAAGATTTCCACTATTTATTGCACTTAGAGTGGCGCCTTCTGTTTCTCTTCCCAGTAGACAGAAGTGTAGCACTACCCCCGTAGGAGCCGCTGATTAGGATGAGTCCTCTGTTCTTTGCCTCAACCTCTTCCAAAAAAAACCTCAGCCCCTTTAACACATTGAGTGTACAAACATACAATATCACAGGAAATCACTGAAAGTAATAAGTAACGCTATATCAAAGAAAACAGGCACCAAACTAGGTTGTACATATTATATTGTCACACAATATGGTTGGTAACTTGGCAAGCATAAAATAGATCAACAATGGTAATAACAAGTCCCACTCTTCCTTCTAACGCCATGTTTCAACATCCGACTGTTGTGACTACCTGGTGTATTTGCTCTATGGCCTTTCTTATAAATGGCATCTTCCCAGCTCCATCCCCATGCTACCCTATTCTAGGCAATCCAGACTTCACCCTGGGGATGTCAAGACCCACTTTTCTGCCCCTGCACCACCGAGACATGTGTAGCGGTACACCCGTGAGGGCTGCTGATTTACTCTATACCCCACTGACTATCCCGACTCTTCAGATTCTCTCTTACCTCTGACACCTCAGGTTCCATGCTGTAATGAGATGTTATCAATGAAAAACTCACACACTGTCACTGAACCACTAAAAAACATTTACTAGAGTGAATATTAAACACAATGAACAATGTGATTAAACACAAACAATAAATAACAGTTGATAACAACTAGTATAGATATGAAAACTATTGATTCAACAATCACCGTAGGGAGTATATGTAAACAGGTGTACAGTGGGACAAATGTTTAATATTCTCCAAATCTTATATTAAACACTTTCCCACTGAAGCCCCAACACACACACCAAATTGCAATATAAGATTTCTCACATTCAACAATGCAATATTTAACCTGTACTCAAGGGCTCCCCCTAGATTGCAATTCAGTGTTCAAACTAGGAAGTAAAATTGTGATACTTTGCAGAATATGATAAAAGTTCCTTGTCTCCAGATATCGTCAGCTAGCCTGTAGTTTAAACTGCAGTATTTGTAATCCAACAGGGAAACAGAGAGAAAACAAACTGTAGAATAAATGATGCATTGCTAACTGTTTAACTGAAGAAATAGGGCACTTGTAACACTTCCTCCTTATGTATGAGTACAATACAGTATTGACTTTGCAGCACAGGGAATATCAAACCCCAGAGTTCAGCTGTATATGGCCTGCGAATAAGTATTATCACTTCTTTGGAACTACAAGTCTCACCAACAGTCTATAAATAACTAATTTAGCAAATTAGTGCAATTTACTGAAGTGGGCAGGTTCCCTCCCACCACAATAGACTCAGAGGCTGTGAGGCTCCATCCGGACTCCCCTCCTGATGTCTCAGTCTGATGAAACGATGGCGCTGTCGCGCTGTACCGCTCCTTCGGATGGCTAAAATGCAGGAAACCTTCAGATGCCCGGGTTCTGCAAACCAATCCGCTTTCTATGCCGGTCGGGCTGTACTCCAAATCACCTCAAAGGCTGACAATCCCGCTCCGCGCTGTGTAGGCTGCAGTCTCCTGGTCCAGCCCTACCATACATCCTGGATGCTTTTCCAACGCCAGGGGGCCAAGGCTCTTCTACACCCGGTGGCATTCTTTTCCCGTAAACTATAATTAGCAGAAAAGTATTAGGATGTGGGGGACTGTGAACTTCTTGTAATTAAGGCTGCGCTGGAGGAGTGGAGCTATCTCTTGGAAGGGGCAGCTCACCCAATACTAATTTTTACCGACCACAAGAATCTAGAATAGTTAAGAACGGCAAGACGCTTAAAGCCCTATCAAGCCAGGTGGGCACTGTTCTTTTCTCGGTTTGCCTTCCATATAAATTTACAGGCCTGGGTCAAAGAATACTAAGCCGGATGCTCTATCCTGTATGTTTGGTGAGTCTAAAGAATCTATGCTTTCCGACACCATCCTGTCTTCAGGGAACTTCCTTCTATTACAAGAAAATCTGTTGTCCCAAATTAAGGCCTCTGTGGGAGTTCCTATTATGGTACCAAGACAGGATCATTGTGCCAGAAGATGTGCATGTATCTGTACTAGGCTTGTGCCATGATCATGCATTAGCGGGGCATTTTGGAACCAGCAAAACTTTTGAACTAGTACAACGTACTTTTTGATGGCCTCACTTAGAAAAGGACTGCAGGAAGTATGTGGAATCATGTACCACATGTAAAATAAAGCAACAGGACCAAAGCATGGGGTCTGCTTAAACCATTACCAATTCCAGATAGACCCTGGAAGATGATTTCAATGGATTTTATTGTTGAGCTTCCCCCATCAGAAGGCTGTATGGCAATCTATGTGGTGGTAGATCGATTGTCTAAGATGGCACATTTCCTGCCCTTGCAAGGCACACCATCTGCCCCTGAAACCGGACAGATTTTCATCAAGGAAATAGTAAGACTCCATGAAATCCCAGCTAACATTGTGTCTGACTGGGGGGGGGGTTCAATTTACCTCAAGATTTTGGAAATCTCTTGCTGAAGATAGAGTTGTCCTCCTCAGCCTATCACCCTCAAACTAATGGTCAGACAGAAAGGACCAACTAGACCCTGGAGCAGTACTTACGCTGTTTTTATTCATTTTCTCAGAATGACTGAGTATCATTTTTACCCTAATGCCGCATACACACGAGCGGAATTTCCGTCCAAAAAATCTTGGATGGTTTTTCCGACGGAATTTCGCTCAAGCTTGTCTTGCATACACACGGTCACACAATTTCTCTGAACTTTCGACCATAAAGAACCCGGTGAGGTACAACACTACGACGAGCCGAGAAAATTAAGTTCAATGCTTTCTGAGCATGCGTCGAATTGTTTCCGAGCATGCGTGATTTTTTGCGCGTCCGAATTGCATACAGATGAAAAATAGAGACCTTGCTCTCAATCTTTTGCTGGCTGGAATTCCGCCAGCAAAAGACCGGAGCATACACACGGTCACATTTTCCGACAAAAAGCTCTCATCAGAGTTTTGCTAGCGGCATTTCCGATCGTGTGTACGCGGCATTAGCTGAATTTGCTTACAACAATTCCCGGTACTCTGCCACCAGACAATCTCCATTCTTTGCCAATTACGGCTTTCACCCATCATTCCCGCCCAGTGAAATTCCGCTAAAGTTCCGTTCCAGCTGTTTCAGAAACAGTAACCTTCTTTGAATCTAATAACAAACTGTTACAAGAAGCAATAACAAAAGCGCAGGAATACAGTAAAAAAGTATTTGACAGGAAGAGACGAGGGGAGCTAAACTTTAAAAAATGTAAAACTGGCTTGTCCATCAAAGAAACTAGGACCTATGTTTGTGGGGCCATTTCCAGTGAAGAGAAAAATCAATGATGTCGCCTATGAGCTAGAGTTACCAGGCACTTTCAGAATTCATCCAGTCTTTCACGTAACCTTACTAAAACCTGCAACTCCTGATCCTTTTCCTGAAAGGAATAGGGGTCCACCTGGGCCGATGATGGTTGACGGGGAGGAGGAGTATGAAGTTGAGGCAATTCTAGATTGCAGAAACAGGAGAAACCAAACCCAGTATCTGATTAAATGGAAAGGTTATGGACCTGAGGAAAATTCTTGGCAACCTGAAAATTATATTCACGCTAAGAGACTTGTCCAAGCATTCAACCATTCCCATCCAGATAAATTGGCCCAGTTGGGCATCCGGGGCAGGCTGCCCAATGGGAGGGGGCAAGGTCAGGAAAGGCTTACCAGAGGAAGAAATGTTTCCCGCAGGCTAACTCCTGTTCCCAGACCTGTTCTTGGGGAAGCTGCGTCAGCGCACGCCAACGTACATTAGCACATGCGCACGAAGATTAGCCAGAATGTAACCGGTTATGCGCATGTGCGCATTAACTCCCGCATCCTGTGACAGACATATGGGCAGGGGCGGACTGACAAGTCGGTGACTCGGGCGCCGCCCGAGGGCCCGAGGCCATTAGGGGCCCAGACTCGGCCACATGAGGGGCCACTTGAAATGGCTGTATTACATGCCGCTAACAATACTGCTAACGTCGCGTGGCTCCTTCCCTCCCGTCCGTCCCAGGTGCTTGTACTGTATGCGTCGTGACGTCACCTGGGTTGGATGGGAGGGAAGGAGGTGCCGGCGGGGAGGCGCACGCCATTAGCAGTATTGTTAGCGGCATCGCGGCATGTATTACAGCAGCTTCAAGTGGCCGAGTCCGAGCCCCTAATGGAAGAAAAGAGTGGAGGGGCTGTCAGGGAGCATCAGCAGTATTACCGGCACCAGCATCAGTGAGTAAATTACTAGGACCGCCACAAGTGATGGGGGGGTACAGAGTCATGGGCCCCGGGTACCCCCACCCCACAGTGTCCCCCTGTGTGCATGCCCCCCCCTGTGTGCATGTCCCCCCCTGTGTGTGCTCTCCCTCCAGTGTCCCCCTGTGCGTGTGCTCTCCCTCCAGTGTCCCCCTGTGTGTGCGTGTCCCCCCCTGTGTGTGCTCTCCCTCCAGTGTCCCCCTGTGCGTGTGCTCTCCCTCCAGTGTCCCCCTGTGTGTGCGTGTACCCCCCTGTAAGTGTGCTCTCCCTCCAGTGTCCCCCTGTGTGTGCGTGTCCCCCCTGTGTGTGCTCTCCCTCCAGTGTCCCCCTGTGTGTGTGCTCTCCCTCCAGTGTCCCCCTGTGTGTGCTCTCCCTCCAGTGTCCCCCTGTGTGTGCGTGTCCCCCCCCTGTGTGTGTGCGCTCTCCCTCCAGTGTCCCCCTGTGTGTGCGTGTGCTTTCCCTCCAGTGTCCCCCTGTGTGTGCGTGTCCCCCCTGTGTGTGTGCTCTCCCTCCAGTGTCCCCCTGTGTGTGCGTGTCCCTTCCTGTGTGTGTGCTCTCGCTCCAGTGTCCCTCTGTGTGTGTGCTCTTCCTCCAGTGTCCCCCCCTGTGTGTGCGTGTCCCCCCCCTGTGTGTGTGCTCTCCCTCCAGTGTCCCCCTGTGTGTGCGTGTCCCCCCGTGTGTGTGTGCTCTCCATCCAGTGTCCCCCTGTGTGTGCGTGTCCCTCCCTGTAAGTGTGCTCTCCCTCCAGAGTCTCCCTGTGTGTGCATGTCCCCCCTGTGTGTGCTCTCCCTCCAGTGTCCCCCTGTGCGTGTGCTCTCCCTCCAGTGTCCCCCTGTGTGTGCGTGTACCCCCCTGTAAGTGTGCTCTCCCTCCAGTGTCCCCCTGTGTGTGCGTGTCCCCCCTGTGTGTGCTCTCCCTCCAGTGTCCCCCTGTGTGTGTGCTCTCCCTCCAGTGTCCCCCTGTGTGTGCGTGTCCCCCCCTGTGTGTGCTCTCCCTCCAGTGTCCCCCTGTGTGTGCGTGTCCCCCCCCCCCTGTGTGTGTGCTCTCCCTCCAGTGTCCCCCTGTGTGTGCGTGTGCTTTCCCTCCAGTGTCCCCCTGTGTGTGCGTGTCCCCCCTGTGTGTGTGCTCTCCCTCCAGTGTCCCCCTGTGTGTGCGTGTCCCTTCCTGTGTGTGTGCTCTCCCTCCAGTGTCCCTCTGTGTGTGTGCTCTTCCTCCAGTGTCCCCCCCTGTGTGTGCGTGTCCCCCCCCTGTGTGTGTGCTCTCCCTCCAGTGTCCCCCTGTGTGTGCGTGTCCCCCCGTGTGTGTGCTATCCATCCAGTGTCCCCCTGTGTGTGCGTGTCCCCCCCTGTAAGTGTGCTCTCCCTCCAGAGTCTCCCTGTGTGTGCATGTCCCCCCTGTGTGTGCTCTCCCTCCAGTGTCCCCCTGTGTGTGTGCTCTCCCTCCAGTGTCCCCCTGTGTGTGCATGTCCCCCCCGTGTGTGTGCTCTCCCTCCAGTGTCCCCCTGTGTGTGCGTGTCCCCCCCTGTGTGTGCTCTCCCTCCAGTGTCCCCCTGTGTGTGCGTGTCCCCCCCTGTGTGTGTGCTCTCCCTCCAGTGTCCCCCTGTGTGTGCGTGTGTTCTCCCTCCAGTGTCCCCCTGTGTGTGCGTCTCCCCCCTGTGTGTGTGCTCTCCCTCCAGTGTCCCCCTGTGTGTGTGTGTGTCCCTTCCTGTGTGTGTGCTCTCCCTCCAGTGTCCCCCTGTGTGTGTGCTCTTCCTCCAGTGTCCCCCTGTGTGTGCGTGTCCCCCCCTGTATGTGTGCTCTCCCTCCAGTGTCCCCCTGTGTGTGCGTGTCCCCCCCCTGTGTGTGTGCTCTCCCTCCAGTGTCCCCCTGTGTGTGCGTGTCCCCCCCTGTGTGTGTGCTCTCCCTCCAGTGTCCCCCTGTGTGTGCGTGTCCCCCCTGTGTGTTTGCTCTCCCTGCAGTGTCCCCCTGTGTGTGCGTGTCCCCCCCTGTGTGTGTGTGCTCTCCCTCCAGTGTCCCCCTGTGTGTGCGTGCCCCCCCCCCCCAGTATGTGTGCCCTCCCTCCAGTGTCCTCCTGGGTGTGTGCTCTCCCTCCAGTGTCCCCCTGGGTGTGCGTGTCCCCCCCTGTGTGTGTGCTCTCCCTCCAGTGTCCCCCTGTGTGTGTGCTCTCCCTCCAGTGTCCCCCTGTGTGTGCGTGTCCCCCCCCCTGTGTGTGTGTGTCTCCCTCCAGTGTCCCCCTGTGTGTGCGTGTCCCCCCCTGTGTGTGTGCTCTCCCTCCAGTGTCCCCCTGTGTGTGTGCTCTCCCTCCAGTGTCCCCCTGTGTGTGTGCTCTCCCTCCAGTGTCCCCCTGTGTGTGCGTGTCCCCCCCCCCTGTGTGTGTGCTCTCCCTCCAGTGCCCCCTGTGTGTGCGTGTCCCACCCCTTGTGTGTGTGCTCTCCCTCCTGTGTCCCCCTGTGTGTGCGTGTCCCCCCCCTGTGTGTGTGTGTGTGCTCTCCCTCCAGTGTCCCCCTGGGTGTGCATGTCCCCCCCTGTGTGTATGCTCTCCCTCCAGTGTCCCCCTGTGTGTGTGTTCTCCCTCCAGTGTCCCCCTGTGTGTGCGTGTCCCCCCCCCCTGTGTGTGTGTGCAGAGGCGGCTCTCTAATTAGGCAAATTAGGCGGTCACCTAAGGCCTCCCACTCCCAGGAGCCTTGCGGCCACCTAATTTGTCTACTGTGTGTGTGTGAGTGAATGTCCCCTGGTCAGTGCCCTCAGAGCATTTAATCCGGGGCAAAAGCCTGCGGTATGCATAACTAGGTTTTCCCCGGCCACTTGAGTACTGCCCGAGAGCCCAGGAGTGGCTGCATGTCCCCTCCTATGGCTCCTCCTCTTCTGCCGTGCACTGAGGATCTCCTTCTCCTACCATGTGCACTTTCAGACAGAGCTCCAATAATGCCGGCAGCGGCTAAGCAGCTCCCTGATCAAATCCGTAATGGAGCAGGCGCCTGCCGATCATCCGTGTCTCAAGGTACTACACATGATACTCCTGCCGAACAGGACACTAACAGCATCCCATGACCGGCACCCAAAAATCACCACTGCCAGCCACCTGTGACCTCACTCACACACAGAGCAGTGCCCTGATGATACGTTTGCCGTCCAGCATATGATACTACTTACTGACCGCTGTCATCATCATTATCCTGTTCCTGTCATCCTATCATCATACTTCTTATTATCCCCCTGCATCCCTCTGCCAGCTTCCTATATCCCCACCCCCTGTTATCTTCATCCCCCTGCACCCCACTGCCAGGTTCCTACCACCTGTCATCTTCATCCCCCCTGCACCCCTCTGCCAGGTTCCTACCACCCCACCACCTGTCATCTTCATCCCCTGAACCCCTCTGCCAGGTTCCTACCACCTGTCATCTTCATCCCCCTGCACCCCTCTGCCAGCTTCCTACATCCCCACCCCCTGTTATCTTCATCCCCCTGCACCCCTCTGCCAGGCTCCTACCACCTGTCATCTTCATCCCCCTGCACCCCTCTGCCAGGTTCCTACTACCCCACCACCTGTCATCTTCATCCCCCTGCACCCCTCTGCCAGGTTCCTAGCACCCCACCCCCTGTCATCTTCACCCCCCCTGCACCCCTCTGCTAGCTTCCTACAACCCACCCCCTATCATCTTCATCCCCTCTGCCAGCTTCCTACATCCCCACCCCTGTCATCTTCATCCCCCCTGCACTCCTCTGCCAGCTTCCTACCACCCCACCCCCTGTCATCTTCATCCCCCCTTCACCCCTCTGCCAGCTTCCTTCCACCCCACCCCCTGTCATCTTCACCCCCTGTACCCACTCTGCCAGCTTCCTACCACCCCACCCACTCTAATCTTCATCCCCCTGTACCCCACCTCTGACATCCTATCACCCCACCCCCTGTCATTTTCAACCTCCCCCAGTACCCCTCTGCTAGCTTCCTTCCACCCCACCGCCTGTCATCTTCATCCCCCTGTACCCCTGTACCAGCTTCCTACCACCCCACCTACTATAATCATCATCATCCCCATACCCTACTTCTGGCATCCTACCACCCTGCCCCCTGTCATCAACATCCCTGTACCCCACCTCTAGCATCCAACCAGCCTATCCCCATCATCATACTTATCTTCATACCCCTGTTCCCCACTGTCATCATCCTCCCCCTCTGCTGACATCCTACCACCACACCCCACCTCCTGTCATCATCACCCTGTACCCCACCTCTGGCATCTTACAACCCTGCCTCCTGTCATTATCATCCAAATCCCTCCTGTACCCCACCTCTGGCATCCTATCACCCTACCTCCTATCATTATAGGGGAAATATCTCAGCCTCTCATCCCAATGCTGCCACCATCACCCTAAACTATATCCTGCCATCCGACCAACAGTACCCCAACAATTGCATCATACACCACAATACTGCTCTGCCACCCAGTGAGCGGTAATGATGTGCTGTAACCCCTATCAAACAATCAGTGAGCATTTATAATGTGCAATAACCTTTAGCAACCAGAGAGTGATAATGTTAAGCAGTAACCTATAGCAACCAATCAGTGAGCAGTAATGATGTGCAGTAACCTAAAGTAACCGATGGGTAAGCGGTAATTATGTGCAATAACCTCTAGCAACCAATCAGTGATCGGTAATGATGTGCAGTAACCTAAAGTAACCGATGGGTAAGCGATAATTATGTGCAGTAACTTCTAGCAACCAATCAGTGATCGGTAATGATGTGCAGTAACCTCTAGTAACCAATCAGTGATCCTGAAGCAATCAGTGAATGTGAACCAGAACATCTCATCAGCTGCAGGCAATAGCAGGATCTACTGCCATCCTAGCCTTCACCCAAAGCCAGAACCACATTGCATGGCAGGAGTTGTAGTTCTCCACACCACACACGACTTGGCCCTCCAGAGCCTGTGCTGTGCAGAGACTACACCTCCCAGGATGCCCTGCAGGGAGCCCAAAGCGAATGTGTCAGCTTCTCCTGCTTGTAGTAGGGGACATAGGAGTGTATAGAGGGATTATCTGTCTGCACTCTGTCTGTGGCGGGATTGTCTGTGGCTCTAGTGTTGGGTGGCTGCTGCAGCAATGTGGCGTTATCGTGTTGTATCATGTCTGCAGCCTCTGGCAATCTCTTGTATCATGTCTGCAGCCTCTGACCATCTCTTGTATCATGTCCGCAGTCTCTGACCATCTCTTGTATCACGTCTGCAGTCTCTGACCATCTCTTGTATCATGTCTGCAGCCTCTGACTATCTCTTGTATTATGTCTGCAGCCTCCGACCATCTCTTGTATCATGTCTGCAGCCTCCGGCCATCTCTTGTATCATGTCTGCAGCCTCTGACCATCTCTTGTATCATGTCTGCAGCCTCTGACCATCTCTTGTATCATGTCTGCAGCCTCTGACCATCTCTTGTATCATGTCCGCAGTCTCTGACCATCTCTTGTATCACGTCTGCAGTCTCTGACCATCTCTTGTATCATGTCTGCAGCCTCTGACTATCTCTTGTATTATGTCTGCAGCCTCCGACCATCTCTTGTATCATGTCTGCAGCCTCCGGCCATCTCTTGTATCATGTCTGCAGCCTCTGACATCTATTGTATCATGTCTGCAGCCTCTGACATCTATTGTATCATGTCTGCAGCCTCCGACCATCTCTTGTATCATGTCTGCAGCCTCCGACCATCTCTTGTATCATGTCTGCAGCCTCCTACCATCTCTTGTATCATGTCTGCAGCCTCTGACATCTATTTTATCATGTCTGCAGCCTCTGACCATCTATTGTTTCATATCTGCAGCCTCTGACCATCTCTTGTATCATGTCTGCAGCCTCTGACCATCTCTTGTATCATGTCTGCAGCCTCTGACCATCTCTTGTATCATGTCTGCAGTCTCTGACCATCTCTTGTATCATGTCTGCGGTCTTTTCTGCAGTAATTTCTATCACTAATATTTTTTTCAGTTATGAGAGTGAGTGGGGCCTCATGTCTAAGGTTTGCCTAAGGCCTCACAAAGCCTAGAGCCGCCTCTGTGTGTGTGTGCTCTCCCTCCAGTGTCCCCCTGTGTTTGCGTGTCCCCCCCTGTGTGTGTGCTCTCCCTCCAGTGTCTCCCTGTGTGTGTGCTCTCCCTCCAGTGTCCCCCTGTGTGTGCGTGTCCCCCCCTGTGTGTGTACTCTCCCTCCAGTGCCCCCTGTGTGTGCGTGTCCCACCCCTGTGTGTGCTCTCCCTCCAGTGTCCCCCTGTGTGTGCGTGTCCCCCCCGTGTGTTTGTGTGCTCTCCCTCCAGTGTCCCCCTTGGTGTGCGTGTCCCCCCGTGTGTGTGCTCTCCCTCCAGTGTCCCCCTGTGTGTGTGCTCTCCCTCTAGTGTCCCCTTGCGTGCGTGTCCCCCCCCTGTGTGTGTGTGTGCTCTCCCTCCAGTTTCCCCCTGTGTGTGCGTGTCCCCCCTGTGTGTGTGCTCTCCCTCCAGTGTCCCCCTGTGTGTGTGCTCTCCCTCCAGTGTCCCCCTGTGTGTGCGTGCCCCCCCCTGTGTGTGTGCTCTCCCTCCAGTGCCCCCTGTGTGTGCGTGTCCCCCCCTTCTGTGTGTGTGCTCTCCCTCCAGTGTCCCCCTGTGTGTGCGTGTCCCCCCCCTGTGTGTGCTCTCCCTCCAGTGTCCCCCTGTGTGTGCGTGTCCCCCCCTGTGTGTGTGCTGTCCCTCCAGTGTCCCCCTGTGTGTGTGCTCTCCCTCCAGTGTCCCCCTGTGTGTGTGCTCTCCCTCCAGTGTCCCCCTGGGTGTGTGCTCTCCCTCCAGTGTCCCCCTGGGTGTGCATGTCCCCCCCTGTGTGTGTGCTCACCCTCCAGTGTCCCCCTGTGTGTGTGCTCTCCCTCCAGTGTCCCCCTGGGTGTGTGCTCTCCCTCCAGTGTCCCCCTGGGTGTGCATGTCCCCCCCTGTGTGTTTGCTCTCCCTCCAGTGTCCCCCTGGGTGTGTGCATTCTCACTCCAGTGTCCCCCTGTGTGTGTGTGTGCATTCTCCCTCCAGTGTCCCCCTGTTTGTGCGCTCCCCCCCTACAGTGTCCCCCATTGTGCTCTCCACCCCCCCAGTGTCCCCCTGTGTGCTCCCCCCCCAGTGTCCCCCTGTGTGCTCCCCCCCCAGTGTCCCCCTGTGTGCCCCCCCCCCAGTGTCCACCTGTGTGCCCCCCCCCAGTGTCCACCTGTGTGCTCCCCCCCCAGTGTCCACCTGTGCTCCCCCCCCCCCCCACCTGTGTCCTCCCCCCCCCCCAGTGTCCACCTGTGTGCTTTCTCCCCCCCGCTACACACACACACGCACGCAGTGCCCCCCTGTTTGCTCTCCCTCCCCCATGTCTCCCTGTGCAGGTGTGGTTTGAGTGTGGGGACCAAGGGGGGCCCATGATCTTCTATTGCCCGGGGGCCCCATGAGTTGTCAGTCCGCCCCTGCATATGGGCTATTAAAACCAGATCAGTACACAGATCCAGTGCCGTCTTGTCTTCAGCGTTCCCGTGAGTGTCCTTTTTCCTGTTTATCTGCATCCGATTCCAGTTACCTACCCGGCTTGCTTTGACTGTTCAAGCTGGGGTTGATGCAGGTGGAGAGCAGGAACTTTGACCACTCTCCAGTCTCTGTATCTGTACCTTATGCGACCGCACTGTGTATGACTCAACTGGAAGCCCAGCAGCTAGCATGACTACCGGCCCTTGTGCGACACTGCACTCCTGCGCCACCTGTCTGCTCTACCAGGGGCCCTGAGTCAGGAGTAAGAGAAGCCTTCCTCTGCATACCAGGCTCTTCCTACCAGGTATGTGACAGTGATAAGGCTATGCAGTAACCTCTAGCAACCAATCAGTGAGCAGTTATGTGCAGTAACTTCTTGCAAAATCAAGAAGGTACATCAACTCCATAGCGCCCTTCTGATCAGTCATCTGAAATAGGAAAGGACAAGTATTAGGAATCACAATTGTTACGTTTTTTGCTGTAGTGGAAAGAGCATGAAACCAATGAGAATAAACATAAGTTGGAAGTTTTGGGTAGAGATGTTGTAGTAAAATGAGTCTCCTGCAGCATTACTACATGTGGAGAGAGGTGACCTAATTCTTACAATTTATTTTGCTGTGTGGTTATTGAATTTAGAACTCACACTTTGTAAGGCATCAGTTAACCACATACAGACCGGACCAATTTGCAGCCAAAGGACCAGGCCCCTTTTTGCGTCGCTTTAACTGACAATTGCGCGGTCGTGCGACGTGGCTCCCAAACAAAATTGGCGTCCTTTTTTTCCCACAAATAGAGCTTTCTTTTGGTGGTATTTGATCGCCCCTGCGGTTTTTATTTTTTTTGCGCTATAAACAAAAAAGAGCGACAATTTTGAAAAAAAAACGCATTCTTTTTTATTTTTTGCTATAATAAATATCCCCCAAAAATATATTAAAAAAAATAATTTTTTCCTCAGTTTAGGCCGATACGTATTCTTCTACATATCTTTGGTAAAAAAAAATCGCAATAAGCGATTATTGATTGGTTTGCGCAGAAGTTATAGCGTTTACAGGATAGGGGCTAGTTTTATAGCATTTTTATTAATAATTTTTTTTTATTAGTAATGGCGGCGATCAGTGATTTTTATTGCGACTGCGACATTATGGCGGACACATCGGAAATTTTTGACACATTTTTGGGACCATTGTCATTTATACAGCAATCAATGCTATTTAAATGCATTGATTCCTGTATAAATGACACTGGCAGTGAAGGGGTTAACCACAAGGGGGCAATGTAGGGGTTAAGTATGCCTAGGGGTGTGTTTCTTACTGTGGGGGGGCTTGGATGTCAGCTAGTGAATGCTGATCTCTGCTCCAATCACAGGGAGCAGAGATCAGCGTCACCGTCACTAGTTGCTAGGCAGAACGGGGAGATGCTGTTTATTTCCGCATCTCCCCGTTCAGCCTTCCCGTGAGCGACCGGCCTCACAGGGGTCCCTGCGCTCTCCCGATGGCACGGAGGCATTAAAAAAGGGACTTATATATACGCCCTTATGCCTGTCCGTGCCATTCTGCCGACGTACATCGTTGTGCGCCGGTCGGGAAGCGGTTAAAATCAAATGGGGCAGCACCGTATTACCACCTTGATAACAATAATTCTCTCCTTTCAGCCCTCGTGAGCAGATGACTGATCCCAACAAAAAAAAAACAGGATGTAGTAGTATGAAAAAAGGGTGAGTGGGGGGAGGAAAGGGAAGAAAGGGAAAAAAAATAATTCATTGGGTATTTGGGACAGACAGATGGCTATTCCATAAGACTGATCCCATCTCTCCAAAATAAACTGCCATTTGCATTTTGAACTCCTAACCATGGAGCTCAGCTCAGGAAAAATGTCACCAGGCGCAAGCTCCCATCTCCCACATATAAAAAGCAAATATCAGATCACATCTAACAACAAATAATATCTCATCAGCAAACAAACAAGCCTTTATCTATAACAAATAACCAAGTATAATTATTCAACAGAAACCAACCCCAGCTATGGACGGGTTCCCTATAATATGTTGCAAAGATATCCCATTTAATGTGCTCTCTCCTTCCCACAAAACCACCCTCTGGCAAGTAATATTCTCTGTCATGTACCACAATATAGTGGTGTATATTATTGCATCATGTGGTTGGTTATGTGTCTTATTTACAATTCTAAACCTCTAAAAATAACTAATATTCAACTTTACTCATTCCTAGGTGGGCAACCCTCAGTAACCTAAAATGGAGGAGGTATCTCCACATCCCCAAGTTGATTTTGGTCCCTGTGATCTCAGGGCAACTTGTTGCCATGGTTCAGTTCATTTAAGCCCTGTGATTAGAGTTGAGCAGACACCTGGATGTCCGGGTTCGACATTTTCGGCTGAACTTCGCAAGAAAGTTCGAGTTCGCGCCCGAACTTGACCCAAACTTGAACCCGAACCCCATTGAAGTCAATGGGGACCCGAACTTTTGAGGACTAAAATGTCTCTAAAAAAGTAATGGAAAGGGCTAGAGGGCTGCAAATGGCAGCAAAATGTTGTTAAAGTGGTGGAACACCCTGAAAATGAAAACTAGAAAAAATGTTAGTAACAATTTAAAAAAAAAAAAAAAATTTTTTTTTTTACTCACCAGAAATGGCTGTTGCTAGGCAGATCGTCCTAATCTGCCTCCTCCAGCGCCGCAGTGATCTTCTCTTCTTCCGTCTTCAGGTGAATGGGGCGCGGTGTATTATGGGAACTGTGTCCCACAACACACCGCGTTCCCCATTCACAAATGACACTCGCGCATGCGCAGTAGGCCGCGTGCCGACTCGCGCATGCGCAGTAGGCCGCGCGCCGACTCGCGCATGCGCAGTAGTGAAGCCGTTTCCCTTACGGAGGATGGCGGCGCTGGATCCGGATAGCCGAGGGACATCTCGGCCTCCACGAACGACATCGCGGGCGCCCTGGGAGGGTAAGTGTACTTATTAAAAGTCAGCAGCGACTTTTTTTTAGCTGCTGACTTTTAAAAAAAAAATTTTGAAGATGAAACCCCGCTTTAAGAGCATGGCAAGTGGATAGGGAAATCACTTAAAATAACATAAAATACATAAAAATAAAAAATAATATGCTGGAGGCCCCCTTCTCAGAAGAAGAGGTACAGGAAGTCATTAAGAACCTCAGAAACTCAGCGTAGATACTACACCAGTAACACATGCGCCTTGGATACCGTGGAACCACTGCCCCGCACGACTGAAACACCATCCGCTCATAGGGGCGACACTGAAAGCGGTGCAGACTGTGATCAAAGTATCGGATATGATCACGTCCCCAGGACCATTAACGCCAATAAGATTAAACCCAGACTTCCCACCAAGCTTGCAGGCACTGGCACGACACTTTGTGAACAGAGACTCACCATTTCTAGCGATACATTGTCTGGCAAACAAAAAAGTAAAAACATTCCAAAGCTTACAAAGAGAATTGGACACCCCATCATTAGACCACTGGACTTATAGACAAATACATGACTAGTGTAGCCCAGATATGACCCCCTTAGCTGGAACCATCTTACTCCATATATTTTCTTACTTAATAAATAAGAGACCACACCAGTTATGGAGTTAAATGGCCATAACAGCTAATTTATTAAAAAATACCAAAATACCAAATAAGAACTCCAATTTTCTTATTAAAATAAATAAAACATAAATAACATAAATAACACCAATAACATTAACCCTTTCAGACCCCTGCTGAAAATAAAACAAAACAGGTTAAAACCCCCATATTTATTGGTCAGTGACGGAGCGAACAGTGCTTAAAGCACAAACCTGATATCACTGATATCAACAACAGGGGGCACTGCGGGAGATAAAGAAACCCTTGGGTCTCAACCGTACCACCCTGATAACCAACATTCCCGCAGTGCACGATAACCATAAACATCAACAACGTTTGATGTAACAAGGAGGGGCCATCTATTGATGAGCCCCCCACACACTTACCACCTCTATAACAGCTGCCGTCACTGACCAACAAAATAAACAACGCCAACCCCTTTAAGCTGTCATGACGAAAACAAAACTCTTCCCGTGACCTGAAACGACAATAAAAAACATTAACACATCCAATAACGTACTACCTAAGAAAACAAGGGAAGGGTGGGTGGGAAAAACCTGCCTCCTCGTGTCTCGACGCTCCCGCACTGCCTGGCTAGCTCCGCCCCTCCCTTTTATAAGGCCGCTCCCCCCTTGTACATTACAGGGCCCTCCCCTGCCCTGTTAACTGTTTACTGGCCGGAGTGTGTCTTACTTGACACACTGTCATGTACGGCCCTCCATTAAGTTCCCTTTCTGTCCACTGCACTACGGTCCTTTCTTGACTAGTGTAGCCCAGATATGACCCCCTTAGCTGGAACCATCTTACTCCATATATTTTCTTACTTAATAAATAAGAGACCACACCAGTTATGGAGTTAAATGGCCATAACAGCTAATTTATTAAAAAATACCAAAATACCAAATAAGAACTCCAATTTTCTTATTAAAATAAATAAAACATAAATAACATAAATAACACCAATAACCCTTTCAGACCCCTGCTGAAAATAAAACAAAACAGGTTAAAACCCCCATATTTATTGGTCAGTGACGGAGCGAACAGTGCTTAAAGCACAAACGTGATATCACTGATATCAACAACAGGGGGCACTGCGGGAGATAAAGAAACCCTTGGGTCTCAACCGTACCACCCTGATAACCAACATTCCCGCAGTGCACGATAACCATAAACATCAACAACGTTTGATGTAACAAGGAGGGGCCATCTATTGATGAGCCCCCCACACACTTACCACCTCTATAACAGCTGCCGTCACTGACCAACAAAATAAACAACGCCACAGCGTGAAAAGGGAGACCCCTCACCCTTGATGGCACCTCCACACCCGCAGGGCCGCCTGGATTCCCTCCTGCAGTCCCAATGACCATAGGTCTATCCCCACATCTGTCAGATGTACACCATCCCGTCTCAGATACATCCCCACGTTAACCTCCAACTCCCGGTGGCGAATTACCAGGCCACCTTGCCATGCTAGAAACCGTCCCACCACTTTATTAATCCTGATCCGGGCTTTGTTCAGCCTGTACACGGATCTGGCCATGCGCCACGACGTCCTTGCCACCATATCGGACCATATCAACATGGTCCCAGGGAAAGTGGCGCGGAGGAACATAATGTCTGCCTTAATATCCGCTATTAAGTCCCTCACCGTCCTCACCCCCAAATCATTGCCGCCGGCATGAATGACCAGCACATCCGGTGGTCGATCCAACCACGCGTATCTCTCCACCTCCGGCACCACCCTGCCCCACATCATGCCCGGCCTACCTAACCACCGGATAACTGCCTCCCTCCTGGAGATACCCAGCTGTCTCCCACCTGGTCTCACGTCCCCCCTCCTGGCACCCCAGCACATGTACGAATGCCCGAGGATCCATACGAGGAGCTGTCGCCCCGCATCTGTAATAACAAGCACAGCATTACCAACACAACCCACATAATAATTCAACTTTATGCTGCACCCCCCGAACTGCACCCGCCTCACACCAAACTTATAAAACATTTTTTTTTTTTTTTTTTTTTTTTATTCATACACCAACTGTGGCCGAATATAACTGCGGAACCGCTGCGATTCCCATCTCCCCAACTTTTGCACATCCACCTCATCCAACCCGTACCTGGCAGCTTCTGTAGCTGCCCCAATACGGAAGGAGTGTGAGGCGTAGGCGTGACTGTCCAAACCCAACCCCCCCAAACACTTTCGCAGCACTGCTACGAATTGAAATTTGGATAAGTACCGTCCATCCTCATGTAATAACAATGGCCCTTCCCCCCCCGGTCTTTTTGTCATAAACTTTGTCACCGTCAGCACCGGGCAAACCCCACAACCTTGTATTGCGTACAAACTCACCTGCGTCCCTTTTCCACCTTGGTCCGTTTTTGATCTTCTCAACCTGACATTGATCCTATCGTCCCTCAATTCCACATCCTGAACCAACAAACCACCCGCCACCTTTTTTGAGGGACTGACCAACTCCCCAATCCTAAATGCCCCAAAGAATGCTAAAGCAAACGCTGCTAAAAACAAGCACACCTCGTATCCCGATTGGCACACCCCCATAAGCTGCCCCCTTATGTCCACCAAGTTATTAAATGTGATAGGGCGCCGCTTATCCTTACTCTTATGCGATTTCCTATACCCCTTAATGGCCTGCTTCACCCAGAAGTCCTTCGTCACATCTTCCTTTCTCCTCAATTTGAACCAAAACGCGAGCCCCGCCATTCTTTTTTCAATCGCAGATACTGATTTTCCACCTTCCATGTCCCTTGCCACCAGATCAAGTAATAACAACCTGTCCCCCGGATCCTCCCCCCGGACTTAGCTACGGACTGCAGGTCAGTCCATTCCCTCCACACCTTGGAGTATGCAGACCATGTTGACTCACTTACAGACCTCCGGATCCAATCCGCCGTGGTTCCAATGCTAACTCCCACATCCAGCCCGGGCATGGAACACCCTCCGCTCGTGCTGCCGGTGCCAGCTCCCTGAACTTGTCCCACTGAAAGCGAGACAAGGCATCAGCCAACGTGTTCTCTCTACCCGGAATATGAACAGCATACAGAAAGATGTTCAACCGCATGCACCGCAGCACCAGCTGCCGCATCAACCGTATAACCGGCGGTGAAGCTGCCGACATGTTGTTGATCACCTGTACCACCCCCATATTGTCGCAATTCAACCTCAACTTGAGGTTCCTGCAAGATTCACCCCACAACTCTAACGCCAGAACCACCGGAAACAGTTCCAGGAGTACCAGGTTTTTCTGAAAACCTAGCTCCACCCACGACTGCGGCCAGGGTTCCGCGCTCCATTGTCCCTGAAAGAAAGCCCCATAGCCTGTAGATCCCGCGGCGTCTGTCACCAACTCCACATCGAAGTTACTTACCGGTCCTGACATCCAAACAGCCCTACCGTTGTACCCTTCTAGGAACTGATCCCATATCCGTAGATCCTCTTTATGCTCCTTGTTCAACCTAATGAAATGCGTGGGCGCCCTCACACCGCTAGTCGCTGCCGACAACCGTCTACAAAATATCCTCCCCATAGGAATAATTCTACACGCGAAATTTAACTTCCCCAACAAGGATTGTAGCGTGCGCAACTGAACCTTTTTACACCCATAGGTTTTTTCCACCAAATTCCTCAGATCCACTACCTTTTCTTCCGGCAACCTACATTCCATGGCCATGGAATCTATCACTATGCCTAAAAAACTCAACTCTGTACGTGGGCCCTCCGTTTTATCGGCTGCCAACGGCACCTGAAATTTGTCCGCAATGTGCTGCAACGTGGACAACAATATCGCACACACATTGGAAGCCGGAGGACCCACGCACAAAAAATCATCCAAGTAGTGGATGACGGAATCAATCCCTGTAACATCCCTCACTACCCATTCCAAAAAGGAACTAAACGCCTCGAACATGGCGCAAGAAATGGAACACCCCATCGGTAAACACCGATCTACGTAAAACTTTCCCTCCCAACAACATCCCAACAACCTAAAACTCTCCGGATGCACTGGTAAGAGCCGAAATGCTGCCTCCACGTCAGATTTCGCCATAAGCACCCCCCTTCCATACCTCCTCACCCAACGTACCGCGGCATCAAATGACGTGTACGATACCGTGCACGCTTCCGGGTCTATAAAATCATTGACCGAACCCCCTTTGGGAAACGATAAATGATGAATGAGCCTAAACTTATTCAGCTCTTTCTTGGGTACCACCCCTAACGGGGACACTACCAAATCTTCCAACGGCTTGACCTCAAATGGTCCCGCCATCCTGCCCAACCCCACTTCTTTGGCCAGTTTCTCAGCCACTACTTCAGGGTGTTGCAAGGCAGATTTCAAGTTTCTGGCCAGCGGTGGAACCGCTGACAATGAGCATGGTATCTTGAAACCTTCCTTGAACCCCTTGCTCAACAATAACGCCGCCGCTCTATCCGGGTACCTATTTAGGAAAGGCTGCATCCTTTCCCAAATCACCGGCGTCGTCCCTCTTATGCCCAAAGTCTCCAGCCCGCTTGCCCTTTTTAAAACATCTGGCGAGTGTGTGGCCCCCCCCGCAACCTGAGCATTCATGTTTAAATTTACACGTTCCCCCAAATTTACAGGCCCCCTCATTGTACTGCCAACACACTCCCCACTTCTTTCCGGCCGGAGATCCCGAGGAATGGCTACCTCCGGCCCCCCCTTGAAATGTCTGTGCCGGCGTCTTGGCAGACGCCATCAGCCTCATCCAAAGGCTGATATCTTTGTGGTCCCACCGTAATGCCGGCCGGACCGCCCTGCGCTGTCGGAACTGCTCATCGTACCTTAACCACGCCGTTCCCCCCGTAAACCCGATATGCTTCCCCGATGGCGTCCATGTAACAGAACAACGCCGAACAATGTTCGGGGTTCTTCTCACCAATCACCCCCGCCAATATAGCGAACGCCTGTAGCCAATTGGCGAAAGTCCGGGGAATCAGCCTATACCTCCTCTTTTCTTCATCGTCTTTTTTACTGCTATCCGGTTTAACCCTATCAAGGTTGAATTTTTCCAGGGGCAGCAAGGAGAAAATCTCCACGTACTCCCCCTTCCAAATCTTCTCCCTGACCTCCTGTTTTAAGTGAGCCCCCAGGGGGCCCTCGAAACAGACGTATACCTCGCATTTTGCTGCATCCGCCATGCGCACAATATCGTCCCTCGCCGTCAGTTCCTTCGTCCCCTTTTCCGTCTCACTTACCTTGTCCGTTCCCCCTTCCACCGAGGCAATCTGACTGTCTGACGTAGCGTCAACTACCACCCCACACCCGGCGGCCGCCCCCGCCTCTGTTCCACCAGCTCTCGAATTTACCCCACCTTCTGGTGCCTCACCCCTATTACCAAAACGGCCTATCAACACCCGCAAACCTTCTAGCAATTCCTGTATTTGCCCCGACCCACTCTCTGCCCTCCCACTCACCGCTCGCGGTTGGTCCGTTACTGCCAACGACGGCGCGGGAGATGGCCCTGGGCTCTCCCCACTAGTACCTGCACCCATCAATGACTGTAAAACTTTAACAAAAGCACTGTTGTCAGTGGACTTACCGGGCTGACCGGGCGGGGGTCCCACAGCCGCTGCACGAGCCTCCACCGGCGGGATAGGGCGACCGAGCTCCTCCTCCTCCTCTTCGGACAATTCTCCTTCCGACCGAGATTCTTCCTCCTGCGCACAAGACAAGGAACGCTCCCTCGGAGAGGGGCTCCGGTAAGTAGCATGTCTCCTTCCACCCGCACCACTGTCTCGCTGCACTCCGCTTCCCCTCTGAGCCGAATTCCCCCGTGCAGGTGGGCCGGTACGGGCTCCGCTCCTGCTGCCCTGATTCGCTGCTCCGCTGGCTGGTGGTGCCCCGCCATCCCTCCCGCCCGCTGCCATGTGAGACCCCCTCCCCCCTCTCGCCAGTGCTCCTCTGGCCCTTCTGTCCTCTCCCCCCGACTCGTGCAGAGCCGCCGGGGGATTCGCTGTAAAGGCACGTCTGGGGGCCGATGCCCCCCTCCTGGCCGTTGCCCGAGTGGCCTGTGAATCCCCACCCCCCTGCTCGTGCAGAGCTGCTGGGGGGGACGCGTTCCTTGAAGAGCCTGTCGACTCGGCCATCTTCTTTCCTTTTCCAGCCCTCCCCCCACCCCCCCTCCCCCCAGTGTTCCTACTTCCCCCCATCTTGTGTGGCGATGCTGGGGCCGTTGAGGCTGTTGCAGCACTGCTTCCTGGGGATCCTCTCCTTGGTGGGCCCCCCTCCCCCCCCCCGCCCCAGGCCTGCTGCCTGTCTGTCTGCTGGCCTGTCCTGCATCCTCCCTCTGTACCCGTTTTGCTGGAGGGGTGGATCGGTCCCCCCTGGGGCTCCTTACCATGCCTGAAGGTCCTGCTGTGGCCCCAGGGGAGTACCGCTTCGGCGGCCTGGACACGCGGCCGCGTGGCGCCGCGCCGCCATCTTGGATTTTTTCGGCTGCATTCCTGTCTTCTGTGGAGCTCCCTGCTCCATCCAGCAGCGCTTCAATCTGTCTCCTGACCCACTCGGGTCCTTGTTCCGCCGCCGCCGCCCGCACAAGTGACGCAAACCCGTCGGCCATGATCCCTGTGAAGTGAGGAGCAGAGTAAAAACCTGCCTCCTCGTGTCTCTACGCTCCCGCACTGCCTGGCTAGCTCCGCCCCTCCCTTTTATAAGGCCGCTCCCCCCTTGTACATTACAGGGCCCTCCCCTGCCCTGTTAACTGTTTACTGGCCGGAGTGTGTCTTACTTGACACACTGTCATGTACGGCCCTCCATTAAGTTCCCTTTCTGTCCACTGCACTACGGTCCTTTCTTGACTACATTATGAGCCCGCAGAGACACAAACACTTTACACGGCCTCTAACACCTTTTGAGACTATCTGCTACATGGCTGACGCTTCGGCGAGAAATATCTCTTTGACATATGCATGGTTGCAGGCTTCTGACCTCAAGGAATCGAATAAACATAAGACGTATTGGGAAAAAGCTTTAAATGTATCCTTCACGAAGGATCAATGGCTACAAGCATGTACATTTGCACATAAGTGTGCGATCAGTACAAGATTACAAGAAACTTCGTTTAAACTACTAACAAACTGGTACTACACTCCTACCAAGCTACACAAATGGTTCCCAACGGTTCCTGAGGTCTGCTGGCGCTGCAACCAAGATGGGGGCACATTACAACACATCTGGTGGGAATGCAGTCTAATACGAACATACTGGACCCAAGTGACTGACCAGATAAAACACATCACGGAGACCCGTATTAAACTTGATGCAGCATGCTGTCTATTACACATTACCAATTGTTCCATGAAGAAATACAAATCCTCGCTGACGAGATTCTTGCTCACGGCAGCCAAAACGCTCATACCCAGACACTGGAGAAATGCCACTGCCCCATCACTCACAGAATGGCTAACAGAAGTACATCACCTATATAAACTAGAAGAGCTCAGGGCAATAGTACACGAACAGGTAGACAAGTTTAATAGCACTTGGCAACCCTGGCTCATCTTTAAATATTCAGCAGTATATGACACTCTGATGCAGACATGAAGGAGGTTTGAACGATAGGACCTGATATATGAACGGTTACTCCCCCACCCCTGATACCCATGTGGAATCTGTTCTCCCCCCTCTCTCTCTTCCTCTTTTCCGCTGTGACATCCCACTAAAGGATGTCACTCTTTTTTCTTCCTATTCTTGACCTTTACTTTGATGTATTAAGGCTACTTACGCCCAATTAAAGCAATTCTTGAGGATGCTCATGTTATAAGAAATCTACTGGGTAGGTGGAATGGGAATTATTCCACGTGAAGGAGTCATCCAACGTTTGAAACTTTATAGCACAGACTGTATTATAGTGTGCCAGTTTTATATGCACCTTGTAAAGTCTATACAATGCTTTGTTGACTGTTTATGTGTTTATTTTTGAAATAAAAATGTTAAATTGCAAAAAAAAAGAACCTCAGAAACTCAATGGCACGATACCACACATATGGTGGGAATGCCCCAGAATACGCCCTTTCTGGAAAAAAATATTCAATTTAATGGATAAGCTAGTGGGAAAATAAAAAATAATAATCTTGACCTAGGAGGACAAGGTCCATATGGAGTAGGAGGTTGAGGTGGCGGTGGATGTGACGGTGTAGGTGGAAGCGGCAGTGGAGGAGGTCGAGGTAGCCAACACTGGTTTTTGTTTTAAAAATTTTTTTTCTAAATTAGGGTGAAGAGTGAAAGAGTGAAAAAGATCAAAAATACAACAATGGCTGGGTAAGGTCGGTGATGTGTCGAATTCTGTCCCCCGTTGGATAGTGTCCGCCCTGTACTGAGCTTGCGCAGTACGTAGGACAAGGGGATTCCAAAAATCTCCGAAGACGAACGGCGCCTGGGTGAGTCCAAGTTAAACCACTTTTGATGTTAACATACTACACCATGAGGCTACTTCCTTCCTCTCTTTTATACTGATGCGAGCCCCCCCCCCCCCCCCCCCCCCCCCGCCCCCCCCCCCCCCCCCCCCCCATAATTGGATGCAACTCAAGTATCAACAAAGAACTGGGATACAGATTTGAGCTCTCAAAGGAGGAAGGTCACCAGGGACCTCAAAGACCCATTTAACCCATGCTGTAACCTTACAGCTGTAAGGTAAGGGGCCAACTATACTACCCCCACCAGGATCACAGAGCGCTGCTATAAATCGCACAGGATAGTCACAGTCAAAAAATCATCACACATCCAACAGGATTTACTTTTGCACTTCACTCTGGGAACGAACTGTTACCTGCACCCATGTTTATATGGACTATTTACTTTCATTTGCTGTGATGCGATTTTAGCTTGCGACTTATTTTACTTAATTTATTTTCTTTCACCTCAGTCATTTATCTACTTTTATTATTCACTCCAGTCACTTTTTATAGATATGGTCTAATATTTATTCTTTTAGCAGTTTTCTCGCTGGTTACTGCATTTTATCGCCTTCACTGCGTTTTTTTCACCAACTTTGATTGTTTACAATTCTCTGAATTTTTTTGAAGATTCACGTTGATTTTATATCACAGTCACCATTCACTATTTTATCAATTTAACTGTGTTTTTTATTACGTTTTGATGCATTTTACTTATATGTGATATACCTTCACAATCTCTGGTACACTTTTATGTGAATTTATTCCTATTAATTTATCCACCACCTATTTGGGTATTTTATTTCACTCCTCTTACCTGTTCTTAGTTTAATTTTAACCCCCTGTGCGCCACTACTCCCCTCTTTTCATTTTTACTTCTGGGTTCAGACATTACCCCCAGTGTGCGCTGCATTAGATTAGTTTTATTCTTTGTGTAAGCGCGAGATTATCCACTTTACACAATGCTTTGTTGACTGTTTATGTGTTTATTTTTGAAATAAAAATGTTAAATTGCAAAAAAAAAGAACCTCAGAAACTCAATGGCACGATACCACACATATGGTGGGAATGCCCCAGAATATGCCCTTTCTGGAAAAAAATATTCAATTTAATGGATAAGCTAGTGGGAAAATAAAAAAAAATAATCTTGACCTAGGAGGACGAGGTCCATATGGAGTAGGAGGTTGAGGTGGCGGTGGATGTGGCGGTGTAGGTGGAAGCGGCAGTGGAGGAGGTCGAGGTAGCCAACACTGGTTTTTGTTTTAAAAATGTTTTTTCTAAATTAGGGTACACCCTAAAAGAGTGAAAAAGATCAAAAATACAACAATGGCTGGGTAAGGTCGGTGATGTGTCGAATTCTGTCCCCCGTTGGATAGTGTCCGTCCTGTACTGCGCTTGCGCAGTACGTAGGACAAGGGGATTCCAAAAATCTCCGAAGACGAACGGCGCCTGCGCGGTGAGTCCAGGTTAAAGCCACACCATCCGAGGTTCAAGCCGAGTGAAGCAAGGCCGTGCCAGAAGTGTGGCGAGCGAAGTGACCCCGTGAGGGGCCCTGTTACTATGTGCTACCGTATGTCCACTTGGATGGTGGGGCTTGAACCTGCACTAACGGCGCAGGCGCCGTTAATTTTCGTAGATTTTCAGAATCTCCTTGTCCTCCATACTGCGCAAGCGCTGCACCTGCGCAGTACAGGCCGGACACTATCCGATGGCCGGACAGTTTTTGTCAGAATATATCTATTCTGCATGCCTGGTTCATTTTAATAAAAGTGAGCTTGTCCACATAGGCTCTAGACAGGCGGCTGCGCTTGTCTGTGATAACGTCCCCTGCCGTGCTAAATACACGTTCAGATAATACACTGGCTGCAGGGCAGGCCAGCACCTCCAAGTCGTAAAGGGCAAGCTCAGGCCATGTGCCCAATTTGGAGACCCAGAAGTTGAAGGGGGCAGACCCGTCATTCAGTACGTATAGGCGTGTGCACACAAGACGTTCCATCTCAGCTGGTGGTGCAGGTTGTTGTGGCGTGCTGACAAAGATTTTCCACATTTAGGCCATGCTAACCCTGCCTTCTGAGGTGCTGGCGGTGCCCCGGATGCATTGGTGACCTCTTCCTCCTCCTCTGCCTTCGCCTTGTGCTTCCACCGTACCCCTGCTGTCCGGTAGGAATGACACCAGCAGCGCGTTTACCAGCGTGCGCTTGTACTCGCGCATCTTGCGATCACGCTCAAGTGAGGGAATTAAGGACGGTACGTTGTCCTTGTAACGGGGATCAAGCAGGGTGGCCACCCAGTAATCAGCACCAGTTAGAATGTGGGCAACTCGGCGGTCGTTGCGGAGACACTGCAGCATGTAAATCGCTCATGTGTGCCAGGCTGCCCAGAGGCAACGAAAAGCTGTCCTCTGTGGGAGGTGTATCGTCTGTGTCCTCTGTATCCCCCAGCCCCGCATCAGTAATGGCCATGAGCTGGTCTGGGTGCCACCCTGCTGTGAACATGGTTCCTCCTCCTCCATCGCCTCATCCTCCACCTCGTCATCCTCCAGAACTGTGCCCTTGCTGCCGAACAATTGTGTACCTGGCGTTTGTTGGTGCAGGAACCCACCCTCGTAGCCACTTGTGAATGACTGCCCTGAAAGCCTTGGAAATGATCCCTCTTCCTCCTCCTCCTGTGCCACATGCTCTTCCATCATCGCCCGAAACGTTTTTACGTTTTTTCAAGGAGGCATAGAACTGGGATAGTAACGCTGAGAACAGCGTCATCGGCACTGGCCATGTTGGTGGAGTACTCAAACAGCGCAACAAGGCACACAGGTCTCGCGTGGAGGCCCAGTTATTGGTGGTGAAGTGGTGCTGTTCCGCAGACGACTCACGCATTCGTGCTGCAGCTGAAACTCCACTATCGCCTGCTGCTGCTCGCACAGTCTGGCCAGCATGTGCAAGATGGAGTTCCACCTTGTGGGCACGTCACATATGAGGCGGTGAGCGGGAAGGCTGAAGTTACGCTGCAGCGCTGACAGGCGAGCAGCAGCAGGGTCAAAACGCCGAAAGTGCGCACAGATGGCCTGCACTTTCTGCAGCAGCTCTGGCATATTGGGGTAATTTTTAAGGAACCTCGGGACCACCAAGTTCAGCACATGCGCCAGGCAAGGTATGTGCATCAAACCAGCTATGCCCAGAGCTGCTACGAGATTTCGCCCATTATCGCACACCACCAGGCCGGGCTTGAGGCTCACTGCCATCAACCACTCATCAGTCTGTTGTTCCATGTCCCTCCACAACTCCTTGTGCGGTGTGGGGTTTTTCCCCCAAACAGGAAAGTTTTAAAACTGCCCTGCTGTCGTTTACCCCTGGCTATGCTGAAGTTGGTGGTAAAGGTGTTACGCTGACCGGATGGGGAGGCGGTAGAGGATGAGGAAGCAGAGTAGGAGGAGTTAGAAACAGGAGGCAAACTGAAGCGCCCTGCAATCCTCTGTGGTGGAAGGACATGCGCCAAACTGCTATCCGCCTCAGGCCCAGCCGCCACTGCATTTACCCAGTGTGCTGTTAGGAAGATACAACGTCCCTGACCGTGCTTACTGGTCCACGCATCCGTAGTTAGGTGGACCTTGCCACAGATGGCGTTGCGCAGTGCACACCTGATCTTGTCCCCCACTTGGTTGTGCAGGGAAGGGATGGCTCGCCTGGAAAAGTAGTGGTGGCTGGGCACGACGTACTGTGGGACAGCCAATGCCATCAGGCTTTTAAAACACTGCGTCTCCACCAGACGGAATGACAGCATTTCAAAGGCGAGGAATTTTGGAATGCTAGCATTCAGGGCCAGGGATCGCGGGTGGGTGGGGGGTACTTCCTCTTCCGCTCCAGTGTTTGGGAGATAGAGAGCTGAACGCTTCCATGGGACATTGTGGAGATGGTTGGTGACCCAGGTGGTAGTGTTGCTGGCAGATCCTCTGTTTGCGGGTTGACAGGTGCCGCTGTCACTACAGAGGTGGATGAAGAGGCCGAGACTGCAGCAGAAGAGGAAGCAGGAGGAGCCAGAGGCCTTTCTTGGTTTTTGAGGTGTCTACTCCACTGCAGCTCGTGCTTTGCACTTAGATGCCTGGTCATGCAGGTTGTGCTCAGGTTGAGAATGTTTTAACCTCGCTTCAGGCTCTGATTGCACAGTGTGCAAACCACTTGTGTCTTATCATCAGCACATTGTCTGAAGAACTGCCACGCTAGGGAACTCCTTGGACCTGGCTTTGGTGTGCTCGGCCCCTTGCTGCGTTGGGCAGTAGCAGGCGTACGGTGTAGGGGACGGACGCTCCGCTTTTGCACCCTGCTCCCTCTTCTGCTGTGCTGGTGGCTCTGTGCGACCACTGCCTCTTCCTCGGAACTACACTGGTCACCTGTATGACGTTGATTCCATGTGGGGTCAAGGACCTCTTTG
Source organism: Lithobates sylvaticus (assembly GCA_028564925.1). NCBI lineage: Eukaryota > Metazoa > Chordata > Amphibia > Anura > Ranidae > Lithobates > Lithobates sylvaticus. The sequence goes on from CM053037.1 coordinate 124,036,629, forward strand.
TCCTCCACGTCATCTTCCACCCAGTCTTCACCCCTGCCCTCCTTGTTGGTCTGCACAATTGCGAAAGCAGCAGCAGTTGGCACCTGTGTTTCGTCATCATCCGAGATGTGCTGCGATGGTCCTCCCATGTACTCATCTTGAAACATAAGTGGTTGGGAATCGGTGCACACAATCTCTTCCACTTCTGCGGCAGGTCTAGGTGGATGGCCCTGGGAAACCTGCTAACAGAGTCATCAAAAAGCAGAAGAGACTGCTGCATGATTCGGGGCTCAGACTGCTTGGCTGATTTGCAAGGGGGTGAGGTGAAAGACTGATGGACATCGGCTGCAGGTGCCAACTCTGATCTTTCAGCAGGAGACTGGGTCGGAGACAATGTGAAGGCACTGTCAGCAACCCAATCTACTATCGCCTGTACTTGTCCTGGCCTCAACATTCATACAGCCGCATTAGGCCCGACCAAATACCGCTGCAGGCTCTGTCGCCTACTCGCACTTGAGGAAGGTGTTTCTCTTGTGCGTGTAGCTGGCATAGATCGACCAGGTCCTCTCCCTGCAACAGGAGCTCCACCAGCAGAACCATGACCAAGTACCACATAGCTACATTTCTGAGCTGCCCAGCTATACACTCCCACCCCCTTACCTTTCCCAGTAACGGAGACCACACCGTGCTGGAGTGTAAAATAGGCCGTAGCAGCCCCTTTATTAAATAACAAAATATATAAATAACTTTATAAATAACTTTTATAAACAAATAATCAACAAATAAACAACATCAAGAACACGTGACATAGGCCTATAGCAGGACATTACCCCCCCCCCCCCCACCCAAATTACCATAATCAACAACTTGTGCACTGCGGTCATCTCAACTGTAACTAGGCCTCAAGCTGACATGCTAGCTCAGAGACAAAACTATTCCGGCAGTGCAGTCATCCACCATATTCCCTACATCACTTATAAGGAATATACCAAACGGGCCCATATCTCCAATGGGTCCCGCATCAAGTTTTCTGTGGGGAGGGGGTTTCTTCTCTATGCCTACGTCAGCCAACATCCGCCAACGCTACAACATCCAATGCACCTGTAATAACATTATTATACACCTGTGAAGAGAAATCAAATTAAAACAAAGGGCGGGAGGGCGGGAACTTTCCAACTCTCAGACTGACTCTGGGGAGGATTGTCCCTCCCCTTCCTGTTGCCCAGCTCCACCCCACTGAAATCCTTAAACGGCCATACCCACAAATGGCATGTTGACTTTATTCATGCCAGCCCTGCGCTGATCCCTTTGTTCATAGCTGCGGGCTGTTCTTGACCAAGTACCACATAGCTACATTTCTGAGCTGCCCAGCTATACACTCCCACCCCCTTACCTTTCCCAGTAACGGAGACCACACCGTGCTGGAGTGTAAAATAGGCCGTAGCAGCCCCTTTATTAAATAACAAAATATATAAATAACTTTATAAATAACTTTTATAAACAAATAAACAACAAATAAACAACATCAAGAACACGTGACGTAGGCCTATAGCAGGACATTACCCCCCCACCACCCAAATTACCATGATCAACAACTCGTGCACTGCGGTCATCTCAACTGTAACTAGGCCTCAAGCTGACATGCTAGCTCAGAGACAAAACTATTCCCGCAGTGCAGTCATCCACCATATTCCCTACATCACTTATAAGGAATATACCAAACGGGCCCATATCTCCAATGGGTCCCGCATCAAGTTTTCTGTGGGGAGGGGGTTTCTTCTCTATGCCTACGTCAGCCAACATCCGCCACCGCAAACAAGGTTAACACCTTAACCTTGAGCGCACCTCCACACCCTAAGTGCTCGCTCAATCCCGTCCTGAATACCGATGGCCCACATATCTGTGCCCACTGGGTTCAGGTGAACTCCGTCAGCCCTCAGATAGCGCCAGGTGTCGACCTCTAATTCCCTGTGCCTAATGGCCAACCCCCCATGCTTGATAAAGAACCTGCTGACCTCCTGGTTGACCTTTTTCCTAGCCTTGTTGAGTAACTCCACTGACCTGGCAAAATGCCACGAAGTCCTGGCTATCATATCTGACCAGACCAAGACGGTGTTAGGGAAGGCCGCCTGAAGTCGGCAGAAGTCATATTTGATGTCCCTAGTGACGTCAAGTTTGGTCCTGAGCCCCAAATCCTTGCCCCCAACATGAATAACTAAGACTTCTGGAGGCCTGTCCCATCGCGCAAACTTAAGCGCCTCCGGGATCAGACGGCTCCAGAGCATGCCCGGGAAACCCAACCACTTTATGTAGGCCTCCCTCCTAGAGAACCCCAGCTGTCTACCGTCTGGTCTGTCATCACCCATTCTGGCTCCCCAGCAGACATAGGAATGCCCTATAATCCATACGAGACTTGGTGTTGAATCTGGAAGAAAAACAACAAAAGGGGGCGTGGCCTGACTCGGTTGCATGATGGACGCTTAATCTCGCAGCTCCCGGATCCCGAGGTCTAGCACCCAGATTACAGGCAGCATCCGCAGGGCTGAATATGGATAGCACACCCCGGAGCACACCAGCGACTAGATCCCGGTCCCCCAGGACACAAAGCTCCCAATCCGGCCGGCAAATACCGGAAATCTTCCGACCGCGGCCTAGAGACACACAAGATTCCCAGGCCTCACCCAGAGAGCCGCGCTCCTCGAGTAGGAGCTTAACCCGCTCACGCAGTCGTAGCCCCCCCGCGGCGGACATGTCGGCATCACCCGCAATCAGCATGGCAGATCTAAGATCAGTAGCTGCTGACATTAAACACACCCTGTCAGCGACGATCGCAGAGGCCATCCAGGACCTCCGCACAGATATACAAGCCATATCCCTGAAGGTGGATGATCTTGAGGAGACGCAGTCCCGCCATGATGCCTCCCTCTGTCACATGCATCAAGTGACTGAATCGCATGCTATACACCTCAGGGAAATTAACAGGCACATGGATGATTTGGACAATAGGGGAAGATGACGGAACCTACAGGTAAGAGGACTCCCCAAATCCATTGACGTTGCTGTACTATCCCGTACGATCACCGATTTGTTTAACGACCTGCTGGAGAGGGCCCCTGACACACCAATCCCAATGGAGCGAATGCACAGGGCCTTGCGCCCCAGAGGCAAAGACACAGATCCCCCCAGGGATGTGATCTGTTGTCTCAATGATTTTCTTACAAAGGAAGAAATTCTAAGGAAAGCCAGGGGCAGAGCACGCCTCACATACAGGGGAACTGACATAAAAATCTTTCAGGACTTATCCACCATTACACTGCAGAGAAGGAGGGAACTGAGACCCCTGCTGGATGTTCTGAGATCTAAATCCATAGTGTACAGGTGGAAGTTCCCATTTTGTTTATCCGCCACAGCAAATGGCCGCTCAGTAAACCTCAGGGTCCCCGAAGACCTCGAACACTTCTGCACCACCCTCAACATCCCGCTTGTCGCCCTGCCGGATTGGTACAGCGATTTCCGCCTTCCCCCGATGAGAAGAGCAACTTCCATGGACGACGTGATTGAAGCAGGCAACTTCAGCATCAGCCGCCGACGCCGAACTCACCCACCTCCGTCCCCCCTCGAATGCTGCGGGGCCATTGAGAAATGGAAGCCCTACCGCCTCCCCGGATCATCGCAAGGCTCGCCACGCATGATCAGGTATCTCTCCTTCCAATCATTGGAAGGACTAGACTGTCGCCACTTTTCCACCTGCCTTTATACATGGATGCCTGTTATGCCATGGACTTATTCCACGGGAACTCTGATACCCATACACTAAGATACAAGTCTCCCCCTTCACTACGTACCCCCCTTGAGATGACACTGGATCAACACATATGCCACTCCTTGGTAATGCTCTCACCTTACCACAGAGATTCTCAACATACACAGGCAGTACCCTTTCCATGTGGGATTCATACCCCCTCAATGCTTTGTGCAAGTCCTTGTCCATACACGCCAAGGGGTTACTTCCTGTAAACTATATCAAAGGCTTACTACACAAGGGCAACCAGGACCGTAAGTGCATTGCCAGGGACTGTATTGCACTAATCTGTGAACTGACATGAGACTATGCCCCGGTCAAACCCATTCACCACCGTCACCTTCCAGCCAGATGAGTCGTATCCTTTCCCTGCCTCGCCTTGCCTAGAAAAAGAAAAACGTTCTATTCTTACCCCCTCACATCGTCAGTATGTCGCCTGGCCCATATGCATTTGGTCTAACATGTCTGATTGACTAATTACTTTTTTTTACAGGTTATTCTACACAGCATGTCATACTTGACCTAAGATGTAGGATGCGCTAACACGTGTCTATATAGAGGGAGGGAGCGGTGGGATGATACATGACCATGGACTGCCGGGGAGAGCAGTGCACCCCACCCCGGCACTCCATGGCACGGATAGAATCGATCTTGAGCCACTGTGTCTGCAATTCCCTATTAGTCCATTAGGGGGCGGGCTTCCGAGGGGGTCACCAACCACTGCTGTCTTAGGCCATTCCCATTGAGCTTATAGCACGCTGGGAAACCGGAGGAGAGGAGAGCATGGTTACTATGCGGAAGGAGTAATGGTTGCAAGGACACAGCTGGGGATGGGGGGGGGTGGATAGGGAGGGGAATGGGGGGAAACAAACAAACACAAAAAAACACAAAAAAAAAACATAACAATCACAAGAAGGTCCATCACATCTTTCATTGGCTTAGTGAGACACGCAAGCCTGCCAAAGGACTACACACTATGAGTCCAATACAGGACTCCTATCCTCTATTTCAAATTAACTGGAGATTCTCCCCCCACCCCATACCTGCAAGAGAAGCACGGTTTGACCCTCGCTGCTACTTGGGAAAGTACTCCCTTCCTGAGTCTGGTGGTGCCCCTCTCGGAGGTATCGTCTCAAAGGTATCAGCTTAGAGGTTGCCCCTCATTTATGTTGCTTGTTTATACATACTGCCTATGCTCTAGCCACCCCCACTAGCCACCCATCCTCCTCCAACCAACTTAGCCCTCATACTGGTTGGCACTCTTGCTATCCTAACGGGAAAGATGCTGACCCAACATAACCTGATCCAGCACTCAAGGGGGACCCCTTATACCTATAGGCACGCTTTCTTGAATGTGCATGTACCCGTTCCCGTGGCACCCACCGTTGATTGATTTTGTCTATTCATACTAAGTTTGCAGTTATTTGTTTGTTGCTGTTGCACTGCTGTTATCTACCTGTCATACCATATGTTGCTGGATATTGCCAATTTGTACCCGGAACATTTCCTAACGGTTAACACGGGTCACTTGTGGGCCCGAACCACACACCACCCCATAACTCTCGGGTGCTGAACACGTTACTTTTTGAACACCCAGCCCTCCCCTGCCCACATGTAACTATACACGACTTCTTGGGACCGTGAGATTGACTCCTTCTAGGATCCGTATTCTACCACTCCCACACACAGTGGACTCAGTGAGATCCCACTGACCCCTTCTGGTGCCTTGCACACCGGGTCGACCAGTGGTCTGACCCGCCACCAGACCGCACCCACTTATTTTTCTACCCCCTCCCCCTAGTACCTCTCACCACCCACCTACTTACCTGTATTGATTATTTCCCCTCCTTCCCATCCTCTCTGTCTTCTACCCATACTTCTTCGCCATCCCGTTTCTCACTACACAGTCTTACACAGGTGGTTCGTCTTGCTTCCCTTCCCAGACAGGACCCCCCTTAATAAATACCAACGGGGGGAGGGAAAAACAAAAATAAACAAATAAATAAAAGAGGAAACCCAAAAAACACAAACACAACACCACAGAAAGCTCAATATGGCTGCAATTAACCACAGTTCTTCTTGCCCTACTCTTAAATTGGTTTCTCTGAACGCAAAAGGTTTGAATTTCCCCGGAAAACGATCGAAGCTTCTAGCTAATATGTGTAGCATGAAGGCGGACATAGTTTTCCTGCAAGAGACCCATTTCTGTTCAAAATCCAAACCAAAACTAGCCAATTTCTTTTACCCCCACAGCTTCCATGCTACGAATCCGGAAGCAAAATCGAAAGGTGTCTCGATCCTCCTTTCTAGAAATACTCGTTTCCAAGTGACGGACACGCTAGCAGATGAACAGGGTAGATTTTTGTTCTTAAAGGGGTCCTGGAGGGATAAACCTCTTACCCTGGCTAATATATACAGCCCCAACTCATCACAAGTCCCATTCTTCCGGGATATCTCACAACGCTTAGCCGCTTTCCAAACAGGTATGCTGATAGTAGGAGGGGACTTCAATGTTCCCCTGGAACCTCTCATTGACACGTCCTCAGGGACTTCTCACTTGCCATATAAAGCATTACGTCAAATTAAATTGAGTCTTCAAAACCTCCTGCTTCACGACACGTGGCGCACGTTACATCCCAAGGAGAGAGACTATACATTTTTTTCTAACCCCCACAACCGTTACTCCAGACTGGACTACTTTTTCTTGACCCAGAGTGATCTCCCACTCTTGACTAAAGCCACAATAGAGCCCATGACGATATCTGACCACCACCCCATCTCAATCTTATTGACCATACCAGATAAAATCAACCGTACCCGGACTTGGCAATTGGACCCGACAATCCTGTCCGATGTAGCGAGACACGAGGAAATTCGCCTCTGTATAGAGAATTACTTCAAAGACAATGACACGCCAGACACGACGAGCCTGACACAATGGGAAGCGCATAAATGCGTTGTCAGGGGGAAACTCATTTCGATGACAGCTAAATTTAAAAGGGATAAACGCAAAACTCTTTCCGACCTATTTGCCAAACTAAAAACGCTTGAGACATTACACAAACGCACGCTGGCCCAGACTTTACATCAGGAACTCATAGACACCAGATCTCTGATAAAGGAGGAGATGGGCAGGACTGCCCGGAAAAATTACATGCTCACACAAAAGCTTTTTTATGAATTCGGTAATAAAAGTGGTCACCTGTTAGCCCAAGCACTTCGTACTAGGAACGCAAAAAATACGATTCACAAACTTCATTCACCCAAAGGGGAGGTTTACACTAAAAACATAGACATAGCCACTGAATTTGAGCGTTTTTATTCTACACTATACAATATTGAAGGCTCGAACCCTTCAACCAACTCCCCCAGCTCTAGGGCGATAAACATCGCACAGTTTCTGAATCAACACTGCCCCAGGACCATACCCCAGGAGGTTTCTGATACTCTGGAGGGCCCGATTACCCAACTGGAATGGGACACAGCTTTAAAACAGTTGAAACCGGGCAAATGCCTGGGCCCGGATGGGCTACCAACTAGCTATTATAAGGCTTTCAAGGATTCCCTAGGCGCCCCGTACAGGAAAACCTTCAACTCCATTTCTCCAAACAGCCCACTATCCAGGGACATGTTGGAGGCACACATTGTGGTTCTTCCCAAAGATGACAAAGACCCTACTCAAGCAGCCAACTACAGGCCAATATCTCTACTTAATGTAGATCTAAAAATTTTCTCGAAGATATTGCCCAATAGGTTATTACCACATCTCCCCGCACTAGTTTCAAAGGACCAAGTGGGGTTTGTCCCTGGACGGGAAGCCAGGGACAACACCATAAAGGCCATCAATCTACATCATCATATCACGTCATCCAACCAAAGAGGCTTCTTTCTCTCCCTGGATGCGGAGAAGGCATTCGACAGGGTTGCATGGGACTATATGGCAGCTGTACTGCGCTCTATAGGACTGGGTCCGCGCATGCTCGAACTTATCTTATCCCTGTATTCCAAACCTACAGCAAAAATCAGAGGGAACGATACCCTGTCGAGTGCCTTCTCCATCCATAACGGAACGAGACAGGGCTGCTCACTTTCCCCGATACTTTTCATTCTCACCCTTGAACCTCTTCTGAACAGCATCAGAAGCGATCCTGACATACAAGGAATAAAGACCGCTTACAGAGATTTAAAACTCGCCGCTTTTGCGGATGACATATTAATGTTCCTTACACAACCACATACTACACTCCCAGTAGTGCTAGCAGCATTCAAACGATTCAACGTACTGTCCAATCTTAAAATTAATTTCTCCAAATCTTTTGCTCTCAATATCACACTGCCCCCTCAAACGGTAGCTCTATGTAAGGAAAATTTCCCCTTCCAATGGAAGACTGACGCGATCACTTACCTAGGCATTCAACTCCCTGCCAAGTTACAAGACCTCTAAACAAAAAACTTTCTTCCTCTGTTGAATAATTTAACGTCAGATTTGTCCCGCTGGAATAAACCACTTTTTTCATGGTTTGGCAGGGCGGCAATCCTGAAAATGAACGCACTACCAAGGATTCTTTACATACTTCAAACGGTGCCTATTCACATACCCCCCATATTCTTCAAATCATACAGAAACCTTTGTACCAGATTTCTATGGGGAGGACACAAACCCAGAATAAGCTATGCACACCTAACATTGCCTAAGCACTTAGGGGGGATAGGCCTACCTGACATTCAAAATTACTATAAAGCTGTCCATCTGACACGCATTGTCTGGAACGTTCACATCTCTACAAAAGACTGGGTGGCCCTGGAAGCTTCCCTTATGTCTCGACCCCTTGCCTCTCTACCATGGATTAACAACTGCCTGAAGCTTCAAGACGTAGGTCTTCACCCGTTGATCAAACCCACTGTCCACTCTTTTATCAACATATGTCACAATACATCCCTTTCCTCCATTCCGGGCCCCATGACTCCGGTACAAAGGAACCCCAATTTTCCTCCGGGAATGGCTACGAGCTTTCTTACAGGCCTCTGGCCACAAACCCCAGCCCTAGCATATCACTTTTATTCTCGAGGGCGGTTGTTATCAGCTACCCAATTAGCCACGATCCATGACAATCCTATTATCCCGACTTGGAAGTACAACCAGATTACTCACTTTTTGAGTTCTCTAAACAGACAGACCTCCTGCTCCAGGACCCTGTCACCTTTTGAAAAACTCTGCACTCAAGAATATCCCCAAACGCACCTCATATCCGCGACCCATTCCCTTCTTTTCACGGACCGCCGACCTGACGACTCACTCATGTGCAAAGCTTGGGAGAGGGATCTCTCCATCAATTTATCAGAGGTAGACTGGACCAACATACACACGAACATCCACAAGGGCTCCATGAATGTTTCAACACAGGAGAACGGTTACAAGATTCAGACGCGCTGGTATCGCACTCCGTCCCTATTACATAAATTTAATCACGACATACCAGAATCCTGTTGGAGGTGCCTCACTGACAGGGGTACGTTGTTGCATATATGGTGGCAGTGCCCTCGCATACAGAATTTCTGGAAGGAAGTTCATCGCATCACTACACAGGTCACGTCCTATGACTTGCCCTTTACCCCCTCTCAATTTCTGCTTCACCACACACACCTTCCTCAGTCATCTTACCACAAATCTTTGGCAATGCACAAAGCACTGCATTCCTGTTCATTGGAATACCCAACACATTCCCTCCCTCAAGGAATGGTTTAGAAGAATTAAAAGAACTGCTGAACTGGAAGAACTCATTCATTGCTCCCGTGACACGCCACAAAAATACGGACTCAAATGGGCCTGTTGGACGCATTTCCAAACGACCACACAATTCTCCCAATTATTTACCCACTCCACTTGAATCTGAATAATTCAGGGCCACCTGGTCGAGACTGCGGATGTTTTATGCTCCCGCCTCTCTATCTCTTGCAGGGGGACTATACTCCCATATCTAGGAGAACCATACCCTTCCCACATGTCGGAGATCTCCGAAAGATCATAAAGCAATATGTGTTCTGTCTGGGCAGGGAGGCAGGACATGGCCACCACTGTCTCCCACCTGTTCTACTCTTGTACCTTCCACTCCTCTCTATCCCTTTCCCCCCCTTAGCACGCCCACCCCGATCCCTGCCCTGTCCCCAACTCGCCACATGTGATAACGTCAAACTGAAAATATCTTACGCTAGTCCAACCCCCTAACTAGGTGAACACCGACAGGACGTGTAGGTATCCTTACCCCTGAGCCCAAACCAGTGGGTTACTACCCTGACTACGCTCTACATACACGTTCAAATATCCCACATATTGATTCATGCCATCTCCCAGCTTGTCCTCAGGGCACGCTATCTCCCATCTACAACGGGTAAACTTAGTCTGTTTTATCATCTCTCTTAATTCCACTACACCCGACAATTCAATGTCTCATCACCTGGCATCACCTACGTATGCCTGTAGGTCTATGTTAGCAAATCGTACTTGAATCTCTTTCTAGTTATGTATTTTGATTTGTATACCAATTCTGGTGATCGTTTCTTCTCTCTTTCTAATTGTCAATACTGACGTTGTAACATGTACAATATGCTTAATGTTATGTTAAACTGTTTGATTTTTTCAATAAACTTCTTTGGAAAAACAACAAAAATTCCGGTAAACCTCACATTAATGTACCACACGAAACCATGTCGGCACTACACACAACCCTCTATTTCAACAAACCCTCATTCCACTAAATCCGTCCTAACGTATGACCTGAAACGCCTAGATTCCCACCTCCTGATTTGTTTTACCGCCTCCTCTGTTAGACCCCACCTGACCGCTTCCGTCGCCGCCCCAATCCTAAATGAATGTGAGGAAAATCTCAGATCCCCCATATTCAGTTCACGCAAACATTTTCGGAAAACTCCTATGAATTGAAAGCGCGACAGCGCCTCGCCATTTTCGTGTACCAACAGGGGGCCCTCCCCAGTTGACCTCCCTTGCAAAAACACACTCGTAACCAAGACGGGGCAGAGTTTGGCGTCTGGAATGGCGAAAACCACCACATCCTTGCCTCGGCCCAGCTGATCCGTCTTTGATCTCCGAAGGTGCAAGACCAACCTGTCCCCCAAGCACCGCACGTCCCCCACTGCCAATCCATCCCCTCTTTTCTTCGAGGAACTTACCAGCTCCCCTATCCGGAAAGCCCCAAAGAAAGCCAACACGAAAGCCGTGCGGAAAAGCCACACTTCGTAACCGGACGAGCAAACCCCACGCAGAGTGTCCACCACTCTGCCCAACAGTTCAAACGTCACCGGCCGTCGCTCGTCCCGCAGCAACCTCCCTTTTCTGTAACCCTTCACTGCTTGACGTGCCCAGAACTCCTTTGTCCAGTCGCACCCCCCACCGAGCTTGCACCAGAATGCCATGGCCGCCATAACCTTCCCCAGCCTCGACACGGAAATACCGTTCTCCATGTGCCTGGCGATAAAATAAATGAACAGCAGCCTAGGTTCTCCCTCTCCCCCTGAGGCCTGACCCTGGAAAGCAACCCATTCGTCCCATACTCTCCTGTATGCTCTCCACGTCCCTTCGCTCACTGACCGCTGGATCCATCCCGCTATTCGTCCAGGGCAATCTTCCACATCTCCGACGGACACGGCACCCCCTGATGCTCTGCCTCCGGCGCCAACTCTCGAAACTTTTCCCACTGAAACCGAGAGAGAGCATCAGCGATCACGTTGTCCAATCCTGGCAGGTGCACTGCATGAATGAAAATGTTCAACTGCATGCACCGAAGCACCAGATGTCTCAACAAGCGTATCACCGGCGGCGATGCCGCTGACACCTTGTTGATAACCTGTACTACCCCCAAGTTGTCGATGTGGAAGCGAACTTTCCGATCCCGGAAAAATTCACCCCACAGCTCGACCGCCAGCACCACTGGAAACAATTCGAGTAACAGCATGTTCTTGATCAACCCTACTTGTTTCCAGCTCTCCGGCCAAGGGCCCGCACTCCAGCGCCCCTTGAAAAAGGCCCCATAACCCGCCGACCCCGCGGCGTCCGTGAACAACTCAAGGTCAAAGTTGCTCACCGGCCCCGTCATCCACAGCGCTCTACCATTGAAGTTGTCCAGGAATACGTGCCACATCCGCAGATCACTCTTATGGTCCCTCGAGAGTGTCACGTAGTGCCTGGGCGACTCAACCCCCCCAGTGCTTGCTGCCAACCTCCTGCTAAATATCCGACCCATCGGGATAATCCTGCATGCAAAGTTAAGCTTCCCCAACACTGATTGTAGGGCTCTAAGCTGAACTTTGCGCCGCCCTACCAAGGCCCGCACTTCTGCTTTCAACGCTACTAATTTCGACTCTGGTAACCTGCATTCCATGGCTACCGAATCAAGGACGATCCCCAAAAAGCTAATCTCTGTTTTGGGCCCTTCCGTCTTGTCAGGTGCAAGGGGAATGCCGAAATCCCTCGCTATCCTTTCTAGCATCGTCAGCAACACCGCGCAAACCTTGGATGCGGGCGGACCGACACACAAAAAATCGTCCAGGTAGTGGATCACTGAGTTCAAACCAGACACGTCCCTCACCACCCATTCCACAAACGAGCTAAAAAATTCGAAGAATGCACACGAGATAGAGCAACTCATAGGTAGACACTTATCCACGTAGTATTCTTCCTGCCACCTGCAACCCAATAAGTAAAAGCTATCGGGGTGAACAGGTAACAAACGAAAAGCCGCCTCTATGTCTGTCTTAGCCATCAGTGCCCCCCTACCATACTTACGTACCCAAAAGACCGCAGCGTCAAATGATGTGTAATGGACCGCGCAAGCCTGGGGATCAATGGCATCATTCACCGACCCCCCTTTGGGGTAAGACAGGTGGTGAATAAGCCTGAATTTATTCGGTTCCTTCTTGGGGACCACTCCCAAAGGAGAAACCACTAGGTCGGGGATGGGTATATCGGGGAAGGGGCCCGCCATTCTGCCCAGAGCTACTTCTTTGTGTAATTTCTCCGTTACTACCGCTCGGTGATTGTGAGCTGACCTCAAGTTATCCGCTCCAGGTGGCACCGAGCCCAATACCGCAGGAATCACAAAGCCCTCCCCAAAACCCGCTGCCAACAATTGTGCCACTGCCTTGTCCGGATACCTACCTAGAAAAGGCAGCATTCTTTCCACTCTCACCGGCGTCTTCCCCTTTGTTGCCAGACTCGCTGGCCTTGCCCTTTCCTTGTTTAAAGCACCGCGACCCCGGGTGAGATCCCCCGCATCCTGAGCACTCGTGCTTATACTTACATCCAGTTCCGAATTTGCAGGTGCCCTCGTTATATTGCCAGCAGACTCCCTTCTTTTTTGCGGCCGATTGACCTGAAGCCCCTGATCCACCGCCCCCCCCCTGAAAAAACTGCCCCGCCGGCTTCGCCGATGACATCAAGCGCATCCACAGACTGATGTCCTTGTGGTCCCAGCGAAGGGCCAGCCTGACTGCCCTCCTCTGGCGAAATTGTTCGTCATAGCGCAGCCATGACAACCCCCCATATGTCCGATGAGCTTCCCCAATGGCATCCAGGTAACAGAAAAGGGCCGAGCAGTGCTCTGGCTCCTTCTCACCTATCACGCTTGCCAGAATTGCAAACGCCTGAAGCCAATTCTGGAAGGTCCTAGGAATCAACCTGTATCTCCTCTTCTCTTCATCCTCCTTCTTGCTATCATCGGGTTTTACCCTATCTAAATTGAACTTTTTTAGGGGAAGTAGTGAAAATATCTCCACGTACTCCCCTTTCCAGATTTTTTCTCTAACCTCCTGCTTTAAGTGGGCCCCCAGGGGCCCCTCAAAACACACGTAGACTTCGCAGCGTGCGGAGTCCGCCAACCGTACGATGTCTTGTTTCTTAGTTTTGTCACCCCCTTTTTCGCCCTCCCCTGTGACCGGAGCCGTGGGCGGACTCGCCACCACGCGCTCCCCAACCCTGCCTCACTCCCCCCCGGCGCCAGCGCGGGCGGAATCGCCACCGCCGTTTCCCCCGCCTGCTCGCTCGCCCTTACCCCACCTGACACTGCCCCCCCGCCCCCCCCCCCCCAATTCCTTCCCCCCCCGTGAGCCCTGCAGGAGAACCCTGAGGCCGTCACCCGCTAAGGAGGGTTCGGGAACCCCGCCGGCCCCCCCCCCGTACCCCCCCCCCCCCCCAACCTGGAGCCGTCGGAGTGAGTCCCCGTTGGAGCCGTCGGAGTGAGGTCAAACCTGCCCACGAGATCCCTGAGCCCTGCCAGGAGAACCCTGAGGCCGTCACCCGCTAAGGAGGGTTCGGGAACCCCGCTGCCCAAGGAAAGTGACCCCTGCGCGGCCCCGGCACTGGAATACCCCCCCCTTCCCGTGGTTCCCAACCTGAAATTACATTTCCCCCCCCCCGAGACCCGTAAATGAAAAGGACTTACCAGGCTGCCTGGAAACGCTCCCACCAGCCGTAGTTCCCGAATCCACCGCCGCCGCCCGTCCCTCCGGGATCTCGTCCTCCGACCTGGTCAGTTCTCCCTCCGACAGCTCCGGCTCCTCCTCCATTGACTCCGTCGACTCCACAGCCTGCCCCCCAGGGGATTCACCCCCGGAGGCGGACGAGCTCCGCTCTCTCATGCTCCTCTTCCGCCCCTCTGCCGACTTCCTGGCGCATTTTCTTGGGCTCTGTGCACGTGACCCCGCTGCTGGTTCCACCGCTGTGGGGTTAGGCCGCACGCCTCTGTGCCCCCGTTGTGGTTTTTCAGGCCTGGGCAGTACGCCCCCAGCCCCTGCCGACCATGCTCCCCGGCTGCCGATTGCGTCGCTCCTCCCCCTTGAGTGTACCCGCATAGGCGGGCCGCCTTCACCCCGCGTGTCTGCTAGGTGGCTGCCAGGCCGACTTGTGCTGGCCCCCCCGGCTGCTGACCGCAGGCTAGGCGGAACGCCACCCAACTGGGCCTTTTGTCTGCTTTCCCTGGGCAGAATGCCCCCTTGGTCCTCATCCCGGTCCTCCGCCAGCCCCAGGCCCGCCTGCGGTGTCCCCCCTGGCTCCTGGTGTTCCTCCTCCCTCCTTCCGCCCGGTCTGCCACTGTCCCGTGGGTCTGTTTGCTGGATGCCGCCGTGTGGCTGCCCCCATCCCCCCTGCTGGCCACACACAAGATGGCCGCCCGCCCCCCCCGCCGCCGCGGGCGCCACGAGGCCTGAGGCCTGTCCATGTGGCCTGATGGCTGGGGATGGTTTTCTACTGGCACCGGGCCCCCCCGTGGTCCTGTCCCCCCCGGATGGCTTGTTGGCGGTTGCCGCTGCCCCCCTCGCCGACCGCTTAGCCCCCCCGAGGGCTCTCTCCACCTGAGCCCTCATCCACTCAGTACCGTTCGCTGCCGCCCTGATGTTGGAGAGGAGCTCTTCCATGCTTCCTCCCAGGAACTTTCCAACTCTCAGACTGACTCTGGGGAGGATTGTCCCTCCCCTTCCTGTTGCCCAGCTCCACCCCACTGAAATCCTTAAACGGCCATACCCACAAATGGCATGTTGACTTTATTCGTGCCAGCCCTGCGCTGATCCCTTAGTTCATAGCTGCGGGCTGTTCTTGACCGGGGCCATGTCCCTTCTTTGACGTTCTCCTCATATTTTTCAAATTTAGGATCTTGCCCTAAATGGGTGTTTTTAGAATAGCAGAATAGAGCAACAGTATCTAAAGGGTATATCTCACACCTACAGATATGCAGAAATGCTATAAAAAAATAAATGTTTTGCCCTAAAAAAAAATTTGGAATAGCACAATAGAAGAACACTATTTAAATTGTGTATCTCACACCTACAGATATACAGAACACACTGCAAAATATTTGTTTTTGCCCTAAATGGGTGTTTTTGGAATAGCAGAATACACCGACAGTATGTAAAGGGTGTATCTCACACCTACAGATATGCAGAAAATACTATTCCAAAAAAAAAAAATTTTGCCCTATAATTTAAAAATTTTAAAACAGTATGTAAAGGGTGTATCTCACAATAACACATGCAGTGCTGGTGCACTGATCTTGCAGATAAAGTTATTTTCTCTGGCACTGGGCTCATGGCAGTGTAAAAAGACTGCACTGCACCCACACAACTAAATCAATGTAGATCGCTGATGCTGAGTAATTAGAATAGATTTCTGAATCAGGACTCCCATCCAATTCTCTCCCTCAAAGCAGCAGCAGGAACCTTTCCCTACACTATCTATCTTTTTTCTTAGGGCAGTTTAAAAAGCTTGTACACTGCACCCACACAACTAAATCAATGTAGATCGCTGATGCTGAGTAATCAGAATAGATTTCTGAATCAGGACTCCTATCTAATTCTCTCCCTCAAAGCAGCAGCAGGAACCTTTCCCTACACTGTCTAAAGCAGAGTAACGTGCTGTGCTGTGTGCCTCTAGCTTATATAGAGGCTGGGTCACATGCTGCACTGGCCAATCACAGCCATGCCATTAGTAGGCATGGCTGTGATGGCTTCTAAGGGCACACCAGTGAAACGAATGTTGATTGGCTGCCCTGCAGCTTTTTCAAATGTGCCATTACATTGCCGAACACCAGACCCGAATATACAGTAAATTCGGGTTCGGGTCGGGGTACCAAAAACCTAAAAGTCCGGTACGAACCCGAACTTTACAGTTTGGGTTCGCTCAACCCTACCTGTGATGTCAAGGACCATTCAGAAATTTTTATTGCTGGGAGATTAAATTTCTCCAGGGAATTTATGAGCTTAATCTATTTCAATATAATCTGGTACTTCCTTCACAATATCTGTTCAAAAATACCCTGCACCGTAAGGCTCAGACCAGGGAGCAATGGCTTCTGAGTGGCCCCTGTTTCTTATATTTTGCCATCAACTACGATTTTCATAATCATCTAGCTGAAAGGTAGATCTGTGATCAGTGCTTCTTGTGCTGTAACTTTGGTTTGTAGTTATTGTTATACTGCACAATGTCTGCTTTGGTAGGTAATACTTTGATGTGCTTCCAAATGTCCCAATCCTGTGTGAGTGGCTCTGAGATACACGGAGTGGGATCTGAAACTAGGAGGGATCCAAAAGTGTCTGATGGAGAGGCAGTGGATGGCTTGATATGTACATTCTGCACTTCTGAGCATACCTCGGAGTCTTGCTGTACAGCATCTCTTTCCTTCAAGCCGATCCCAGCAACAGGAGATGAAGAGGTGGCCATCTTGGCTGAAGAGCAGGTTGTCTGTGTGCCCGGGTAGTGAAGGAGAAGAAGGCTCATGCTCCAGCCTCAGCAGTAGAGTCAGCTAATCATGGCCATGGCTGTTGATGAGTCTGCATCTGGGCCGCCTTCTTCCCAGGCATGTCTGGGCTTCAGGCAGTGTCATGGGGCTACAATATCACTGCTACTACCAGCTACTAACCAGCTACAGCGTTGCTGTGGGGGATTTGGGGGGGGCATTCAGCTCACCTGTGTCCTACCCCACCCATGTCCAAACCATGCCCACCTATCTAATCCCAGTTTCTAAAGAGAGAGGAGTGGCTATTGCCATATACAAGAATTGTCCCTTTTCGGTTGTTGCTTCGCAAACATATCCAGGGGGCCATTATGTTTTTGTAAAAGGCCAGATCCAGGACCAGATATACACCCTGACCTCCATTTATGTGCCTAATGCCTGCCAAATCCCCTTTATTGATGACATTATACATGTACTTGGGTGAGATTCTATCATTGGCCATACCTGAAGCTGGAAATCCCGGCCTGCATATTTACTGTCTCATTCACGGCCTTATTTTTAAATTGTTTTTATTAAAAAATATAACACTTGTACAAAATTGGACAGTAACAAAACTATTGGTAGAAACAAAAAGAGCAATCTTCAAGGGAAACATAGGCGTGAGAAATACACTTCTAAGTGGCTCAGCTAACAGCCTCCACTCCCGTCACCCCACACACCCCAAATGGGAGCCTGCTGTGCAAGGGGGAGCCGGGGAGGTCGGCCCGGATCCACAAGGAGAGGGCTATGCCACTTTCCTACCATAAAAATACAAATTAGTGAGAGCCATGTCATTTTATTTTACCTGGGCTGGTGAAAGCTAGTGTAAGAAGGCCTCTGGCGACTGTAAAGGAGAGTGTGAAAGGCCCACACTCTCTGTAACTTGTTCAGTCCATCTTTTGGTAAAACCGTACTGGAGAATTTTGATAGCCTGAATCAACTCATGGTTGACCTGAGAGGGAGAGGAAATGGGGGGGGGGGGGAAATGGGGGGGAGGAGGAAAAGAGAAGCCAGAAAATATATGGGAGAGAGGACTAGTGGGGGAGGTAAAGAGAAGAGGGAGGAACCTTCACGGAGAGCTGGAGGTAAGGTCTGGGTCTAAGGTGTGGCCTACCAGGTAATAGTACGGAATCTTTTTTCCTAGGGATGTAGAGACACTCCGAAAGTGTTTAGCCCTGGGTTCCCAGTTGAGTTTGAATTTCTCTGACGTGTCCGGTATGGTGTTGGTGATATTTTTTCCTGAGACATTATCCAATACATTTTTTGTTTGGTCAAGTGAAAAGAGACTGAGGGGGATTTCCACGCTCGAGCTATCGTTATTTTGGCCCCCAGGAAAATGAAGTGGATTAGGGCCTGGGTTAATTTTGGTACTTCTGGGATTTGACTATTGAGGAGGGCGATGGCAGGGTCTTGTTTCACCACCAATCCAGTGGATTTGCGGATTAGATAAAAAAATCTGTTCCAGTACCCTCTAATTCTGGGGCATTCCCATAGGGTGTGTAGGAGGGAACCCAAGTGGCCACAGCCTCTAAAGCATAGGGGGAGGATTGGGGGTGAAATTTGGTGAGACGAGTGGGAACTAGGTACCAGCGGGACATAACCTTGAGGTCTGCTTCTACAAGGGAATAATTAAGGATACCTTTGTATGAGCGGGCAAAGTTATAGTGCCAGGTGTCTAGGTCCCAGTCGATCTCAAGGTCACGTTCCCATTTCAGCATATAGGTTGCTTTGTCCAAGGCTGAGTAAATTAGGGAGATTCCCCCTCTCGCATCCACGGCTGAGGAGCACCACAGCTCGTATCGGGTTACAGAAAGTGGACTCTCAGAACTTTTCCACATCCGATGCAGGAAGTGTGACAATTGGTTGTATTGGAATGTTTCCGAAGGGGGCATGTCCAGTTACGCAATAGCTCAGGGTGAGGGGGCCATTCGCGTTGAAGTATTGCTCTATTCTGTATAGGCCCTTGTCAAGCCACCACCTGAAGTCCTTGATATTTAGTCCTGAGGGGAATTGAGGATTATGGAAGATGTGTGCTAAAGGGTGCCAGTCTAAAGTCAGGGAATTCAGCTTGTATAGTGAGTCACATAGAGTCATGGAATGGGAAAGTGTAGGGGACAGGATTGGGGGGCGGTATCTATGGAGGCTCCAAACTAGGAAGTCTAGGGTATGGTTGGGGGTTGCCTGCCATTCCATTCCTACCCATTCTGGTTTATTGCCTCTGGAGTATATGATCGAGAATTGGCTGAGTTGAGCAGCTTGGTAATACCACTATGAATTAGGCAAACCCAGCCCCCCCTTTTTCCTGGATCTAAAAAGAACAGTTTTGGAGAGGTGATGTCCCTTATTACCCCAGATGAAGTGGATAATTGCTGACTGCAGCAAGATTCTGGGTAGTAAGGTCATCTTGACCACATTCACTCTTCCTAGCCATCTTATAAAGTGACCATTGGAAAAGGTCTTCCGTTAATCTCTTCAGCATAGGGGGGTAGCTGTACTGTAGTAGATCTATTTTAGACGTGAGTTGTTGTCAGGAAAGGTTACCTCCGCTGGTAATATCGATCATTTGGCATGCAGTACTGAGGCCCACCAGCAGGTGTCTCCTGGCAGTTTGGAGCTGTCAGAAGAGCTTTTTCCTGCTGGTATTTTGTCATCTTTGGGCCGCAGTACTGGCGTCCACCAGCGAAGGGATCCTGGCAGTGTGGAGCAGGTCTTACCTCCTGCAGACAGGCTTCACCTGACTTGGATAACAGCTGTAATATAAATACCCGGCAAGTGCACACACACCTTGCCCTGGTATTGTTCTTGAGCCCTGACCTGTAGCCTGTTGACCTGAAACCTGGTTCGGATTCTGAACCTGATCCCTGATCCTTGATCTTGAACCTGCTCTTTGCATCCTGAACCTATTTGTACCTGTTCCTGTATCCCTGGATCCTTGCCCTGCAGCCTGATCCCTTCCACCTTGTCCCTGTCTGTCTTACTACTTGTCCCCATCAGCTGATCTCCTGTTTATGACCCTGGTCTGGCTAAGACTACAATTCTGATATCCCTTTTGCTGTATATGCTGGTTAGTTTGTTGTCACTGTTTGGTTGTTTACACTGTTTGGTATTGGTGGTGCATTTATATTTGTATGCTTTATATTAATAAATTACTTACTTTTTCACTTACTTACGTTTGGTTCTCTCTGTCACAGTCACGCAGTTCTGGTCACATCTGATTTATGACAGTTGTATGCCCAGGTAGGGGATAGAAGAGGGGTTCCAGAAAAAGAGAAAGTGTCTTTTTAGTCTATCTACTAGGTCCTGGGGTGTTCAGATATTAAGCGCATTTGATTTGGTCATGTTACCTTGTAGGCTTGAGACTAGCCCAAAATCCTTCAGAAGTCAGAGAATATTGGGGGTGGAAATGAGGGGAGAAGTGACAAAAAGGAGGACATCGTCGGCAAACAATGCACATTTATGGGTCGATTGGCCACATTGGACTCCATGGATGTCAGGGTGTTGTCTTATAGCGATCACCAAAGTTTCTATTGCGATAGCGAAAAGAAAGGGTGGAAGGGGGCAACCCTGCCTGCTGCCTTTTAGGATGGGAAACTGGTCAGAGAGGTGTCCTTGCATTCTGATTTGGGCTTTGGGGTATGAGTAGAGGGCTTCCAGAGTTTTAATAAAGTCGGGGCCAAATCCCTATCTTTGTAGTATGGTGAAAGGGTAAGGCCAAGTGACCGTGTCAAAGGCTTTTTGGAGAAATATGGATAGGAGGTAGCCTTCCTGGGGAGGTCCACCATCCCATCCAGACTGCATGAGGAAAATTTATCCTTATCTGGTCTGGCCCCTGCCTCCCGGGACTAAATCCCACCTGGTCCTTATGGACATAAGATCCAATGAAGGACGCTAGTCTGTTAGATAGAATTTTCGTCATTATCTTCGAATCATTGTTCATTAAGGTGATCGGTCTGTAGTTGCCAACTTCACTAGGGTCTTTGCCCTTTTTGGGGATTACAGAAATGTATGCTAGGTTGGCTGCCAGTTCCAGGAGGGAACTCTTGCTTAGGGAATTGAAGAGACGGACCAGACAAGGAGAGAACACCTCGATGAAAGTCTTGTTATAAAGGGTTGAAAAGTCATCAGGGCCTGCGGCGGAGCCTTTTTTAAGGTCTTTTATGACCGCTTGGACTTCGTTTTCCTGGAAAGAGGATTCTAGAATAGAGCGGTGGGAGTCTGAGAGTTTAGGGAGGCAGTGGCGGAATTATAGGGGTCACTTCGATCGCCATGGTGACCGGGCCCCTTGCTGCAGGGGCCCCCCCTGTACTCTTTACTAGGAGCGGCGTCTGAGATGAGCTCCCCGATCGCCGATTCAGCTGTGCAGGGAGCTCCTCACATTAGGCTAAAGTGAAAGCACAGTGTGTGCTGTGCTCTTTGTCTCCCCCTACAGTGCAGTACCCGGCAGGAAGAGACAAGGTAACAGGACTGCCGTTTTTTATTTTTTCAAATAAGACTATCTATCTACTGTATGTGTGTGCATGTATGTGTGTGTGCATTATGCATGTGTGTGTGTGTGCATGATGTATGTGTGTGTGTGTATGTATGTGTGTGTGTGCATGATGTATGTGTGTGTCTGTGCATGCATGTATGTGTGTGCAATGCATGATGCATGTATGTCTGTGTGTGCATGATGCATGTGTGTGTGTGTGTCTGTGCATGATGCATGTGTGTGTGTGTGTACATGATGCATGTGTGTGTGTGTGCATGATGCATGTGTGTGTGTGCATGATGCGTGTGTGTGTGTGTGCGCGCATGTATGTCTGTGTGTGTATGATGCATGTATGTCTGTCTGTGTGTGTGTGTGCATATATGTATGTGTGTGTGCATGTATGTGAGAGTGCATGTATGTGAATGTGCATGTGTTTATCAGTGGCGGTACGTCCAAAAGGGCGCACAGGTGCCACCCCCTCTCTCCAGCCACTCCCTCTATGACAAATGGATAGATTCATGCCTAGCATGATTCTATCCATGGCCCCTGCTGCCACCCCCATATTTAGGTGTCCGGCCCCTTTTGGGGCGCTGGGCGCCTGAATTACAGGGGCAGGGGGTGTTTTTGAAGCACCTGATTAGAACCATAGGCTCTAATAGGCTTCATAATAGGTGAACTGCGAGCGCCATGCTTGACGCTCACAGTCCACCCAGGTGTGTTAGAAAAGCGAAATAATAACACTGAACCGCATCTCCACCAATCAGGTGTGCGGGTCTGTTACCCGTCACCTGATTGGCTGAAACGATAGGTGCAGCTATTGGACACCTATCAGGAGGCGAGGACAGGAGATGAAGATGGCAGGAGATGCAAGGAGGACCCCACTCGTGGCCATCACCCGCTGCCCCACCAAGACAGGGTAAGTGCTGGGCAGACAGCGAGCAGGCGGGGGGGATTCAGAGTGGCAGCATTTGATGGCACACTGCCAGCATTTAATGGGCACAGTGGCAGCATTTTTTTGGCACAGTGGTGGCATTTGATGGCACAGTGGCAGAGCTTGATGGGCACAGTGGCAGCATTTGATGGGCACAGTGGCGGCATATGATGGGCACAGTGGTGGCATTTGGTGGCACAGTTGCAGAGCTTGATGGGCACAGTGGCAGCATTTGATATGCACTTTATATGCAGCCACCCACTTGTGACCGGGCCCTGGTGTTCTGCCATCGGGCTCGGAGAAAAGAGCTTTGTCCGGAGGTCGGGGGGTGGGGGCCCTCCATGTTTTCTTGTATCGGGGCCCTGAGCGTTCTAGTTACGCCACTGTAGGGAGGGGTATATCTTCTAGGAATGAGTCAAGACTACTAGGAGTATTTGGGTCGTGCGTGGTGTAAAGTTTGGAGTAGAAGGAATGGAAAGCTTCCAGTATCCTTTTGGGGTTCTGGTTAAGGAATCCTGTCAGGGATTTGATTTTGGGGAGAAAATTATTTCTAATTCTGGGGGTGAGGCCAGCTGCGGTTCAATTATGTCAGCCTGTAGATAGAATCTGCCACTCACCCATCTGAGGTGTTTATCCACGTTGGAGGTGAGGGCCAGATTTAGGGCTACTCTATTTTAGTTGTTTTTGTGGGACGCACCGAGGGATTTTAAGTCTTTTTCAAGGTTCTCTACTTCTGCTTTCCTTTCTCGTTTTTGAAAGAAACATCTTTATTGATCTCCAAAAAGGAGAAAAATTATAAGTACAATACAACAGTGCATCATACAATATGTCACAACTTTAACAACATTTGGTGTACATTCACTTTCTTTATGTCAGCATACATGTTGAACTTAGATCATCTTAGGCGTCAAAGGGGAAAAAATAAGGGAGTGCTGAGACGGGTATATAGAGGAACCCAAGTGGAGAGGGAGGGAGGGGAATCCCAGGCAATCTTTGACTCTTCACATAATCAAGATAACATCTTACTTCCCAACCCAGCATCCCCAAACCTTATCAAATTTCGAGGGGCATTTGCGGCTCATGTAGGTAAGTTTGTATAGTGGGAGGACAGAGTCGACCAGTGCTTTCCATTGTGACACAGTGGGAGGGTCCCTCTTCTTCCAGTTCAGGAGAATAGTTTTCCTGGCATAAAATGCCGCATAGAATATAAATAATTGTGTGTGGATTTTAGGTGCCACTTTGTCACATACTCCCAGGAGCAGGACCAAAGGGTCCAGCCCCAGAGAGAGGTTCCCAGCTGCATTTATCACTCCCACCACATCCTTCCAGAAGTGCCGTATGAGCAGGCACTCCCATACCACGTGTATAAATGTTCCCAGATCCGTAGAGCACTTTGGGCATCTGTCAGAGCATGTCGGGTAGATTCTTGATAGTCTCTGTGGGGTATAATAGGCTGTGTGAATAAACTTAAGCTGAATAAATCTATCCCTGGCCGAGATCATCAATGGTATATACTGCTGGATCCCTTCTTCCCAGTCATCCCCTGTCAGTGTCGGAATGACAGCCTGCCACTTAGCGAACAATTTAGCCCCAGCACCGGACAGCTCCGAGGAGATCCTAAGATATAGGGAGGAGAGGATCCTGTCAGCACTCTTTGAGATCAGGAATTTTTCTATCCCGTGGGAGCATATGGAGGGTTCTGTGGGAAATTGAGCACGAATTGCATGTCGCAACTGGAGGTAACGAAAGAACATCTGCGAGGGGAGTGCAAACTCCTCCCGCAGGGTATTGAAGGGGAGAAGCGTGCCGTTTGGCATAATCTGTCTGAGGATCTTTATGCCATAGCCTGCCCACAGGGTAGGGTCCGGAATAGAGTTTAGATGTTGCAGTCTGGGGTTACCCCACAGCGGAGTATAGGGTGACACCTCACCTGGGGCACTAATTTTATTCGTCAGTTGGGACCACACCCGCACCGTAGTTCTCATCGGGATGGTAATCTCAGGGTGTGCTGTAGGTCCCCGGAAGACCAGGTTACTGAGAGCTGCATAAGAACCCAAGGTTGCCGCCTCCAGGTTGACCGACGTGTTGGATCGAGACTGTTTAAACCACCACCTCACCGACACCAATACCGCCGCCCAATAGTATTGCTTTAAGCATGGCAGAGCCAACCCCCCAAGAGAGAGGGGTAATTGAAGGGTGGCCTGGGCAATTCTAGGTGCAGCTCCAGCCCAAATAAAGGAGTAAAATATTTTGTCTACTTTCTGAAAAAAGGAGTTGGGGAGCGGGACAGGGGTGTTCCTGAAAACATAGAGAAATTTGGGGAGAAACGTCATTTTCAACAGATTCACTCTACCCACCGGGAATAAGGGGAGGGATTTCCAAGATTGGCATTTGTCAATCAAGTTGTGAAGTATCGGGTAGACGTTGTCCTCCAGATACAGTTTTAGGTCTCCCTGGATCTCTATTCCCAGATAGCGAAACTTAGGGACTGTTTTCAAGAGTGCATGCGCATGTTCGGGCTGTGGTCTACCGGACAGTGGGAACAAGATAGACTTGTCCTAGTTGATTTTAACACCTGAGTATAGACCAAATTCGTCTATAATGGCTAGAGCTGCATTCAGGGATGCGGCCGTGTCAGGGAGATACAGCAGGGCATCATCAGCGTATAAGGATAATTTTTCCCTTAGAGGGCCCACCTGTATTCCCCCAACCTCGACCGACTCCCGCAGAAGCGTGGCCAGGGGTTCTATAGCAAGGGCAAAGAGGGCCGGAGACAGTGGGCATCCCTGTCTCGTGCCCCTGGTCAGTGGGAATGTATCAGAGATCAGGCCATTGGTGCGTATTCTGGCTACGGGATTTGCATAGATCAACTTTATCCAGGAGATGAATTTGGGACCAAAGTTGAAGCGTTCCAGAACCCTCCAGAGAAATTGCCATTCGACAGAGTCGAACGCCTTTTCAGCGTCTAATGAGGCGACCGTGCCACTTGTGCGTCCCATCCCTGCCAGGGAAATATGAGTGTATAAGCGACGTAAGTTTATAGCCGTGCTTTTACCTGGCATGAAGCCCGTTTGGTCTCCCTGAACCAGCTTTAAGATCACGGAGTTCATTCTAGTTGCACGGATCTTCGTGACGATCTTCGCGTCTACATTGAGGAGCGAGAGGGGCGTGGCCAAGATGGCGATCTGAGAGGAAGCAGGATCCGGAGCTCTGCTGGCTACCTACACTTATCCTGACTCCCAATCAATAATATAGCTGCCAAAACCCACCTGGTGTAAGCTGGATGCCATACCGGACTCGGCGCAGTGCAAAAAAGCTGCGTTTCCCGCAAGGAGCAGGGGATTTACCGGCTCCAACGCCCCGGCACGTGGTGGCGTCCTCCCCGCGAAGAGGCAATATGGCGTCCCAGACGGAGCCAGAAGACAAGGCCGCGGAAGCTCAGGTCGGCTTCCAGGAGGTCATGGCGGCGATCGCTTCTTGTCAGGCCGCCCTGACCAACAAGATAGAGGCGGTTCAGATGGAGGTTGGATTAGTCCGGCAGGACCTGGACAAGCTCCGGTCCCGGGTCTCTGAGGTGGAACATCGCGTGGGGCTGACGGAGGACCTGGTGGGGGAGCACGCGGCGTCTATCCGATCCCTGCAGACAAAAGTCAAAGCCCTGGAGTACAAGGTGGACGATGCCGAGAACCGGAACCGGAGGAACAACCTCCGGATCGTTGGCTTACCGGAGGGAGTGGAGGGGAAAAACCCTACTCAGTTTGTGGAGGAGCTGTTGCGGGCCGTCCTTCCATCCGCACAATTCTCCCCATACTTCACCGTGGAGAGGGCACACCGGATCCCTCCTGTCCCTGGACCACCTGGCTCCCATCCCCGCACCATGATCATCAGAATGCTGAACTTCAGGGACAGGGATGAAACTCTCCGAGCGGCCCGCAGAGAGGGTGAAGTGAAGTACCAGAATACTAAATTGATGTTTTTCCCTGACTACTCCCTGGAGACGCAGAAACAGCGCAGATCATTCGACCAGGTGAAAGCAGAATTAAGATCCCGCAATCTCAAGTACAGTATTCTTTTCCCTGCTAAACTGAGGGTCCAGATGGGAGACTCGGTTAAATTTTTCACTGCACCACGAGAGGCGGCAGCATGGCTCGAATCTCTGCCTCCTGCCCGCTAGGTACGCTGCCCTGGACCATCACAGACAATGACATTGGTTTTTCCGCTCAAGCTGCCCTATCTTAACGCTGTTATGCCATGCCGCCTCGGTGACTGCTGAGGCTGATGCCAGACACATCGCCGAACTAAATAATCCTGTGTCACTGTACTATACTCTCCGGATGACCCACCTGGCACTTGCGGTAACGGTGATGAGGTTCCTTACATCTATTGATTCACTTGCACCCTCGTTTGCCCACGATGAGTCACGCGGGAGACCTCAGACTGCAGCTGGGAGGGGGGTACCGGGAGCCAAGCATCGGACCGGCGCTGAGATGGAGCGGGTATGTACTGTTGTTCCGCTTGCCCTGTCATTATCCCCCGCCTGTCCTGCCCGGCCCTATGTGACATTGCTGCGCGGCTTGGCCCAGGCCTTCCCCCCCCCTTTTTTTTTTTTTTTATGCTCCCGGTCCGTGGAGTGGCAGCCCCACCAACCTTCCCCCCCCTGAGGGCTTACAGTGACACGGAGACTACGTTTCCACTTGACATAGGGGTTGTGGCCAAGACAATATGTGGGTATTCCTCTCCAGAAAGTTGAGAGGGGGACTGAGATGTCGCCGATTCCTACATGGCCGGAACTGTAGTGCTGGCGATCCCGGAGATAAGTTGCACCGGGCTGCATCCTGAAAATGGCGGTAATGGCTGCTGTCGCGGCGGCTAATTGACAAGTTGATGTTACTGTAACCAAGTTTCTGAGCCCCTAGATATGACTAGGAGACCACATTTTTTGTTTATACTATACTTTTGTTTATATATACTTTATATTTTCTCTTTATACCAGCACCTCTGCTGACCTGCAATGAGTTGCCTCTCGCCTTGAGCGAATGCCCCTTCTGATACACGGTTCTAGTTGGGAGTTTTTGGGATCCATGCACCTTCCACGTTTTTGGGGGGTGGGGGAGGGGGGGGGAAGTTGTGTCCTCACAGTTCGGGAGGACTGGGTTTGTTAAACTGTTGTGTTTGGAGTCGCTTGCTGAGAAACTACAAATGTTTTCACTGTCTGCATATTGTATAGGGATGGGCCCGGTGCTCGATGCGAACCCACGTTCGCATCGAGCACCGGGCGTTCGCTCGCTCGGCGAGCCCAGAACTATTTTGGCCGCTCGCACCACGTTCGTGTGTTGCGAGCGGCCCCGCAATGCATTGCGGCCGGCGCGGCCGACGCAGTGCATTGCTGGCTGATGATTGGCCAAGCATGCACTGTGACCCCGCATGCTTGGCCAATCACAGCCCCGGAAACTCGAAGAGCCATAATTGGCTACAGGCAGGACGCCTGTAGCCAATTACAGCTCAGGGGCTGTAGTACACGCCCCCCCCTATAAAACGCCGCCACGCCGTCTGCGCCGGTCACATGCTGTTCCGGCGCAGATTGAGCAGGCTGATTCTGTGACACTCTGCTGCATTTAGATAGTTAGAGAGATTCACTTACAGAGATTGAGTTAGATAGATTCAGTTACAAAGATTGATTGAGAAAGAGGGGCTTGTAGTGTGTTCGTGGCAGGCAGGCAGAGCTACTATATTTTGTTACCAGAAGCACCTATAGGACTTGTAGTGTGTTTCGTGGCAGGCAGGCAGAGCTCCTATATTTTGTTACCAGAAGCACCTATAGGA
The DNA here is from genome assembly GCA_028564925.1 of Lithobates sylvaticus. NCBI lineage: Eukaryota > Metazoa > Chordata > Amphibia > Anura > Ranidae > Lithobates > Lithobates sylvaticus. The sequence continues at coordinate 124,064,906 of CM053037.1, forward strand.
CTTGTAGTGTGTTCGTGGCAGGCAGGCAGAGCTCCTATATTTTGTTACCAGAAGCACCTATAGGACTTGTAGTGTGTTCGTGGCAGGCAGGCAGAGCTCCTATATTTTGTTACCAGAAGCACCTATAGGACTTGTAGTGTGTTCGTGGCAGGCAGGCAGAGCTCCTATATTTTGTTACCAGAAGCACCTATAGGACTTGTAGTGTGTTCGTGGCAGGCAGGCAGAGCTCCTATATTTTGTTCCCAGAGGCACCTATAGGACTTGAAGTGTGTTAGTCCCATTACACACACAGAGCTATATTTTCTTCCCAGAAGCACCTATAGGACTTGAAGTGTGTTAGTCCCATTACACACACAGAGCTATATTTTCTTCCCAGAAGCACCTATAGGACTTGAAGTGTGTTAGTCCCATCACACACACAGAGCTATATTTTTCTTCCCAGAAGCACCTATAGGACTTGAAGTGTGTTAGTCCCATCACACACACAGAGCTATATTTTGTTCCCAGAAGCACCTATAGGACTTGAAGTGTGTTAGTCCCATCACACACACAGAGCTATATTTTCTTCCCAGAAGCACCTATAGGACTTGAAGTGTGTTAGTCCCATTACACACACAGAGCTATATTTTGTTCCCAGAAGCACCTATAGGACTTGAAGTGTGTTAGTCCCATCACACACACAGAGCTATATTTTCTTCCCAGAAGCACCTATAGGACTTGAAGTGTGTTAGTCCCATTACACACACAGAGCTATATTTTCTTCCCAGAAGCACCTATAGGACTTGAAGTGTGTTAGTCCCATCACACACACAGAGCTATA